>JAKZAP010000021.1:5275602-5975633 GCA_023053575.1 Branchinecta lynchi | reverse complement strand
GTCAGGCAAAGCACTGGAGAAATCGAATTCTGCATGCTTTTGTCGTGCCTCAGCTCGTCGTCACATCAGGTTCTTTTTATACATAAGAAATCCAGAAGAAATAGTTTTTTTTTATGTTTTTGTCGGGCGTCGGTCGACTCGTCGGCACATCGGGTTCTACTTATACGTAAGAAATTAAATTTTGCAAACTTTGTCGGGCGCACCCAGGAAGTTTAGGTTTCATTGGCACAAGGGGTTATTTTTACAGGTATGAATCAAGTTCTGTACAGTCTGGTCCAGCAAAACAGAGAAAAAATCAAATGCTCGATGGTTTTGTCGGGCGTCGGTATTCTCGTCGGCACATCGGGTCTGTTTAAAAAAAAAAAAAAATCAAATTCTGTAACTTTATCGGGCGCATGCCGGAAGTTAAGTTCTCGTCGGTACATCGGCTTCTATTTACGCGTATAAAATAAAGTTCTTTACAATCTTGTCGGGCAAAAAAGAAATCGAATTCTGAATGCTTTTGTCGGGCGTCGGTATTCGTGTCCGCACACCGGGTCTTTTATACGGAAGAAATCAAATTCTGCAAACATTTGTCGGTCGCAAATGTTTCCGGAAAAATACAGATTAAAAAAAAATTCGCCGGCATTGCTAAGTTCAACTTGTTCTGGGTGCAGTCGTTTGAAAATTTCTTAGGAATTTCCTCTATTGGACTTTCTTAGCAAAAGTTGAAACGAAAAGCCGAATATGTGAAATTTAATATATGAATTTACATCAAAGGAACAATCTGGATGCATTACAGTAAGTTTTACTCAAAATTTCGCCTGCGGCGCATTTTGTAGTATTCCCTATTTGGAAGAATGGTGTATCATTTAGTTTTCCTTTTAGGCTAGAAATTTTTGGGGTTTGAAACACGTTAAAAGCCGGAAACTGTATGGTACTATAGCTGAATTTTCCACAAAAAAGCAGACTAAACAAATTTCGCCTGCGGCGCTTTAATTGGTTTAACTTGCCTTGGTACAGTCGTTGGAAGCTTCGCTTTCCAGCGAAAGTTAAAATGAAAAGCCAAATGTGGGAACTTTAAAATATGTAATTATACCGAAGGAATAACCTCAATTGATGCGTTGTTACAGTTAGTTCTCACAAAATTTTGCCGTTTCGCCAAAACACGCCGTTGCCGCGAAGCGGCAACGGCGTGTTTTGTCGGCACATTTTTTAGTCCGTCGGCACAAACCGGGCGTCCCCCCCCCAAAGGTAAAAGGCTAGTGACGCCCCTGGGACGACCAGCCGACGCACTTGCTACTGGGACTGCAATTACCGCATGCCACACTACCATTCTTACAGCAATCGTACTGAAGTGGGATCACGTCTTACCTATTGCACTTGCAAGCAATAAGGATGCTGTATCCCGATGAGTAGCTTGCGGATGATGATGGTGCTATACTCAGGTTGCTGCTTCCGGGGCGCACCAGTCCTCTTTCCAGGGCTGCCCGCGTCAGTCTTTGTCGAGTCGCTTTTTGAAACCTTTGGGTGTTTTGGTGGTGACAGTTGGTTCGGACAAGCTGTTCAATAGAGGAACAGCTCGGTTACTGAACAAGTGCTGGCGAACACGAGAGGTGCAGGACCTTCTCAATAAAGTCATTGTCCCTGAATTTCGATTTAGTGGGATCTGTTTAGAACAAAGCGAGATTCCTTTCCCTGCTCAGTTGATGTCCCACGATATTTTTTTTTTTTTAGATTAGCTTATTTACTCGCACTATTTACGCTTTATGTTCCAACATTCAGTCGAATATTTTAAAATCAGGCTCTGATCTTGGCAAAAATACTCACGGCTTAGGCCGTGTTAATCCTCTCTCCAGGCCCATTGACTTCTGGCAAAACTAGGGACACATTTTTCTTGCCGGACAAATGGTTCAACCGGAATTCGGCCGAAACTGGAGTTTGGTTCTCAAACTTCTTTCTGAAGTCGATTAGAGATTCAGTATCGGGGAATCGAATTTTTAACTTTATTTCCTAACAGATAAGCTGGCAAAATTTTCCAAAACGTAATTTGGATCGAAAGGTTCTCCTCTCAATGTCACTAGCGCTTTTGCTGTGCATGCAGTTCGCCGGGACGCTGCTAAATTGTGAAGAATTCGGTCAAAGTAAAGGAAAAAAAAAAAAAAAAAAAAGGAGCTTTCTGAAGTCGATTAGAGATGAGATGTTGGAGTGAACATCCTTGCTGAACCCATATCTGAACTTAGCTTTCTGATCTGATTAGTTGTTTAGCCGTAAGTTGCCAGAAACTCTAAACCGGTAACATCTTGTGTGCACATATTCAGGCGGTGGATTATGGACAAATAACAACATGTTGAAGGGGGGTCTGGCGAAATCTACAAGATTCGATTGTCTGGATCAAGAAGTAAAATAAATATTACATTTTTGGGATCGCATCGAAACCTTTGGTCTTGTTCCCTTTCTCAAGTACCTTTACTTTTGCAGTTGTCCATCAGCCACCTGAACACATTGGCATACACATATCCACCTGATTATGCATCAGCACCAAACCGTGGCTCTGTCAAACTATCAGAAACTCGAGCGACCGCGCAAAACCACCAAATGCCAAGTTTTGGAACTACATTCTTCGGCAGAAAGTACAAGCGGGACGATTTGACAGGCGAGCAGATACTCGACGGGCGGCGCTTAGAAGAAGGTCGATTTCAGCCCTTAGATGGACATCTGGCGGAGCCGTCAGAGGAACTATTAGCCCATTCGTCTCGCTTTCGACTGCCAGAAACCAATCCATCACAGCCACAGGGTGACCGTCCCTTTCTGCCATCTGAGTTACATCCGGTGGAGTCCCTAAACGAAAGTCCAGTGGTGGCAGATGGCGAAAGTGGATCCGAGCGCTTCAAGGATCATACAGTGGCGGTTGGGCCGGCAACGGGGCGTCATGAAACTGTGAATGCAGCTGCGGAAGCAAATCCGCATTTGGAGATGGTCGAATATGTTGACGTCGGAGAAGATGATTATATAGAAGCTGATGACGAGACTGAAGGGGATGAGCATTTGAACATCTTCAAAAGAAGGTTAGCTTCGTCATTTTCAATTTTTTTTTTTTAATGTATTTTCCTTTCTCCCGCAACGGTGACTGTACTGGTCCGATTTCAAAGCTATGTTGTTTCCCTGTAGCCGACATGAAAGTCCTTCTATAGGTCACTTCCAGTCATGTTTGTTAGTGCAAAACGGATACGTCAGCTGAATTTTATTAGATCTAAGCTTCAAATATGATTCGCAGTCAGCTTGGGCTGAAATATTTACACTTCCAGTCGATAGGTAGTTGCTTCGCAAATTGGACATTAGCACAGCATAGCCCGGTGGTTCCCAGCCTTTTCCGTACGGCGTACGGATATCGTACGTATCAAGGTTCGAAAAGATTGCGTACCCCTTTTTTCAGAACTTGAAAAAGACGATAGTTATTATCACAAATGATAAGGCGTACATGTGTAAAATATGTACAAAATCAACGAGGCAATCACTAGAGGCTGCTTTGTAGCAAACATTTCCCCAAATTTCGGCTCGACGTCATTAGCGGCATATTTTTTTACAGTCAGCCTGTTTCTCCGTGCTTTCATCGAGCTACATCGAAAACTTTTTAGTTAGCTTAATTCGCAACCTGAATGACAATATAACTTGTAATGTCTTCGATTCTTCTTGAAACAATATTGTTTGACACAGGAACAGATTTTACGGCAGTAGGTTAGCTGTTTTTGAATCAACATTGTTTCACTGACTTTCAGAAGGGGAATTCTTGTAATCAGAGGAGTCACTCACGGATTGAAAATCCCCCCCCCCCCCAAAAAAAAAGGTCGGCCAGACGATTAAAAAGAAAAGAGTCTGCGCGAAGCGCCGCCATTTTTCGTAAAAGCAGTTATTTAAAAACAAAATCGGTAAAAAAAGAAAAAAAAAGGACCTGTCGGTCAGCTATAATACCTTGCCGCTTAAGATACATTTTGGCTGGTGATATTAGGCTTTCGGCAATAGAAAATGAGTGAGGCGAGATTTTGAAGCTTTGAAGTATCAATTTTGGTTCCTTCGCGTACCCCTTGCAAGGGTCTCGCGCAGTACAAGTTTGGCAGTTTCCGGTATTATATCTTACTTTTAGAAAATTCCGAAGAATTACAGATCTGTAGATTATCTCCTGGAGCACTGGATTCATTCGAGTTCATTTGAGATAGACGTGACAACCTTTCGTCGGGTAGCGTGTCAGTTCATACGGAGAGCTCGTCCGGCGTGGTAGTGAACTGATAAAGTGGACATTTCCTTCCTTCAGAGTCAGGTATATTATTTAGCTATGGACTAGAGATCAAGCTCGCCGAACGAAGACAACGTCGAGTTGCACGACGACCCAACCGAACCAAAGCCGACCCAATCGAACAGCAGCCATGTCCAAAATGAAATCACAGCACCAGCTTTAACTCCAACCAATTTTCAGAGAAGAAGTTCACAAAATCAGATATTTAAGGAAGAATCTTTGATTGTTTTTCTACAAGTTCATTTTTCAGCTTGAGCGGCTTGAGCCTGAAGAGGACCCTTGCCAAGAAGGACCGAAATATAGCTCTAATAAAATGTAGCTTGCGTATCCGTTTTGTACCGTCAAATATGCACGCATATGAAGTAGAAAAGCAGTGAGTAGGCTAAGAAAGGATCCAGTGTTCACAGTAAACCCTTCCGTGCTTCAAAAGTGGTCCGAGGGGACAAGTTGTTCGATTGTCCACACTCGTTAGAACAATTAGACCGCGACAGCGCAAAACGAACGCGTCGGCTGAGATTAGTTCTGGCGATGGCCTATTTCCTTTTTTGGGAAGGTATCTTTCGTCAAGTGTGGCTCACGGAGCTGGGTCAGAAGAAATAATTATTAAGGCCCTGATGGAAAAATCTGATTCATGTACAGGGAAATTTAGAGCTATGGAGAACCTTCTCGAAAACAGCCAAAGGTCAAAACTCGGTACAAGGTACTGCTCAAGATTGCAGGCATCGGTTTGACCTGTTAGGACCAAGCTTGCCAAAATGTTTGGGGAGGCTGGGCCAAGGTATTTACAGATTGACTAGTCAGTTTTACCGATTGTTTTAAAAAAAAATTGACTGTTTTTAAGAAAAATCGCGTGTTTATAAGAAAAATCGACTGTTTAAAGAAAAATACACCATTTTAACGATCAATGAACCGGCTCATGTTTTGCAGACTTTCCGGCAACATTGGGAGGGGAGCGTCACCCCTCCCATATGCGACCCCTCTGGTAACAAGGGAGACAGGGTAGGCTACTTACTTCATCGCGGTTCAGATAATTTCCTTACTTTACAGACCTTTCGACATTCTCGACGACACATCTCCTCCTTTGTTCTTCGATCACGACGAAATTTGGAATACTTCGCCAGTCCCCACCAAAAGCGATCGGATTCCACCGACCAACCGTAAGACAAGTTCGTTGGACGCTGATCGGAAAATAATCGAGTCGCTCTTCACTGCCATGAAGCTCCTCTTTGCGTCGATGGGGTTCGAAGCGGAGGGCTCTCTGAACGAGGAGACGGAATCCAGCTTCTTCCATCGAGAGAGTAAGATATATTAGTGTTCCTTCAGCCCAAGCTGACTGCGAATCATATTTGATAGTGCAAAACGGATACGTCAGCTGAATTTTATTGGAGCTATATTTCGGCCCCCTCCAGTCACGCATAACGTACGGGAAAAGGAGTGATGGAACACTTGAATGTCCGGGGATGAAAATTCCACTAACGTCTGAAAAGAGCGGCAGTAAACACACTAGGAAGTTTGAACTGACAACACACGGTGGCGCATCCTGGAATTAAGCGTTATGAGAATATATCTTTTATGACCCTTTAAGTGTTATGTTTGGCGAGAGCGTTGTTTTTTTAGTCTGATCTTTTTCTTTTCCTGTCTTTCAAATAGTCCTTGTACCATTTCTAATATGGGTTAATAGAAGTATTGATTGAAAAGATACCATTTAAAAGAGTCATTTCAGATATATTCTCATAGCGATTGACACACGGATGCGCAAACATGTTGTCGTGCTGTCTGGTAGTAGGGCAATATAACTGTTAACGCTTTGGTACGAGAGGTACACATTTTGTACCCTTCTGAAATGTGGAGCAGGCTATAACAAATCCCTGATTTCTGTTAGGCCAAACATTTATACCCCAGTCTGAAATTTTTTGGTTTAGGGTATGCAGCATTTGGCATAAGCTATGCCCAACTGTGGGTCTACCCAGTATTTGACATAGCCTACCCAGAAATCAGGGATTTGTTCGCATGGAGATAGCTGATGAAGAACATTAGACTGCACGGCCGAAAATAATGAACTTGCTGTTGTTATTTCTCCGTTGTCTTATTGGTGGACAGTCATGCGCCTGTCCCATAAAGGGCGATTCATGACGTTCTCAAGGATTCGCCTTCCAAAAAGCAAAGAGAGAATCCACCGAGCGCGAGAACTAACGGAAGGTCATTGCGCCTTTACAATTTCTCACTGACTTGCGGACAGGGTGATTCTGGCGATCTGGAAAGGTCTGCTAGTGTCTGGTCTTCCGACTTCGGTAACTCGCTTCGCTTTCCGATGCTGTTCTTGCGCTCTGCTAGTTCTTAGAAAGTGAATCCACTACGTTCGGGGAAAGTGGGTTCGGCAAACCAGCGAGAAGTTGTAAAGACGCAACAACTTTCTGTTAGTTCTTGCGGTCGGCGGAATCTCGCTTTGCTTGTTGAAAGCCAATCCGTGGGAACGCCAGAGTCGCCTTGCATGGTGCATTGAATAGCAGTGGCCGCTGGACAAACATACTCTTTTCAGGACGGAATGAGAAGTTGAATGAGGAGCCATCAAGAGAGGCTGCCGCGGACACCATGAAACTTCTGGAAAACTACGAAGCAGAGATCCTCCAAGTTCTAACGCGCACGGAGGGACTTGTACGCCGTAGGCGATCCATCGCTGATGTCATTGGAAGTTTGCTAGGGGCTGCAATCTCGGCTTTGATCAGATTATTTTTGTAACTCTTATTCTCATTAAACCCACAAAAAGAATATTCAGCTTCAATGGCTCATCGTCAACGGAACAGATCTGTGGGATTGGCCATCGTTTCGTTGTCTACGTCATAATCAGTCTGCGTCCTAAGACAGCTTCTACCACGACTGGGCACTTCAGGAAATACTATAGACAAGCTTGAAACAAAGAAAAGTGTTAAGAAATAAAAGAAAAAGATGAATTTACTTTATATTTTAGAATTGCCGGCTTAGTCACGCGACCGTGACGTCACAGCTGAAAAGGCAACAAAACGGTATAATTGGAGCAAAATTCGGCCACGAAACCGTAAAATCTAGCAGATTTTAGCTCGCCGTTAGTGACAATTTTGAAGTATATTCTTTTTCTGCCAACATAGGAAGACGACGTGACCCGCCCCCCCCCCCCCCCCCCCACCTCCCCCTTAAGAAGCACTGTGGTATAACTAATATTCAAATAATGCATAAAACGGGTACGTCAGCTACGATGCTTTACCAGCGATATTTCAGCCCTTCTTAGCAGGGGTCCTCGGCAGGCTGTCAATCTTCAGGGTCAACGTCGGGGAAGGAAACAAGCCTGCAATAAATAACCGAAGCTTCTACCGACTATAAATATCTTATTCGGGCAAATTACTTTTGAATACCACTGTAGGGAAAAAACTAGTCCTGAGATTTAATTTTTGACACGGCCGCTGTTTTTTGCTGCACGATTGGGGCGATGACAGGAAAGGCTAATAACAATGTATTATAAATACAAAACCGAAGTTGATCAAAATAGAGAACAAAACTTTTCCTGTCGTCGGCCCAATCGTGCAGCAAAAGATAGCGGCCGTGTCAAAAATTAAATCTCAGGACAATTGTTTTTCCAACAGAGGTATTTAAAAATAATTTGCCCGAATAAGATGTTTATAGTCCGTAGAAGCTTCGGTTATTTACTGCAGATTTCTTTCCTTCCCCGACGTTGCCATGAAGATTGACAGCCAGACGATGACCCTTGCCGTGAAGGGCCAAAATATCACTATTAATGCATCATAGCTGACGTACCCGTTTTATGCATTATTTGAATATAGGTTTCAAAGTCAACTTGGGCTCAAAGAACATGTATAACTTAGGTGCGTTCATGTGACAATGGTAAGTCAGAAGCACAGTGGTATGGCATCTTCTTTGGGTCACAAATCCATACTACACTGTGCAGTGAGCTTGTCCCCAAGCCATAGATCATGTCAAGAAAATCCAAACGCATATAAAGTTCGGCTTATGCGTTAAGAACCGTGACAGGACCTCGCTTCGCTCAGCTACTTGTTTCGATTTATTTGCGTACAAGTATATATAAAACGTATTTACTTGAGGAAAACTCATAGCTTGCTGTAGTACCGATTTATGGCCCCAAATGCCACCACTCAGTTAAGGCGTGTAGACGCGGCAACGACATGTCTTCTGGCAGAATATATTATAATACATGTACAAAAAATACACAAAGCAACTGTCTTCGATCCAACAACTAAAAATGGCCTGTGTACTAACGCCTGTTCTACAGCTAGCCTACTATTGTAGGAAAAAGGTATATTTTAACGCCAGATTACATACAAAGGCTAACTTCATTTTGCATGTTTTCTACTCTGCGTCATCCAAAACCCTTACATTAACTTCAGCTCTCCTCTGCACTGTCAAATTTAAACTGAATAAGTCGTACCTTCCTATTCTGACTCCTGTATGTCTTAAAAACCCACCTAGAACCCTCACTTCCTTCTGACGTATCCTATAAGGCATTTTTTCGCGATCCAACAAAGACTTTGTGGCTCGAAAGGAGTGTCTCCGCGGTCGTTTGTGTAGCCCAGCCGCGACCAACAAGGTCTTTTGTGTCTCGAGTTTGACCAACAACTGCAGAGGTGATTTTAGATTTAGTAGCTCGAATTTGGCGGGAAGTTCAAAGTCCGAATAATTAAATTAGCTACTTTATACAGCAGGGACATACACTGATGATTCTTCTAGTACATACTTAGGCCTGAAATAATATTTAGTGAGGTTTTGCCTGGAATTTTATTTTTATACATTTGAAATTGCCGCCGAAATCAGACAAAACAGGATTTCTGCGAGTTTCAACTTGTGGCTCAACTGTGTGGCACATAATCACGTTTCCCTGAAGAACAGACAGAAATGTGTGGCACATATATGGGCCGCTGACAAACGCCTTACAGCACGTATAGCGAAAACCAACTATCACCATTATCTAACGCCCTTAACATTGAGGCATCCCTCTGGTGACGACTACGAGCTTTGCTAACATTTAGGCTCCGTTCCACCGAGTTGTTATCAGGTAAGATCGTTACGATTCTGTTAGTCCGGCGTGACAAAAAATAAGCTCTTCCCTTTATCACACAACAGTTGTGATCGTTACAGTTTATTTATGATGGTCGAGAGTATCACGAGTGAGAATAACTATTTGTTTGAATTCCCGTCAGAATGGTGACGTCTGTCCACGCTGTTATTATTTCCTTTCCAGAAAGGTTAGTAACTACCAGAATAAGGAGCTGGCTCCTCCCCTCATCATCATAACTCCTTTGAAACACAACCATAGTTTAGAGGGTAGCTTGATACTTCAGACTGAAGAAGAGGTCCCCACTGGTCTGACGGCCGGAACTGACCATACATCTTTAATTGTTGCCCGTATTCTTAAGATTGTTTGTTTCCCCCCCCCCCCCCCTTCACAGGATGGCCGGAATGATGCAACATTCTCGGAGGAAAAATATCCGCGACAAATTCACTGCATCGTTCATTTAGAGGCCCGTATGCGTATAGTGGCATCTTACTCAGCGGAGCTTAAGCATTGTTCACATAAGCGTGTTAAGGCGTAATACAGCGTCTGCAGTTTCGGCCTTTATTCGGGGCGTGCTGTTTATGTAGCTATTCTGTCTTTTAAGGAGCCAATCAGATCGCTTGTTTGGGTTCTGCCACTGCAGCAATTAGATCTGAAAGGAATATCGCCAGTGTTGACACGCGTAGCATGAAAGCTTTGCGTTGTTGAAAGATCAAATGAACACGTGCTGTTCCGTTAGGACGTCTTGTTGTTAGTTAGAGCACCAAGGCTTTCCGTATGCGTAAGTTTTAGTATTTTGTACATAATCATCATCACATTGTCGCAATGCATTTATTTTTACTGAAACAGTATTTTTCAAGAAAACAGCACTTTTTCCGATAGATATTTTCCACCGAATTTAATTGGTGAGTGGTAATCCTGAACGATGCATTTATAAGAACCTTAACCTTCAGCAGGCATACAGCTTATTACACCTATTTGAAGAATGCATTACAAAATAGAAGACCAGTACCACGTAGTCGACGAGCTACAGCTACCAACTCGCGTGATTGGTCTAGCGGGTTCGAGTTTTGTATTGATCTCCCGGCCGAAGATTCATTTGCACACAGCGGCCTTCATAACGGTAAGATGTACACAAATACTTCGAGAATGCTTTTACTGGAGTAGCCAATGGCAATGGGAGGAAGAGACGCTGAAGCAAGCACTTTAAATTGATACTCGATGGCGCTAAGAGAATAAGTCAGCTAAGATACGCTCTAGCGATTTTTCAGGTTGGCAGGATTACAGGTTCGTTTCTTCTAGCTATTGTACATAATCTGATTAAGTTTGCCTCGAGCGAGACTGTTTATTTTTTATCTTGTTTTTTAGTAGCGTTTGTTGATGTTAAAGTTTAACTGAGAAGTCAACTTATTTTAGTATCGTTTAACTGAACATACTGCATTATTTGGATTGTGTTCAGGTTTCTTTTCTTTCCCTATTTGCTCTAGGATGATGTTCAGAATATCTACTCAACGCAAAATTTTACTGAAAGTTTGAATCTCAAAATAAACGTGGCTTTTTAAGTGGCCAGTGATCAGCTCACGGAAGATGGCTCACTGCGTGAACACTGACTTTTCGTAAATCGTTTTCGCCAAGCATACAACACAGGTACAAGCGCATATAGGTACCAAAAATCCGATAGAGAAATTCCAATATATATGATCATCGGTTAGCAACGAAGTAACGCATTTTCATCGGGTCTTCAAGCCTCTTTAAGCGAATAAGTGATTGGTAACTAGATAGTCCTATCTCGGCCCTTTTCTGTTAAGCTTTAACTTATTAGATGATGTTATCTATTCTTGTGTGCCTGATTTAGGTTTAGCTATTGTGGCAATTTTTCACTAAAAATCATTGCACTGTTCCTACAGCCCGCTCCTTTCTGGCGATTGTCGTGGTTTGCACACTCAGTTCACACCGGCCTTTGACCCGGTAAATCGAAGGAGACGGGTTCAAGTCCCGCTTGAGGTGCGCTTTCATTTTTCAGTCCACTAAAGAATATATACCTGCTCTTTTCAAGAAGAGTTCAGGAAATATCATTTGAGCTAATCATAGCTGACTTATCCGTAAAATCCATCAAATATGATTCGCTGCTAGCTTAGGCTGAAGTACTATAAAGACCCAAACAAAACGGCGTAATGAGACAACGGAAGATATTAGCTGAGCAGAGCTTGCCGCGTCTGCTGTAATAGAGGTATGAAGTACTTCTCAACATTGTCAGCCAGTTTGGTATACTTCGAGCCTCTCGGGTTAAAAAATCGACAATTGTCGAAGATCAGCATCATATCACTCACGAACTCGTGTAGATGCCGGTACTTGTGGTCACGTAGTTTGGTTGACATGGTCTGGAGGTCTGAAATTTGTAATGAGATTAGTGGCGAAACTCTATAGTGAGCCGAAGTTAAAACATTCCTAAATTATTTCCAATTACCAACCCCAAATCTGCCACAGATTTAGTGACTAAAGCTAACGGGTATAGTAGAACTTAATTCAGAATTTACTTTCACAGCAAAACGCTAATTCGACTGCATCCTAAACGTGTAAAAAAAAAGTCAGTCGTGAATAAATTAGTCCGTGGAACACGAGCGATATGGAACGATACACGAACACACGAAAGAGCTTTGGTCGTCGGTTTTGTCAAGCTCTACTCTACAGTAAATCAACTTCCATAGCCAAGTCAGACTGTTTTTTACTTTTTCAGTTTCAGTTTTATTCATAAAAAATAATAACACCATTAACTCTTTATGGGTCCACCATAAGGCCTTCCTATATTTTACCTTACCTTACCTTAATTATACGGAAATACTGACGACTAACGAACTTTATTACACGTCCGGGCTGGTACTTTTTGGATTAAGTTCTACGCTCAGATACTACCTACTTTTGGGTAAACTTTCCGTAAATAACTTTCAGACTGAAAAGAACTTCCTTCGCACCGACACCGAGAAAAGCTTATTAGTTCTCCGTAATGTAGGTTGCGTTCCAGAAACTTAACCATTGTCAACAATCGTCAACTTTATTTCGAGGCGGAGCTAACTGCACCTTACGATCGTTAACTTTTCCGAATTTTACAATTCTTAACTTTTCCCAACGTTGCAATGCTCACCAACCATCGTTACAAAATAGTTACCAATCTTTAAGCTCTAGAACGGAAATCGTACGTGAGCGGAGCTTAAAGCTCGAAGTCAGAAACCTGGAACGCGAAAAGTTAACAATTACCTTAAATTACCTTAAATCACAGCTTGGAGTGAAATAAGGATTTTCGATCCTGTTGAATCACTCCTTGTGATGACTGTTGTTGATGGTTACGTTCTGGTGGAAGATTCCGGTGCTTCCCAGTCGAATTTCCACGGTGCATCTCGCCACTCACCATCCAGATGTCGTTTGAAAGCATCTGTTGACTCAGCAGCAACAGTGTCCTCCTTGAGGTTGTTCCAGAGGTTCACAATCCGATTTGAGAAGAAGTTGCATCTTGCTCCAGTTCTGGCGTGAAGTTTGCGGATTCGTTTAGGGTGTCCTCGTGTTTTGTGGGAGGGGTCAATCTCCAGGATCTCATTTTCTTGATTGGTTGAGAGAAGTTTGTGCACCTGGATCATGTCCCCGCGTTTCCGTCTGTATACTAAGGAGGGGAGGTTGAGTTCCTTCAGCCGTTCACTGTAGGTCTTATTTTCCATACCGGCGATCAGCTTGGTGGCCCTTCGTTGGATTTGTTCAAGAGCTGCCTTGTCCTTTTTGAATCGAGGGGTAGCCAGTATAGTCCCTACCTCCAATCTAGGTCTTACTAATCCTTTGTAGAGTTTGGTGATTACCAGTTTACTTCTGCTGGTGATACTGTGTTTGATGATGCCTCGGGCTCTGCTAGCATTGGCTGAGATATGCTGTGAGTGGGAGCTGAACTTCAACTGGGAGTCAACAATGACCCCAAGGTCTCTCTCCTCCTGGACAGGCTCGAGTGTGTGGTGACTCCCAGAGTTTTGGGTCATAAGGTACCGATGCTTGGGGTTGTTGTGTCCGAAGTGTATGACCTTGCATTTTTCTGTGTTGAATTCCAGCAGCCATCTTTTGACCCAAGAGCACATGTTGTTAAGATCAGTTTGGAGGGATTGGATGGCAGAAGAGGTGTTGGCAGGACCTATGAGTTTCGAATCGTCCGCATACAGGGTGGTTTTGTTGCTGGTAATAAGGGGTAGCTCATTTATGTAAATGTTGAACAGGGTGGGGCCCAGGACGCTGCCCTGGGGGACCCCACTAGTAACTTTGATTTCGTCAGAGAGGGAGTGACTGTTTGGTCCAGTGGTCACTTTCACTTGCTGCGTTCTATCCCTCAGAAAGTCCTCAAATCGTTAAGTTCTGGAACGCAACCGTAATCTTGCCGCAAATCCAGATTTAACATTCGTTCAACTAAGGAAATATACCGAAAGGCAACGTAAGAACTAAGAAGAGAAAGGAAATTAAATAAAATAGATTTTCTTGTTATGGCACTTGCCCTTCGGCCAAGTGCCATATAGCGATCGCAATTTCTGTCCGTCCGTCGGTCTGTCCAGGTTTTGCTAGTTCGGGCACTTCCACATAGGCTAGGACGATAAAACTTGGCAGGCGTATCAGGGACCCCAAATGATTAAGTTGGAAATAGTCACTTCCCCGATCCGAGCACCGTGGGGGGAGTGGAGGGAGGGGGAATCCGGAATCTTGAGGTATTTTTAACTTTTGAACGGGTGATCGGATCTCGATGAAACTTGATATTTGGAACGATCTCATGCCTCAGACGACCCACTTAAAATCCGGACCGGATCCGGTGACTTTTGGGGGGAGCCGGAGGGGGCAACCAGAAATCTTGGGAAACGCTATGAGTAGAGGGATCGAGATGAAACTTGGTGGGAAGACACCTAGCAAACACTAGATACATCATTGACATAACCGAGCCGATTCGGGCACTGTGGGGGGGGGGGGGGAGTGGAGGGAGGGGGAATCCGGAATCTTGAGGTATTTATAACTTTTGAACGGGTGATCGGATCTCGATGGAACTTGATATTTGGAAAGACCTCATGCCTCAGATGACCTACTTAAAATCCGGACCGGATCCGGTGACTTTTGGGGGGAGCTGGAGGTGGCAACCGGAAATCCTGGGAAACGCTATGAGTGGAGGGACCGAGATGAAACTTGGTGGGAATACACCTAGCAAACACTAGATACATCATTGACATAACCGAGCCGATTCGGGTACTGTGGGGGGAGTGGAGGGAGGGGGAATCCGGAATCTTGAGGTATTTATAACTTTTGAACGGGTAATCAGATCTCGATGGAACTTGATATTTGGAAAGACCTCATACCTCAGACGACCCACTTAAAATCTTGACCGGATCCGGTGACTTTTGGGGGGAGCTGCAGGGGGCAACCGGAAATCTTGAGAAACGCTATGAGTGGAGGGGTCGAGATGAAACTTGGTGGGAAGAAACCTAGCAAACACTAGATACATCATTGACATGACCGAGCCGATTCAGGCACTGTCGGGGGAGTGGAGGGAGGGGGAATCCGGAATCTTGAGGTATTTATAACTTTTGAACGGGTGACCGGATCTCGATGAAACTTGATATTTGGAACGACCTCATGCCTCAGACGACCCACTTAAAATCCGGACCGGATCCGGTGACTTTTTGGGGGAGCTGGAGGGGGCAACCGGAAATCTTGGGAAACGCTATGAGTGGAGGGATCGAGATGAAACTTGGTGGGAAGACACGTAGCAGACACTAGATATATCATTGACATAACCGAGCCGTGCCTACTCGTAACAAGTGCCATATGAGCTCGTAGCTCTTGTTTTGAATATTTAGGTTCGTTCAAAAAACTACTAGACAGACGAGAAAATAATTTCATACACGGCTTCAGCATATCTTCTTAACTCTAAATCGACTACCTCATTAGCTTTTAAATAAAGGTATCTTCGCCCTTAACTGAAACCCCCTCCCAGCGCTAAATACAGGACCACAGAGCCCATCTACGAATTTAATCTGCACTATGACCTAACGGGATGTTCCCGCTTTGGGATCCCAAAAATGCAACAAGTTTCAAACACACTACATTACGTTTAAGTAAGTAAGTATATTTAAACCCCACAAAATGTTTTACAACAAAAAAGAGTGGAGTAGAGATAAATAGAAAAAAGAAAAGAACAAACAGAGAACATACGAAACATATAATAGGCTTCAACTATCGATAAAAACAAGACCAAAGGTTTCGATGGGATCCCAAAAATTCAATATTTGATCCCGACAGTTGGGTCTTGTCTTAGCCAGACTCCTTGAAAATTTTTACTATTAAAATTCAGAAACCAATTAAGGCA
This sequence comes from Branchinecta lynchi, assembly GCA_023053575.1. Classification (NCBI taxonomy): domain Eukaryota; kingdom Metazoa; phylum Arthropoda; class Branchiopoda; order Anostraca; family Branchinectidae; genus Branchinecta; species Branchinecta lynchi. Next base: position 5,959,922 of record JAKZAP010000021.1, on the reverse strand, counting down.
AAATAGCTAATCATCGGAGAAAACCAAGTTCAGATATGGATTCAGCATGTGTACGTGTTTTCCCAGTTTCGGCCGGATTCCGGAACTACTTGTCCGGCGAAAAAAGAAAGCTAAAAAACGAACTCAGCGTATCTTCTTTCCGCAATACTGAACATCTAATTAACTTCAAATATAAATTTAAATCACAACAAATTTTCCGGCTCCAGCCGGATTCCGGTGTCCCGGTAAAAAAATGATTGTCATACACGGATCCAGCATCTCTTCTTACCCCTAAATCGGATATCTAATCACCTACAAATAAGACTAACTTTTAACAATTTTCCGGTTTTGGCCTGATTCCAGGCGAACTACTTGTCCGGGTAGAAAGTTATTTTCACGTAAATGTTCAGCATGTCTTCTTACCTCTAAATCGAACATCTAATCAACTCCAAATAAAACTTTTACTTTTAAGAAACTTTCCGGTTGTGTCCGGATTCCGGGCGAACTACTTGTCCGATGACAAAATGGTTTTCACCATCGTATTCAGCATGTATTCTTACCCCATAATCAACTATCACATTATCTGTTTAAAAATATTTCATTTGCCCCTTAATTTAAACCCCCTCCCCCACCCCTAAATATACGGCTACAGGGCCCATCTACAAACTCAACCTTACTCTTGACCCAAAGAATCGTCGCACCAAGTTTCATCAAAATATCTCATTCCATTCGAGAATTATCGTGCTCACAGACGGACGGACGGACAACTTTAGCGATGTCATAGGTATCCCGCCACTTACGTTTTGGGATCCCAAAAAGAGCGCAATGAATAAAACAATTCTAAAAGTGACACGGACTTACCCATAGGGTTCTTGATAACGTTGTAATAGTTAGGAGCTTCTCTTCTGTCAACCGGCGTGCGGAATGGCTCCGAGCTCTTATGGGCCTGGAAAGATTCAAAGTTAAGCGACGCAGCCTTGCAGGAAAGCCGAAGGGCTTAGCGTTGCACTCTTTGCAGGGCAACGTGAATTTGCACCACGAATGTCAGGTCCTTTGCAATTTGACGGAAAAATTTGCTGAGGGTGGGCAAGTTTTATTTCCATTTTTTTTTAGGTCTAAAAGCCCAAATCTTACCTTCAAAATTCATATAATGTTAACCAACTTCGTATTAACTGAGCTGGTTACAGACTGTTCTTGTATTTTTACATTTATATTACATTCCTGTTGTTGTTTAATGAAAATATCCAAGTCCAAAAAGTCGGAGACTTGTTCGTAAGTCCAAAAATTTGTGTACTCCAAAAAGCTGCGCTATATTTTTACGGAAGGAGCCAAGTTCATAACAAAGAAAAAATTCCGATCGGAGATTTATACGTTAATGAGGCTTGTTGCAAAAAAAAAAGGCTCCGAACATCGAAAATAATTACACTGGTATAGAGCAGTGAGCTGAAAAAAGAACAAGTGCGCAAGCGCTCAGACGTGGAGTGTAAAAGTAAAATGTTTATCACATTTATATACAAACAACTTTAGAACCAAGACATTTCTCTTCCACAATTACCAAACAAGTATTGAAATAACCTTGTAATCACCCTTTAAAAGCTTTAAATGTAAACAAACCGCCAGTATAAATCCGAAGAAATGTTGAAGATCTTGCAAAATAGCATTTGTTCGAACACTGAATGGTCTGCCTGCCAGTCCAACCCTTTAAACCTCTTGTTCATTAGCAAGGTAATAACAAGTGCAATAAACCAATTCGTGACAGACTACTGCCCCCTTTGTTACAATTCATTAAAGAACGGCATATCATCGATCATATGACAAAACAGTCCAGTTTCCAACTGTTCATTAAAGGTTAAAGTACGTCGCGTCGTCTTATTTGTTGATGTTACACCAAATCCTCATCCATGGATATATCTCCCCAAGTATACAAGAGTTGGACTTGAGACCTGCCATAGACAAACTTAACTCATGGGAAATCTGGGACCAGCTGCCCATGAACGGGAGGGGGGGGGGGGGGGCCGGGACTCATCAAAATGCGTATTTACACCTTCTTTCCTTAAGTATAGCAGCTTAGAGTTTGATTCCAGTCACGGGTCAGGGCAATTTTGGGCCCACTTGCCCATGAACGGGGAGGGTGGGCGTGGTTCAACTCTCCCCGGTCCCTATGATCCAAAAGCACAAAGGATTTCATCACCTTATCTCCACTTAGTGTCAAACTAAAAACATTAAAAAATGGGCAATCTCGGCCCAATTGCCCCTGAACCAAGTGGGGTTGGGGTTTGGGACCTGCAACAAGTAAAAAGAGACCATAGTGCTCACAATCCTACCAAGTTTCAACTTGATACCTGTTGATTCCTGGCAAGGGTAACGAACTTTACTCCTGGGCAATCTGGGCCCAGTTCCCCATAAACGGGGTGGGTGGGGGAGATGCAACTTTAAAAGCAGTTTCCCAGCCCTAGGAGCTACACGTCCAAGAAATTTCATCGTCCTATGTCAAGTTCTGAACATTATTCACTGGGTAATCTGGGCCCATTTACCCCTGAACCGGTTGGGTGTGGGGGTTGGGACCCCCCCAAAGGCACAACTAGACCCCAATACCCACAAGTGTACCAAGTTTGAACTTGATACTTGCACTCGTTCACGAGTTATGAGCTCCACAAAATATGGTCAAAACCGAAAACGAAAGCTGCTACAGCGCTCGCAATAGTTGACTGTTCCAAGGAATACTCCACTAAAAATGCTCCTCGAGAGTGGTATCTGAGCCCGCAACCTTGGGCTCCATATACCGATGCTCTAACCAATTGAGCTGCCGACAACCTTGTAAAATAATTACGCCACAACAGGGCTCCAGTCACCCATAACTTGAGGAAGAAGGACAGGAAAAATATAATAGTGTGTTTTTCGCGGCGGCGGAATTTTTTCGAATTTCTCGTTTAACAAAGATTTTTAATACTCTCCTTGGAAACATGGATATCTTTTAAAATTATTGTTATGAGCCTATATTTCCGTAAAACATCACACTAACCATCGTTTCAATGTTACTTTTCGCGAAAAAGTCGTTGCAGTGTTACATTTAGCGAAAAAACAACGGTCGTAACAGACGTATTTTGTATCTAACGCTTGCAGTTTTGTCTGTAGGAATCGCGCATCATTATATTAAAAGTGGTCAACTTCTCAAAGTTTAGTAATACTCACTATAACTTGCTTCACAAGCTTCTTCAAGGTTTCATAGTCAACAGCAGTTAGGCGCTTGAAGTTTGCCCTATTTAGGACAGTTTCGGGATCACAGCTGGGACAATCGTATTCGTCTATACTGGACGACTCGGTAGCCAAGATTCCTATGCACCGCCCATGGAACCACTCTTGGCACTTGTCACAACAGATGTAAAATCTAAAAGAAGAGATGAATCAGGCATGGATGTGATGGCGAAATCGACCCTTACAATCGCTTGATAGAGCGTGTTTCACCCTACTAACAATCGTAACTGTTACACTGTAAAAAAAAAAAAATCTTGCAGGATTTGCTACTGGGCAAATCCCTTATTTGCCCAGTCTTGTCTCTAAATAGATAATCTTATCTCTAATTCGGATTAATCCTTTCTCAGTAGAGATAAGATTAATCGCAGTAGCAAATGCTCAGTTAACTTTAATCCATACTGGGAGAAACTTTTTACAGTGTACTTATTTCTATTCTCGTTCCACACCCTCAAAATAGTAACTATTTACTTACCACGCTCGGGAACATAGTTAGCGTGGTAACTACGGTCCCTGCAACGTGACTGGTCTGATTAGTCCGTGGCACGACATTTTGCCAAAAATAGAAAAATGCATTCCAGCCTCGACTCAAGAAGCAAGGATCCGTGACGTCATGCGTATAGTAATTACCGTTGGTAGGACGGAACACGCTCTATTTGACAACCGTTGTCGTGGTAAATCGTAACTCAACAATTGTTACAGTGAATCTCAATCAGTTAGGTGGGAACTTAATCATTCACAACCCTAACATAGCTGTCGTGCTCGTTTGCTGTACCCCGATAACCGGACCATGGCCCTCAAAATGCGTTTCATCTTGTCTAATTTAATGACATATTTTTTACATTTAAAAGAATTTGGCAAAGTTCCTGCAGTTAATTAATATAATAATAATAATATATTGCAAAAAAAAGGCCACAAAGCCTCTATAAATTTAAGGTTCCATCCACTCGAAAGTGAAATGGCTATAATTCCGATGAGGACATTTTATTAGTAATGAACTGAGAGACAAAAGTGCTCCTCAACCGGGATTTAAACCTTTCGCAAAGGATCACTTTTTGTCTTTAGATAGAAAGATAGAAAGTTTATTGTAAAATCGACTTTCGTGGTTATAAACCAAACTTGCGACTATTGTCAACGAAAAAATATAATGCATCACAATATGTGTCGAATGTCAGTACACCTAAAAATCTGTCACGCTTCCTTACAAAATTTCACGACCTCTAGAATATTTTTTTTTGCATATCTAGCATTATATATCTCTCATTTGGCTACTTATAAATAATTTCATCTCAAAGGCGTCCTTACAATCAAATTAAATCTCTAGTTTGAAGAGGCTCGGACATTGGAGCCCTTGACTTCTAAATCCAATTTCAAAATTTACTTCTGGTTTATTTGTCCCTGTACAAATAACCCTTGTATAATGCCAATGTCTCATCGACGCAATACCTACGGAAATAATATCAATTTCTGTGGGGTTCAAATATATATCTTGATCAATATCTTTTACATATATTACATTTTAGCAGGTCTTAATCCAGGAATTATTTGGGGGGAGGGGGGGGGATTCTACCCGCGGGTCGGCCTAATCCATACCAAACAATAGGACACAAACATAGATCAGAGGCTAAAGCCCATATGTTTGGGGATGGGGGCAGAGGATACTCTGGATACGGCCCTGCAATATACACGTCCTGGATTCAGAATTAGAATCATTTTATGTTTCCCAATATTCGTTCAAATAGCATCGGATGTAAAACGTTAAATAAAAGCCCGAAATAAACACATTACAAGCGTTATTGGGTTCTATCCACTGTTCTGTCATTATCTTGTTTGCTTTCTGCTTCCAGGTTGTGGTGCTTAACGAAGTATAAGTATAACGCAGTACATTCTCTGCGGGTTGTGTTATGCTGATGCAAACACACAAATGGAGTTGAATCCCATTCTTACATTACACAGTTTTTGTTTCTGCCCGTACACAGCCAAGTGCTATATTCACTGACTAGAAACTTAATAATAATTAAAATAATATAGTTGCACCAAAAAGGAAAACTTGTGTTGCACCTTCGCAAACGCAGTATAATATTTTAGTAGCTCGGTTTAAGTCATTGGAAACGGTACACTGTAAAAAGTTTATCCGAATAAGGATGCAGTATTTGCTACTGGGATTAATCTTATCTCTATTGGGATGAAATTAATCCGAATTAGGGATAATCTTATCTCAATAAAGACAAGATTAATCCCAGTAGCAAATACTGCAAGATTTTTTTTTACAGTGTAGGTTAAATCCTCGGATGAACTCTGAGCAACCCAAAGAGGCTGAGTACTTACTGAGATTCATCATATGGCTTCCGGCAGATGCAGTAGACCTTTTCCGCGTCATTTTGCTGCTTGCATTCATCACAGATATATCCAGTCATCTTCTTGCTCATTTTTTTCGTAATTCCGACGCATTCACCATGGTACCAGTTACTGCACACGTCACAACCGACGTAGAACCTATGGAACAGAAAATGATTTGAAATTTGTCCGACTTAGGAACTAAAATGAAAGGCAACGCAAGAGGAAGAAGAAATTAAATAAAATGGATTTTCTTGTTACCATGTTCTTTTTTAAACTTATTTAAAAAAGAGCACTAATCAGGGCTTGAGAACAAATTGTATATTGTCAGTTTGTCAATAGGGATATTCACGAGGAAAGTTTTTTGATTATTTTTATTTATTTCACTAGAAAACGACCAACGACTGCTATGTCAAACAACAAAGTGAATATCAAAAACATTAACATGGCAGTGTTTGCCCAGGTGGGACCGAGACACAGGTCTCTGTTCTTTTAAAGTGCTTTAATTATGTAGTTAGTTTTCTTTGTTTTAGCTTCAGAAAGTGTGTTGAACATGTAGTTAGTATTTGAATTTTTTAGTATTTGATGTTTGTATGTATACAAACATCACCGTTGGGCTTTCTAGATAGAAATTTACACTTCGAACAGATTACACTTCAAACAAACGGACGAGACCGTGATGCGGAGAAAACGCCGCGACCGACAAATTCCTATTCAGCTGGTCAAGTTTAACGGTTATATTTGTGACTGAAAATTTGTCAAGTAGACGAGGAATTTATAATATCGTAAGTGTGAATTCAAATAGCAGCAAGATCCTTTTTCTTCAGCAGGGGGTAAAGTCTATCTAAAGTCGTAACGTTTGATTCTGTCAAATACTATCTGATGGAGCTAACATAACAATTATGTCAGCTGATATTCACTCTAAAGATGTTTCGGTTCTTCTTGGCAAGGTCCGCTTCGGGCTATATCTCGAAACAGGATCCTGTGATCGATATACGCAATGAGTCCTTTCAAGACTCCCTGGACAAATCCTATACCGAAAGAATGTCTGAAGAACAGTTTTTCACACGAATTTTGTAAATGCTCATGGCATACTTTTTGTATTACACTATTATAATTAATTCATCCAAACTTTATTATTATTATTAATAATAAAAATGCTCTCCAAATATTTGCGGAATTTATCAAAATAGTACTTGTCGGTCCGAAAATGTTCATCCATTGCATCTTTGAAAGCGTCGACTGATAATGTGGCACCGACATGGGACGGAAGTTGGTACCACTGAGCTTTGACAGGAAGCTTCGTATACTGACGAAGAATAACTTGTCAATCCGGAAAAGCTGAACCTTTCTGGGAAAACCAAAGGAATGAAAAGCAAAGCGAAACTTACTGAGTTGCGTCATACGGCTTCCTGCAGACACAGAAGAGCTTGTCCTTTGCCGGTTCTTCCTCACTTTCCTCCGTTTTCTTCTTCTTTTCGCTATCTTTCCTCTCCCTTTTTGTCTTTTTCGGTGGGGTGATAACTTCTTCCTCGACTGTCTTACCACTTGTCTTTCTCTGTCGGCGCTGGTCAACTTTAATAGGACTTTCTGGATTGGCTCTTCGCTGCTCCAATAGCTTTTCTTGAACCTCCGCCTAGGGGAAGAAGAAGGCGAATGAAAATGTGGACATAAGCAGCTGGTTGTATGAGCAACAAAAGCAACAAAAAATAGCGACAAAAATAGGATGCCCTATGTCCTTATTGGACTGGAAAATAGCTGGTAGTTCACAAAAACACAGCAAGGAAGATCAATGCTAAATTCAACGTGAAAACAGAACGAGATAAGAAAAAGGGGGTGCCAAACGTATGAAGGGGCACTTCGGTTCACATCAACTGACAAACCATATGACAAACCATATGTTAACTTTGCGAGGTTACTTTCCCGAACCAAATGCTACCTTCCCAAACTAAATGTTTGTCTCCCAGACCAAATCTTCACTCACAAATATTGATTGCGCATACTAATTTGCCAAACCATCTGTTCCTTTTAGAAACCGTATATTCACTTCTCAAATTCTCTGTTTGTTTCTCACGCCATGTTAATCAAAATCAGAGTCTGCACGTTTTTGCTCTGAACATTTCCTCTCGGAGACTCGCAGCGCCCCCACCCCTACGTTTTGGGCATTGTCAAATTTTCGCCGAATGCGATGCCCTTCGTCGCGATGCCCTTTTCATAAAATCGTGTGTCCCCGCATTTTGGAATTGGGTGATTTAACATATTTATTGGTTCCCCTTTCTTTATCGAATTTGCTAATTCACCCAACTTTTGTTCACTCCGCATCGATTTCACCGCATTTGGTCTGTCTCTTCGTTACCCAGGACGGACCGAATGCGGCGAAATTGATTGAAGAATTATCGTATTCGGTCACGAATCTGATTAATGACCGAATTATGAAATTTACTGACCGAATGCAACAGAACAGATACGGACTTGAGAAAAGTCCGGTGAATTACCGAGTTCGCTAACGAATGAGACCAAATAATTAGGTTAAATCACCGGATTTTTCTTAGCCCGTTTCTATTACTAGACTTGCCGAATTCGGTTGTTTTAGGTGGTTCTAATAAAAGTTTTATTTTTCGGAATACTACGAATTCATTATTTGCTTCAACCCAGTTACTGAGTTGGGTAATTTAAGTGGCATTTATTTAGCTCTCGGTCTTTACCATTTACGGTAGCTTCAGCTGGTTGCTGTTTTATTTTTTAACTCCTTAGGATGGCGGTACATCAGGAATAAGCACGTCTCTTGACGTGAAAACTAGCATACGTTTGTTTGCTGCAAACTCCGAACAAATGTACTTTGTATCCTATTTACCCTGGATCGCCCCTTTGGTCGCCAGACAACTCTGGGCTGAATAGGTAATCTTGGGATCGCAAATAGGCACTTTTATCACCAGTGTTTCCACAAAATTTCGCCTGCGGCACATTTCACAGTCTTCACTAGTTAGACAAAGGTTGCCTCATTTAGTTGGCGTTTGAGGATTGGAGTTTTGGGGGGCTCTAAATATGTTAAAAGCTAGAATTTGTATTGAATTGAGTTAGTTAAATGTTGCCAGAAAAAGGCAAATTCAAAAAATTTCGTCTGCGCATTAATTAATCACGGGCACAGCCGTTAGCGACGTTGTCGCTATGCCGCAACACCATTTTTTGCCATTACAAGTCCTGTTGGCAAAACTGGAAAGGTCTTCTGAAGGTAAAAGGCTAAAAAAAAAACAGAAGCAGAAAAGCGTCAAAACGCGCCAATTTGTCCCTTTAGACTTGTTTGTATGTACTCTGCACCTTTCTACGTTGTAGCTTCATGAAGGCAACTCGCTGTGTTTTTACAACTTTTTTTTAAAGAATAAATTCAGTAAAAATCATTTAGCGATTCGGCCATTTTTTCCAGGTGAGCCCCCCCCCCAATGAAGAAAGGCTCGGGACGCCCCTGGATATCTGTATTATTATTACTTTAATTACAAGAAAGCACTGACTGAGCATTTTAAACAAAGAAACCAAACATCGAGTCACAAAGTGAGGAACAATCCAGATTTTTCCCTGAGGTAAAAAGCCTGTAAACTGGGTTCCCTTCCGCCCACCCGAAAGCTCTCCCATCTATTTATATATTTCCCTCAAAACTGAAGATTATACAAAATATAATTTATATAAAATAAAAGAATGCTTAAATCAACTGACCCATTCCACGTCACTTATAAACACTAGACAAAATACAACTGGCTTGGACAACTAAATTAAAATTGTTTACGGACTACATTATTCACGTGTGAATAAATGGGTACAGGTTCTGGGTTTGAACGGCTCAACTGGGTCTTTTTAATTTAGTCAGAAACTATTTGAGAATTACTGAAAGAAATGAGGGACCTAAGGGAAAATTTGAAATATGATACTTTAATAACAGATACGTCGCAAATCCGAAAATGTTCATGCATATACACAAAAATAATAAATAAAAATAAGTGAGGATCAAGAAATTCAAGATCGGCAAATAAGACCCCAAACTTCAGAAACTCTTAAGTTGTATGGTAAAAAAAAGATGTATTTGGGTTTGAATATTATTTTAAGCTAAGACTCGATCCTGCTACATTAAAAACTTGGTTCCGGCTCCGATCTAACAGTCTGCCGATTCTCAGTAGGAATAAACTTTTTGATAAGAGGAAAGCTGGCACGGAAGAGACTTACCTCTGCCATCTTTGCAAGTTCCAGGAGGACGATTTGAACCACTTCCTCTTAGAGTGCCAAGCGCTTTCGTATTCGAGTGTAAAATTTGTTGGGGTGGGATGGTATCGCATCAAGGTATCCTGAAATCTACGACCCCCACTTCATCGAGAAGTATCAAATATGTTACTAAAGCGTTTCGACTAAGGAAAGAAAGTTTAGTCTAGTTTATGTAGCATAATAGCTCTAGAAGTCTAACAGTTTTATCTGCGAAGTGAAACATGTATTTAATCTTGTATGGCCTTTTGGCTTAAACAAATGTATTTATTTAAAAAACGAACATGAGGTAAGGCATCGGTGAACAATGACCAGCGATTAACAATGAAGGCGGTGAACAATCTCACCTTAACCTCTGCGATCATCCGCTTCTCTGCATCTGCTTTCCGTCTGGAGATATCCTTCTTCAAAACAGCCGTATTCGCATGGAGCACCGTGTTCAGTTTCGCCATTACGACGCGAATCCGCTTTGCCTCCATATTTTGCGCGGCTTTGATACCTCGCATCCTTTCCCTCTCCTCCCGATCTAGACCGGCTGGTTCTGATGTAAGCTCGTTTCTAGGAGCAGGAACGCGACCAGGGGTGGCACGAGCGTCGGGACCAAGTCTGTAAAGGCAGTAAAGTAAGTAAGTCCTTAAATTTTAGTGTTGATGTGTGATAGTTGTTCGTTTGTTTTTTCTTTACAATGCCTTAGGCTAGAATTGTGTTAATAATTTTTAGAAACCATCAGAATTAGTAAAGCGTCGTTTTTTATGCCACTGGCATGTCTGATGCTTTTGAGAAACACCAGGTTTATTTAAATTTGCCAGAATATTGTAAAAAATAGCAGTGGCATTGTCAAAACATAGTTAAAAAAAAACAGTTAAAATGAGCACACACACAAAAACAAGACGCACATTATCTGGCATTGTAGTGCTGAACAAAGTAGGGGACAAAAGATGAATTGTATCGCTCGCTGGAGTTTGCAGGTGGTTGCTTTAGGGTGACTCTTGAGGCTGCTTTACTTCTTGTCACTGGACCATCTACCGTAGGTGTCGCAAAGTCGGGTAGGATCTGCCTGTACCTTGCGGAAGCAAGATAATGGTTCCCAAACCTCATAACTGCTTCCGGCCTTCGTTCAGATAGTGACTTGAGCCCGAGTGTGCGAAGACTGTTCTCGTACGAGGTGTGATTTTGTCCGAGAATGATCCAGCAAGCCCGTTTTTATTTTCTCAGTCCTTACGTTAAGTAAGTAACTTATTTATAACCCATCATTTTGAACAAGACCAAAGGTGTCGATGGGATCCCAAAAATCTAATATTTTATTCAGACAATAGGGTCTTGTCTTCACCAGATTCAGCCTTCGCCAGGTTAATCATCAGAGAAACCAAGTTCAGATATACCTCTATAAGCTATATCTATTTTGACGATACTGACCGAGACTTCCTGCTTTACTTCTGCCAAGTTTCCAGTATCGCCCGAATTCCGAGCAAACTACTAGTCCAGCAAAAAAAGAAAATTCAGAAATAAATTCAGCGTCAAATCCCTATAAAGAACATCTAATCAACTTTGAATAAAAGTTTGACTTTATATGTCCGGGTGAAAAAAATTTGTCAGATACAGACTCAGCCTGTCTTCTTACCCCTTAATCTGTCATCTTATTAAACTTTTGCTTTTATCAAGTTTTTAAGTTTCCAGTATCGCCCGAATTCCGAGCAAACTACTAGTCCAGCAAAAAAAGAAAATTCAGAAATAAATTCAGCGTCAAATCCCTATAAAGAACATCTAATCAACTTTGAATAAAATTTTGACTTTATATGTCCGGGTAAAAAAAATTTGTCACATACAGACTCAGCCTGTCTTCTTACCCCTTAATCTGTCATCTTATTAAACTTTTGCTTTTATCAAGTTTTCCGGTTTTGGCCGGATTCCGGGTGAACTAGTTGTCCGGCTAGAAAATGGTTTTCTCCATCGTGTTCAACATGTCTTTCTACCCCTAAATCGAACATTTAATCAACTTCAAAGGAAACTTTTACTTTTAACCAGCTTTCCGGTTTTCGCCGGATTCCGGAAGAACTACTTGTTCGGCGAGAAAATGTTTTCACCATCGTGTTCAGCATGTCTTCTTACCCTTAAATCGACCATTTTATCAACTTCAAATAAAACTTTTACTTTTAACCAACTTTCCGGTTTTTGCCGGATTCCGGACGAGCTACTTGTCCGGCGAGAAAACGGTTTTCACTATCGTGCTCAGTATTCCTTCTTACACCATAGTGGACTATCACATTAGCTGTTTAAAAATATTTTGTTTGTCCCTTAATTTGAACTCCCTCCCCACCCCTAAATGTAGGGCTACAGAGCCCATCTGCGAACTTGACCTTAGCTTTGACCCAACGAATCCTTGCACCAAGTTTCATCAAAATATCTCATTCCCTTCAAGAGTTATAGCGCGCACACACGGACAGACGGACGCACGGAAAAACTTTTGCGATGTCATAGCCCTCCACTTACGTTTTGGGATTCCAAAAAGCGGAGTAATTGAAAGAAAATAAATAAAACACAGCAGTATCGGACTATCGGTGGATGTACTTTACGAACGATCAAGTAAACTCACACCGCAGTGACCTTCTAAATATTTTATTCCTCTTCTAATATAGCTTTAATCTATTTGGAAATATATTTGATTGATTGATTGAAATGATGGTACAACTCAGCTGTGATTCCAGCAGTATTTCGAAGCACCAACACAATCCGTGAAGTTTTTAGCAACTATTAAGTCTAATTCAGTGAGTGTTTTGGGAGTTTTAAGTCTGCAAACTGAACTCTGGAGTAATCAGCTTTAGTACTTGAGCTAATCTGAATCAGTAACTCTTAATTGCAAACAGCAAATAGATTTGATTGATTGATTGAAATGATGGTACAACTCAGCTGTGATTCCAGCAGTATTTCGAAGCACCAACACAATCCGTGAAGTTTTTAGCAACTATAAAGTCGTAATTCAGTGAGTTTTTTGGGAGTTTTAAGTCTGCAAATTGAACTCTGGAGTAACCAGCTTTAGTACTTGAGCTAATCTGAATCAGTAACTCTTAATTGCAAACAGTAGGCGAGGTTACTCAGGGAAGTCCTAGCCCATAGGAAAAAGGGAATACGAATATGTTGTCGTATGGTCACTGGATGACTTGGAGACGACTGATTCGTGGCTACTCGTTTTGTCATGAAATAGGTAGTAAATACATGTTGTTACAGATGAGTAAGTTGTAAAGCGGGCAGACAATAAACTATTATTATTGTATGTACCTCCAGGTACGGGTCCGCCAGTTGAATTTTAAATCAGCTGTCACCTGAAGGTATTTTTTACAAGTTCATTTTCCAGTCTGAGCGCCTTGGCCCTGAAGAGGACCTTTGCCAAGAAGGGCCGAAATATAGCTCTAAGTAAACTCAGCAGTCGTATCCGTTTTGCACTGTCAAATATGATTCGCACCTCCAGGGGATACATTTATTTCACTTTTGTTTATTTTTCATGTTCGACATTGCCGTTGGCTTTCATCTGAAGCCCTTGTGCTACGAATAGGCATGGGCACTGTTCTGTTTTTGCATTCAAACAGGAACAGGCAGAAACAGGTCACATAAGAACAGAAACAGAAAGAAAACAGGAATCTTGAAACAGGTCCTGTTCTGTTTTAACAGAAATGATGACTTCCAAAACAGAAACAGCTGTTAAACAGGCGAAAAAAAACAGAACCGGCTGTTTAAAACAGGTGTTTTTTTATTATTTGATTTCCCGTACTTTTATTATTTTTATAGCAGAGTTCACGTATAGTTTGCCCTGTACCAACAAGTATCTTAAATAGTTCTTCCTTGCACCGCACAGATGCCTTTCTTCGAGTTCTTTTCATAGAACAAGAAATATATTGGTCCAGAATTCCAGCTGCCTTTATCAATGAATTACACTTTTTCCCGATGGAAAATGAGCCATGGAAGTTTCGTTTGTCTTAACAAGAAATTTTCGCATAGCCTACCTTTCCACTTGGATTGTTTGTGATAGTGATCGGTAATAAACTAAAGTTTACGGATCATACAAACTCAAAGTTAAGCAAGCTTCACTTCGTGACAGTGGTTGATGATGACGGTCATTTTTTTGTGAGGAGAGGGTCGCTAGAGATGCATGTTCAATCAGAATACCGAATAGCTTTTCCTCGGTGGTTTCTTTTGAGCAAGGTCATACAAGGCTCAAAACGCGCGGATTTCTCGGCTGAATGGGAGTCTACTATTCTACGAAAATCCGTGTAACGGAGTTCCACTTTCATCATCAAGTTGAAAAAATCTCAACTTTTCCGTATAGAACTGAGGTTGTGCCAAAAATACTGTCAGGAATTCCAGTTATCGTTTGTTTACATCATGAACCGGTGCGGATGTTGTGATGTCGCTAAGCTAATTTCGGCCTTTCTAGCCTTTTTGAAGTTGAAAGTTCTAGTCTTTTGAAATCACATTTAACTTCGCTGAACAGATAATACGTCGTGTGAGCCCTTCTTGGTGATCACATGTTCGGTTTTAGTGGAAAGTTCATTTATGAACACTCCACTCTTGCGGCCGCGATAGCCGGTTTTCCATTCTCGGTTTTCACCGTTTTATTTTGGCATTCTTATCTCGTGAACCATGACAGATACTAATTTGAAACTTGGTGTAATTGTGGGCCTTGGGGTCTGTTGTGACTTTTGGGATTCAACACCCGATACACTCTCGGTTCAAGGGCAATTGGTTACAATTCCCCCGGTGACTAACGTTTCTTTTAAAGTTTAACCTAAAAAGGCTGGGATAGGACAATCTAGTATTATCTAGTTACCCATCACTTATTCACTTAAAACAGCTTGAAGAGCCACTGAAAATGCGTTACTTCGTTCGTCCACTGTTCACGAATAATCGTTTTGTGGAATTTCCGTGTGATTTGTGGTACCTCTATGCGCTTGGTATTTTTGTTGCGCGCCTTACGAGGGGGGTTTATGATTTTTCTTTTGTTCCGGCACTAAACAATCTTCACCAATCTCACCACTGACCAATGAAAAACAGCGTTGTGTTTAGATTAAAATTTCCCGAGTCATAGTAGAATTTGCGTTGTGGGGACGGCCGCACATATTCTGAACGTCATAACTAGAGCAGATAGTGGAAAATAAAAAATTCCCTTTGTAGAATCCCAATAATTCAGTATGTTTAATTAAATGACACAAAAATTAGTTGGCTTTTAAGTTAAATTTTAAAGGCTTACCACCGTTTTGCGAATTATGTGCAACTGGGCCCGGATTGCCCAGAGTAAATTGCCTGACCAAATTCGCAAACTTGCTAAACATGCCTGGTACTAAGGTGGAAATTTGGAATGCGTGAACGTCATTGTCCAGATGGGTCTTTGGACCAACCCAAAGACCCTCTATATGTATCTTTCAGTGATACCCCCCCCCCCGCATCCAAACGCTGGCAACTGGGCCCATATTGACCAATGAATTAAACATCAAGGGCGAATGGTTACTAGGCTGTCCGTACACAATATATGATACAGAGATGGGCGAATCCGTATCCGGATTCGTCCTTTTGGCCGGATTTGAATCTTCTGCTTCTCAGGCTGGATTCGGATACTGACTCAGATTCCAAACCCTCAATCTTACGAATCAGCTCAATTTCTGTTCTACATCCTTTCAGTTTCAGTTTTCCCAATTTTTACACAGTGGGCTTTAGACAATCAAATTGTTCGGTGTCCACCACCAAATATGTTAAGTAATCTATCACATTATCTGATTACCTGAAATATCAGTGTTTTTTGTCACCTCTGATTTTTAAACTATAACCTATGAACATGATTTAATTTTTGTTAAGGTCGAATTCGAATCCGGATTCGATTTCGGATTCGAACCCTCAGCATGAAATGGTGGATTCGGATTCGGACTCGGATTCGTACCTAGCCCTGGATTCGGATTCGAATCCTTTCATGATCGCATTCGCCCATCTCTGATATGATATACGTTTTACTTTTACACATCACGTTTGAGCGCTTGCGCACTTGTTCATATTGGACCCGAAGACTGATTCTGCCACGAAGGGTCGGAAAGCTGCAACAGTAGTCTAAGACTTAGCTGACTGCGTTTCCATTTAGCTCAGTCAAATGCAATTCGCCGTCAGCTTCAGCTGAATAAATATTTACAGTATCTGAAATTCCAATTTTTTGCTGTTATTCCTACTATTGCTTGATTTTTGCTCAAAATTTTTGATAGCCGTCATCGCATCGCGTGGGTCACTGGTAAGGTTGACAAATTGGCCTCTTTTGGAATGTGGCATTTCGAAATGATGGAAATCTTGAATTAAAATATGTGTTGTACTGATAAGGCGGGTTGCCCACAAAAAACAGATTTGGCTGTTTAAACAGGCAAAAAAAAAACAGGAACAGGGCAAAACAGGATACACCAAAACGGAACAGAACAGGTGAGAAAAAAAACAGCTGGCTTCAAAACAGCTGTTCTGTTTATTTCGGGTCCCTGAAACAGAAAACAGCAAAACAGGAGGAAAAAAACAGAAACAGAAACAGAAAACAGGAACAGTGCCCATGCCTAGCTACGAATAGTGGTTAAAGCTCAACTGAAAAGGTCTTAGATAGGAAAATCTTGTTACCCATCACTCATTCACTTAAAGAAGCTTGAAAACCCGAAAAAAGTGCGTTACTTCGTTGCTCCGCTATTCATGAATAATCGATTTTCAAATAGTGGAATTTCCTTGTCTGACTTGTGTGCTCTATGCGCTTGTATCTGTGTTTTGCGCTCGACAAAAACAATTTCAAATGTAAACGTTCACACAGTGAGCTATAAGCTGTCTGGCCACCGAAACGCCGCGTATGAATTGAGATTCAATTTTTCTGCGTCATAGTAGAAATTTGTGTTGTGAGGATGACCGTAGATATTCTGACACCATTCTGGAGCAAATAGTGAAAAATAAACAGAATCCCTTAACACAATAAAAGAAAACGCAGTGTATCCAGTTAAATGATCCAAAAATAAGTTGGCTTTTCAGTTAAACTTTAAGGAGACGAATTCATCCATACAGAGCAACCCAAATCTCTAAAGAAACGTCATAGGTGCGTAAAATTTTAAAGTCTAATTAGTGTGTTTTTAACTAACTATATGAAAAGAATGTAGCCTATAGTCATGTTTATTTACATTGTTTTGTTTAGTGTTTTAATATGTGTATTTTACTTCGTGTATTTTACACATACTCCGCTGTTGTGCAAAAAGCAGGTCACAAAAAAATAAAAAAATAAATAATAAATAAAGGAAACTAACCGCATGTAACACTATCGTGCTTGTACAACAGATAGCGATCCCCTGAGCTGCAGCCGCGGGGAGTTATGTCAGATTTAGTTATGAAAACGACCTTCTTTCAACCTCCTTCTTTTCCCAAGTACCTGTTTTAGGGCTAGGTACTCCGCCGATAGTTTTACAGAACCATTCTTGTCGTCACGAAACCCAAAGTATCCTGCAGTCACGGGTTGCAAATGAGCAACCATGTCACTAAGTATTCAGCCGCCAGATTAGCTTTGCATAATTAGTCAAGCTGCGCAAAGCTCCATCTAATTAAATTGAAGCAACGATAACTTCCGAAAACAATTGGACATATTCCTGTTCAGCGCTTCCAAGCGGACTACTCTCTGTTAATCCCCCTGTGCTTCACCGTCTGCAGTTGGATCAGACATGGTAAAATAGATACAAAGGTTAGTGAGGGGAAAATCTGTCATCTGTGTCCCAGGCAGGGGCGTCATGACTGGGGGGGGGGGGGGGGGGTCGGGCGCCACAAATTTTTTCAGAACGGTTGATTTTTTTCATGAAAAAGTCGTTTTTTTTTCTGAAAATTGGTGGATTTTTCGTCAAAATAGTCGGTTTTTCCGAAAACCAGTGGATTTTTCTGAAAATCAGTGAATTTTTTTTCAAAAATGTCATTTTTGTTCTTGAAAACAGTCGTTTTTTTGCAGAAAAAAGTCGGTAAAAATTACCCCCCAGTCGGTAAATGCCTCGTCCCCCCCCCAAACATTTTGGCTAGTGACGCCTCTGGTCCCAGATAATGGAGGTTTTGCATATGTCTCAGCAGCAGAAAGTGAAAGTGACCCACTACCCTATGGATTCGACTTTTTATCATGTCTACACAAGTGTTGGTTATGAGGCAATGGGGGACTAATAATGGAGGTTTTGCATATGTCTCAGCAGCAGAAAGTGAAAGTGACCCACTACCCTATGGATTCGACTTTTTATAATGTCTACACAAGTGTTGGTTATGAGGCAATGGGGGGACTAACAGAAACTAGTCCACTTGGAGCGCTGAACCGTAATAAGGCCAATTTCAAATCACTCGTCAAACGACGGCCTATCACAACAGAGACAGGAAATAGATGGTGTACCTGATTGGAGTAGCTACGGTCTTATGGGGATACTTTGGCGCGAAATCTTCATCGCCCCAGTCTTCTGATGCTTTTCTCTTTCGTCCCTTCTTGACTCGACTGATTTCTCCTTCTGCGTATTGGCTGACGTCACCATCCCCATTGTCAAGAAGGCTCCTAAGCCTTTGCTGGTCAACCGGGTTCACGTTCTTTCCACGAAGAGCTTGCTGTATAGCTGTAGAAAAATTAGTCAGGACTAAAATAATCAGAAAACCAACTTAATTCCTTAATGCCTAAAATTCCACAATTTGCCACTTCACAAAAGAGAAGCTGACAGGACCGCAAGGCATGACCGCTTAAAGGACACCTGAATGAAGAGGATCAAGTATCATCCCTATCTGTATGACTTCCATTAACATTGCCTGCAGAAAACCCAATCCAAATACGAGCTGTTTCCAAGCTATGATTTTTGCTCCATTTTGCATCTGTCCTTATTTCAGTACCGAACAATTTTAGAAATGAACAAATGTCTTCAATCAACCCTTCTTCTGGAACATTTGTTAACCAGTTAAGCCCAAACGTATATCTAGAAGAAATTCCAATACGATCCGGCCAGCGCTGTACACGATTTGAATGAATTGCACTTTTTGTCTGAAGAGTCTGCATGTGCAAACCTCAAGAAACGAAATCCCTATTTTGAAAACCTCACGCTCAGGAGAAGAATGCTCTCCGTGGCCATGTCTGTAAATGCATTCTCCATGGTGTGTTCAAGTATGGTTTAATTGTTCAAGTGCCTTTAAGAAAATCGATCTAATTTCAGGATTAGAGTGAAGGAGCTCGGAGTTTGGAAGTCCCTACTGGGTCAGCTGAAAAACTACCCCCCTTCTAGAAAAGGTGATTTGAGAGCAAGAAAATTTCGGTTACGTCTCCCTTTCACACTCATTAGTACGTTAATTACGGGGCCTACGTAGTAATCCGCTAGGGAGGGAGTAGCGACAAGACCTATGCTTTCCATGTGTCGGAAACGTGCCTTGCGCGTAGCGCCACCCAGTAGGCTAGCGACGTTTGAAGCGGGACAAACTTGCGGGTTCCTAAAATTATAGTACAGCTAATATGCAGTCTGCATACATCGAGGAAACAGGGGAGGTTGTATATTTTTTTTTTCTGATTTTGGAATATTGAGCAACTGGAGCCAGTACTGGTGCACAGCTGATTTAGTCTCTGTAGGGACGTTACATATCGCTAGTGGTGCTAGTGTCGCTACTATTCGAGTGGGTGTCACTTTTTTCAAGTCTTGGCGCTACTCCCTTATCTTATTTTGCTCTGTCCGTTACGCAAGAAAACTGAGGTAAATCCCTTCATTCCTTGAAAAGATGATCAGGTTCAGGTACTCGCGGATTAGAATTCCTACCCCGATTAACGTCACCAATTCCGTACGCAAAAGTTGAGATTTTCAAAGTTTTACTGAAAGGCGGCTTATTTTCCGTCTTATATTTGAACACACCGAAATATATTGAATCACCTAAGGAATTTTGATTTTTTCTACCGGGGATCTCATAATAACGTTCACAGTGGGCGCTGCTTGCACGTAAACTCAAAACTCACGCAGAGCGGAGAATCTGAATTTCAACAAAGTCCTGTATTTTCAGGGATAAAGACACTAAGCTTGGACAAATTATGCCTGTAGAAAGTAGGAAAATCAAGTTAAGACATGAGTTTGCTTTGTCATTTTTACTTTATTTTTCGGCAATGGGTTACATTTGTAGTTGGGCAAAAATTTCAAGCGTAGAGAGACAAGCACAAAGGGTACCACAAATCAGAAAGTTCATTCGGCGAAATCGGTTTTCTGTGGATAACGGACAAACGAAGAAACACTTTTCATCGGGTTTTCAGGCCTGTTTGACTGAATAAGAGACGCACGACGAAACTGTCAGATTTAAGCCCTTCGGTTAAACTTTAAAACTTGATGATGAAAATTACCGCCGATTACTCCTTCTAAAATAATTGCGTGAGAAGCTTCAAAATGTGTTTTTGGGATCCCAAAACGTAAGTGGAGGGATACCTATGACATCGCAAAAGTTGTCCGTCTGTCCGTTCGTCCGTCCTTCCGTCCGTCCGTCTGTAAGCACGATAACTCTCGAAGGGAATGAGATATTTTGATGAAACTTGGTGTGAGGATTCGTTGGGTTGTCAAACCAGTCAAGTTCGTAGATGGGCTTTGTAGCCCTACATTTAGGGGTGGGGGAGGGGGTTCAAGTTAAGGGGCCAAACAAATATTTTGAAACAGCTAATTTGATAGTCGATTACGGGGTAAGAAGACATGCTGAACACGATGGTGAAAACCATTTTGTCATCGGACAAGTAGTTCGCCCGGAATTCGGCCAAAACCGGAAAGTTTGTTTAAAGTAGAAGTTTTATTTGAAGTTGATTAAATGTTCGATTTAGGGGTAGGAAGACATGCTGAAGACGATGGTGAAAACCATTTTCTCGACGGACAACTAGTTCGCCCGGAATCCGGCCCAAACCGGAAAGTTTGTTAAAATTAAAAGTTTTATTTGGAGTTGATTAGATGTTCGATTTAGGGCAAGAAGACATGCTGAACACTTATGTGAACAAATTTTCTACCTGGACACGTAGTTCCCCCCGAATCCGGCCAAAACCGGACAATTGTTAGAAGCTTAAGTTTTATTTCTGGTTGATTAGATAACCGATTTAAGGGTAAGAAGAGATGCTAAATCCGTGTTTGACAATCATATTTTACCCGGAAATATATTTCGACCGGAATCCGGCTGGAGTCGGAAAATTTGTTATAAGTTAAATTTTTATTTGAAGTTGATTAGATGTTCATCATTGGGGATACAAGATACCCTGAATTCGTTTTTGAGCTTTCTTTTTTCGCCGGACAAGTAGTTCTGGAGTTCGGCCGAAACCAGGAAATTGGCAGAAGTGGCAGGAAGTTTTCACCAAAACAGATATGACTTATAGGGGTAAACACACATGCTGAATCCATGTCTGAACTTGGTTTTCTCAGATGACTAGCTATTTGGCCTTAACCTGTTTCTGAATTTTAATTGTAAAAATGTTCAAGGAGTCTGGCGATGACTGGATCTGGCTAAGACAAGACCCAGTTGTCTGGATCAGATATTGAATTTTTGGGATCCCATCGAAACCTTTGGTCTTGTTCATTTTAGGCCGACAGGTCTATCTTATGTTTTGTACTCCTTTCCTTCTTACTTGGCTTTACCACTTTTTAACCACAGCACTATCTGGATATAGTCGACAAGCGCCAAAAAGATAATCGCTAATTTCACTGGGCAAGTATTAGTATTTTTGGGAAACGATATTTCTGAACTGTTTTACGTGATAAGATCATTTCTATTAGTAAGAGTTATCCTTTAAGTGCATCCCTTTAAGTGCAGAGTTATCCCACCCTTTCTACCGAAATATGCTTCCTCCACCTCCAAGAGAAGCAGCTATGAAAGTACCAAAACTCACACCTGTCGCTTGTAAAACTGAAAGCCGTAATAGTTTTGTACCTCAGTTTACCTTGTATCATAACATGTCAAGTGACAATCAATTTGCTCGCGCATGAAATGTTGTGCCGCATTTATTTTGAAATTGAAATTAAAATTAAAGTTGTATTTTACCGATATAGATAGATAGTTTGTTGTAAAAATCGACTATACTGGTTATAAACCAAATTTGAGATTATTGTCTAACAATAATGTCAAACAAAAACTAGTCGGCTATCTGTAAGCGGACTAAATCATCAGCGCCTTTAAGACGGTTTGGTACTTACTTTTCTTGATGTATTCGTCGTTCACCGGTGTAACTTCAGGTGACTTCGAAGGCGGACTCATATCACCCACAACGTCAACGGAGTCAGACTGACTTTCGCCCATCTGAAAAGATAAATATCCAATCACCAAGACGTGGAAAAAGCACTGAACGAGAAGCCAGTGTGCCGAAATTCATACTGCCCACCCCCACTCCCGCCCTTTTTAACCACATTGACACTGACGATTAAATCGAAAACAGCCTGGTTTTCGTACATCTGAAAAGATAAATATCACACCACCAACATGTGGAACTATTCCCCAACCGAAAGCCACTGTAATGAACTTCCCCCCCCACCCCCCTCCCAATCCCGCGCATTGACACAGACAATCCACTAAACAACAGGCTATAGTTTGGTATACCTGAAAAGACTGATATCAGATTATCAAGATGTGGAACTTTCAATTTTAATTCAATTCAACTTATTTTCAAAAATTCGCTCACGGACGAAGCTGAACATTGAATTTCTTCGTCATGTATAACTTAACTATTAAAAACAGCGTACCGAAATTCCCCCTTCACAAAACCGTTCAGAACCATAGACAAGTAACCGTGAATAGGCTAATTTTAGCGCGACAAAAAAAAATCATTGACAGATGTCGAAGTACCCCGGAATGTAAAACCGGTGAAAGTCGAACATTGAATTTCTTCCGTCATGTATAACTTACCAATTAAAAACAGTGCACCGAAATTCCCCCTTCGCAAAACCGTTCAGAAATACGGACAAATAACCGTGAATAGGCTTATTTTAGCACGACAAAAAAAAAATCATTGACAGATGTGGAAGTACCGCGGAATGGAAAACCGGTGTACTACACCCCCCTTCCCCACACACACACTTTAGAACAGTGTTTCCCAACCGGTGGTACGCGAGACCCTTGCAAGGGGTACGCGAAGGAACCAACATCGGTTTAATCTGTAGCTTCAAAACCTCGCCTCATTCATTTTTGATTGCCAAAGCCTAATATTACCAGCAGAGGCATCACTAGCCAAAAATTTTATGAGGGGCAAGGTATTTTTACTGACTGGCAGGTCATCTTTACCGACTATTTTTGGAAGAAAAAAAAAAACTGTTATTACGAAAATCGCGGCGCTTCGCGCCCACTTTTTTCTTTTTAACCGTCTGGCCGACAACTTTGCCAACCCGTGCCTGACGCCTCTGATTACAGGCCTTAGTGAAAGTCAACGAAATAATGTTGATTCCAAAACAGGTAGCCTACTGCCGTAAAATCTGTTCGTGTGTCAAAGAATATTGTTTCAAGAAGAATAAAGACACTGCAAGTGAGATTGTCATTCAGGTTGCGAATTGAGTTAACGAACACGTTTGCGATGCAGCTTGATGAAAGCACGGAGAACATCAAAACCAAACACAAAAACAGGCTGACTGTAAAAAATATGACGCCAATGACGTCGAGCCGAAATTTGAGAAAATGTTTGCTACAAAGCAGCCTCTAGTGATTGCCTCATTGATTTTGTACATATTTTACACATGTACGCCTTATCATTTGTGATAAAATGTTTGCTACAAAGCGGCCTCGACTGTTTCATTGAGTTTGTATATATTTCTAATAACTATTGTCTTTTTCATGTTCTGAAAAAGGGGGTACGCAACCTTTTCGAACCTTGATTAGGGGTCCGCGGTACAAAAAAGGTTGGGGACCACTGTTTAAAGTTAAACTTTCAGTAAACCGTACAAAGAGTGTTGTACTCAGAGTGTCTTTTTTAAAACGGGACCTTCCTGAGGTTGAGGATACAGGTCTCGAGTCCAAAACAACAGTTAAACTCCTCGGTGTGTTAATTGATGATGACCTTAAGTGAAGTTCTCACGTACAGCATATTACTCGAAAAGCAGCACCTCTCCTCAAGTCGTTCGCGGCTCTCAGACGTTTTGCAATTCCGTCGCGAGATTTACGCAGTATTTACTGCACGTACATCCGACCTTGCCTGGAGTATGCCTGTCCGGCTTGGCACCCTGGACTCAACAACGCACAGACCGATAGACTAGAAGCCATCCAAAAAAGGGCTGTTAAGATTATGCTCGGCCCGGGCTATCTTTCTTATGAGGATGGCCTGGTAAAGCTTGAAGTGCCAACCCTTGACGAACGAAGGCACCAATTGACAATAGCGTTCGGGAGCAAGTGTCTGGCATCACATGCTCATCGTGCAATTCTACCTGATTTTGATACTACAGCAAATAGCAGGCCTAATACGCGACAGAGACAGAGGGATGCTGATTCCCAGAGACTAGAAAGACCACCCATAAACTCGACAGATCGTTACCTGAAATCTTTTGTACCCTATTTTACCCAATATTTTAATTCTAGTTAATTCAAATTATATTTTCAAGTTGTGCACGTGTAGATGAAGTTAAGTCAAATTATATTTTCAAGTTGTACGTGTATGAAATGTCTACTTATGTAATTGTCATATGTTATTTGTGTGAATGACGATCCAGTGCTAGCGTGTATAATGCAAGCTATTAAGGAAATAAAGTACATTATTATATAACACACAAACGTCGATATTTAGAACAGAACGGCTATAATCAAAGCGTCAGATCCAGTGGTTCAGTCTGATCACTATTCGCCCCAACCCTCGTTTGTGACTTTTGTCTAAAAAATGGGTAATAAATTTCATTCATTCACTCATTCCTTTTTTTTTTTCAAAA
The DNA here is from genome assembly GCA_023053575.1 of Branchinecta lynchi. Lineage (NCBI taxonomy): Eukaryota > Metazoa > Arthropoda > Branchiopoda > Anostraca > Branchinectidae > Branchinecta > Branchinecta lynchi. Next base: position 5,935,215 of record JAKZAP010000021.1, on the reverse strand, counting down.
TTTACCATATAGACTTTGAACCAATTATCCATGTATAACACTTTATTTCCTGAATAGCTCACACAGTATGCAATTTTCTTTGTGTTCCTATTTTATTTGCTAATTACTGTGGTATTAACCCCTATGTAACGGGCCATGGAGCTTTGTAGGGGTCGAAATTTCTTTTGTTCCTTTATTTTCAATTTAATAAAACTGAACTGAACTGATCTGAACTCCTCATCGAAGCTCGGCTAAAACAGCCGATATGGGTTTGTATTTTTAAAACATAGCGCAGTTTCATAGGAGGGGTAGCGTTTGGTTCAAATGTAGTTCAATTCATATTTTGAGATTTCTCCTTTCTTAGTGCATGTTACAATTACCGATCTATTTCTCCATTTTATCCATAAAGGCCCAAAAGTACCCTACCCCCTTTTTCTAAGCACATACACAATTGATACATTGGAGAAACGGAGACTCAACCTATGCCTCGAGATCGGTAAAAAAAACTTATTTCGTACCCGATCTACAATGAGTTTCTCCCTCCCCCATACAATGTAAGGGAAAGGCAAGAGCGAGCAGTCTCTCCGAAGGTCCCAATATTCCAACCAGTAGCGGCCAAACACAGCCGTTACCAAAATAGTTTTATACCAAAGATTGTTGAAATTTTAAATAGCCTTTGACCATTTCAACGGGCTTTTAAATGTTATGTTATGACAATAATCGCCAATTTTGGTTTTGTAACCGTGAAAGTGTGAGTGAATAAATTACTGTTCTATTCTATTCTATATTCAATTAGAATGAATGACTCAGAAGGTGATCGCAAGAACTAGATATACGGAGTCATTCATTCCAGAGCAGTTGGTTTCAGGTGTCTGCCTTGTATGTATATAATAGTTGCGTTTTTGCAGACACCATGGTATCTGTTACCACGGCAACTGGATCTGCAATTAGTCGTTTTTGCAGTTATCGTGGTATCTGATATACGATTGCTCTGCAAAAACGACTATTGCTGAAATTGCACTTTTCGAAGTCATCCCAAAAGAAAAACTGATATCCCGTTACATCACTAGCTGATAAACTACTTTCTCGCGAATTTGACAAAATTTGTTAGTGAGATCACTTTTCAGATACCAAGATCAGTCACGACCACGATCTCAGATACCACGATAACTGCAAAAACGCCTTTTGACCATGGTATCAGATATCACGATAACTGCGAATACGACTTTAGACCGTGGTATCAGATACCATGGTACCTGCAAAAACGCAACTAATACAAAAAAGACTGAAAGATAAACATATGGGGATAAAAACATAACAAGGAATTAAGTTAGATGGCACATATATGGATCGTTTTAAGGGGTTGTTAGGACTAAGTTCTAAGTTTAACCATAGTATTAAGGGGTGATTTAGGGTTAGGGTCGCTGCGAAATTGTAGATTAATTAGGACACTGAAATATTGGGAAAGGCTCGTAGAATTACTGAAAAACAGATTAGTTAAGATGGCATTAAGAGAACTGTTAGACGATAGGAGAAAGAATGCATGTATGAACCAGATTAAATCAGTTTTGGATAGTTGTCGTTTGATGAATGCTGGAATAATGGATTAGAGAGAGGACTGAAAGTAGGAGCAATAGCTATAGTCTAGTAAAAGATGGGTTAGATAGCCCAGAAATACAGAAATGGCAAAATGAGAAAGATGCATCACATAATTTGATCTGGTATAAGAGGGTCAAGGAAATTTGGGGGAAGGAGTTGTATGTAAATGTGGGGATGAGGGCAGAGGATATGAAGTGAACTATTTCGCTAAGGGGACATTTTTTACCAATGGGTGAAAGAAGAAAGTGTCTGGGGAGGGTTAAAGTAAGAGATGGTCTGTATTTTTGCCCAATGTGTGGAGTGAAAGATGAATGTTTCATTTTTTTGTTGACTGTGAGGAGGTGGGAGGATTAGGAAAAGAGATTTCTGGAGTGAAGAAAGGGAATGGTTTTTGGGATTTTAAAGAATAAGAATTAAAGAATAAAGAATAAGTTACGATACAGAGCTGTGCTAGGTACATCCGCGTGGGTATGGCATATCGTGAAGATTCATAAAAGACAACACAAGGTTAGGCGGTTTCAACAGATAAAACTTACAATGTAAAGCAGCAGAAAATGTTTTCATCTTTAAATAATTATGATCGAAACGTGGATTAATCGTACTTTCAGAGCTGAAATCCTACGTATAATACACTTGAAAATATTGATCGATTCATCATTAACCGCATCTTCGGTAAGTCTGGTCCAAGGATCAATAACTGAAGATTTGAGTGAACAAAGGTGATAACTCACTTTTTGCTAGTTTAGGATTTGCGTATTATTCTCTGTTTTCTGTGCTCTTTTGTGTGTATGTATCGCCATGGCCCGAAAGTTTTTTTGTGTGTGTGATTAAATATCATATCATATCAGGGGTCAGGGATGTTAGAATACTGGAACAGAAACTTGTGCTTACCGAGGTCTTTCTTGGTTGGAAATGCGAAATGGCCCTCTTGAACTGCATCGTACCAGCATTGACTTTCGCTGGAGCTCTAACGGGCATTTGCCCCGTAACGGCTGCCGGGTTTACGGCTATTTGAGAAGCAGGAATGGACGTGACCAATGGCGCAGTTCCAGGTGTGTAGCCAGGGATTGGGATGATGACTCTAGCGGGGGGTGGCTGACCTTTAGCGGCGTTCGCATGGACTAGAAAAGAGTTCATTCTTAAAGTCCGTATCTAATCTGATAGTGCAAAACGAATACGTCAGCTGAATTTTATTAGAGCTATATTTCGGCCCTTCTTGGCAAGGGTCCTCTTCAGGCTCAATGCAGCTCAAGTTGGAAAAACAACTTCTGGGAAACACCATTTAATAAAATTCCGGCACTATCAAATATGATTCGCAGTCAGCTTGGGCTGAACAAATATTTATCCATATCTAAGCTTGGACTTCTTAATGCTAGTCTAACCTTCGGATTTTACTTTAGACAAACCGACTGTCTGTTACCTTAATTACCTTAAATCGCACTTCCAGCGAGATAAGGTGGTGTGATCCTCCTGTAGAGTCTCTCGATGGTTGGCGTCATGATTGATAGATCGTTGTCGTTACATCGGCTCACTGGCACTCCAGTGTAGCCGACTTTCCTTGGTTGGTAGACGTTGTTGTCACATCGGCTCACTGGAATCCCAGTGGAGCCGACATTCAGCATTTCGCCAGTCCTCGTCCACACCTTTTTTGAAGCCATCCAGGGTAGCAGCGCTGACAGTTTTTTCGGAAAGACTGTTCCAGAGTGGTACACTCCGTACAGAGAAAAAACCTGCGCCGCTCGCGTCGTTTACAGCTGGTTAGTCGGAGCTTCTTGGAGTGGCCTCTCGTCAACTTTGATTGGGAGCTCTCGAGTAACCCAGGGATAATGTCAGAGTCCAGCAACTTTTTGACCATCAGGGCGTCGCCACGTTTACGTCGATATGAGAGGCTGGGAAGCTTCAGTACCCTCAACCGTTCGTGGTATTCTAAAGCTTTTAATCGTGGGGACATCTTAGTGGCTCTTCTTTGCACTCCCTCTAGGGCTTTGGTATCCGTTTTGTGGTGGGGTGACGCAACAATCATGCCGTACTCAAGGTGGGGTCTCACAATCGCAGTGTAGAGCTTCTTAATGGTCATAGGCTTCCTGGAGGTGATGGTCCTTTTGACAAGCCCGAGCGCTCTGTTTCCTTTAGCGACTTGGTGGCGAGTGTGGGGATGAAATTTAAACTGGTTGTCAACTGTGACGCCCAGGTATCCCAGGTATTTTTCTTCCTACACATTTTCTAGGTCAATGTGGTTTTTGGATCCATTCAAAATGGTGTATGTATGTTGAGGGTTCTTAGGTCCAAGGTGAAGTACTTTACACTTCGCAGCATTGAACTCCAAAAGCCACAGAGATGACTAGTTGGAAAGGGCATCAAGGTCAGCTTGCAGTTCAGAGTTTTGGTTGTTGTTGGCAACAGGACCGAAGAGTTTTGAGTCGTCAGCAAAGAGTGTAAGGGTGTTTTGTACAACAGTGGGGCACTCATTTATATAGATGCTGAATAACCCTGGCCCAAGCTTGGTGCCTTGTGGACCGCCACTCAATACTGGGCTTGGGTCGTAGAAGGATTGTGAGCCATGATCATTGTAAATCATCACCCTCTGTGTACGTCCGGTCAAGAAAGACTTAATCCATTCTACAACATTGGCATGTAAGTGATATCTGGACAGTTTATAAAGAAGGTAAGCATGAACAACCTTATCGAATGCCATGGCCTGGTCAAACAAAATAAGATCCACTGTGGTATAATCTCAAGTATAATGAGGTAAAAGATATCATCTGACTTTTCCATCTTGCGCCATCAAATCTGATTCGTAAGTTGCGTTTTTTTCGGATGTAGTTTCGGCGTAGTTTCGCTTAAAAGCTGTTTTATTTGTCCATTCCATTTGCTATAGTTTCGATTCTGAAACTAAGGAGCTCAAAGTACAAGCTACCTCCAAAACGTAGTAGTTTGACTGTTCGGAAACAAGAACTCAATAAAACGCAAGTAAGACAAAACAAGAGCCAAACTACAAACTTTGACGAAACAGAAGCGAACCCAAGAAGTCAGCTTGGTCTGAAGAAAAAGTACTAGATGGGACGAAGGTTACTTACAGAGACTCAGGTAATATTTCGCTTGGGCTTGGATATGTGTTTGAATGTGACTTGGCAAGTCGCTTGGTTTCACATCTTTGTAGGTTAAGCTGGCTTTACCTCCAGGCTGAACGTTGCTTAGGATAACGTAGGGCGGCTTGTGTTGGGTCTAAAAAGAAAGACTTATCAGTCCCCCTCGAAGTTGGGGGGGGGGGGATTGGTTGTATCGCAAACACGGCAAACCGCTACCCTTTTGACGAATCGAATAACGAACTTGGCAGGAGAGGGATATCCGACACCAGAAAGAAGAAAAAATGAAAAAAAAATGTACGGTTTTTCCTTGCCAGTTTTCTAACCATAAAAGAAATAAAAGGCAGACGGGCTTGCTTTTATTTCATTTAGGTTCACGGTTTTTCTTTCTTTGGAATACTTACACTCATAAATGATCAGATGCTCACGGAAGGGAGGAAAAGACGAATGGCACGGGAATGGTAAATGAAAAACAATCACCTTCTTCAAAATATATAAATAACAATAATCTAAAATAAATAAAACAACACAAATGCTAGATTAACCCCAATAACGTATACCTATTAAGTATAATTACAAAGAAAAAACAGGTTATAGGTGTACGTGTTTCTTGCATCTGCTTGAACCAATAAGAAAAAGTCGCGGAGCGGGTTGTTCTTTTCGAATCGAACATTTATGGCAGGGTTTAGCTGAAGGGCAGGTTGGTGATCGGAAATAAACTAACCGAATAGGCCTTCAGTTACGCTTTAAAAAGAAGATACTCTTACCTCGGCCTCCTGGTTGCCATTGGGCTGCACCGCAACCTCGCCTCCATCCGACTTCTTTTCCACCAAAACATTCTGTCCGTTAATCACCGCCAACTGTAAGCTTCCTTCTTGAATCCGCTCAACAACGGTTTTCTGCTTAGCGGCCGTTGGAGTGCCAACCGTCGAACCGCCGTTAACCGTCATAACTGACCCCACGTTCAACGGGGTGGCAGTGCGGATTGCTTGGGGGACAGGGCGGACCACAGGTGTGGCATTGGTGGGTTTCAGAACAGCTCTGGGGGTTTGAAGCGGAGTTTTTTGGATGTGCGGTGCTTGGGCACTGCCACCGACGGAGACGAAAATGGGATTCGGTATTTTGGAGAGCTAGAATGAATGAAAGTAAAATTATAACGAACATAATACTGACGCCAAAACAAAGGCCAATATATATATGCATACACAAGTAGATGCATATATTTATCTATCCATACTGGATAGGTATAGATAGATAGTTTTATTGATCCAACTCGTAGCGCTGAATTGGCACTAAATATTTCGACTATTACAGTTAATGGCTTAAAATAACTTGATTATACACAATCATTTGGAATCCACCAGTTTATTCTTAATTTTCTCTGCAAAATTAGGTACCAAAGAATTGAAATACCGGTTTGTACGACCCTTCACAAGCACCAGCAGGTTCTGGTGCCTCGTCTGCTCTGTCAACGATGATAATTCAGGCAATATGTGTTTGTGCTTTTCATTGACAAGGATTAACAGCCCAAAGCGTACAATTAGATCGTCCCGTCGGAAATGGAGTGGCTCCAGCCTCAGTAACAGGAGGGAGCTTTGTAGTCAACATATCTCAGCCTTATTAGTGCATAAACTATAGGTATGTATATTGTACGTAGCTGGACTACTCTGAACACTTATCTAGATTTTTGACCACCTTGGTTTTTGTTTCCTTCCTACAACATTCAAACTAGAATGACAAAGTAAGAAACTAAGATCAACTGAAAGCCATGTATTTCAGCTTTCTTCTGACATCAAGAACGAAACCAAAGTCCATTGGTGCAATTTGTTATTTTTTTTTTAATATTGTTTTTCTACCTTTGCGACATTTCGGAAGGCTATGAAAGTAACATAAAACGCCGGATGCCGCAACCCTTCGGGGAAAGGGTACAGAATAAATAAACAATCATTTAAAAAATTAAATGGATACGTCAGGTACTATGCTTTGGCAGTGATATTTTGACCTTCTTGCCCAAAATAGGATACTTACCCTAGATTCACACCGACGTTCACACTGAGGCGATATCGGCCATCGCCGAGATTTTCGTCGCCAAAATCTGCGATTTCTGTTGCTTCGTCAGGCGATTTTCAATGTTGGGAAAATTCAACTTTAATAGGGCGACAGTACGATTTTATACACGCAACAGCAACATGGACGACCCTTTTGATGATTCACTTTTAGAAAAATTAATTATTGCTGTTCAGTTCTACCCCATTTTGTATGAAAAGCGAGAAAAGGGATTTAAAAAAAAAAAAAAAAAAAAAATCGCGTTAAATTCTATTGCCGACGAAAATTCAGTGTGAACATTCAGGCGATAAAAATCTTCTGTCGCTGCGATTGAAAAATCTCGTTCATCGCCGCGAGTTGCTCTGTGTGAAACTAGCGTTATAGTTCATACAAGGTGGTTTCTTCCAGACCCCCACGTCCAATAGCCTAACAAGGTCCCTTGCTAAGAAGGGCCGAAATATCGCTGCCAAAGCATCGTAGCTGACGTATCCGTTTTAAGCCATTGTTTGAACATATGTTTCCCAGTCAGCTTGGGCTCAAGGAGTATGTATCTACAAGAATCTAAAGTTAAAGATTCAAAACAATAAGACAACAGAAACCCCATGCTGTGGCTTCAATTTGTTCGTTATTTTACTTAAATTACTGGTTGCGCTCAGCACTGTGAATGGGTATTTACTACACTCAAAAAAGTTTCTCTGAGTAGGCATTAAAGTTAACTGCAGTATTTTCTATGGGATTAATCTTGTCTCTATTGAGATAAGATTAATTTAGTGATAAGATTATCTTTTTAGAGGCAAGATTAATCCCAGTAACAAATACTTCAAGTTTTTTTTTGGCAGTGTAGGTTTGATTTTCACAATATTATTCGGCGCTATTCAAGGCTCGGCGACGCTCCAAGTTACGTATCTCTATTGTACTTGACACGATCAGTTCTACAACCGGCCAACTGACCCACCTAAACCCGGTAGTCTACCCCCAGACCTTCATGCAATACTACAATCAAGAAAAGACCACTTTATGCTACTCCAGGAACGAATGAATTTATTACGTGCATAACAATAAAGCAAACATGGTATGAAAAAAAGGAGAAAGTAAATATACAGCAAAAAGCTCAAAATTGTTGAAAAGTAGACACACGAGGCAATGGAGTGGAATATACAATACTGCGGGAACTCGAAAAGTCTCGGAAGGGAATGAGCACCCCAAACCCCATCCTATCCCCCAGTCATCTCGACGATAGGCTACAAAAACATCAACGCGAGTCCTCTGTTCGCCAGGAAAATCAACGCTACAACTTACCCCTTCGAATCTTATCTGCGTCACAACGCCTGTGATTTTTCCATTTGCATCTGTAGACTGAAGCTCCATGACATCTCCTTTCACCATAACGCGTTGGCCGGGCTTCAGGCCGCTAATTTCAAATTTGTTGCTGCCTTGGGCGTGCCGAATCTGAATGGGCATGGGTTCAGAAGTTGAAGTAGCTAAAATTAAAGAACGGGCCAGTTAGATGCAAATAAATTTAAACGAATGCGTTAAAAGCTTCCTTGTCCGAATATTCTCGTGATGAAACTATCGTTATTTGTTTGTATTTAATGGTGCAAAACGGATAAGTCAGCTACATTTTATTCGAGCTATATTTTGGCCCTTCTTGGCAAGGGTCCTCTTCAGGCTCAAGCCGCTCAAGCTGGAAAATTAACTTCAAGCTGCTTGAGCGGCTTGAGCCCGAAGAGGACCCTTGCCAAGAAGGGCCAAAATATAGCTCAAATAAAATGTAGCTGGCTTATCTGTTTTGCACCATCAAATATGATTCGCAGTCAGCTTGGGCTGAAGGACTATGTATTTGTTTGTTTTTGTTTAGATATTTTTTACTTATAGGCTAAGATTTTATTATCTGTTATAAAAATGGTAATATTAACTAAGTGCCATTTTTGTATGCCGCTGGCATGTCTGGCACTTTCTTTAACTCTAGTGCTATTTCCGTTGTAATGAAGTTCTACCTCATCCTTATCCTTATCTAGCAAGTCTCTCCGCGCGAAGACTTTCAAACCTGCTGTCGGCGTGGGCATTGGGTAGGGAGGTGAAAGCGAGTAGAATGTTTCAAATCTGCACCCTGCGTAAAATGTGTATCAACATTAACATAGACCGATTCACCTAACGGTTCCTGCTAAAGCTTCCCACGTTTGGCCAGGTTTACAAAAGGATGTTCTTAGGAGGTTTTATCCTCGAGAGATGGCCAGACGAATAAACAAATGGAGACATCCATTAATTGTAGACTACATGTCAAGATGTTCCAGGGCCTAGGCTAGACTTAAGGGACCTTGACGAAGTCGGTAGTGGGGGCTGGCATGTCCATGGCTGGTCGACTGGCCGTTAGAAAAGCATGCGAACAGGCCAGTTAGTAGACCTGGACTCGACCAGCCGTCAGCTGGAGGACAGGCCGCCATACAACTTGTGCCAATCTGCACTGGCCGTCAATTTTCCACTGCTGACTCATAGAAACGACGAGAATAGCGTTAGTCTTGTGAGCTTGTCGTCAAAAACAAGAACAGGCCAACTCTTAACCACGAGAACTACTGACCTCTACAAAGTGTGAGCCAAAATATTTCAATGTCTGCCATATTGGACAGATAAGCGGACCGATCCACGGCATGCGGGTTCTATGTTGGAACCTCAATGCTTTCGAACGACAATACGCTAGAGGGACAGACGGACCTAAGACATGCGGGTCACAATATTCCAATGCTTGTCGGGCTAGACAGACGGTCGGACGGATCTATGGCGTACCAGTCGTGCGTCAGGCCACTTCAATTATTATTTTTATTGTTTATGACCCTTCGAAATAAATTACACTATCATAAGTTATATAACAGATAACACAAGGATTTGCAGTTTCATCAGATAACACTTGCGATGTAATCTGTTATGATTTTGCAAGCGTTAGGAATAACCAGCCATGGCCAACAAGCATTGCCAGTCCAAACCGCCGTAAAAAGCATCTGCTGCCTTTTCCGATATCATGACGACAAACAAAAAAATCAGCAGGTGTTTTTTCGGCGGTGTTTCGGCGCTCCTTATATTTGGATAAAGTTTTAATGCGTAACGTTTGGAAAACATAACAGCTAACATATTAACTGTTATCTGTTGAAACCACGAATCTTTGAGTTATCTGTTACGGAACTTCTGAGAGCATAAAATCTAAAACAAAAATAACATAGATGCTTGACTATATCTCAGACAATCTACATGACAACGATTACAAAAGGTAAAAAAAAAAGGGTAGAAATATTGTTGTTTAAAAACGGGGAAGAGACCGTGACATGGGCAAACCATGAGATTCAAAATAATGTGACCCTGCATTCGAATGGAAGGACAGATTTTCAGTTTAAAAAAAATTATGGTATCCCCAAAAGCCAAAGTAAGGAAAATAGCTTCACCTGTTTTGACCACTCCCGGCCTAGACAGAATCGACGGAGCCCTGTTACCCCCAGAAACGACCTGAACGGGATTGGCTTTAGGGGCACCGGTGGTAGAAATGGACCGAGCCATGGTGCCAGTTCCAAGTTTCATGGCCATTCTTTGTTGCCTTATTGATTCTTCTGTCTTCGCTCGCATGGCCTGAGCCAAAGAGGGATCGACGCTCTTGATTGCTGTGATTTGCTTGGCTCGATTGAGGGAGGACATCTCAGACTGATGACGTTTGGCGATATGCCTGAAATAGTGGGATTACTCGTTCAGAATTAAGTCGCTTTCACTGAGCGTGTCCGAAAGCTTACCGAAAGCGTACTTACTGAAATTACAAAGGATTTATTTGTACTTGCTTTGAGAAGCAGAGAGAAGCACTGCATGTTCGAATTGTTTTTCTCCACAGTGCTTGTGTCATCTATTTGTATTTTTGTGTAAAATTAAAAAAAACTTGAACTCGAAACTTGAACTTGAAAGAGGAACGTGAGTTGAAAGTAGGATAGGACATTCCTTCCCCTCATATTGTTGATTGGTGAGGGAGTGGAGAATAAGGTCAGGCCCGCCGGTCTTGGTCTTAAGACAACATTGTCACGCTCTTCACTAGGTCCCAAGGACCCTCTTCAAGACCTAGCCTAAACTCCGCCCTCAAAACCCCATCATAGTGGGATTACTAGTTCAGAATTAAGCCGCTTTCACTTTGGGCGTGTCCGAATGCTTTTTAGTGCTGTAAATGCTGCATTTAATGCTGCATATTTATTTATTTTTGTCCGAAAGCTATCACCTTTATTTATTCTCTGGCACTTCTAGAATACCGAAATTTAAGTTGGGAAGAACGAGAAGAAAAAAAGAATTAGCTATATACAATAGCTATAACAATAGTTACTATTTAGTTACTATTTCCGTTCCAACCTCACCAATAGTTACTACGCTGACCGTTCCAACCTTCTCGAAATAGTAACTAATAATAACTATTTGCTTACCACGCTCGGGAGCGTAGTAACTATGGATCTCTGTAACGTTATTGGTCGGATTCGCCCGTGGCATGATATTCTGCTGGAAAATAGAAAAATCGTTCCAGCCTTGACGGCTGCGTAGTAACTGCGATAAGTAGGATTGAACACGCTCTTATTTATTTTTGTCCGAAAGCTGTACCTTCATTTCTTCTCTGGCACTTCTAGAATACCGAAATTTAAGTTGGGAAGAAGGACAAGAAAAAAAAGAATTAGCTATATAAAGTACGACTCAGACTCAGACTTCGTAAAGTTTTTCGCAAAGTATGCTACGTAAAGTTTGTAGCCGCTCAGACGGGAATTCGACCTAGATAACATTACGAACATTTTGTGTGGCAATTTGTTCTGGAAAGAAAAGATTGTAGGAAGATACTAGGAGAATCCCCGTGCTTCCCATTTATTTCTTGAAAATTCAGCATAAAATTTTGCCTCTTTGCTCAATTTTATGCTGAATTAATGCTGCATTAACTGAGCAAAAATTTAAGTCCGAAAGCAAAATCCTGCATAAAACCCTGAATTAATTCAGAATTTTCGTTCGTTTCAGAGCTTCCGGACACGTTCATTGACGCGTCGTTGCGTTGCGCTGCGTATGCGTTTATCTTACGCTGCGTACAGGTTATGTAACATATATTCACACCTGCGCGACAAGCTTTCACGCTGGATGTGTATTTACGTCCTCCCGTCTCGGTTTCTTATGGTGAATACCAAGTTTTTCTTCATCAATTGTAGGTTTTCTCCAGTTTTTCATTATTCATTGAAAAATTTGATTTGTATGTGTCGACGCAGCCCAAGAATAGAACTTGGTTCTATTCTTGTGTTGCGTTTTATTTGTCTGCGTAAGCTCAGAACTGCTTCACCGCAAGCGCGACGCAGAGGTCACGTAATTCAGTGTGAAAGCCTCAACGCGTCAGTGTGAAAGCGGCTTTGCAGTCTGACTCACTCACGTACTCACTGCAGTAAGAAAACAACATGAAAAGAAAACACGCCTGTGAAACACCTAGAAGACAACACATCCCGAACACACAAAAATAAAAGCGAATCGTAGCGAAGAGGTATAGGCCCCCACCCCCTACTAAAATAGTATGTAAGAATTCCCCCGCCGACCCCCCCCCCCCACCGCATAAAAGTATACAAGAATTCCAAAATCTTTTGAACTTGGCATGTTAATATCAAATACCATAATATTTACAATCCGTAGATGTTGGACAAGCGATGCTGAAACAAAGCCCAAGCCTAAAGAGCGACAGCCGCAAAATTCCCCAAAACTGAACCAGTACGAGCTAGAGCCAACCGGTACCGGGATAGTCTTATCCCAATATGTGGTCAGATCCACAATTCGTTATAGAGATGCGAAGTATAGCTGATGTACCTTATTTTTATTTTTTTTTACGTTAGTTTGTTTTTATAGATTTTATTAGCCTGATAATGAAAGAAGAATGGTTGACATAATTTATTATTACTGTATGTTAATGTTGTTTGACGAGGCCCCCTATTTGGCGTGTCTACGATTTGGGTATAAATTAAAAGACTATATTCTTATACTCTTCTCTCTTTTCCAAAGCGTTAAGTTAACGTAGTCCAGAGATGGGTGAATCCGGGTCCGATTCCGGCCAAAACAACATATCCTTCAAATCTTCTGCAGGCTGGATCAGACTCAGATTCTAAACTCTCGATACCACGTCCCCCCAAACATCCAGTCTGCATCATATTAGTTTCTCTTTTCCCATTCTCCCATGTCTGCTGTAATCCTAAAAACTAAGACCTCGATAGAGAAAGTACACATTTGTGTCACTGAGAGACAAGGGATTAAAAAAAATCAAAAGAATAAGACTTACTTATCGTAGAACAGGCGAATTTCCCATAATTCCATGTTTGTTTCATCCACCCATTCCTCAGTAAATGACGGTTCGGACGTCTCCACATGCTCAACTTTTTTTCTTTTTCGCAGTCCAAGACGAGCAGGTGTAAACTAAACAAAAAGTAGTTCCATAAATATTACGTCACCGTGACGCCTTCCCGATGAAAAATTTGTAGCCTGCGTATAGTTGTAGGAAAAAGTTGCAAGTTTTGATATAAAACAATACTATCATTTAATGTGCCACTGGGCCAATCTTAAGCAGTAGCATCCTGTCTTGCTATAGTAGCATCCAGTCTCGCTAATAGTAGCATGCAGTAGAATGCATGCAGTAACACTGTAGCCTTGACATAGAAGCACGTAGGAGCATCAGTTCGTACTGCATGCTACTTTTTCGTACAACTATTTTGAGTTAAATTTTTCATCGACAGGGGGCTGTTATGGTACGAATATTCGTGAAAAACAGAGATGATTCCTGATAGGCGTCTGTTACAAAACTCTCGTACAAATCGGAATGAATCGAGTGTTTTTGATAGGTGATAAGCGAAGTTTTGAAATTTTGCAGGAAGAACGAAAAATCTTTAACCTTTTCGGCCATAAAATGAAGCTTGCCACCTTTGAGAAAATGTGTTTATCCGTAGCGTTACTGCGATTTGTCTAAATTTCTACCAGATATTCAAGATATAAGTGCGGATAAGGCTGTACTAATAATTCGATTTCGAGAAAAGTTTTCACTTATCACCGTTAGAAAAAAAAGTCACGACAGCCTCGCCTTTGCCGGGTTGACAATTAAATGGTTAGGCGGAGCTGACTCCGGTCCAGGTAAGCCTGACGCGTGACTTTGTTTACGATAGATAAAATGTTTAGAGAATTGACACCGGCTGAACATCAATGCCGGCAACCCTGCCAAACACACTTTTTTTTTTCGATGCCGGCAACCAGGCACCTAGTTCTAGAATCAAGAGCTCTGTTCCTATAGGCATGGTTGTAAACGGTTGCCTAGGCTTTAGCAAAAAAAAACGCTATCTTAAGCTACTTCAGACCAATCATAGAGATATTCCAAAGAAGGGGTCAGTCAGCTATTTTACGTAACTTACAACGTAATTTACAAAGAATAAGAAAAAACATCTTGCTGGGTAAACGTTTTTTATCCAGGTACGGTATAACTTTGAGACTTACGTCCACTTCTTTACTTTTCATTTTCTTTTCAGTCAGTAATTTTACGTAACAACAATTTTGCTAAACATTGATACCGGCAACCCTGCCAGACATTTATTCAAACAATGTTTACAACGGATACGTCAGCTATGATTTTTCATCAGCGATATTTCGGCCCTTCTTGGCAAGGGTCCTCGTCAGGCTGTCAATCTTCTGGTTCAACTTCGGGGAAGGAAACAAACCTGTAATAAATAACTGAAGCTTCTACCGACTATAAATATCTTATTAAAGTAAATTATCTTCAAATACCACTATAATGAAAAAACTAGTCCTGAGATTTAATTTTTGACAAGATTGGGGCGATGACAGGAAAGGTTTTTTTCTGCATTTTGATCAACTTCGGTTTTTTCATTAATAAGGGGCTGAAAACTTAAATATTATTTTATTAATGACCTCGTTCTACGTTTCTATTATGAGTACTTGCCTGAATCTATTACTTTTTTTTTTTCTTTTTTTTTTCCTGCCAGACATACTTTTTTTTCGATGCCGGCAACCAGTGTTACCATATTGGCGGATTTTTTTTTTTAGGTTCTATCCTTGTAAGTTTTTGAAAATTTCTTGCAATTTTGGGTACACAAAATTTGGGCGTATTTTTGGCGCTTTTTTCAAAGACAGTGGCGTATTTCTTGTATCACGATCTGTCAACACTGCCGGCAACCTAGCACCGAGTTCTAGAATCAAGAGCTCTGTGCCTAGGCATGTTTGTAAACGGCTGCCTAGGCATCTTTGCCTGGCTTGGCATACTTGTGGACGGGGCTTAGCAACAACACTATCTTAGGCGACTTCAGAGCAGTCACCGAGATGTTCCAAACAAGGGATCAATCTAAAATTTCATATAACCTGCGAAGAGCGGATTGCTGGGTAATTTTTTTGGCCAGATTCGGAAACTCTGAGACTTACGTCCACTTCTTTACTCTTCTTTTTCTCTTTGTCCAGGGGTATGATCAATGTCCTTT
This sequence comes from Branchinecta lynchi, assembly GCA_023053575.1. Classification (NCBI taxonomy): domain Eukaryota; kingdom Metazoa; phylum Arthropoda; class Branchiopoda; order Anostraca; family Branchinectidae; genus Branchinecta; species Branchinecta lynchi. The sequence goes on along the minus strand of JAKZAP010000021.1, from coordinate 5,920,004 downwards.
TCAGGTACTCCATCCGTTCCTTATAATGTCCACTCGTTCTCATCGTGAGATATTCTGTTGTGATGAGCTCGTGTTCCGTTGTCTTGACCTGTTTTAGATCGCTAATCGGCGGTTTGACCTAGAAGAATTTTTATTTCACTTCAAAACAAGTTTCTAATCTCAACCACTAACCATCCTCGGTAATGTATCACGTTGTCTGATTACGTTAGACATCAGTACTTTCTGTCACCTCTGATTATAAACTACAACCTATGTACATGATTTGATTTTTGTTAAGGTCGGGTTCGAATCCTCAGCACGAAATGGTGGATTCGGATTCAGAATCGAATTCGCACTTATTCGCCCTGCATTAGGATTCGAATCCTCTCATGATCGGATTCACCTATCTCTGGTCTCTATAGGAAATTTGGCGAAATCTTAAAGGTTCGCCGACAACTCTTTCACACATAAGAATATGAGAAGCTTCAATGCGTTGTTTTCTATTTTGGAAGACATGATAGATATCTTCTGTTTTGTCCTATCTTCTGATTTGTTTTCCACTTTTTAACGATGGCTCGTTCAGTTTCCAAACATTTTGCTTCCAGCCACCGCATCGGAGAGCAGGAAGTCTGATTAAAGTCGACAAGCGGTAACAAGAAAATCGCTAGTATTGTATTTTCCAGAAACGAAGACATTTCATCGTGAAAAGATCATATCTAGTACGAGCTGTGCTTTAACGAATAGCGAATCCGAATCGGCGATTCGGATCGAATCCACGATTTGTTATTTTTGCAGGATTCGAATCCAGGATTCTTTCCTTTGGCCGGATTCAAATCTTGGGTTTGTCAGACTGGATTCGGATTCGGGTTCCAAACCTCAATCTTACCAATCCGCTCAAATTTCTAGTCTACATCCTTCCGGTTTCCGTTTTTCCACTTTTTACACGGTGGGCTTAGGCAGTCCAACTTTTTTATCTCCACCACCAACCATCCTCAGCAATCTATCACATAACGTGGTTAACTTAGATATCAGTGCTTTTTAATACAAAGCAAGAGAAAAGGCTTTCGCATCTAAAGAACTCTAAGAAATTTTGAGTAATCGAACTGATCAGAGTTAAAAATCTCATGAACAATGCACTTGAAACTATTGATCGATTCAGCATTAACCGCATCTTAGGTAAGGCTGTTCCAAGCGTACACAATTCTTTTGCAAAAACCACACTTAAAAACATCCTTGTGGAATCTTGACGTAAGCTTGTACGCGTGCCCCCGGTGATGACGGTTAATGCTGAATCTTACCAAATCCGTCACTTCAAAATTGTCATAACTTCCACTGATTAATTTGAATGTTTCAATCAGGTCTCCTCTAAAAAAACTGTATGCAGTAGAGGGAAGGCGCAACTTGGCTAATCTCACTAGGTAGGGAAGATCCCGCACCCTCTGATTTTTGCCACCTCTGATTTTAAACTATGACCTATGTGCATGATTTGATTTGAGTCAGGGTCGGATTCGAATCCTCACCATGAAATGGTGGATTCGGAATCGGACTCATACCTAGCCCTGGATTCAGATTCGAATCTTTTCATGGTCGGATTCACCCATCTGATAGAAAATACAAAATGCCAACTTACCCCCATATCGTCCCAGCGCAAACAAGCCCAAAAGAGCCTCAGCTGCAGAGCGGCAGCTCCAATTGTCGTGACATGTGCTGTTCGATAGTACCACGTTGTCTTAAACGTCAGACGTGAGCAGGGATACGGCCAGGACAACTGATTCCCCTGGAGAATGCACAGAGTTAAGATTTAGTTGAGAGTTTTATTTCTGCATCTAGTATTATCTGCAGTTTAAGGGAGGCCTTACAGGACACGTCGGTCGTAGTTATGATAGTAATATGATAGTAATTCATTCTACTTTCGTAATATTTCCATCCATTCTGTTTCCCGAGATTCCTCACTTCATAAGTGTCTCCTATCTCCTCTATCAGCAAGACACTGACTATCACGCTTCGGCTGTCCTCCGACAAAACCTAGTATCTGCACCAGAGTAGCTTCCGAGAAAAACGCGAAAACGTTGTTTTTTAAAGCTGCTTCTTTTTTCGTACACATTCAGCAAAAGTAATGTAGTTTCGTAAACAATAAAGTGATATTGTTGATGATTTTGTTGCTGGTGGAGCGTAGGTTTGTCAGATACTAAGTTTTGGAGAAAAAGCAAATTTATAGTATGTACATGTTATAGGTAAAGCCCGAAAATAAAGTTGATACCTTCTGTAGATACTAGGTGAGATCTAAGAAACTAAACCTCGTAGAAACATTCTGATTTCACCATTCAGTTCCTCGTGGTCTGATTACGTGAGATCCACTTTTAACTAAATTTCGATTTTTTTTTTTTTTTTTTTTATATACTATAGGTTTTGTCGGAGCACGGCCGGCTTGTCAACTATTTCAGAACATCCGAGTAGAAACACAATGTAGTGCGATGTGTTCTTTAGTGATCTAAAATAACAGAAATGGTTTTAAAATTTGATATGTATAGTTGTTTAAGAAAAATTTGAATTTATTTACAAAGAGTATATATATATGTGACTTTCAGGATAAATATTCCTTCAGCCCAAGCCGACTGCAAATCATATTTGATGGTGCAAAACGGATACGTCAGCTGAATTTTATTGGAGCTATATTTCGGCCCTTCCTATGTTCCAGTGAACCAGTGACGGTCCCACACCTATTTTGATTCCAGTAAGCGATTCGTTAAAGTGGCTTGGCCTCAGTTTAAAAAAAAACGCTTTCCAAGACTTGTTCGGTTATTATTCAAGGTACCTCTAGGTTGATTCGCATAGCTTTGGTCGTTTATGTCCAAACAAAGGTCGCTACGAACGGAAAGCACTTGGGCGAATTTATGGCGCTTTCTGTACTCCTTACATCTTGTAATGTTCCGGTTTTTATCACATACTGCGAAAAAAAGACACTAAAGCTTTGAAGATCTGTTACTATAATCATTGTAAATTTTTTATGTACCTTCCTCGTTCCTGTCGCAGCCACAAATTAGTTCAGAAGTTCTGCATCCAAGATGTGATTCGCTCACTCGAAAAGACGGAAGCATAAGTACTATCTACATCTCGTCATCCTGGTCTTCGAGTACATGATGTTTTTCATGAATTTTCCAGGCCCAGTTAGTAACTATGTCTAAATTTGTGTGTGCGTTAATACTGTTATTTATCTTGTGTTATTTCGCGTTATTCCCTTTACTCCGCTACCACATTCTGTATTTGTCGGGTTATAAATAAAGTATATATATATATATACGAGTGTTTACATGTCTCTATGACGATTTGGACAAATTTGGATTTAACCATGATAGTTCAAAAAGAACAAAAGCGATATCTACATATATCTAAAAAGTAGGAATTTACCAATTCGTGGGTTTGTTGTGATAATTTGTAAGCAAAACCGTAGCAATAAGAATGATCATGGGCCCTTGGAAATCACGAGAATGTATTGTTTGGTTAAAAATCATTTATTTTTCTTCTTGGCTGTGATGATACGCACTTTAAGGGCGCTAGAAATTAATCTGTAAGGAAGACCCTCGAGGCAAAAATGATGATGGGCTCATCGCGATCATGAAAATGTACAATTTTGCTCAAAAGTGTTTTTGAAATGGGACATCTAAAACACGAGGTCTTTCCAATTATCATGTTTATTAAGATCCGATCACCCATTCGAAAGTTATACATACCTCAAGATTCAGGATTCTCCCTTCCTTCACTCCCCCCATGATGGTCGGATTGGGGTACTGACTATTTCCAGGTTAAGCTGGTTGAGTCTCTCATACGCCTGCCAAGTTTCATTGTCTATGGAAGTAATTTAACTCCGGATCACCAAAATTCCGGAACCACCCTCCAACTCCCCCCACAATGCGCGAATCCGGTTTGGTTCCGTCAATGATGTACCTGGGGCTTGTGCTTGTTCTTCCCACCAAGTTTCATCCCGATCGCTCCACTCTAGGCGTGACACAAGATTTCCGGTTCCACCTCCGATTCCCGCCCCACGCTCATCGGATTCGGTTCGGACTTGAAATGGGACATCTGATACATGAGGGTTTTCCAGATACAAAGTTTCAGTAAGATCCGATCACCCGTTCAAAAGTTATACATGCCACTAAATTCGGGATCCCTCCCCCTCCCCTCGCGATGGTCGGATTGGGGAAGTGACTATTTCCAAGTTAGTTTGGTGGGGTCTCTAACATACCTGCCAAGTTTCATCGTCCCAGCACATCTGGAAGTACCGTAACTCGAAAATAGCGGACGGACCGACCGATCGACCGTCGGAAAAGTGATCGTTATACGGCACTTGGCCGGAAGGCAAGTGCCATAAAAAAATAATCAAACTAACTTCATATGCACCTACCCCATAAACCCATAGAGCACTGGCGTGTCCTAGGTGTTGGCCGCAATAAAACTACAAACACTACAATCCCATTCTTCCAAGTCGCGAACTGGACCAAACAAGAACGGGACGGAGAACACAAACCAAAAAAAGCGGGTGCAGTGTTTAGTGTTACAGACTAAAAAATTGAAGTTGTAGTATAGTCAGTAGATGTTCTTCCAATGGTATATTAAAATCAACAATATCACGCTTAGTCTTCGGACCTGGAGCCAAATATCACTGCTTTAACTCCCCGATGGTGAACCGAAAAGCTTGAACGGGAAGCAGAAATACAAGGATTGTTACTATATGGACCATATAGACTATATAGTATATCGTGGACATGGTGTTGATGGGTAAAACAAAATTTTTTTTAGTCATATATGACGTTACGAAACAAATTTGATGTAAGCTATGACAGGTTTTTTGTGGGTATACAAACAAATTTATCTATCTAAATAGACCATCCGTGCAAAAGAAGTAAGCGTTTGCTGCTTCATCAAACAGGAAAACAAAAGTTCAAATCCGTTTACTTCCTTCGGATGATTAATGACAGTCTCCAACCCGATTTGCCTGAGTATTTTGTCTGGTACAGGTTATTATATTCGTTCTATGAGTGTAACGAGTCATTGCTGAGTTATTATATTTGTGACTTCAAGATAAAAAACTAGAGCTAGTAATAACTAATATGAGAAAAGACGACTGAAGGTCGAAGGCGACCATAAGAGCAGCTGATGCGTTTAGCATAGTGGCACAACTTGGGAGCCATGCGATTGGAATCCACGGCGACCCGCAGCCACTCATGGCAGAACAGGCATCAAAGGCAGACCACGGAGAAGTAGGCGAGGAGCGAAGGGCCCATTATGAGCGTGTTCCACCCTACCTACCGTAGTTACTACGCATGAAGTCGCGGAGCGTGCTTACCACGCTCCCAAGCGTGGTAAGCAAATAGTTACTATTAGTTTATATTGTTAGAAGGATGGAACACGCTCTATAAGTACATTATGCTTTCAATTTCTTCTGAAATTACGAAGGGGGCTTCGAACGACGCCACTGCCCACCCCTAGGTTTCTGCGAAACGACACCTATGGATGACCACTAAATGTAGGCTCAAGGCACACTTTTTTGTTCTGCCTACCTTGGCGTTCGGGTTGAACCCGGACGGACTAAATTGTCCGTATGTCCGTGCAACCTTTTGCTGCTCCCAGGCCGGAATCGCAAATATTGTCGACTTTCCACTCTTCGTCGAATATTTGCAAAACGGAATGTCCAAGATCTTCTTTGCAACGGAGATGGCAGGTTTCTTCAAGGAGTAGGGCTGAGCGGTTGGGGCGTACTCGCGAGTGTCAGCAGGTTCTTCCGCCTCCTCTTTCTTTACCTAGATTAGGACAGAAAGTGGAATTAAAGAACAACTGAGTTGGAAAATGAGCATTAATGCCACGCCAGGCCAATTAATGGGGGTTCGAGCAGTCTTCTAGTGACGAAATATAACTTTCTTCTCTGGCCACTTCGCCCCTGTATGGATCCCCTGCACCCCCCCCCCCCACCCCCAATGGAGATATACAATTTTTTCGAAAAATGCAGTTTGGACCGCAAGCACTTAAGGACTGTCCCTATACACGCGAGTTGAATGTAAAGGCGTGACGGTGGCTCGCCACTGTACATATACTTTCCATTTAAATATATTTTATTTTATTAACATTGTGTGTGGGGGGGGGGTCGTCAGGGTTTTTTGGTACCGGGAAGAGCGGGGGGGGGGGCGCGGAAACGCGAATGGAACTCCCTTCGTGAAGCCCCATTACTTTCACCATGACGGAGGGGGGGGGGGGGAGCTTCAAAATAAGCGAAATTATAATTACCTCAGCTGCGCCTTCAATATCAACGAATCCTTCATCTATGCAATCCACTTTCTCTTCTTTTACTTCGGCTTTTATTCGTAGTACTGGACCGGTGATTTTTCGAGATGCAGACTGGGTGATATCTTCACCAGCGTCGATCCTCTGAAGGAGAAAGAATATGGGTTAAAGTTTAATCAAAAACAGCTGAGATACGACAATATAGTTGCCCAAAAATTACGTTTGTTGCGGTTCATTTCTAGAGCCGGTCTACACTGTAAAAAGTTTCTCCGAATAAGGATACAGTATTTGCTACTGGGATTAATCTTATCTCTATTCGGATAAGATTAATCCAAATTAGGGATAATCTTATCTCAATAAAGACAAGATTAATCCCAGTAACAAATAGTGCAAGATTTTGTGTTACAGTCTAGTCGGGGGGCCGTCCATGTTCTCAACGTCCCTACTAGACTGAAACAAGTTTCTCCGAGCAAGGGTTGAAGTTAACTGCAGTATTTGCTACTGGGATTAATCTTATCTCTATTAAGATAAGCTTAATACGAATTAGAGATAAGATTATCTCATTAGCGACAAGATTAGTCCCAGTAGCAAATACTGCAAGATTTGTTTTTACACAGCCTATTGTAGAAAACCTGAAAATCCCACAAGAGAGTCAAAATAATTAAGCCTATTTAAAAAGAATATATCAAAACTGACTGTGTTGCATGAAATGGCAGATTTCAAACGGATTGTCGCTTAAGCGGTATGTTGACGCACAGAGCAGGTCTACTTCTTTGAACACTTAGAACACTGATTTTTGCGAAACCCGTGTTCGGCTCTTTTCGGGGCGGATGGGGATGCCGTTTATCGCTTCCAAGGAGCTTGTTGGCCAGAAAGACCGGTTACGCAATTCTTTCCCCTGATTCTTATCAAAGCTAATGGGGCAGCGCGCGGCTAAAACAGCCGGGATGAGCTTGTACTTTTTTTTTTAAATACAGCTCAGTTTCAAAGGAGTCAAGTACGTAAGAATATTGGAACATAAATTGACTTATTAGAGTAACTTCTGTTTTTATAACAGTAATATTATAGCGCAACAAATAGACAATGGACCTCTAAAGGTTGAAATTGGTCATTTCATGTCAGAATGTCAGAAATACGATCGTAATACATGGACGTTTATAGCCGAAACTTAGTTGTTTAAGCACGTTACATTGCTTACGCCCTGGTTTTCACCAGAAGGACTCATTTTTAACGCGGGTCTGGCAGGTTTTGGGGGCCGCTGTACAATGGAACATTCTTGCTTCCAGAGCGCGGATGTTTTTGGGAAATAGGTACATGATTTGTCACTTAATTGTAGGAAATAATTGTGCTCTCGCAACACTTTGGTTTTGTCCCGTTTTTGTTTGTTTTTTCCTATGCCACCATTTTCAGCTTATTCCTGGAAAGTGGTAAGGGTCTAAGCTCTGCGGTTTTTACGGAAAGTGTCAACCTCAGGCCAGATTGACGAATATGACATTACATTTTGGAAAGCTCCAGAAATCTTGCCTAGGGCCAAAATGGATGGTTTTTGCTTGTCCTCGAGCCAGAGACTAAGGTGTGCGAAGTGAGGTGGAGTTGTATCGCCTATGTCAGAGAGGAGTCTCTGAAGTCGTGCAGCTAAGCTTTCTTTTCATTAAACCACAGTTGCCTTTTTGCAGATACCATGGTATCTGTTACCACCGTAACTGGATCTGCAATACTCCATATGACTAAGTCCAAAACACGCCAATGATCCTCAGGAAGAAGGAGTAAGCGTGTCCGTACGACTCAGATTCAACGACTCAAATCCTTTATCAATCAAACCACCGCGACTTTTGGAGCAGCTCTGACACCACTTCTGCCTTTCTTCCGCTAGTTACTCGGAGAGGGCGGAGATTTTGCATCGGTGGGGGGAGATAGTCATCAAGTCGTCGTTTTTGCAGTCACCGTGTTATCTGATATACGGTTGCTCGCCAAAAACGACAATTGCTGAAATAGCGTCATCCCAAAAGAAAATCAGATGTTCAGTCACATCACTAAGTGCCTTCTTTCTCACCAATCTGACAAAATGTGATGAAAGTGAGATGATTTTTCAGATACACGACCAGTTACCACGGTCGGACCGTAGTATCTGAATATCAGATAAACCCCCGCTAACTGGCCAGATATCACGATAACTGCAAAAACGCCTATTGACCTTGGTATCAGATACCACGATAACTGCAAAAACGACTTTAGACCGTAGTATCAGATACCACGATAACTGCAAAAACGCAACTCATGTCTCTGCTTTCGACTGGAAAGCTCCGTTCTAGCACGCACCAGTTTCAAATTGAAGATGGACTAAAATCTGTAAGTGTTAAATGTGCGGCAGTTGGCCGGCCCCACAGCCAATATATCTTCTTTTAGTGATAAATAGAAAACTTACAGGGGGTGGGGGTGGGGGGGGGGGGGTCGGAAATATTGTGACACACTTAGGGTGGAAGTATGTGGACGGAACTGGGCGTACAATACTCTTCAGTACTTGGCCGGGGGGATGGTAAGAGCCATACGAAAACGACCGTGGCAGCGCGAACCACAGATGTACATTCTACCTACCCTTGTATGTGCCATATGAGCTTACAGCTCTTTTTTCGTAGGGAGGAACCTTCCGAGTATCGGGCTCTCGGGAAAATGTTGCAATATGAAAGGTCAAAAGAAAAGGAGCTACTTCCTGATCTCGTTAGGCTAACCCCCCCCCCCCCCCGACTACCTAGCTGTAGCGGCAACCCCTGTAGCTAGTGAATCGGCCTTCTCGGTCGGTGTGTATTTTGCCGTAATCAATGCACTCTCACAGCGTCAAAGACGCTCGAGAAGAGAATGTTTTTAACTGACAAGTTTAAGTCCGGTTTCAGTATCATCTTTTATTTTTCCTGTAGACTATCTGATTGGGTAGTAACAATCTGGCTTAGAACTGAGACTCTATTCGCTTGAAACACACATGCAACTTAGATTTCTGTAGGTATAGGTGGGATAAACAGAAAACAGCTGTTTCGGTGTCGCTGCTGTTTTCTGTTTTTAAGAAACGGAGAAACGGATTAACAGAACAGGGTAACTATTTTCTCTGACACCTGTTTCTGTTTCTGTTCTGTTGTTAAAATGCCATGTTTTCTGTTCTTCTGTTTTAAAAAAAAAACAAGACCAAAGGTTTCGATGGGATCCCACAAATCTAATATTTGATCCAGACAATTGCGAACGAACTACCATACTTGTCCAGAAAAAAAAAAAGCTCAGAAACGAATTCAGCGCATTTCCTTATCCGTATAAAGAAGATCTAATCAACTTCAAGTAAAACTTTAACTTATAAAAAAAAATCCGGTTTCAACCGGATTCCAAACGAACTATATGTCCAGGTAAAAAAAAAGATTGTCATATACAGATTCAGCATGTCTTCTTACCCCTTAATCTGTCATCTAATCAACTTCAAATCAAACTTTTGCTTTTAACAAATTTTCCGGTCTGGCCTGATTCCGGCCGAACAAGTTGTCATGGTAGAAAATACTGTTCTTATAAGGGTTCAGCATGTCTTCTTACCCCTTACTCGAACATCTAATCAACTTCAAATAAAACTTTTACTTTGAACAAACTTTCCTGTTTTGGCCGAATTCCGGGTGAACTACTTGCCCGGCGAGAAAATGGTTTTCACCACCGTGTTCAGCATGTCTTCTTATCCCTAAATCGAACATCTAATCAACTTCAAATAAAACTTTTACTTTTACCAGACTTTCCGTTTTTGGCCGGATTCCGGGCTAACTACTTGTCCGGCGAACAAATGTGTTTCACCACCATGTTCAGCATGTCTTCTTATCCCTAAATCGAACATCTAATCAACTTCAAATATAACTTTTACTTTTAACAAACTTTCCGGGCGAACTACTTGTCCAATGACAAAATGGTTTTCACCATCGTGTTCAGCATGTCTTCTTACCCCATAATCGACTTTCACATTATATGTTTAAAAATATTTCATTTGCCCCTTAAATTAAATCTCCTCCCCCACCACTAAATGTAGGGCTACAGAGCCCATCTACGAACTTGACTTACTCTTGACCCAAACAATCCTCACACCAAGTTTCATCACAATATCTCATTCCCTTCGAGAGTTATAGTGCGTACAGACGGACAGACGGACGGACGGACAGACGGACAACTTTTGTGATGTCATAGGTATCCCTCCACTTACGTTCTGGGATCCCAAGAAAAGAACAATGCCCATGCTTACACATAACGAATGAATAGCCTACTGTACCAAAACAAAACAAATTATTTGTCTTTGTTACATTATATCAATTTAGATTTAAGGGAATACACATCAATCTGTCAGGTGCCAGCCAATATGTAATTTAATAATGTTTCACCCGAGCAGTACAAAAATATTGTTATTTTTTTTAATTCGAAGACTACTGTTTTAGGGTCACGTGTCCATGGTGTCCAGCTCAGAGATGGGTGAATCCGAATCAGGATTCAGATTCGAATCCAGGATTCGTTCTTTTGGGTACCTTCAGCTTGTTAGGCTGGATTCGGATTCGGATTAACGAATCCACTTCAATTTTTACAAGCTGTGCTTATAAGGTAGACCTACTGTGCTTCACGAGTCCGAAACTCAATCCTAGTTTCCGAGAGGAAACCCATACTAGGACAAACACACTGAAAACCTAGAAATATGGTTTAATCGCCCATGAATCTCAACTAAAACCTATGTACATGATTTGATTTTTGGTTAAGGCCGGATTCGAATCCGGTTTCGATTCCGGATTCGTACCTATATAGCCCTGGATAAGAATCATTTCATGATCGAATTCGCCCATCTCTGGTACAGCTACGCTTCGAGACAAGACTCGGTGACTTTGATGGCAGTTGCAGTTAAAGTGTGTGGGGAGGAGGGGGGGGGGGGGGGTCTCTGAGACCTTGTGGCACAATTACGGTGAAAATATCTGGACGGAACTTGACGGACAAGACTTACATATGCTTCTGGAATTGGAGGGGGGCATGGTAAGAGCCACTAGGAAACAACCTAGACAGCGCGAATCACAGCTGAGAAACATGCCACCTACCGCTGTATATGCCATATGAGCGTAGAGCTCTGTTTCGTGGGAGAGGAACTTTGCGAGTATGGGGAAGTTGTGGTAGCTCTTGGGACAATGTTGCAATACGGAAGGTCAAAAGAAAGGAGCTATATCCTGACTCGTGAGGATACGCCCTCGACTACCTGCTGTAGAGGCAACCTCTGTTCCAGATGAACCTGCCTTTTTGGTTGCTGGGTATTAGGTCGTAAGCAATGCGCTCGCACAGCGTCAATGACGCTCGAGTAAAGAATGTTTTAACTGACAGGTTCAAAATCCAGTATCAATATCATCTTTTATATTCCAGTATCTGATTGACTAGTAACAACCTTGCTTAGAAATGAGACGAGGCACTCTGTTGGCTTGAAATACACACACAACTCGGATTGTTGCAGGTAGTGTGGGAAAAACAAACAGCTGTTTAAAAAGCTGTTTTATTCCAACAATTAAAATCAGCTGTTTTCTGTTTTTAAAAAAAACAGAAAAGGGTAACTGTTTTCTCCGACACCTGATTCTGTTCTTCCTCTGTTCTTAAAATGCCCTGTTTTCTTTACTATTGTTTAAAAAAAAAAAAAACAGAACAGTGCCCACGCTTACTAAGGAACTGGACTGGAGGGGAGTGGGAGCTTGCAGTCAATACCTGTAGCATTTCCTCCTGATCTTCTATTTCTTCTTGGACGATATGCAGTCGGGTACAAGAGGGGCTATAGCACTCAGTCGTATCTCCATCCCTGCAGCTCTGGACGTAGCAAGGATGACGTCTGATAATGTCTTCAAGGTCTCCAATTTCGTCTTTTAGATCGTTCAGTTTCTTGTAAACAGCTTCTTTGAGGACGGCTCGCTTTTCTTCCATCTCTTTCTCTTCCTTTATTTTCTCCTGGAAAATGGGTAATGCAGTTTCCTTTCTTTTATACTCGCTCTAGTTCTCTATAATTATGAGCTTCAGACGTCGCCGCTACTCCCCATAAGTTTGAATTTCTCGCTAAATTTCGAGCCACACAATCGAGAATCATCTGGATGGTTGTTGGTCATTTAGCCACAATGCGAGTCCAAAAAACCATGTTTATCATGGAAACAGAATTGTGGGCCACACAGCTAACATACAGCCTTTTTGTGGGATCTCGGAAAAACATCTCATATGTCTGCAAATCAAGCCAATTGACAAAACAATGTCAGATATACGGAATGTCTGGTTTTTCTCTGACTCTGGTCAAAGTAGTATCAACTTATGCTGCAAAAAAGATACCTTCTACGATAACAATTTGCTCTATTTGTCGACGGCAAACGTTGCCTGGGCAACGTGACTTATTAGCGCTCATTCAGCCTCTGCGACTTTTCCAGTGAATATCCGCCAAAAACTCTTTTGAGAAGATAGCTTCAGATTTTCTCTTTCACTTTGACTGACTTGAGGGCCAACAGGTCTATCTTGCCTATTATGAGCGTGTCCGAAAGCTCCGAAACGAACGAAAATGCTGAATTAATTCAGCATTTTATGCAGCATTTCGCTTTCGGACTTAAATTTTCGCCCAGTTAATGCAGCATTAATTCAGCATAAAATTCTTCGAAAAATTCAGCAAGAATGCTGAATTTTCAAGAAGAAACTGGGGAGTACGGCGATTCTCTCATTGTTTTCGGCGGCAAACATAACAAATTCAAAAAGACAACTGACAATTTGGCAAACATTCCAAATTCTAAGAGAACTGGCGATCATGGCCAACGAAGAAAGGAAAGATAAGAAGGTTGGATATCGGTAGCTGGTCCATTTTGTCAGCTTTATACAGCTAATTCTTTTTTCTTCTTCTTCTTCCTGACTTAAATTTTGGTATTCTAGAAGTGTCAGAGAAGAAAAAAAGGTAACAGCTTTCGGACAAAAAAGAAAAGAAAATGCAGCATTAATGCAGCATTTACAGCACCAAAAAGCTTTCGGACACGTTCTATATAATGCTTTTCCCCATAAATTCAGACTCCTTTTCTTTTGCTTGGCTTTTCCTTTTTTAATCAAGGCGCGCACAGTTTTCAAATATTTTGCTTCGGGCAGCGTAGAAGTCTGACCGAGTCGAAAAGCGCTAACAAGAAAAGCGCTATTTCACGTGATAGTATTTTCGAAAAACAATAACCATTTTATCATGAAAAGATCATTTCTAGTAAGAGTTGTGCTTTAAAAGAGATGGGGTGCTTTATCCTAGGCTATGTTCCGATCGATTCGTTAAGCCAAGATTGGCTAGGTTATGCAGTAGACACGAAAGACCGGACTTAGTTTAATACTGCTTTCAATAATAATAATAATAATCTGTATTTAAAGCCAGAGGCCATATACATGAACAGGTTATACACTAATTAAGCAACTAAATTAAACAAAATATAATAAGCTTTTTTGTATTCAAATAATTTAGTATAGTATGTTTTTCTTTCTCCAGTAGCTGCCAGTAGGGAGGTTACAATTAGCCTACGGTCAACTTGCGCAGAATAACAGCTGACCAAGCACCGCCATTTTTATTTTTTCGATTATTTTTATCCTACCGAGTTATGTAGCAGCAGGCCTCTAGAACTGACTTTTGCCATGTGTCCATGTCATGGTCAGTTAGCGCACTTGGTCAAATCAGCGAACTGACAACGCTATTACGCGGGAACTATCGGATCGCTGAAGAAAACAATAATAATAATATAAACCAAGAGAAAAGACTTTCGCCTCTAAATAACTCTAAGAAATTTTGAGTAGTCGAACTTATCAGAGTTAAAAATCTCATCAACAATGCACTTGAAACTATTGATCGATTCAGCATTAACCGCATCTTCGGTAAGGCTGTTCCATGGATCAACAATTCTGTTGCCAAAACCCCACTTAAAAACGTCCTTGTGGAATCTTGACTTTGTAAGCTTGTACGCGTGCCCCCGATGATTACGGTTAATGCTGAATCTTACTAAATCAGTCACTCCAAAATTGTCATAACTTCCATTGATTAATTTCAATCAGGTCTCCTCTAAAAAATCTGTATGCAATGGAGGGAAGGCACAACTTGGCTAATCTCACTTGGTAGGGGACAACCCATCGGCTTGTCCGTTATCTGTTTTTTAGATTATATCGAACTGAACTGAATTGTAATAGCAGCGATACCAGCACCACTAGCTTTATAGAACGTCTCTACTGAAACTCAATCAGTCGTTCAGAAGAGCTAGCTCCGATAACTTTATGATTCCGACCATTGCAAAAAAATTGATGGACTGGACAATGATGGACTGGAACGAGGAGAGGTATTAAGAAATAACATAAGATGACGTTCTTGAACTATTTCAGTTTAAGCCTCCAACTCCATGTTAAAAAGTCTCACAACATTAAGCCTCCACATACCTCCTCCTTTTTAACTTCTTTGTCCTCCTTTTCTTGTTTCTCCTGTTCGTATAGTTTCATTCTTATTTCCAATAAGCTATCCATCTTTCCTTTGGCTGCAATTTTGGGATAAACATGCCGAACAGTCGATGCCAGACTCTCGGAGACATTAATGACCTTAGGAGCATCGATGTCATAACCGACAGGCTTCATCTCCTTCTTCGATAGCATGTCTGAAAGGTAGAACAAACTTGTATCACTTGTCATCGTCAGTAGGAAAAGTACCAGTGCAAAATAAGATTAGGGATTAGCGCCAAGACATGACAAAATTGACACACACTCTAATAAATTTAAATGTCGCAAAATTGTATATACTTGTAGATTGTCCTGTTATGACGTTATGTTTTGACGTACAAACAACCCATCGGCTTGTCCGTTATCTGTTTTTTAGATTATGTCGAACTGAACTGAATTATAATAGCAGCGATACCAGCACCACTAGCTTTGTAGAATGTCTCTACTGAAACTCATTCAGTCTTTCACAAGAGCTAGCTCCGATAACTTTATGATTCTGACCATTGCAAAACAATTATACAGCCACCATTGTTTTCAAGCTGTGTGCGGACCGCACCTTTTTGCTTTACTAGAAATTTCTAAACCCGCAAGTCTGTTGCAAGTCCCTTATGGGATCGTGATTTTGTAACCTACAACGCGTGCCCGCTATGATGACGACTAATGCTGACTTATTGCTGACTTTTACGATATCGCTGGATCAGCTGATCATTCCGTTGTTCTGGACTCAGTTGCAGAAAAAAGCCTTGGCGTATATACATGACATATTTCCAGTACTATAAATTCCTCCTATTTGACAATTTAGAACAAAATCTAAAACAAACAAAAATGTTTCTAAAAACTCATATTACTTGAATGCTATAGCATTGAATTTATTTATTATCAGATGATTACTAAAACCTATCCAATAATGAGATAAACCTTCAAGTATACAAGAGCTGGTGTAACGGCTTCAATGGGGAATTGTCCATGCGAAATATTGGTGATGTGATTGGGTGTAAACATCGGTAAATGTGTGCTCGAAAGTTACTAGCTGATGGAACGACTAGTTCATAAAGCTTTGCTCGAGCCAGGGTAACGATGAACTTTGGATGCTACAAGCTGCATCGGTCTAGGTGAAGCTCACCTATGAAACAACAATATGCTAACGATTCCCAAAAGATACAGAAGCATTCACAACTTGGCATAAAGTCGCTTTCACACGGACGCATTAAGGCTTTCGACCTGAGTTACGCAACCTCTGCGTCGCGCTTGAGGTGACGCAAGGCGGAGCTTACGCAGACACATGAAACGAAACGCAACTACAGAACCAAGTTCTATTCATGCGTTGCGCCGACGCATACCCATCAAATTTTTCAGTGAAAAGCTGAATTTTGTTAGACGAACTGGAGAAAACCTACTAATGATGAAGAAAAACTTAATAATGATGAAAGAAACGAGAATTCAGCATAAGAAACCGAGAAAGGAAAACGTAAATAAAAACATCCAGCTTGAAAACTTGTCGTGCAGATGTGAAAGATACGTTACCCAGCCTGTACAGCGCAAGATAAACGCATACGCAGCGCATCACAACGATGCGTCAACGTGAAAGCGGCTTAAACCGAAACTACACTTACCAAGAACCTGGGAATTGCTTGCTTCTTTCACCGGCTTTCCTGCCTTGTGGTCCAGGATAAGCTTGTAAAGCCTAGTCTCCACTGCCAGGAATCGGGGGCCTTGAGCCGTATCAATACTGACGACTAGCTTTTGAGGGTCTCCCTTGTGACCTAGCTTGCTCGGGTCGACGCGTCTGTAGTTCCTCGCCGCACTCAGCCATTGCCAACCCCACCGACCGTGCAACCTGAAAGCGGCACAAAGTTGACATGGCAGTGAGAGCTACAACTTTCAAGTACAGTAAAAGTATGTTTATGTGAACGTCTGCTAATCGTGGACAATCGCTGAAGAAAAAACTAAAAAGGGATTTTAACTACGAATACATGCAATAACCACTCACGCTTTTATCACTTTTTGAATATTTTGCTACTTCACGGCTGAAAGTGACTCAACTGACAACTGACACCCCAAGGGACAACCGACACCCCACAACTGACAACATCTGCTAAGAGTGGAGAATGGCCGAAGAAAAAACTAAAACCCAAAAGAAGGCATTTTTTACTATGAATACTTGTACAACCACTCACGCTTTTGTCACTTTTTGAATATTTTGCTACTTCACGGCTGAAAGTGACTCAACTGACACCTGAGCCTCGTTTTTGTTGCAATAGCCCTGCCGCATCGCTGCTGCGGCACTTCTTTGATTTTGAACAACATGCCTTTTTTGAACGCAGTTTCTTCTTGGTTGAAGCGGCAGTTGCAGCACATTGCAGGGAAGCACGGACTTGGTAGGTGAGCAAGTCCGCGATTCTCGAGAAGCGCTGCCGTCTTCCTCGGAAGCACTGCAGTGCAAAAACGGATGTAGAAAGAATCAGTCTGGAAAAAGTAGACCTGCAGCGTGCAACAAAAACGAGGCTCTGGTTTGGTTTTTACAATTTGATGAGTGTGCCACGAGGAATGCACCTTCAGTAGAGAAGATGGCTGTCCGAATCTGCAGAGGACCTTTTTAGTAAAATCGAAGAAAGTTAATTGAATTTTTACTTCAGGTTTGTGCCAGGATACCCCTGAAATAGTTGGCTGTTAGCTGATATTAGTTGCGTTTTTGGTGATACCATGGTATCTGTTACCACGGTCTAAAGTCGTTTTGCAGTTATCGTGGTATCTGATACCACGGTCAAAAAGGGGTTTTTGCAGTTATCGTGGTATCTGGCCAGTTATCGTGGTATCAGATATTCAGATACTACGGTCCGACCGTGGTAACTGGTCGTGGTATCTGAAAAGTCATCTCACTTTCATCAAATTTTCAGATTGATGAGAAAGAAGTTTAGCACTTAGCGATGTAACTGGATATCTGTTTTCTTTTGGGATGACTTCGAAAAGTGCAATTTCGGCAATAGTCGTTTTTGCAGAGCACCGTGTATCAGATACCACGATAACTGCAAAAACGACTAATTGCAGATCCAGTTACCGTGGTAACAGATACCATGGTATCAGCAAAAACGCAACTATTAAGTTTGTTATTTTTCTTTTACATTTTACTTTTTTATCTGCAAGTAACAAAGCCAAGGCAGTGGAACAATTAAAAAAGTGTTCAAATGGGCATACCTCTACTGTACTCTTATACCCTATTGGAAGTGGTCTTCATTGCTTATTTGCGTTTCTTGTGAAGCACGCGTGCACGCTCAAGAAGTTCCTCCAATAGAAGCGCTGATACGCGAGCAAAACCCTCCTTTAGTCCGTTATTCAGTTCAGTTTATTCATAAAAATAAAAAACACCATTAACTGTTTATGGCCCGACCATAAGGCCTAACATAAGGCCTGGCAATGGGCGGGGCTTATTCTTTATTCATCTAATCTTAAGGGAAACAAACCAAAGAAATCAGAAAGAAAGAAAAAGAAGGAGAGAAAAAAAGAAGAAGAAAAGAAGAATGAACACACAAAAACTGACAAGAAATATCCACTAGCGAACGATCTTCCATCACCATCACCAAACCGCCCTTGCGTTGCCTGCGGCTTTCCTGCTCAAAACAAATTATTATGCGTTCTACTACATTAAAGTCCGTAGTAGAACCTGTAAAGATTAGTCCCAGTCCATGGCACTGCGATGGAAGGAAAAGATTGATGGAACCACGATAAATGGGGAGGAGTTAAAAAAAAAAAAAGATTATAAGAGTTTAAAGGACACCTAGTACTGTTTGCTATTTGTGTTTCAATATTCCAAAATGGTTGAATACTGTAAAACCAGGCTCTGCTTTTAACAAACTAACCACGGCTTTGGCTGTTTTAAGCCTTTTTCTAGACACGTTAAAGGACAAGCTGTACTTATGATAGTAATCCATTCATTCCCATTCTCAAGATTCTACCCTCCATATGTGTATATTATCTCCTTTGTTAGATACACCGATTATCACGCTTGCGACGTTTCTTCTCGTTGCGTAACGTATCATGCGTCCGATGCCTGTTTCCGAGGAGCTTTTTCGTCCGGAGATCGGTTACGCAAATTTTGCCAAGATCATCATGCAAGGGACATGGAACGAGGCTAAAAACAGCCGAAGCCTTGCGTAATTTTCTGTAAGCATAGCTTACTTGTAAAGTGGCGTACTATCTCAGAAGATCTGGGCACAAACACTATTTATTGCGAGGTGTCCTTTAACTTCTATAGCAAAAACACGGATAAATTTAGACAACTCATTTTCCTGACGAGTGCGTTTCTCGCAAATAATCAAAGGGATGAGTCGAAAGTAGCCAAACGTGTGAATATCAGTGACGTGTCATTAGGGGGTAGAATGTACATTATGAAACTAGGGTACCCAGGTTTAAAGGACACCCGAATGAAGAGTACCAAGTATCATCCCTATCTGTATGACTTCTGTCAACATTGCCTGCAGGAAACCCAATCCAAATACGAAATAGTGTTTCCAAGCTATGATTTTTGCTCCATTTTCCGTCTGTCCTTATTTAGTACCGAACAACTTTAGAAATGAACAAATGTCTCCAATCAACCCTTCTTCTCGAATATTTTTTAACCATGAGTTAAGCCCAAACGTATATCTAGAGGAAATTCCAATACGATCCGGCAGCGATGTACAAGATTTGAATGAATTGCGCTTTTTGTCTTGGAGTCTGCATGTGCAAACCTACAGAAACGAACATCCCTATTTTGAAAACGTCACGCTCAGGAGAAGAATGGTCCCCGTGGCCATGTCTGTAAATGCATTCTCCATGGTGTGTTCAAGTATGGTTTCATTGTTCAGGTGTCCTTTACGAATGGACGGAGTGATTGCGGAAGTAGATTATTGGTATTCTAGGTTCAACCTATCTATAAGAAGGACCAGATAGGTTCCCCCTATAGGAGAAGAGAGTGAATAGGCTACTTAGGCCATCTTTAAGCTTATCCGACTCAATCATCACGACTCACCGATATTCTTCCCCCCTCTGTTTATGGACCTGATGCTTCAATGGGATAGTGTAGTGGACCGTATAAGTGCGGTTGATTTCTTCCTCCAATTTCTTGTCCCGTTCTTCCTTCTTCTCTTGCTTTTTCCTCTCTTCTCTATCGTGAACTGTTTGGCGTTGCAACCTGTAAATTAAAATAATTCAGGACTGCATCGGCTGGAACAATGTGGACCACTACCATTCCAACTAGCCCACGGTTACTCTCTGCATCTTCGCTACACTACACTACCCGATGCGACAATATTTATAACAGCTGGGTATTGCATGGGGGCTATCAAACACTCAAGTCGTTACGGTTTCGTTTCCAGTGGTGGTTCGGTTTCGTTTCCCCCTGTATTGAAATCCACGAAGCCAGAAGCTTTGAAATATTCAATAATAAGTTGGTTAGTTCTGGATGTTTTTAGTTCTGAAGGCTGAACCGTTTAGTGTTTTTTAACTAGCCTAAATTTTTTTTTTAGGGGGCGGGAGCTTTCGGGTTCAGCTTGCTATTTTGCCATCAAGTAACCCTCTCTGCCAGATTGGCTCCTTTAGTGTTATTTTTTGTCATATCCAACGGCTCTTACCAAAACCGGAACTTCAGCTTTGATAGATAACATCGTTTTTGGGTCGTTTTCGATTCACTAATGGTGACTGCTCCCGAGAGTTATAAGCCGTTTTTGGATTCTTGCCAGGACCTCACTAATGCAGACTCACGAGAGGCGTATTCTCGCCGTTCCCCGAGGACTCCTCGGAGAATCAAAGGGAACGGCGAGAATAGAGGGCGCGAGGCCGCGTACAGAAACAGCGAGAACGCTGAGAATGCTTCGAAAATGGATTTTGTTAAAAAAAAACATATACAGTTGACGAAATTAGTCTAGATCCACTTTATGTTTGGTTAATTAATTTTACGTATCACCACCACCAGCAAAAATTGATTCCCCTCCGAATCTGAAAGGGAATCCTTTCTCATGATGGTGATGATAATCAGCGCATTTACCGTTTGTGGGGAAAAAAAACGCGGGGATCCTCAAGTGGAGTCCTCGGGGAACGGCGAGATTACGCCTTAGGACCTAGTCGAGGGGCAAGTTCTAGTGCGAAGTCACACGGGGACAACGATTAAACAAAACAAAAACTAATAGAGAAAACGCCAGACACTGGTGAGCAAAACCAGAAAT
The DNA here is from genome assembly GCA_023053575.1 of Branchinecta lynchi. Taxonomy (NCBI): domain Eukaryota; kingdom Metazoa; phylum Arthropoda; class Branchiopoda; order Anostraca; family Branchinectidae; genus Branchinecta; species Branchinecta lynchi. The sequence goes on along the minus strand of JAKZAP010000021.1, from coordinate 5,899,047 downwards.
TCTAAGGTATGCAACCACCGCGCCTACTAATAACTTACCTTGTATGGCCCAGCTGATCCGTCCAAACCGGGTTATACGCTGCTAACTTGACAACCAGGCTGAACAAGGCAAGCGGTTTGGCAAATCCAGTTGGATCCTTAGCCTGGCTTATCATTGCCACCCAGTTCCTTCGCAGCATAGGCCAGTTATAATGACAGAAAGCCGTGAGGAACGATTGCTGCATGTGAAGGAGTGTGTTTCTAAACGTGTGGATCAAAGCTGACTGTGTGCCTAAAAGAAGGTAAAAAGATTTTAGTTGTATTTTTTAATAGGCTCGTTTAAAGGATCTGTCTTACTTTTATATCTCTGATTCCCCTACGTCCCTAATTATTATTATTTATTTGATTCCTTCAAAACTGAAGAGGGATATATGAAACTTTAAACATCAACATATCAGTCGAACCCACACAAACTTACATAAATGTAAACAGCTGACGAAGCCTAAGACCCACTAAACCTATAATCAAAGACAAAAGAAAACAAGAGCTGTAAGCTCATGTGGCACTTGCTGTATTGTTTGATCAAACGTACTTTTCGACTGTGCGGTTCAGATGCGCACTTTAGGGGAGCTAGAGATATTGTTGAACTTGGCTGTAATGATACACACTTTAAAGGCGCTAGAAATTCACCTGCAAGCAAATCCCTCGAGGCAAAAACGATAGCAGGCTCTTAGGGATCATTGATACATACCGTTTGGTGAAAAGTATTTTTTTTTTCACTTTTCGGTTAAAATGCGAGCTTTAGGGGTGCTATAGAACTTTTTTTTTTGACAAAACCCTTATGGCACAAATGATCATGGGTAGAGATGTATCGTTTGATAAAAAGTAATTTTTGACCTTGCGGTGAAGATGCGAACTTTAAGGGAGCTAAAACATCTTTGTACGCAAAACCTTTGAGGCAAAAATGATAAAGGGCTCATGGGGATCATGAAAATGCAGATTTTGCTTAAAGTATTTTTCTTAATTTGCGGTCATGGTTGGTACTTTAAGGAATGGTCGGATCTGGAAAGTGGTGATTTCGAAGCCAATCTTATCAAATTTTAATATTCCAGCCAAGTTTCATCGTCCTAGCACATCTGGAAGTACCTTTACTCGCAATCACTGGAATTCCGGACCCCCCACCCTCAAAACCCCCCACAGTCGCCAGAGCCTATCTGGTTCTGTAAATGATTTATCCGGAGATCTGTTTGTTATTCCCACAAAGTTCCATCCCGATCTCTCCAGTCTAAGCCGGTCATGTATTGCCCCCCAGTTGTTGTCGGATCCGGTCCAGACATGAACAAGATCACCAGAGACATGTCCTCTGTTCAATTACAAATTTCACTCAAATCCGATCACACGTTCTAAAGTTACGCATGATTCAATATTCCGGATTCCCCCTCCCTCTGCTCCCCCATTACTACCGGATCGAGTAAATTTTTATTTACCAGTCAGTTGGATCGGGTCCCTGATACGCCTCCCAAGTTTTGTCGTGAAAATCCCCAGAACCGAGAGCCTAATTCCGAGATACTCACCTCCACCCCCCCCCCCTCCCAAGTGTCCAGATACAGTCCAAATGTGTAAACGATTTATCTGGAGCAGATGCTTGTTATTCCCAGCAAGTTTCTTTCCGATCCCTCCATTCAACTCGAAAAAGTGTGACAAAAAGCTTGAACCATATACCAACCCCTTCGACCATCGATTACACTAGCTCTCTCCCCCCACGCTGATAGATTTAAGCACAGAATGACGTCAACCACGTGCAGAGCTACACTAGTGTGAAGAAAAGGGTAGGTGTTTGACAAAAACTACTCAATTCTCAGGATTTCCCGCCCTTCACCCCCCCACCCCCCAGAAGGTCGGATTGGGAAACTGATTATTTCCAGGTTACTTTGATCGGGTCCCTAATGCATAGTCCTAGCACATCTGGAAGCACCCTAACTCGCAAACACCGGACTGACCGACCGACCAACCGACCAACCGAAAGACCGACGGAAAAGTAATCGGTATATGGCACTTGGCCGGTAGGCAAGTGCCATAAAAAGAGGAAAAGAAAATACCTCATCAGTGCCCTACTTTTGTGAAAAAAGGTTGTGGTGAACAAGCATACTGTCAGCGTTTTTATGAAAGTTTTGCATTTTACAACTCAAAGTCTCCAAAGGATTCTTCACTTTAAAATCAGAAGTTGGTAAAGCAAGTTCACATTATAATTTTTGAGATTTCAAACTACACACATAATTTTTATCCACCGTAACGGCACTATTTTATCTGTCATCTCTGGTTCTTTTCGAAGAGGACCAAGGTCCCGCGTATTGCTTCCGGTTTTCTCATCAAAGCTAAAAGGGCTCCGTGCTGCTAAAACAGCCGGTGTGGGTCTGAAATTTTGGGGAAAATACTACACAGTTTCAAAAGAGTCAGGTATGTTAGAATAAATGAACATAAACTGTATCCGTATCGACTTGTGCTTTAATTGTGAGATGAACGAACGACATATCGCATTTTGGTGTATATTATAGCTATTTTTCCAGATGAATCTTGTTAGGCCTATTTTCTGAATTATATTATTATAATTATATTCTGCCCGATGTGAGGAAGCGAGACCAGAATCTTGTTGTATCTGACGTGTGAATGCCGTTCGCACTCAGACCTAGGGTTGGAGATGATTGGAGCGAAAGCCGAACAAATAACGATCAGTATCAGTAGCATGATGGGACGTACGTGCTTCGACGATATTAAATTACTGGTAAGGTTTCAGGAGATGTCCTTCGTCCACAGAGGAAGTGTTATTTTTAATTCTATGGTTCAGTTATTTTTTTTACTATTACTGTCATGACCTCAGGCTGCTCGTGCGTTTCGGACTGCCACCATCAGAAGAGAGCCCTGAGAATTAGTACTGACAGGGCAAAGTCGCTTGTAATCTTCTCCTCAAGGAATTCCGCCTCCCAACCTTAGCAACCCGACATGTTACACTTTGTACTAGGTTCAGGAGTAATTTGCTTTCTCACCCAAGTTTAGGTCCTCTACGTCCATCGCATTATTGCTCGCCAAAACCTTGATTATAAACCTCGAGTTAAAAAGCACTAAAATTTTCACTTGTGAACACCATCAGTGCAAGAACGAGCGTTACAGAAAGAGCTAGCGTTCGTTGGGGTCTTGAAACACAGACAAACGTATCTCCCATCATGTTTTAACTGTTTAACGCTTTATTGTGACTGGCCACTTACCTTGACTTATCTTATCTTTATTATGATATCAGTCTTTTCAATCAGTCTTTATTCTTCAAAAACATTCCTTACGATATTAAAAAAATACGAATATTTGTTCTCTCGTCAAATTACCTTACTGCGCTGTACCGGAAAAAGACGGCAAGTTCGGCAGGCCAATGCTATGAAAGTTAGTTGTACAATAAACTATCATCAAATAAATAAGTATCAATCAATATCATTATCTACCCCGGTTGCTGGTTATCAAATAGGCGAAACTCACCGAACTGGGACCCACTCCACTTGAACTCCGATGCTGGCGTGAGCGAGAATTTATGAGACAAATGTCTCCGCTTATCCTTCTCTTCTTGATGCTGAAACTTATTCAACGACAACGGATTCTCCGAATACTGGTTCTTATAGCTGCGGAAAGAGTTTTCCGACCCAAGTCGATATAGAATCCCCCCAAGGACAAGCTGAAGCCGACGAGAAACGGCAACTGGGGGGACAGGGTCTTTACTGGGCTTCGCGGTTTCGGCTGGTTGGTCGGCATTTTCTTCTGATGCGACAACCTAGAAGGAAAAGAGAATTTGAAGGGCCCCTACACTTTTAGGGACTTCATCCAGATAACACAAGGATGCACAGTTTCAACAGATAACACTTCGGATATTGTCTGTTATGATTTACGTTATGCATAACAAGCAATGCCAGGAAGAGCCGAAAAATCACAGAAAAAGCATCTGCTAATTTTTTCGATTTCACACCTTAACAAAATGACAAACAAAAAAGTCAGCAGGTATTTTTTCGGCGGTGTTTCGGCTCTTCTTTTATGCATAACGTTTTAATGCGTAAAGTTTGAAAAACATAACAGCTAACATCCTAAGTGTTATCTTGTCAAAGCCGCACATTCTTGTATTATCTGCTATGAAACTTCTGACAGTGTAGTGGTTATTCTGCCTATTATATTATTATATAGTTATATTATTATATAAGCTACAGAAATCCTCACTCTTCACCGTTGTTTCATTTCGCTCCACTGCCTTTTTGGCGCTTTTTGATCGAGCCGAGTTTGCCAGTCTATCAGCGCATACTTCACCGAAAGCGTCAAGGCCAGCCGACAGTTCCCTTAACAATAAGGACATAAGAAGCTTAACATTTGTTTTCCTGGAAAGACTTGGCAGGCAAACATATCGATTTTGTGTTTCGTGTTATCTTGTGCTTTTACCACTTTTTTATCACGGCGTGCACACTTTTTAAATATTTTGTGTCAAACCTCCGCTTGGGAAAGCGGGAAGACTGGACAGAGTCGACACTGTTAGGAGACGTCGAAATAAGCATCCTTTTATTGAAGTTAAAAGAGAAATAAATAAAACAAATGTTCAACTGCAATGGTAGTTAAAAGACAGATCAACACCCACAAAATCTGCGTGCTGCCATTTTTGGGATCACAAAACGTAACTAGAGGGATACGTAAGACGTCAAAAATTGTCCGTCTGTCCTTCTGTCCGTCTGTTAGCACGGTAACACTCGAAGGGCTTGAGATGTTGTTCGAACTTCGTGTGAGGATGCTTTGTGTCAAAGTAAAGCTCAAGTTCTTAGATGGGCTGTGCTCTGAAGCCTTATACCTAGAACTGGGGGAGGGGTTCCTAATTAAGGGGCAACCAAAAAAAATATCTTTAAAAACTGATTACATAGACGATTTAGGGGTAAGGAAACATGCTGAATCCATATCTAAAACTGCAACTCTTTCACCCCACAAATAGTTCACACGGCGTCAGGCCGAAACCGGAAACATTAAAGTTTTACGTAAAGTTGATTAGAGGTTTGATTTATAGATAAGGAGACATTCTGAATTGGTTTTACACTTTTTTGTTCAAAACTTTGTCTGCTCTGCTATAGCCTAAATAATAGGCTACTTATATCTGGATAAAGTTGATGTGCGCAACAATATTACTTCTCATTCAGTTTCATCGAACGGCATGGGGATATAGAACTTGGCTACCAGGTGAAAGGTCCTTGGTTCGATCCCAGTCAGCTCTGCTCGTCTTTTGGTGTGTGCTGAGGTCGCCTTGGTCTACACGATTGAAGGAAGATACTTGATAAAAACTTGAAAATTGATATGCATTATGTTTTGTTTTCATTGGTTTATGGAGTTTCGATTCAGAGTTAAAAGACTTAGAAAAATTGGTCTTTTTTTCTCCGTTTTCCTACGAGTTGCTAGGTCTTTCTGGTTCCCAAGAATCGGTCGAAAATAGAAAATTTGTCAGTTTTAAGAAATATCTTTGCCCAGCAGTTTATTTTGGTGTAGATACAAGAAGACTGCTTCAAGTGAATTTTAAGGTCGCGTTTTAATTGAAAGAACAGAGTCCTCCGATAAAACTGTATAAAGGTTGTGTATTTATGACGAAGTATATATAGATAAAGAACATGTTGGATCAGAATATCCTCCGAGTTTTCGACGAGCCATGGTATTCCCGTCGTGATCTAGGCTAGACTGGAAATTAAAGACACAAAGGAATTAGCTAGCAGACCTTAATGAGTGGTTGGTTACTGATAAATAATATGTTTACGGGATCTAGCGAGGACTGGAAATCTATAAGATCTGATGAAGTGGAAGAAAAAGTCCGATAAATACTACCCTTTGGGATCTCATCGAAAACTTTGGTCTTGTTTTACAATGTTTCTCCTTATTTATGGCGATTAAATTTACTGGCGATTATCGTGCCTCTAGGCTAATCAGTACTAAGCTTAAATGCTAATTAATTGAAAGTATCTTACCTCCTCAACGACTTCCATCTCTCCTCCGAGCTGCTGATCAAACACCACTTCTCCTTTAAGTTGTTCTTCAATATTTTTCTTTGCCTCCTCTTCTTTCTCAAGTTTCCCCATTCTCTCTTCTCTGAGCTTCTCTATCAGCTCAGTGTCTGCATCTATGTAGGACTTTTTGTCACCGCGTTTCTGATTGGTCAGTGATTTTGTAATTTCCATCTGACGCTCGATTTCAGGACGAAGTGACGTTAGGTTGCTGAACAGATCAGATTCGTATTCGGCCTCGTCCAGTACCTAGAAATTAATGTGTCAAAAATTGCACTATTTTGACTCTCTTCCCCACTCAAACAGAAATGCCTTCGTAATACTCTTGTTGACTAACTCTCCTTGCCGATACAAAATCGCCGTGTACCTAGCGGGAGAGCCGGAAGCGGCACCACAGCTGTCCCGAACGAGCGCCGTGATTGGTTGACATATGATTTGAGTTGTTGAGTTTGAGTCATTAGTGAGACGTTTTCTCGTTCTTACTGAGGATCACTGGCGTGTTTTCGATTTATCATATACAGTATTCCTTAGACCAAATGATAACCTAAGCCACTCAACGATTCAGGTTTTATTCTCCAGGACAGCGCTCGGGACGACGATCACGTGCCTGGGCTACTGCAAAGTATTTTCAAAGACGTGCTCAATTCGCTATTTCTGCTTACATCCAAGCGTCCCTCTATTTCCTAAGTGACGGGATACCTATCACTCGGTAAAGTAGTCCATCCGTCTGACTGTTTGTTAGCACGATAACGGCACGGGTTTCAAATTAAGGGGCGATTTTTTTTATTATTTTTTTTTTAAGCTAATGAGATAGTCGATTTAGGGGTAAGGAACATGCTGAATCCGAATATAAGTTTGTTTGTTTTTCTCGCAGGACAAGTAGTTCACGCGGAATCCGACAAAAAACGGAAAATTTTAAAAAGTAAAAAGTTTCATCCGAAGTTGATTAGGGGAGACATGCTGGTGCCGAACATGAAAATTATTTTCCCGCCGGACAAATAGTTCACCCGGATTCCAGACAAAACCGGAAATTTAGCATGAAGCTTTACAACCCAATGATATAGTATGATATAGGGTGAGAAGACATGCTGTTGCAGCTTTCGAATCTACTCACGATGAATAAAAAGTGTATGCGATCGGTTTTGTTGTCTCCAAAGTCCCAACCTACATTTACTGGGTCAAAATGCAGAATGCATTCGACAACTGTCTAGTGAACAATTCAATAAAATTTGTCGACCAATTCCCTACCTTACCCTTTTATCCATACAAGGCGACACCTTATCGCGCTTTTCCACTTATCGCGAAATTCACATTACGCTTTGCTTAGTTTACCGATATGCCGGAGGGAGACCTGGGCCCAGTTCCGTATGCAACACTGCAATATCTCTTAAGTCCGGTCTTCCCCTCCCGAGACTTCCGGAATCTGGGCGTCTAGATTATTCTTTGACGTCTTCTGTAAACTGTATCTGGAATATGAACCGGTCCAAGCGTATATCAAAATAATAAAAAAAGGGGCTTTTGAACTTCCAGATTTCCGGAATTTTTAAATATCGCACAAGAAATTCAAAAGCAATCTCGAAAAAATCTGGGAACCCAGATTCCGGAAGGTGAAGACTCACTCTTAGATCTTAGTCTTGGCAGTTGGCAGTCGTCTCGTGGGCTCGAAGGGGTTGAGATATTTGTTCTAACTTACGTGGAGGCCGACTGCGTGTGCAATCTCTTAGATCTAGAGTCTTGGCAGTCGGCTCGAAGGGGTTGAGATATTTTGTTCAAACTCTACCCTACATTTTTTTGTAAATATTCAAGCGGTTGATTCGGCTACGCTTATTTATGCTTGTCATTTATAGCTTGATCCCACGGGGCTGAAACAGCGGCCGATTATCATCGGCTGATTTACGCGCGCAAATAGCGGACTTTGTTTTCTTAGTTCGATATCTGGACTTAGTTTTCTCATCTGATTAGTTGCTTGGCCGTAAGTTGTCAAAAAATACCAAAATGGTAACATGTTTTTGTAATATTCAAGTGGTTGATTCGTATAAATAGCAAAATGTTAAAGTGGTATGGCGAAGAACGGAAATCTACAAGATTCGATTGCGGATAGGCTACAATAGATCTTCAATTTTTGGGATCCCACCGAAACCTTTGGTCTTGCTTACCTTTAAGCTACGCTTATTTATGCTTATCATTTATAGCTTTATCCCACGGGGCTGAAACAGCGGCCGATTCTCGATCATCGGCTGATTTACGCGCGCAAATAGCGGACTTTGTTTTCTTAGTTCGATGTCTGGACTTAGTTTTCTCATCTGATTAGTTGCTTGGCCGTAAGTTGTCAAAAAATACCAAAGTGGGAACATGTTTTTGTAAATATTCAAGCGGTTGATTCGGATAAATAGAAAAAACAAATTGAAAAACAAATCCAATAATCAGCCGCTGATCTTCCAAATAGGCGCTTATTTTCATCGCTGTCACCGATCGGGATAAATTAAATACTTTCGAACTTTTGATGACTCTGGGGACAGTAAACAGACTTTAATTAGGGGAATTAATCAAGCTTGGCGAATTTTAGGTCAATCCAGTTCAAATTCTGTCAGAGCAATGTGACATAACATGATTTTAAACTGAGCATACAAGGATTACTAAATGATTTCGAAAAAAAAGTAGGGTAATTTTCTAATTTCAATAGTGTTTGTTTTGTTTATGTCTGATATTTTTTCAATATTTTTCTTTGATAAATAATAATTTGAATAATTTTTCAATTCAACCTTTACTGAAAAGTGACTGAACAACACTAAAGGATTACATTCTGTTCTCGTATTATTTATATTTAGCATTAGTTATATTTTATGTTCGTTTTAAAAACAAAAATATTTAATTTTATTTTATTTGCTTTTTAACTTGAAATTTACCGAGTCGCCTGAAATCTGTCAATATTCTATTTGTGGCTTTTATCTACTCTAAAGGCTACGAATAAACTAAATGTGAATTTGACAAACTCACAAGATGTTTGCGTTAATTTTATATATCTTGCAAACAAAAATAATATTCGGAATTAGGTTTTTCTTTTTAATTCTCCCGTCAACCCCAAATATTTGATCCGTCGTCTCAACAGATCAGCCCAGATCAGCCGCTATTTACGCGCTTATTTCAGTCCCGTGTGAACAAGCTATTAGCTTGTCTTTGAGTGGAAGTCAGTGGTTACCACATAAGATACGTTTTCAAGTAGACCAAGCAGAGGGCTTACCGATCGGTCTGAAAACTTTTGTGGGACTCGCTGGCGGGAAATTCAAACATACGTGATCAAAGCGGTAATTTTTGGCCACATATGAATGAATATGAATGAACAATTAGTCCCTGCAAATACTCTGCATGTGGAAATTGGGACCAGATTGCCCAGTTTTTATATTTTATAACTTTACAATAACTGGAGATAGGATCATGAAATCCGTGTGCTTTTAGACCTTAGTGTTGGGAATATATATTTGGACTCGGTGGCGAAAACTAGGTGGTGGGGGGGGGGGGCAGCTGTCCCCTCTTGTCGATAAATCGGCAGTGTTCGTCAGTGCGAAATACGACGACGCTTTCCTAATACTCTTGATGACTATCTCTTCTTGCCGATGCAAAATCCCCGGCCCGAAAAAATATCATTCACCGTAAAAAATCATTTCCAAGCTAGCTTGGTCGGGTCCGTAATATGCCTGCCAAGTTTCATCGTCCAAGCACTTCTGGAAGTACTTTAGCTCGAGAACAGTGGCCTGACAGACCGAACGAAAAGTGATCGGTATATGGCAGTGGTTCCCAGCCAGTGGTACGCGAGACCCTTGCAAGGGGTACGCAAAGGAACTAAAATTTATTTAGTCTGTAGCTTCAAAATCTCACCTCACTCATTTTTGATTGCCGAAAGCCTAATATTAACAGCAGGGCATCACCAGCCAAAATGTATCTTAAGGGGCAAGGTATTTTTTACTGGTCGACAGGTCAATTTTACCGACTGTTTTCTTTTTTTTAAGGAACTGCTTTTACGAAAAGTCGCGGCGCTTCGCGCCGACTCTTTTCTTTTTAATCGTCTGGCCGTTCTTTTGGGGTGATGGGTATTGTCAACCCGTGCGTGACTTCTCTGATTACAAGCCCCAGTGAAAGTCAGTGAAACAATGTTGATTCAAAAACAGCTAGCCTACTGCCGTAAAATCTGTTCCTGTGTCAAACAATATTGTTTCAAGAGGAATCGAAGACATTGCAATTAATATTGTCATTCAGGTTGCGAATTAAGCTAACGAAAAAATTTGCGATGCAGCTTGATGAAAGCATGGAGAAGATCAAAACCATACACAGACACAGGCTGACAGTAAAAAATATGCCACAAATGACGTCGAGCCGAGATTTGACAACATTTTTGCTACAAGCAGGCAATAGTGACTGTCTCCTTGATTTTGTATACACTTGTACACGTATACGCTTTATCATTTATGATAATAACTATCGTCTTTTTCATGTTCTGAAAAAGGGGGTACGCAATCTTTACAAACCTTGATTAGGGGTACGCGGTACGGAAAAGGTTGGGAACCACTGCTTTTTGGCACATACAAATAATTCATAAATCACCTTTCATTAGCGGGATAACTTCAAATAGGAGTTAGTTCAATACTTGTTTGGTTACTGGGGATGTGAAATGTCTTGGTTCTAATGCTGTTTTTATATAAGATTTGATAAACATTTTACTTTCACACTCCACGTTGAGCGCTTGCGCACTTGTTATTTCTTTGTTGCTTCAAATATGGCATCTGTAGCACAAGAACCTTAAATAAATCTAGCCTCATCTTGGCGGTAGGCCAGCATATAGAACGATCTGTATGAAGCACAAGCTGAGCATTGGATTATGATTAACGAGTCTAGGTTTGGATACGAACTTGAAGCATGGTAATGCGATAGAGCTGAAAACCCAGGCAATGCTTTGATGAACTAAAAGTGCTTATGTCAATTTTACTTATATCAACTTTTGGCCATTTCTCTGGCTACATCCAAGTTGCTTGTCACCTCCGCATACTCCCACGGATTTGCAGTGTGGGCCACGAGCTGGTCTCTCTCTCACTGACCCTTGCGGACACACCTTTTCTTCTTGAAGATGTGGTAGGTTTTAAAGCAGAAATGTTAAAAAACACCCTCAAACTATTTAATGAAAGAAATACACACTGCCAAATATTTATCACTTTCTACTTTTTGTTACTACACTAGCTAAATATTTGTGTTCGCTTTGATATTTACGCTTTAAGCTACTTCCAGAGCTCCCAATAGGGACACTAGATGGCCCTACGGTCGTAGTGATTCTTGGCCCGAACTAGCGTTAAGAATGGGTGATCCAGACATACGATGCATTTTTGCAGATGCCACAGTATCTGGTCTGCATTCAGTCGTTTATGCAGTTATCATGGTATCTGACACTACGGTTGCTTTGCAAAAACGACAGTTGCCGAATTCCCGTTTTTAGAAGTCTCCCAAAAAGAAATACTCGAACCACAAGTACCAAACTTCTTTCCCACCAACCAATATGATAAAAACCTCGACTCGTGCGTTGGTGGTGATGGAAGTGAGATGAATTTTTCCGACAGCACGGTCAGTTACAACAGTCGGGACCGGGGTTTCTGACTATCAGATACCCCGGTAGGCTATCTTTCCAGATACTCGGTAACTGCAAAAATTACTTTTGACTGTGGTATCAGATACCAACACAAACAACTGCGGGAATTCTTCCGAACAAATCCGATTAAGTAGGCGGCTATTCTGTAACTTCAAACCTAAAGCACAGAAAATCCATACCTTGGAGACTCAACTGCTTTTACAGAGTGGGACCAGTTACCATGGCTTCTTAAAAAAAAGCCGAAAGTTTCTTTTTAAACTACAGTACGGGTCTGAAACTTAAAAGCACAAAATTTCAGCTAACCTCCATTAACTCTTGAAGCTGCGCTTTCGTTGAATAATACCATGCTTCTCCTTTCTCATCTTCAACGAAAATCCGACGACAAACAAACCAGTATTTCCGTCCGGTTCGATCAAAGCCAAGATGGTCATGGCGGATAAGGAGTCCAGCCTTTTCTTCGTCAGTGATGCAATCTATAACTCCTTTGACCTAGAACACGGAGAAATCAAACAGGTGTACGTATCCACTGCGGAATAAAGGATGAGATAAATACCAAATGCATTTGTTCAAGAGCTGCGGTCATTACCCCAGAGTACTGTTTCTGGGATCCCAAAACGTAAGTGAGGGGATACCTATGACATCGCAAAAGTTATCCGTCTGTCCGTCCGTCCGTCTGTGAGCACGATGCTGCACGATAACTCTCGAGGAGATGGATAGTTTGATGAAACTTGGTGTTAGGGTTCTTTGAGTCAAGGGTAAGGTCGAGTTCGTAGATGGCCTCTGTAGCCCTACATTTAGGGATGAGGGAGGGGGTTCAAATTAAGGGGCAAACAAAATACTTATAGACAGCTAGTGTGTTAGTCGATTATGGGATAAGCAGACATGCTGAACACGATGATGAACACAATTTCTCGCCGAACAAGTAGTTAGTCCGGAATCCGAAAAGCAGAAGCATTATTTGAAGTTGATTAGATGTTCAATTTAGGGATAATAAGACATTATGAACACTTACGCGAAAATCATTTTCTACTCGGACAACTAGTTCGCCGAGAATCCGAAAGAAACCGGAAAATCTATGAAGCAAAAGTTTAGGGGTAGGAAGAGACCCTGAATCCGTATATTACAATAAATTTTTTTACCCAGACATGTAGTTCGTCCAGAATCCGGCTGAAACCGGAAAATTTGTTATAAGAAAGTTTTATTTGAAGTTGATAAGATGTTCTTTGTAGGGATAAGGAGACACGCTGTATTAGTTTCTGAACTTTCTTTTTTTGCTGGACTAGTAGTTTGCTCGGAATTCGGCCGAAACCAGAAATTGAGAAGAAGTAAAGCAGGAAGTATCGAACAGTATTGTCAAAACAGACATGGCTTATAAAGGTATATCTGAACTTGGTTGTCTCAGATGTAAAATTGTTCAAGGATTCTGGCAAAAACTGGATCTAGCGAAGATAAAACCCAATTGTCTGGATCAAATATTAAATTTTTGGGGTCCCATCGAAACCTTTGTTCTTGTTTCTATAATACTGTGGATGGAATAATCAGGTTTTTCCAGCCGGATTATCTACACTTTTACTACGAAGCAGACACAACTCTCAACTTTTCCGTAAGGAGCTGACGACGATACTGCCGAAAATCCTGGCAGAAATTCTGGTCCGCGACAGCTGTCTGTACCATAAGCCGTTTTAACTGTGACGCCAATCCGTCTGTCTGTCTCTCCAGGTTTTGATATTCAGAGCACTACCACGTAAGCTAGGATGGCGATATAAAATGGAATGCATATAAAACAAGAGCTGAAAGCTCACTCAGTTCATCAGAAATCGGCTTGATCTACTAAATCTGAAATGGTTATTCCACTCACTGATAACTGTTTCTCCCACAACGATGATCAGAAAGGGAGAGGGACTATTTTTAAGCCAATCTGATAGAGTCCCTAACATGCCTGCCATGTTTCATGGTCATAGCACATTTGGAAGTACCCCAGCTCCTGATGACCAGAATTTTGGAAAACCTCTCAAACTCCCCCAACTGTGACAGGATCCTGTCCTGTTCTGTCAGTATTGTCTCTACGGCCTATGCTTGTTCTTTCCTCCAAGTCCCGTCCCGATCTCGCGACTCTAAGCGTTTCACGAGATTTCTTGCACCCCCCTCCAGCCCCCCCCCCCCCCCCCCAGGTTATCGGATTCGTTCCAGACTTGAAATTTATCATCCGGGATGTGATGCCCCTCTTATAAAATAGTTTGTCCCAACATTTCCAAATTGGGTGACTTAACATATGTTTATTGGTTCCATTCTTTATCGAACTTGGTAACTCATCCAGCTTTTCTTCAGTCCTCTTCGATTTCACCGCATTCGTTCCGTCCCTTCGTAAACTCGGTGATTTAATGTGTTTATTTGGTCTCATTCGTTATCGATTTCGGTAATTCACCGGACCTTTCTAAAGTCTGTATCTGTTATGTTGCATTCGGTCAGTCCATTTCATGATTGGTAATTAACCAGATTCATTTGGTTCTGATTCATTACCGAATTCAGTAATTCACTGGATTTTTGTTTAGTCCGTATCTATTACCAGACTTGCCACATTCGGTTGTTTGGGTGGTTCCAACAACAGAATTTCGGTTGTTATACTGATCCAGATATGTTCTTTATTTTTTTCCCGGTAGTACCGTACGAGCTCATTATTTGGTTCACCTAATTTAAGAGGTATCTATTTAGCTCTCGTTATTTCCATTTAACGGTCGCTTCAGCTGGTTGCCATTCGTTACTCAACTTTACTTTCAATGATTGCATTACTTCAGAATAAGCTCGTCTTTTGACGTGAAAACTAGCCTACTCTTTTTTGCTGTAAATTCTGAATAAACGTACTTTATAGGCTATCTACTTTACCGGTCGGCAGACATCTCTTGGGATCGCAAAAAGGCATTGTGACCATCAGTATTCCATAAAATTTCGCCTGCGGCGCATTTCGCAGTCTTTACTATTAGAAGTCGTCATTCAGTTGGCGTTTGAGGCTTGGAATTTTCGGGGGCCTGAACCACATTACAAGCTAGGATTTGAATGGAAAGTAGTTACATGTTGTCGGCGTTATTGTCGGCACATTTACGAGTCCTGTTGGCAAAACTGTACATCTTCGAAAGGTAAAAGGCTAGTGACGGCGTATCCCTGAAAATACAGAAGTGGAAGAGCGTAAAAACGTGAAAAATGTTCTCTTTAGACTTGATTTTGTACATATTATGCAACTTTTTGGGATCCCAAGACGTAAGTGGAGGGATACCTATGACATTCCAAAAGTTGTCCGTCCATTTGTAAGCACGATAACTCTCGAAGGGAATGAGATATTTTGATGAAACCCGGTGTGAGGAATTTTTGGGTCAAGAGTAGGGTCGAGTTCGGGGGGCGAGAGGGTTTAAATTAAGGGGCAAGCAAAATATTTGTAAACAGCTAATGTGATGGTCGATTACGGGGTAAGAAGGCATGCTGAACACGATGGTGAAAACCATTTTTTCGCCGGACTAGTAGTTAGCCCAGAATCCGGCCAAAACCGGAAAGTTTGTTAAAAGTAAAAGTTTCATTTGAAGTTGATTAGATGTTAGATTTAGGGGTGAAAAGACATGCTGAACATGATATGAAACCGTTTTCTCGACGGACAAGTAGTTCGCCCGGAATCCGGCCGAACCCGGAAATTTTTTGTAAAGCAAAAGTTTTATTTGAAGTTGATTACATGTCCGATTCAGGCGTAGAAAGACATGCTGACACGATTATTAAAACCATTTTCTAGCCGGACAAGTAGTTGGCCCGGAATCCGGCCAAATCCGGAAAATTTGTTAAAAGCTAAAGTCTTATTTATAGTTGATTAGATTCCGATTTAGGGGTAAGAAGAGATGCTGAATCCGTATATGACAATCGTTTCTTTTATCCGGACGCATAGTTCGCCCGGAATCCGGCTAAAACCGGAAAATCTGTCATGAGTTAAAGCTTTATTTGAAGTTGATTGGGTGTTCAATAATTCGTTTTTGAGCTTTGTTATTTTGTCGGATAAGTAGTTCCCGAATCCGGCAGAAACTGGAAATTTGGCAGAAGTTAGCTAGGCAGGAAGTTTCGATCAGTTTTGTCAAAACAAATATGACTTATAGGGGTAAACACACGCTGACACCATATCTGAACTTTGTTTTTTCACATGATTAGCTCTTTGGTCTTATTCTGTTTCTAAATTTGTGTAGTAAAAATGCTTAAGGAGTCTGGAGTCAATTGTCTGGATGAGATATACATTTTTGGGATCCGATCAAGATCTTTCGTCTTGTTACTTTTTTACAGTCATATGATCCAAGGGATAGTGAGGAAACACGGTCGGTAAAAAGTGTGTGGGCCCTAGACGTGCCATTTCAGATCTGCACCGGATATGACCTCTGTGAGGGAGATGAAGGCCCAAAGGGGGAGATATTCCGGAAGCTCTCAGATTTTAGTGAGATTTAATGTGTGATAGGACTAAATGCTCTAGGTATTACATTTATGTGTCCTAATCGGATCGGACTTCGGTAGGGGAGTCTGAGCGAGTGCCGGAAATTTTGTGGGAAATCTTGCGGCATGCAGGAGTCTCGAACGAGTATCCTATCTGGGTGAAAGTTAAAAAGAATACATGCTCCAGGTGCTCAGGCTCAAGGTCAAATCTTGTGGCTCATTTAGAGTGCAGGGATCGGGACGGGACTTGGCGTGAAAGACAACCACAAGCCCACGTGTACATTCACAGTTCCGGACCAAACCCGGGCACTGTGGAGTAGTTGGAGAGGAGTTCCTAGATATCTTGTGACAAGCATAACTTTCGAGCGCGTGACCCGATCCGGACGCAACTGTATAGTTGACAAGAGCAAAATGATTTCCTAGATGCTCCATTTGTAGTTCAGTATTACAACTTGCTAAAGTTAAGCTATGTCTGGACCGAGTGTGACCCTTAGCTGAAATCCATAGCCTACTACCTACCCTTGCTGCTCCTCACTGCTCCCTATTATCATAAACCGTATTCCGACTCACTAGCATCTAGTTATACTCCAACAGTCCAGACTAACCAGAACCTGACAGGAGGAATGATCTAGTGAGTTAGAACTCACTTGGGGTGGCAAGACCAAAAAATTGCTCATAGAGGAAACACCGGGCACTTATGAGCAAAAACTATTAAACTATCAGGGGCCTTGACTGGCAAGAAGAATACTTCTTCTATTCTTGACAGTATAAAAGAGCTGCTTTAAGCATTCTACTCACAGATTGTTGATCTATATGAGAGAGAGGCACGGCTTACACAAGAGCTGACTGGCAACTCTAGAGGTGGAAAGTCTAGCTTGGTAAGAAACCCTGACATGGTACAGTGGATATAGAAAGCAATCAGCTGAGGCACCCCTCACTTGATAGACAAATGCCCCAAATATGCCAAATACTCCTAATAAAGTACTGATGATCTAGGTAAAGTTCAGAAATCAACCAATCATAACTCCTTTTTAGTGAAGTAGGACACGCTTAGGGTACAGGAGGGGTATCTAGCCTCGAATTTACACAATCTTGAACCTGGTCTAAAAAGGGCAGAAGAAAATTTCAGTCCAGTCCTAAAAAGGTATTAAGTGTCAAGAGGGAAACCCTGATTGACCCTGGACCTGTTTTCAAATGCACAGAAATTTCCTTGTAAGGTTTTACGGTCAAGTTTGAGATCATATACATTTCGGATACCCCTCCTGTACCAACAGGTACCCAGCATCTGGCATAGGGTGTCCAACATCGGGCAATGGGCAGGTATCTCAAAATCAGGGATTTGTGGTAGGCTGGTTAGTCTACTTTGGTTGTAAGCTAAAATAGCAAACTTACCTTTGCATGGTTTGTACAGACAGAACATTTCCAGTCATCTGGAGGCAATCCATCAATCCTTGGACTAATGCATTCCAAATGATAAACAGCAGGGCATGTTTCACAGCACAGTAGGTCTCCTAGTCTATGACAAACTCGACAATGATCTTCATATGGAACATTTCCCTCGCATGCTAAGTAGTCGCGAACAGGAGTTGAGAGGAGAAACTGGTCAACCATAAAACCCATAACCTCCAGTCTATTTTCAACACTTGTGAATGGGTAATTACAGCTTTCAATAATTTTCAGAGGCTCTTGGAAAGCTTTATCACTCTGAAAGTATGACCTCAATACTTCTGGCCATGTCATTGCATCAACAAAGTACAAGACTGAGTTGATCGAGTCTTTCAGGTCTTGGGGTCCAAACTGTGTCTGCTGTTGTTCTTCCTCCCGTATGAGAGCCTTGATCAGCATCATATGTATTTCAACCAACAAATTGCTAAATTCGTCAGCTTGCAATGCTGCAAGAAAATCTTCAAACTTGAAAGGTGAAACCCGTGCTATGTGCGAAAATCTCCTTAACACTTCATATATCCCAGATGCTTTTAATGCCATTTCTGCTGACAAAATCAGGTCATCCGAAGATTCTGGTACTGCCATAAGGGGGACATCACCTCTCAGCCAAAATGGCAATGGGGTGGGTGGTCTCTGCAAGCCACCAAACAATTCATCATTGAATGTATCACCAATAAGATCTGTTTCTGGCTCGAATTCATCTGAAGCACTGCTGCTGGCTTCAAAGTCATCCGAATCTCCCTCATAATCTTCATCATTGAAGTCTGATCCATAATGATATTCTGAATCTTTGTCAAAATCACTTTTTGATTTCTTTCCAGATCTTGCTACACTTCTTGCTGTTTTCAAAACAGATACACTATCTTTCAGGCTAGCTCTGGATTTGCTTTTTCTCGACTTCGAACTTTTTTTTGTGCCTCCAGCACTGGATAAAATGCTATCTTCCCTTTCTTTGAACCACTTGGGTTTGTCAATCTGCAAAGAACTGGCAGCAGGTTTCAGATTAGCAGACCTGGAACTTGTTTTCTTCTGGACTTTGGGGTTTGTTGTTTTTCTAGTTCCCACTTTTCTACTTGACATTTTGTAAAATCTAGTTTGGTCTGTCAAGTTTTGAGCATGGAATTCAAATCATCAACAATTCATTCTACAATAATGTCAAACTGAATTTTCTTCCCTTCAGAAATAGATTTGTCTAAACCGAGACATCATCAAGCTAAGCCAACATACCAGGACCTGTCTCTGTTTAGATTTCTTCTTCTTACGGCTATTCACTTTCCTTTTGCGTCACTTTTCTTTCACCTTTCTCGCTTTTCAAAAGGTCTATCAACTTATCACGTCAGTCACGTCACGTTGGTTTTTGTCACCCGCCATCTTGGTGTTAAAAATTACGACGCGCAGGGCTATGAAGGGATCGAGAACGTCATGAATCATGATCGAAAGGAGAAGAAGGCTAAAAGTATTGAACATCTTGAAGTGGAAAACTTTCTTTATAATTGAAATTAATGTTGTTAAATTTTTGTCTACTCACTAGTCTCTGCAATGAAATAACAAGCTTTCGGTTGACTTCGTAGCAATGCGCTTCGTAGAAAAAGCGCAACAAGATTGTTGATTGTCGACTATGCAGAAGAAAAGAAGGTTAATTGCCTAGGAGTGTAGAAGTTTTCTGAGCTGCTTAGTCCATTATGTATCGACTGAGGCCTGTGCTACCTGTCGAGTTTCACTTCCCTGAAACTCATAGCATGTACAAGATGAAAGCAGTTGCTGAGCTTTTTGATGGAATGAACCAGTATGAGATCAGCGGAGGAGAAGCAAAAACAGCATTGCAGAATGGAGAAACAGAAGATAGGCTAGGGAATAAGGTTAAAATGCATCCTTTTTTGGAAATTTTGCTCATATTGCATTAATTGTGTTAAAGCTTAGTGCTTCCACTTCTATTTTAATAATAATGTTGTTCTAAATTAAAGATAACTATAGTCACAGACAAAGTCAAAGTACAGGCAGAGTACAGGAGGGGTACAGTAGAGGTATGCTTATTTGAACACTTTTTTAACTGTTCCACTACCTTGGCTTTCTTACTTGCATATAAAAAAGTAAAACACTTGGGCACCAGACTTTTTGGAGAATTCCCCTTCACAGGGGAATCCCCTGCACAGGTGAAAAAGAATCCCCTGTGGAGGAGAGAGTGCTGGGAAAAGTGTGAGCAGTTGGGAAAACTGCACTTTTCCCCCAACAATTCTCCAAAAAGTCTGGTGCCCAACTGTAAAATGGAAAAGAAAAATAACAAACTTGAAATCAGCTAATAGCCAACTATTTCAGGGTTATCCTGGCACAAACTTGAAGCAGAAATTCAGTTAAATTTCTTTGATTTTGAATTTATTAAAAAGGTCCTTCCTCTTTTGGAGGCATCTGACAGTTCGGACCACCATCTTCTCCATTGAAGGTGCGTTCCTCCCGGCAAACTTCTCAAATTATAAAAAACAAAACAGAGGTGTCAGCTGAGTCACTTTCATAGATGAATGGTGAATTAGCAAAATATTCAAAAAGTGATAAAAGCGTGAGTGATTATTACTAGTATTTATAGGAAAAAATGCCTGGTTTGGGTTTCAGTTTTGTCTTCGGCGATCGTTCACTGTTAGCAAACGTTCACATAAGCATACTTCTACTGTACATGACCTCCTTTTTACATTACCTTGATTGTTGCTGCACAAATTTTAAGCGGAATGTACATGCTGTTCCCAGGGGAGTCACAACTGGGGGTGAGGGTGTATGCCCCCCCCCCCCAAATGCTGTTGGCCAGTCTGTAAAAATAACCAAGTCGATGTGAATCAACGCGATTTTTTCGTCAGAACAGTTGATGTTTTTCATGAAAAACAGTCGGTTTTTCTGAAAATTGGTCAATTTTTCTTTAAAACAGTCGTTTTTTCTGAAAATCAGTAGACTTTTTTTTTAAATGTCATTTCTGTTGTTGAAAACAGTCATTTTTTCTGCAGAAAAAGTCAGTAGAAATTACCAGTCAGTCGGTAAAGTCCCCCCCCCCCCAACAAAAAAAAAAAAAATTGTTGGCTAGTAACGCCTCTGGCTGTCCTGATAGTCGTGGGGCAAAAATACTACTTTTTTCAAAAATATGTGTGAAAAGATATTCAAATTCTCTGCCTTTTCTTTCTTTTGAAGCTGTTTTGAAAAGGGACTTTCTGGAAATTGACTTTGCTAACTTTACCTTTTTGATCATTTTTTAAGGCAATGGAGGTAAGTTAGAATGAAGGGATCTTGTTTGAAAAGCAAAATATGTATAACTAGAAATATTGAAGCAATATAGTTCTGTGAAAGTATTTGATAGTGATGGAAAATAAGGAATGTGTAAATGCTGGGTAAAAGCTTCTTCTCTTTCCCAGGGAATGGTTGTAGAAATACTTGGTATAATATTGTAAATAGACACAGAACCCAGAATTGTAAAATAATCACAGATTCGTAAATATACACTTTTTAACATGCACTTTTTAATATTTGTTATTTTATTTGTATGTGTCTGTCATCTGTCAATCCATATCATTGTTCGGTTTTTTTGGTTTGGTTCTGCATTATTTTTCTGTTGGTATTTCTTGGATCTTATGATTTAGTTGTGTGTTTTTTTCTCTGAGGACGGTTTGCGGGAAGTGCAGCCAAAATATCCAAAATTATATTTATCCCTCGCACATCATCTGAGAGGGATATCTAGGTGATTAAGAAAAAATATCTGACAATCACAGTTATCGATTTATTTCGTAATGCTAAGGCTAGACTAAGGTGTAGGTTTTGACTGTGGAATGTCGGCATTACAGTATAAAACAAACAAACAATTAAAGAAAGCAAGTGTTTAGAATAAAGTAGAGGTTTTCTTTTTTTGACAGCTGAAGGATTGAAATTCTGCTAAGTGCCAAAATAATCCTATTTCTTTTGTTGAAATATTTGTAATGCAATGTAATGCAGAACTTTTGCCGTAAAAAGAAGCAAAAGATAAAAAATATAGTGTGTGGCTTTAATCTGATTTATCTTACTTAAAATGTTATTTGCACTTACAGGTGTGCATTCATATTTTCGAGATTTGAATATTGGTTTATCTCTTTTGTTGAATGCTTGTAATATGTAGTGTGTGGCTTTAATCTGATTTGTCTTACTTAAAAAAAAAACTTGCACTCACAACTGTGCATTCATATTTGCTAGATATGACTTTCAGCATATCCGAGTAATGGGATGTTCGAAGTAACATAGCTCTTCTGTAGTCTATCCTGTGTCAGACATGTTTTTTCATGTAAATAGTAGCCTACATTCTCATGCAAAACTGAACAATCAAGTTTAATCTGGGTTTGTTGGAGCCTGATAAGGACCCTTGCCAAGACGGGCTAAAATGTCCCTAGAACAAACTCCATTTAGTACAGTCTAAACCTTGTTTTTTTTATGAATTCAGAACAAAGTTGTGTCTACTTTGTTCTGAAGGTTCACTGATTTTTTTTGTTTCTTCAGAAAGGATCGAATGGAAGCAAGGATAAGGCTAGGCTAAGGTGTTGGTTCATACTGTCAGCTCACCTAGACTCATATCCATTATGGTAGACCTAGAACAGTGTTTTTGGAAAGTACCTCTCACTAATAAGCCCATACACCCTTTTTGTGGAATCAGTGGACAGAAGCAGAAAGTACTGAAATCTATGGAAAATACTAGTTTTTATGGCACTTGCCCTTTGACCAAGTGCCATATAGTGATCGCAATTTCTGCCCGTAGGTCCGGGTTTTGCTAGTTCGGGCACTTCCACATAAGCTAGGACGAAGAAACTTGCATATAAGGGAACCCAAAAGATTGAGTTGGAAATAGTCACTTCTCCGATCCCAGCATCCCGGAGAGAGTGGAGTGAAGGGGAATTCAGAATATTGAGGTATAGGTAAACGGATGATCGAATCTCTGGCAATCTTGGGAAGCGCTTATAGTGGAGGGATCGGGATGAAACATGGTGGGAAGAACAAGCACAAGTCCTAGATACATCGTTGATATAACCGGACCGGATTCGGGCACTGTGGGGGAGTTGGGCGGGGGGGGGGGCGGAATTCTGATGATCCCGCGAGTTCGGTACTTTTTGATGTGCCAGGACGATGAAACTTCGAAAAGCAGATCAGGGACCCAAACAAATTGACTAGAAAATAGTCGTTTCCCCAATCCGACCATCATGGGGGAGTTTAGGGATGGGGAATCCGGGATCTAGTAGCATGCTTAGCTTTTGAACCGGTGATCAGAATTGAATGAAATTTGGCAAGTGCAAATAGATATCGTTTCAGATGTTCCACGTCAAGTCCTGATCGGATCCGATACTTATGGGGGGGTGGAGGGGAGCACCGAAAATCTCGTGAAACGCTTACGAGTCGAGGGATTGAGATGTAACTTGGTGGGAAGAACAAGCATTAGCCCTAGATACGTTAATTGACGGAACTGATGACCTAGACGAGTTAACCATGCGTCCGAACCACATAATGCCACGGCTGGGGAATTTGAGTGGGGGGGGGGGGTCCCGAATTTTTGACATGCATGAAATCTAAACGGATGGAAAGAATGGTATGCAAGTTGGACAATATCGAGTTTATGCGTCCTTGATTTGTTTTTTTTGTAGTCCGGACCAGATCCTGCCAAGGTAGGGGGGGTGAAGGTGGAACTGTAAATTTGCTGATAGGCTATGCTCCGATTCGATTCTTACTTGATGGATGGGAAGAGCAGATGTCAGAGATGCGACATTTATGTTTCCGAGTCGTATTCAGCCACAGTGGGGGGGGGGTCTTGGAAATGTTGTGGCTCGTATTGGGGTCAAACAATTAGAGAGATTTTTTTTTCCTTAAATTACCTTAATCGCCAGCGAGATAAGGTGGTGTGATCCTCCTGTAGAGTCTCTTGCTGGTTGGCGGCTTGATTGTTAGATCGTTGTTGTTACACCGGCTCACTGGCACTCAAGTGTAACGGACATTCCCCGGTTGGTAGATGGTGTTGTCACATCAGCTCGCTGGAATCCCAGTGCAGCCGACATTCAGCATTTCGCAAGTCCTCGTAGTTTTTGGGATCCCAAAACGTAAGTGGAGGGATACCTATGACATCGCAAAAGTTGTCCGTCTGTCCGTCCGTCCGTCTGTAAGCACGATAACTCTCGAAGGGAATGAGATATTTTGGTGAAACTTTGTGTGAGGGTTCGTTGGGTCGTCGGACCAGTCAAGTTCGTAGATGGGCTTTGTAGCTCTACATTTAGGGGTGGGGGAGGGGATTCAAATTAAGGGACAAACAAAATATTTTGAAACAGCTAATGTGATAGTCGATTATGGGGTAAGAAGACATGCTGAACACGATGGTGAAAACCATTTTGTCATCGGACAAGTAGTTCGCCCGGAATCCGGCCAAAACCGGAAAGTTTGTTGAAAGTAAATGTTTTATTTGAAGTTGATTAGATGTTCGATTTAGGGGTATGAAGACATGCTGAAGACGATGGTGAAAATTATTTTCTCGACGGACAAGTATTTCGCCCGGAATCCGGCCCAAACCGGAAAGTTTGTTAAAAGTAAAAGTTTTATTTGAAATTGATTAGATGCTCGATTTAGGGGTAGGAAGACATGCTGAAGACGATGGTGAAACCTATTTTCTCGACGGACAAGTATTTCGACCGGAGTCCGGCCCAAGCCGGAAAGTTTGTCAAAATTAAAAGTTTTATTTGGAGTTGATTAGATGTTCGATTTAGGGCAAGAAGACATGCTGAACACTTATGTGAAAACAAGTTTCTACCCGGACATGTAGTTCGTCCGGAATCCGGCCAAAACCGAAAAACTGTTGGAAGTCAAAGTTTTATTTCTAGTTGATTAGATAAGTGATTTAGGGGTAAGAAGAGATGCTGAGTCCCTGTATGACAATCGTATTTTACCCGGACATATAGTTCGACCGGAATCCGGCTGGAATCGGAAAATTTGCATAAGCTAAATTTCTATTTGAAGTTGATTAGATGTTCATTACTGGAGAAAGAAGATACCCTGATTTCTTCTTTGAGCTTTCTTTTTTCGCCGGACAAGTAGTTCTGGAGTTCGGCCGGAACCGGGAAATTGGCAGAAGTGGCAGGAAGTTTTCGTCAAAACAGATATGACTTATAGGGGTAAACACACATGCTGAATCCAATCTGAACTTGGTTTTCTCAGGTGATTAGCTATTTGGCCTTAATCTGTTTCTGAATTTTAATTGTAAAAATGTTCAAGGAGTCTGGCGAAGACTGGATCTGGCTAAGGCAAGACCCAGTTGTCTGGATCAGATATTGAATTTTTGGGATCCCATCGAAACCTTTGGTCTTGTTTCTGTAGCAGCGTTGATAGTTTTTTGAAAAGGTCGTTCCTGAGCGGTACACTTCGTACAGAGAAAAAACTGTGCCGCTCGCGTCGTTTACAGCTGGTCAGTCGGAGCTTCTTGGAATGGCCTCTCGTCGACTTTGGTCGGGAGCTCTCTTGGAAGTAGAGAGATTTGAATGAAACTTAAAATGTACAGAGGTCACATGCCCTAGATGACATATTAGGGTTTGAACCGGATCCGACCACGGTGGGGGAGTTTCCGGAAATTTTCCAGAAATGCTCGGATTTGATTGAAGCTTGCTAGGTGGTACGAGAAAATGCTTCAGGTTCGCCCACGGTAGGGGGAGTTGGAGGGGGCTACAGGAAATCGTGAGAATCGTCTAGGGACCAAATGAGTGGATCTATTGGGTTGAAACTTGGAAGGTAGGAAAGTCATTTGCCCTAGATGAGCCTATGCAATGACGGAAAGATCTAAACCGCATTTTTGGATGACGGGGTATCTTGTGAGGTTCTCTTTACTTCCTTCTACCACCTACTCTTAACAAGTGCCGTATGGCAAGAATGGTATGGTAATAGGACGAAAGTAAGAATTTGCCAATTCGTGGGTTTTTTATGATCATTTGTATGCAAAACCCTTCTGATAAGAATGGCGATAGACCCTTCAAAATGACGAGAATGCATAACAAAATTTTGCGCGCACATTAAGGGTGCTAGAAATTCATCTGTAATCAAAACCCTTGAGGCAAAAATGATCCTGGGCTCTTTAGGATCATGAATATATGTGATTTCGTCAAAAGTATTTTTTTAATTTTTGGTTAAGATGCGAACTTTAAGGCTGCTAGAAAGTCATTTCTAAGCAAAACCCTTGAGGCATAAATGATCATGGGCTCATGGTGACCATGGAAATGCAGATTTTGCTTAAAAGAATTTTGTGTACTTTGCGGTTAAGAAGAGTCCTTTAAGGGATGGTCGGATCTGGGAAGTGACAATTTCTAAGGCAAACTTGTCAAGTCTCTAATGTTAGGCTACTCTTGTTCTTCCTATCAAGTGTCATCCCAATCGCTACACTCAAAGCGTGTCACAAAATTTCCGCCACCCCCCCCCCCCCGACTCCCCCACATTGATCGGATCCTGTCCGCACTTGTAATGGGACATCTGAGACATGAGTTCTTTCCGAATATCAAGTTTCATTAAGATCCGATAACCTGTTCAAAAGTTGGACATTTCTCAAATTCCGGATTACCCCTCCCTCCACTTCCCCACGATGGTCAAACCAGAGAAACGACTGCTCTTGAGTTAAAATTGTCGAGTCCTTGATATGCCTGCCAAGTTTCATCTTCCTAGCACAAGTGTAAGCATCTTAACTCGGGATCACCGGAATTCCAGAACTCTCAACTCCCCCACAGTGCTCGGATCCTGTCCGGTCTTGTCAACTATGTCTTTATGGCTTGTGCTTGTTCTCCTCACCAAGTTTATCTCGATTCTTCCACTCTGAACAAGTCACACGATTTCTGGTTCCCCCATCCAGCTCCCCCAAAAGTCACCGGATCCGCTCCGAACTTGAATTGTGACATCTGAGAAACGAGGTCTTTCCAAATATCAAGTTTCATTAACATCCGATTCCCCGTTCAAAATTTATAAATACGTCAGTATTCTGGATTCCCCTTCCCTCCACACCCTCCACGGTGATCGGATGGGTAAGTGACTATTATTTTGGTCCGGTCCCTGTTCTACCTGCCATGTTTCATCGTCCTAGCACATTTGTAAGCATCTTAACTCGGGATCACTGGAATTCCAGAACCCTCCCTCCAACTCCCCCCCACAGTGCTCGGATCCGGTCCGGTCTTGTCAATTCTGTACCTAGGGCTTGTGCTTGTTCTCCCCACTAAGTTTCATCCCGATATGTCCACTCTCAACATGTCACCCGATTTTCGGTCCCCCCCCCCCTCCGACTCCCTCCAAAGTAACCGGGTCCATTCCGGACTTGAAAAGTGGCAACTGAGACATGAGGTCTTTCGAAATATCAAGTTTCATTATGATCCGATTCCCCATTCAAAAGTTGTACATACGTCAATATTCCGGATTCCCCCTCCGTCCCCCCCCCCCCCAGGGTAGTCTGATCAGGGAAATGATAATTTCCAAGTCAGTTTGGTGGGGTCCCTAATATGCCTACCTAGTTTCATCCTCCTAGCACATCTGGAAGTGCCCTAACTCGAGATGAGTGGACCGACAGACCGAAAAGTGATCGGTATATGGCACTTGAGCGGAGCTGCAAGTGCCATTAAAAAGTAACCATCAGATTTATTCATAGTGAGTCAGTGTGGCATACACTAGCCCCGTTTGTGTGAATCATGAGAGTGAATTTCTTGAAGGTCTCCTAAGTTTCTGCCTCGGCAGCTTTATAACTTGAGGGTTTTCAGAGGGTGATAATCGAGTTTAAATAAAACTTATTCTGTCTACTCATAGCAGGAATTTCCAAAGGGATAGTCCTTTTGGATAATCCAGTCAGAATAAAACTTATTCTGTCTACTCATAGCAGCAATTTCCAAAGAGATAATCCAGTTAGAATAAATCCTATTCTGTCTCCGCACAGCTCCAAGAAAGTCTCCTCTTGGTGCGATTTTTTTTTTTTGCAAATAAAGGAGCTTGGCATTGTAATTTTTGTAATTTTTTGTTAGTACAATACCGGAAGTTTGGATGAGAAGGAAGCACTGATGGAACTAGAGAACCGATGGCATGGAATAGAAAGCAAACTTCTCTCGATCAAGTCAGAAGTTAGTCTGATAAAAGGAGATGCTAAGTCAACCTCATTGGAAGCCACTCTTGTAAGCTTTTATCTCGTATTCTTACTTCCCCATTATTTTCGCTTTGCTAGCAAATAACCCTCTGAGACCCTACTCAGGTTGCTTTCAGGGATTGCTTATTGCTTTCTTTTATATAAAAGGCAGTAGGTTAAGTTAACCTAAGCTTTCCTAGAATATTTGAGGCTTAGATTCTGGAAATTGATCAAGCTTACCAGGTACAAGCAAAGGCCAAATGACCAAGACACTTTATTGCAGACCCTGAGAGAGTGTGACTGACATCGTCAATGTCTCTGTATTAAGGCTGTTCAAAATTAGTTAAAATACTTTTACCCGCATGATATGATCACAAACCTAGGACTGGTTGCTATTATGATTTGAATGCACCTTATCCTTTAGGCTACAACCTTCCATTGGATGCCTCTTCTAAAGTGTTTTGGGAAGACTTTGCATTTCAGCAATGCGAAGCTATCGCCTTCTTGATGACCGTTGCTGCTTTCTTTAATTGAAAACTTGGCCTTCTTGCACCACATACAGAGCAAAATAACTCTAGAGAGTAACGCGAAGACCTATCTTTCCCGTGCATCAAAAATGGGCCTCCGTCGCGTTGTCCGCGTGCAGTGGCGGACGTAGATTCTAGCCAGCGCTCGTTAACGATTGGTCAGAGCAAAATAATTCTGCTCTGCGATTGGTTGAGTTTTGGTTGGGATGTTCGTATCCGCTAGTGGAGCTAGTGTTGCTGCGATTTGACTGTGAGCGTGTTCCACCCTTCTACAAATAGTAACTACAAATATTTCCGTTCCAACCTCACCAAAAGTAACTACGCTGACCGTTCCAACCTTCTCGAAATAGTAACTATTTGCTTACCACGCTCAGGACGGTAGTAAGCGTAGTAACTACGGATCTCTGTAATGTGATTGGTAGGATTCGTCCGTGGTTTGAAATTCTGCGGGAAAATAGATAAATCGTTCCAGCCTTGACGGCAAAAATCCAGAATTCGTGACGTAACGCATAGTAACTACGGTAAGTAGGATGGAACACGCTCTGTGTGTCTCTTTTTCAAAGTTTGCGTGGTACTCTCTAGAGTTATTTCGCTCTGACCACACAGTTGCTAATTTAAATCCCTTTCTCTTCATGCTACTCACCCACAGATGGAGGATACATTTGTCTCAGAAGATTTGCTAGCATTTCACGAAGAAATCCTAAGGCGTGTAATCCAACTACAGGCTACGCTGCAGACGCTTCAGCGCACTTATGCTGTTGTTGGAAGCGATCAGAAAACGACGGTAGTAATGTCTTTATCTTCAGCTTATTGGTTGGTGTATAATGCTGAGTCGGTATCAGGTCTCATGGACAAGAATTCCTTCAGCCCAAGCTGACTGCAAATAATGTTTGGTGGCGCTAAAAAGATTATTAGCTTATGATTAATCATTAGCTTATGTTAATCATATACGGCGATATTTCGGCACTTTTTGGCAAAAATCTCTTCAGGACTTTAGTTTAGTTTTTAGCCTCAAGAGATTGGCATGAAATGCCAAGATATGGCTGAACAAGAATTGCAGCGACGAATCTGTTTAGCACCGCCATCTATGGTTTCTCTAGGAGCTAATCTAATCAGTCTTGGTGGTAGATTGCACTCTATGATCAGTAATTGCTGCGTACTTGAAATTGAATTGAATTAGTATGAAAGAGAAGCACTCCTCCTGTCCTGAAGCTAGAAAAATGTAGGAACAACATTATATATTTATCTGAAACGTAGGAACCTTAATTCTGGTTGTTGATTAAGTAGAGTGCGAAAGTTCAGCCCATTCACGACGCTAATTCTCAGCACCACATTTTTGCGTTAGGCTTCTTCAGCCTCTTGTTGGTCTGTGCCAAAAAAGGTGGATGTAACATTAGCAAACAGCTTGTCCCCTCCTTTGAAATACATTCGAATCGGCTTCCTAGCCTGGGCCACGCTACTAGAGGGGCACTCTCGCCGTTTCCCCTGCTTTTAGTATGTCCCAGCGACTTGCTTCCCGTATTCTCGCCAGTCCCACGGACGGGGAACACTTCGAATATCGTCACCAGCATCAAAAAGGGACTCGTATTTTTATTCGTTTGGGAGTCGATTTGGTACTTCTAGTTTGATTGGTTTTTGAAAGAGAGATGTTACGGATGGCTACAGGGAATCCTTGTGATCGGTAGCCGATTGAGCTTAATTGCGGATGCCATCTGTTTTATTGTAATTTGTAGCCTATTGTTTTTTGTATGGCACTTGCAGCTTCGCTCAAGTGCCAGATACCGATCACTTTTCGGTCTGTCTGTTAGTCCTGTGTTCTCGAGTTAGGGTACTTCCAAAAGTGCTAGGACGATGAAACTTGGCAGGTATATCAGGGATCGGACTGCGGAATCTGGAATTTAGGTCCATGCATAACTTTCGAACAGGTGATCGGATCTTCTTGAAACTTGATATCTGGAAAGACATTACGTTTCAGATGTTGCATTCCAAGTCCGGGCCGAATACGATGAATGTGTGGGGGGGGGGGAACCAGAAATCTTGTTGTCACGATTGGAGTGGACCGATCGGGATGAAGCTTCCTGGGAAGAACATGCACAAGCCCTAGGTACATTATTGATAGAACCGGACCGGATTCGTGCACTGTGGGGGGAGTTGGAGGCGGGGGAGGGGTTCTGGAATTCTGGTGAACTGGTGTTAAGTTATTTCCAGGTGGGCTAGGACAATGAAACTTGACAGGCAAACCAAGGACCCGACCAGATTAACCTGGACATAGTCAACTTCCCGATCCGACCATCGTGGGGAGAGTGGAGGAAGGGGTTCCGGATTTGAAAACATCTTAAGTGTTATCTGTTGGAACTGCGCATCCTTGTGTTATCTTTTGTGAAACTTCCGACAGTGTACTTCTGCGAGTTTTCGGACAAAATCCGTTTGGAGTCAGTCCCCGTCTTCTAGCTGTTTTAAAATCGAAGAGTCCCTGGGAAGTGACTCCATTTCCTTAGACTCCCCAAAAAGTTCCTGGGGAACGGCGAGAGTACGCCTTAGGTATCATGACCTTTGCCTAGTAGCATTTTCGTATTAGCTTACTGAAACAAGCTTTAAGGCGGGACCTAGATATTATTCAAAAGAGCTTCCTACGCCGGACGACGCTGCTAGGTATCGATGCTTTGTAGATACGATTTATAGGTTACTAGGTCATCAGCTAAGACGTGTTACCCTCTTCGAGATACTTATATTTGTTTTATTTATTTATTTTTCTATCCGCCAAAAGTTGGCGAGTACACAACACAGAAAAAAGCACAGGAATATGCACATAATTACAACAAGGGGTAGCCTACGCATATTCGTATATATCAACAATCTACCTCGTAGAAATACTGTAATCCTAAATATGCTATAACGGTTCAGTTTTTTAGTATAATGGTCCCAAGTTATTACTTAAAGAGGCGAGCCGGTTTTTAAGTTTATTTTTGTTCTTATTTATAACAGTTGTCGGATTTTTTTGTATTCGAATAAGCTTCCCAACTGGAGCCACGTTCCTAGACATTAGTGAAACACCTGTTTTTCGAAGAATCAACTACTCCAGCAACTCCCCAGTTTTTCGAAGAACTAACTACATCAGCAACTCCACAGTCTCCATGGAATCCGCCTTTAAAGTAGCATTACTTAGATGGCGTATGGAAGAATATCCATGCTATTCGGAAGAGCTTCCTGCAAGAGGCTACGCTAAGAAGTAGCAGTACTTTGGGGTTGAGGATTTCCGGGTTATAAAGGTCATTCGAGATAAATGAGATTTTTGGCTGCGACCACGCTACTAGAGCCTCGTTTTTGTTGCATGCTGCAGGTCCACTTCTCGGCCGATTCTGGACTGATTCTCTCTACATCCGTTTTTGTACTGCAGCGCTTCCGAGGAAGACGGCAGCGCTTCTCGAGAATCACGGACTTGCTCCCCGACCAAGTCCGTGCGTCCATGCAAGATGCTGCAGCGCTGCCGCTTCAACCAAGAAGAAAGTGACTCCAAAAACGCATATTTGCAAAAGCACAGAAGTGCTTCAGCAGCGATGCGGCAGCGCTATTGCAACAAAAACGAGGCTTAGATTTCAGTGCTTTGGGTTTGACGGGTTGCTGATTATTAGGGCATCAGTGCTGTGGGCTTAGCTAGTATTTCCGTCCATTAATAACTTACTTTGCTGCTTCTTTCTTTTGCTTTAGAGTCCAGTTGAAGACATCATAGTGCGCCAGCAGGCGTCTCTTCTGTCTCTCATCGCTTCTTTGAATAAGGACATACTGAGTCTCTGCAGTGCGGTAAATGCGCCTTGAGCGTGCTGAAAAACTAACTACGCCTAATAAACCACAGTCAAGTCTTCCACAAGTCCTTTATTTTGAGATAAACCATGCTGAACGCTGGGATAGGTTGTAGTGCAGGTCTTGGACTATGGCCTAAATAGTCGTGCCCACCCCAAATAAGATTTATCATAATTAATTGGTTTCCAGTTTTGTTGGGTTAGGCTCAAGAGTTGTTCAATATAAAAAAAAAAAAAAAAACATAAAGAGGCAAAGTATCAGAAACTAGTATGTATCGACAAGATGATTACTGCGTTAAAATGTGACATTGGGTTGGTCATTAATAATTAATTGTCAGAAGCGATTTTATTCTTAGTTCACAACATATAAAAGGCGTAAAAGAATATCCATTTCCCCTTGGAAACGTAGATTTTGGTAGAATATCCTGGAATCTGAGGTTTTAGATATCCGGCTGATCAAGGTGATGAAGGTGAACCAGTATATGTATATGATACTTGGAATTCACTTAGCAATCCGATTAATGATTACAGGCCCGTCCCGGTGATTTTCAGCCTCACTCTGCCTCTAGGCTTCAACAAGAAACACAGAAAAGTTTGCATCACTGGTGTTACTGACCAGTGAGCGTCTCGGAAGCAATAAGCGAGACCCTGATCACCTCGAAAAGAGCCAAACACGGCAAGTGCAAAAATCAGCATAGTGCTGCTAAGGTAGATAAAAGTCACGTAAAGTTTGAAATTAATTGGAACGATTTGGAACGCGGAGTGAATCAATTATGTAGGTAAGACGCGTCCTTTAAAACACATAAAAAAAAACAAGTGTAAACGTGGGTGAAACGACATACGGTCCCAACAAGATTTTCTGGTTATCGCACCACTTTGCGAAGGCGTGAATTTTTTTGTCGAGGTTGTTCGGTTGGGAAATCAGCGGTGTGGGGGTCTTCTAAAAAGTAAGTTTCCCCGAACGTGTAGGTGACGCTATCATACCTCAGCGTTCAGCCCAAGCTCAAGGATTTGTGGTAGACTGGCCTAACCGCGTGTATTTACCGCAATTAACATCGCTCGTTGGCTATTATTCAGTCCAGATTGTCTGAGCCCTGCATCCTCCTCGCATGTTTTTTTTTTCGCCCGACGCACCGTTTGTGGACTGATTAGCACCTGGTTTCCTTTGTTTATTGTCCGAGCATGAAAACAGAGATTCAATAGCTGCATTCGTTGTCTGGTCACTGCTCACAGGTGGTTCTTACAACGCGTTTTTGCGTCCTGGGGATTGCTCACCGATCTTATAACCCCTTTGCTCTGCTTGGCAGGCAGGTTCAAGTGACTCACCGGCGAGACCAAAACGCGCAATAGAACAAGAACCGAACACCGGTGAGGAGAAACCAGAGACAGCCCGGAGTGCAGCGAACGCAGCTATTGACTGGTGTCTTGTGAAACCTTCTGCTTTAACGTGGTCGTCCTTTCGTTGCCTTTAGGAAGAACTTGTAAATACTTGTAGTACTTTGTATAAATACTAAAAACTATATAAGTTCTTGTTATTTACTAGTGACTATCGATCGGAGGTTCGGACATTCCAGAGGTGTGTCTGGAAAAGAAACTTGAAGTATCCAGTTCTCTTCACTGCGGCCCGCCTTTCTTGTTTGCATGTATGTTCACCTGGTTTGTTGTTGTTGCTTTGTCTTGGCAGGAATGTTGATATTAGCTGCGTTCGTTGTCAGTGACTGCTCGCCGGTACTTCTTATGACGGATTTTTGTATCCACCGGTGACTGCTCCCTGCTCACGGCAGGTTCTAGTGACGTGACCGGTGGAATCAAAACGCGCAATAGTACAAGAACCGAACATAGGTGAGGAAAAACCAGAGGCAGCCCGGAGTGCAGCGAACGCAGCTAGTCGTGGAATACTCGCTGTTTACTACCTCTTTTCATTGTTTTGAATGCCGACATAAGAAACCGACTGCCCTACCTTGAAGATAATTTTAGATGTATGGATTTCTCCGGTTTCTAAGCTCATACCATGCCCGAACTCAAGAAATCGGTACGCCGCGCTTATTTATTTCTTAGCTGTCCGCTCAGAGGAAACTTCGCAGAAATGATTCGCGCCCCGTTAGTCAGAGTCTGTCTTACAGCACGTTAAAGGACAACAAGCACAAAGCATATTAGAGATGATCTTTCCATGGTCAGATGGTTCAGAAATTTCGGGTTTTAAAACAATGCCAATATTTGCCCCACGAAATTCGCCATTTTCTTGTTGGCACTTGTCGACTCTGTCTGGACTCTGAGGTTCGGCGCAGTATGTTTGAAAACTCTGCACGCATGGTTAAAAGGTGGGAAACACCCAGCGAGGACGTTAGGGAAACTAGAGGGAGGATGAATTTTCTTAAAGTTAGCCTGAGATACCCCAAAAGTGTGAATGACTTCAGCCTGCAGCCCAAGTATCAACCAAAAGAAAAGGAGTCCGAAACACGATATATACTTGTTGGCCTACAAAGTCTTCCAAAAAGAAAATGAAACTAAAATTTAAAGCTTCTCATAGGGACCCTTCTTTTCGAGATAGTTGTCGCGGTCCTTTGAGCTTCCGATGAAGTTTGTGCTGTCTGACTGGCAAAATCAGCTTGGCAGAACAGGCGCTAGGAAGTGGTAAGGTGATGATTCCTGAAGCATAGCATTCCATGGGGGTACTAGGGATAATATAAAAGGTAGAATAAGTAGGAGTGATCCTTTAAAAAGAGAGCATGCGTTACGTCCGGTCAGAAGTCAGGATTCTTGGCAAATGCCGAGATGACCCAGAGATGACCTCACTACATACGAGGGAGAACTGGAGGGAAATTTCTTTTCGACAAATTGCTGTAAAATACAAATGTATATATCTGTATTTAATAGCTGTTGATTCATATACAGAACATTCTAAAACCACAAAAATATACCAAAACATCCTCACTTTTCTTCACATTCTTACCTTCCTAATACCTAGGAACTTACCACCAACACTTTTTAACCATATTTCCACAACAAACTGTAAACCTAGGTGACATAGACCTTCGGATACCTGGAAGTAGACCCCCATGTTTAATAAGAGTACCCCTTTAATATTAGAAAGCTACTCACGCCTCAGGAGTGGATGGCTCAGCCCCTCATCGCTCAAATTAAAATAAAATTTTGCTACTAGACCACCACTTTTCCTTTTCCAAACTTTTACCGAGTGATGGTAGACAGTTTGTTCTCGCAGGGATCCATGGGGCAAAAGATCTATTAAGAAAACTTGAGAGATCCTTAAAAGTGAGACTCCGGAAACCAGCTCCATCCACCCTTTCTCGGAGAGCCTCTTTGCTTGAAGTGTTAACTTTACCCGCACGTGAGTGACAGATTAAAAGCTAAGCCGGAGTGCCGAAGTTTACTCATGGCCTAATGATTGCCTATACACCATGTGCCTAATTTGCACGTTCTCTTACAGCCAGAGAAGGTCTACGACTTGGTCATTTATGCCTCCCCCTCCCACCCTCCTCACTCCCTCAAGATCATGAAGCGACTGCTAGACGCGTCCGGGGTGAAAGTGTACGCTAGGACACACAGTCACAGCACAGTGAAAGTTGACCCAGCTTTGGAGAATTTCGTAGTGTCCCCGTCATCGTTGGATCGGTCTGCCTGCCATGTGATCATCACGCTTGTATGGAAAAATGGTAAGATCGCCGAAAGACAAAATTATATCGATCTAACCCGTCTTAACTTACGAGCGGTAAACGGATTGTCATACTAACTTTGACAGACTAACACTACTGTATTTACATTCTTTGCTACAAAATCTGGATACTAACTAAAATCAAAATCACAAGTTACACTAAAGCACGTGACACTTATTTACATTTTACATATTTAACATATTCCCGAAACTACTTAATATTTACATTGACCCTTACTGAACTTGATCTTACAACCCTCATTAAACTTGAATATACTGACAACCTTATTTACAAACTGAATATTTACAACTAATTATTTTAATATAAGACGGATATTGCCAATACTTTCCGCTTCGGTGTGTTTTACAACTCAGTGCGACTAAAGCACCGTCAGAAGTTTCATAACAGACAACATGAGGATGCGCGATTTCAACAGATAACACTTGGCATGTTAGCTGTTATGTTTTTCAAACGTGACGCGTTACAACATTATGGACTATAAGCATTGCCGGGAAGAACCGAAAAAAGTCTGCCCTTCCGATATCGTGATGAAAAAAAAAAAAAAATCGGCGGTGTTTCGGCTCTTTTTGTTTGCATAACGTCTGAATGCGTGACGTTCGAAAAACATAACAGTTAATATCCAAAGTGTCATCTGTGTGTCAAGTGTCACTGTGTATCCTTGTGTTATTTGTTAAGAAACTTCTTACAGTGAGCTAGTGGATCATCGCTCACGGCAATGCAGTGATTATCATCGTCTTCTTCCGTCACAGTTGAGAATATGAAGCAGTCGTGTCTCAGCTACGCCGGGTACTAATCAAATACTTTTCGGTTTAAATTCCTTTCGGAATCCTCCCGCCTGAAATCGACCAAAAATGAAACAGATTTTGACCCGGTTTCGGGTTAGTTTCTTTCTCGAATCGACCGGAACTTCGTGTTTCTTTTTCGAATCGAACTCTATTTCATTTTGACTGGGTCGAGTTCGGACGAGAAATTTCTGTACGGGTCTCATCATGTCCTACAATTATACGGGATCAAAGGCACTAAAGGTGCGGGAAGGTGATCAGGTTTTCATGATAAAATTGAACAAAATCTCATTATAGAGAGATTGCACCCTACCCGATGAAAACGGATATTGCTACCTCATCATCATGGGGTCATGACAACAAAATTTAACATTGGGAGGTATAGGACTTTCAACTTTGAAATTTAACTGTCGGCGTTTTATCATCATTCTGAGCCAGAAACTTGCTGGAAATGTTAATTGGGCTATTCCTTAACCGCATAACTCTGTTTTTGCAAAAGAGTATCCATGGAAGCAAGAGCTTGAAGGCTTCAAAGTTTGAACACAAAAACGGAGTCTCGACTCCTATTGGTCGGCGATGACGCGGATTTGGAAAATTGTGTCATTATCGACCAATAGGACGAGACTCCATCTTTGTTTACAAACTTTGACGCCATCAAACTCTTACTTCCATGGAAACTCTTTTGGAAAAATAGAAATAAAAGGGTAAGGAGTAGCCCAATTTACATTTCCAGCAAGTCCCTGGCTCAGAATGATGATAGAACGCCGATAATTTAATTTCAAATTTGAAAGTCCTATACTTGTTAATGTTAAATTTTTTCGTTAGGATCCCGTCCGTTTTCGTCGGGTATGGTGCAATCTCTTTATATATCCGTACGTAATTGATGGTGGCGCCGCCTATCCTCAGGCCAGATCGCCTGTTCGAGTATCTTCCGACTATGTGATTAATCAAGACAGTTACAAGACTAAAACGGCATGAGATTACCAGAGACTTGCGCACTGCGGATGTACTGCCTACACTATCACAAGTTTCATAACAGCTTACACAAGGATGCCGAGTTTCACCGGATATTACTTGGGATGTTATCTTTAGTGATTTCGCAAACGTTATGGTAACAAGCATTGTCAGGAAGACCCCAAAAATCTGCTGACTATTCCGATATCATAAAGAGTCGGCAGTTGTTTTTTCGATTTTGTTTCGGCTCGTCCTGTATGCATCAGGTTGTAAGGTAAAAAGGTAAGGTACAATTTTAATGGCAAATATAAATAAACCTGGTGTTTCTTAAAAGCATCAGACATGCCAGTGGCATAAAAAACGACGCTTCACTAATTCTGATGGGTTTGTAAAAATTATCAATACGATTCTAGCCTAAACCATTGTAAAGAAAAAACAAACGAACAACTATCACACATCAACACTAAAATTTAAGGACAAGACGAGAATTTACGACAACAGACATATGACTAAAGAAAAAATGAAAAAGAAAAAAGGTTTGTGACTTGGGTCTGATCTTCCTCGGAAATGCGTAACGTTTGGAAGATATAACAGCTAACATCTTAAATGTTATTTTCATCCTTGTGTTTATCTGCTATGAAACTTCTGGCATTGTAGGCACTGCCAGTTGCGTCAATGATGTGAACGTCTGCAAGCAGACAAGAATGGTGAATGAAGTACATTTAAGCTGATGACTGAGACGGGACTGGGGGCTTGGGCTTCTTTCTGTCCCGGTAGATTACGCCTTTGATGGTGTTAAATAAATATTGGTGTAATCCGTAATATGTTCGAAAAGTATAAAGATAGTTTGGATGTGTCAGTGTTCAAATAAAGATGCTCAGTTCGTCAATACAATACTACCAGGTTCGGTACAGCCAATAGCATAATCAAGGTCGCTGAAAATGGCCTTAGCCCGTCTAGTTATATTAATTGCGTGTTTGCAGTTACCACGGTAACTGGATCTGTAATTAGTCGTTTTTGCAGTTACCGTGGTATCTGATATACGGTTGCTCTGCAAAAACGACAATTGCAGTTTTCGGAGTCATCCGAAAAGAAAAACTGATTTCCCACCAATTTGACAAAAACTGATGAAAATGAGAAGACTTTTTCAGACTACGATCAGTTACAGGGTCAACCGTCGTGTCTGAATATCAGATACCACGATAACTAGCCAGATACCACGATAACTAGCCAGATACCACGATAACTGCAAAAACGCCTTTTGACCGTAGTATCAGATACCATGGTATCTGCAAAAACGTAACTATTCATAACCTAACCAATGTTATTCTTTTATTCCAGTCGAGGGAGGTCCGTTTCTACACGTTTCCCCTACTGCCAAGGTTCCCATCAGCGGAGAGCACAACGTTGCCCGGCTACTTAGCCGACTCCTTCCGGACCATTTAAGCTACGAAAAGCTATCCGTACAAGAGGCCACTAAAGTAGACCATTTCCTCGACTTCGCTCATGATATTCTCCTCCGAGGCTCAAAGAAGGATCTCTCTGCCAACCTACAAATGCTCGATCAAATCCTCCGATCAAACCGATACCTAACGGGGATCAGTGTCACTATTGCTGATATGGTTCTTTGGTCTGTCGTGTCCCAAGTCGCCGAGGTATCGAGCTTCCCAGCGAATCTCAAGGCCTGGTTTCAAAATATGGCGAGCTTATGACTAGCGCCTGAGATATTACTCAACCCTGTGGTATCAGGAAGCGGGAAATTTGAATCGGCTCTCCAGAGTGTTCACAGTGGAGCGGGAAATTTGAATTCAGTGGGCGGGATCCCTAACGTAACAGGAAGTGAATATTATACAAAAGACCGTTTGTTTGAGCTGCTTCAGAAGCTAGAAATACCTTACAGTAATGTTGAACACCCGGAAGCGTTTACAGTGGAGGAAATGATTCCTTACGTCAAGGACCTACCTGGACTTACCGTCAAAAACCTCTTCCTACGCGATAAGAAAAAAGGTACCCTATATCTCTTATCCTGTGACTACAAGGCCACAGTAACGTTCACGAAGCTTGGTAAACAAATTGGAGTGAAAGAAATGCGTTTTGCTAATGAAGATATCCTATTGGAGAAGTTGGGGGTGAAGCAGGGTTGTGTTACCCCACTTGCACTAGTCAATGATAGGAGAGCTGAAGTTCATTTCTTATTGGATAGATCTGTGCATGAACACGAGTTTATCAACTCACACCCATTGGTGAATACTGCCACTGTAGGGATACGAATGAGTGACTTCTGGAAGGTTCTGAAGTTAAGTGGCCATAAGCCGCAGTTTGTTACAATGGATTAATTTAATTTTTTGGATTGTTCTCTGATTTTAATGGTGAAACAAGTAAAAAATGTAAACCTTCAGTATTCTAAATCTTGCCTTGTAGCATCCGAGTCCGATCCGCTCTTTCAAGTTCAGCTCTATTAGCAGATAGGCCACTTGATCCGAATTCTCGCTTCTGAATTCTCGATTCTCCTACAAATTTCCGTTTTTGATCCTCTGACTTCTCCATTCTCTCTTTTGACAACAACACTAATTTTGCAGCTCGTCCGCAACCCGGTATACGTGTTTATGCAGATTGAACTCCTGCACCCTGTTGACCAATCAGGGAGGAGAACGCAGAGAGAAGAATCGAGAATTCACCATCGGAGCAAATTCTTGATTCTGCAGAATCGCGGGGTTTTCCCCGTTCTCGATTCTGACAAAAACGCAAGAAAAGGAGAATTCGCTTCATCTGAATAGTCGAAAAACGGGAAATAGGAGAATCGCGAAGACAATTCGGATCAAAAACGCAACTACTCTTGATGACTAACTCTTCGTGTTGAGAAAGAGTCGCCGCGTGCCAAGCGAAGAGCCGGAAGCGTCACCACAGCTGTCCCCAACGAAGGACGTTGATTGGTTGACAAAGGATTTGAATCATCGTTCGGGCGACGTCTCTTGTTCTTCCCGACGTTCACTGGCGTCTTGGACTGAGTCATATAGATTATTAAAGTATGACTTGAGGCGTCACTCCGAGAATATGACTCAAACTCGAGAATCCTCTTGACGACTAACTCGTCGTGCCAATGAAGAATCGCCGTGTGCCTATCGAAGAGCCAGAAACATTCAACAAACGTTGTTAGTCGGTTTACATAAGGTTCGTGTTTGCACATACCATGGTAGTCGTAGTATGACTTGAGGCGTCACTCCGAGAATACGACTCAAACTCGAGAATCCTCTTGACGACTAACTCGTCGTGCCAATGAAGAATCGCCGTGTGCCTATCGAAGAGCCAGAAACATTCAACAAACGTTGTTAGTCGGTTTACATAAGGTTCGTGTTTGCACATACCATGGTAGTCGTAGTATCTGATACCACGGTCAAAAGCTTGCAGTTATCGTGGTATCTGGGCAGTTATCGTAGTAACAGATATCCAGATACCACGGTCCGACCGTGGTATCTGAAAAAGTCATCTCACTTTCATCAATTTTTGTCAAACTGGTCGGGAAAAAGTTTGGCACTTAGTGATGTGACTGAAAATCTGTTTTTCTTTCGGGATGACTTAGA
Source organism: Branchinecta lynchi (assembly GCA_023053575.1). Lineage (NCBI taxonomy): Eukaryota > Metazoa > Arthropoda > Branchiopoda > Anostraca > Branchinectidae > Branchinecta > Branchinecta lynchi. Next base: position 5,858,033 of record JAKZAP010000021.1, on the reverse strand, counting down.
AAAGCGCACTTAGGACTCGGACTTAGTCATATACAGTATTGATCTTGTTGAGCCTAGATGATTGGTGAAAAAGACGAATAAAACAACAAGCTATGGCAAGCTATTAGTAATATTGGTCAATATAGAAGTGGATCCTTGTTTTTAATCTTATATTTCGTGAGAAAGAATACTTAAAAGGGTCGTACATAAATATTCTGACATTTATCAAAAGAACTGTATTATCTCCACTCCCCGGGGACTCCCACAGCGGAGCCCTCACATGTTCTTTTTTGTCCAGGGAGAATGCTTCGCTTATCGTCACCGTTATCAAGCAAGACCAAAGGATTTGATGGAATCACGAAAGTGGAGGCAGATTCCGTAAACGTGGTATTTGTACCCATGTTAAATCACCAATGCTAGTTGAAAATCCATTTAATATCCTGATCAAGCATGGTCGTTACCTATATATATCCATTATCTTATTATACATTTTATCGTAGGGTTTTGTTCTTTCCGAAATTTCCGGCTTATGTCCGATTCTGGTCACAAAGCAGGTTCAGTTTTACTATCTTTGTATCGTCAGGAATGGGCTAAACGACTGATCTACTAGAAAACTTAAGAACAGATACGGATTTGGCATGCATTCTTGCCTTCAGATCATAGGGCTATAGGAAGTGCTCATCCGTCAAGGAAGTATAATTCAAAGACGGGTTCAGTGCGTCTTCGTACCCGTATGCCGAATCTCTAATTGACTCCAGAAAAAAACTTACTGTCGCCAAATTGCCGGCGTTGTCCGCATTCCGTGCGATCCGGCCAGTCCAGCAAGAGAATGTGGTTCTAAAATTGGATTCATCAGGTCTGTTCACCCCTATCCCGAGTGTCGAAACTGACATCAGAAAAACGTTTGCTTCTTAACCTTAAATCGACCAACTCAGCAACTTTAAACAAAAAAAATAATTTGTCCCTTAATCTGAAAGCCCAACCCTAACTAAAGGGCTATGGATTCCGTGTTGGAATTTGACCTGTAGTCCTACTTTGACCCAAAGGATCCTCATACCGAGCTCCTTCCAGAATTATCGCGATAACAGACGGATGACAAAATATACGCGTCAAAGGTCACTGATAGTCCCTGAAGCCGCGCCGATTTTAAATTCGGAGGCGGTGGAGAGAATTTGGGTCGGCGGTGGCGTGCGCCGGAAACTTATCGACGGCGCGCCGAAAATTATCGGCGTTTGCTCTGTTTTAGCATAATTGAGGTATTTTTTTTGAATTTTCCAGCAAATTTCTTCGATTTTTCCCTAAAAATCGTCAGCGTTGTTATGTTGTTATTGTATTATGGCATTAGCCTTCGGCTCAAGTGCCATATTGCGATCGTATTGGTGGTCCCTCTGTTTCACTTTAGCTAGTTCGGGCACTTCAGCGTAAGCTAAGGCGGTGAAACTTGACAAGCTTCCGACCATCATTCCTATGGGGGTGGAGGGAGGGGGACCACGGAAACTTGCGACCTGCGTGACTCGAGTCGAAATAAACTTGTGTGGTGGCCGCAAAAAGATACGATGTCTACTGGGTGCTAGAGGTGGACTTTTGGAACACACAGGGGACCAAAGGAATGTAGGGATGGGGATGGAACTTAGGCAATACAAAGATCATGGGTCCCAGATGTGTGATTTTGAAGTCCAGACCGGATCCGACCTCCGTACGGGAGTTGGAAGGGGCGCATGTTAATTTTTCCGGAAGTACTCCGACTCGAAGGAAGATTGGTGTCTTATATAAAGAAAAGCCCTATAAGATGAGACATCTAATTTTTCCGCAACTTTCCGGGTAGACGAAATTGCACATGTACAGGTACCAGCTCTATCGTACGAAGGTCACCGGTGATAGAGATTTTATTTTGAAGTCAGGACCGGATCCGGACTCGGTGGGGGGAGTAGGGTGTCGCCGAAATTTTCCGGATGTTCTCCGATTCAAGGGAAACTTGTTCGGTAGTAAGTGCCGCAGATGCCAAAGTTGCGGGTCCGATTCTCATCCGATGACGTTGGTGGGATGAAGGGGGATGCTTGATATCCTGCATAGGGACCAAACGGATGGAGGGAATGGGATGAAACTTGGTCTTATGTCCAAGATCCGGAAGTGAACATGGACGGTACAAAAGTCATGGAACGGATGTGCCATTTCAGGTCTGGGCGAGATACGATCAAATACTACGGAGATGGAAATGGAGTAAAATTCATGTGACTTTACCATGACAAATCAGCTGGTTTATTTGTCACGGTACTAGTCGCTTGTATAAAATTCCATCTACATAATACCTATCTAGTCCTGTGACATAGAGATATGAAGTGTTTAGATAGATTTGTCTTAGGCCCTTCCTATGGCCCGCTTCTTCGGGAGTGGTTTGCGAGCTGTGTTCAAAAGCCCCCGCTGTACCTCTGGTCCTCAGTGGTAAAATAATGGCCTTGAAAGTCGCGGGTCCTGGGTCCAAATCCTGGCTGAAGAGCATCTTTGTCTTTCAGTTGAAATGGATACGACCTCTTCGGGATAGATAAAGGTTGGCAGAAATTTTACAGAAGTTTTCATGAAACATGATGGGTCGGTGCAAATGCTCTAGATGTAACAATTATGTGTCTTCATCGAATAGAAACCCAGTGAAGGATTTTGACGAGGGGTACCGGAAGAGCTGAAAGACCATATAGCACTTGCAAGGGTATGTACCATGTATTTTAGCTCAGGGTCGCATACGGTCTGGCCATACAAATAGATCATTTTGGACATTTGTTCTCGCCAGCTGGCAAGTTCCTCCTGATCGGATCACGAGTTCGAGATTTAGACATGTCACAAATGAGAAGACATACAGGAACCCCCTCAATTGAAGCTTAAGCTCCCCCACCAGAGCCAGATTCCATCATTGTCCCAGAATTACACATAGCCTTGTACCGTTCGCGATATAAGTGGGTCAAGATCAAGGATTGCTCACTCCCATACGGGGGGTCGGATCCGGAAAAGAAGGATTCGTCGATTATCGGTTCGGCCCTCTGTATGCATGCCAAGTTTCATGGTCCTAGCTTGTATGGAAGTGCCGAAACTAGCAAAAAGAGACAAAGGGATAGACCAACCGACGGAGACATAATGGTCGCTGTACGGACTTGAGTCAGAGACTGCAAGTTACGAAGCGGCAAAAAGGGATAATTAAAAGCAAATGCCATACAATCCTTGCTGCTTTCCTATAAATAAAATTTGTGAAATGGGGAATCCCCAGTACTAGAGGGAATTTCGAATGTCCAGCAATCGAGGGGATTTCAAGAGAATCTAAACGTTCTCCGACGTTCAGTGAAATGGCGCTACTGTCCTGGAAAGAAGGGCAAGTTCCACCGCGCTAGCTTGTCTGGAAGCGTCTGAACTAGCAAACTGTGGACATAGGGACGGACCGACAGGAATTACGGTCGCTATTGGTCACTTTGTTTACGCGGTGTGGAGCTAACATACAGTTTTCGGTAATAAGTAATAGTCCTGAATTGCCGCCACACCCAGGCGACAGCCGATGACTCTTTCTGTTTACTTGCTGATGGTAGAAATAGAACAACAACCCTAGAGCCTTTGGAAGATAAAGATCAATAGACAAAAAAACTTGCCTAAAGAGATTCGGCGGCATAATTTTACCGGTGGGTCGGCGGCGCGCTCATATGTTCTCGGTGGCGGCCCTTTGAGTTCTATTCAGCGGCGCGCCGCCGACTTATGGCGCGGCATCGGGGATTATTTGGGACCCCTCCCCCCCCCCGCCCAAAAAAAGGACTCTCGTTCAGACTTCGTAAAGAGTTACTAGTGTCGTTGGTTTTAAAAAACAGATGTTAGATATGACTAAACAAACAAACTCTGCGATCAATACGTCCTTCTTCCAGAAATAGTTGAAAAATGTCGCTTTGGTTCAATGCAGTTTGGATCCCGTTCGAGCGCCAGTTGTGCGCACGCTCATCACATATTGACAAAAATGATGAAACAGGCTACCCGCGACAAGTCTGCTATACATATATGTTCTATAGATATAGCTGGTGCTTTTGACAATATATCGCACTCTCAGGCCCTATTTTCTCTCATTACTTCTGGCGTGAATCTGTCTGTTGTCTATCTGTTAAAATTTTGGTATGGTCATTGTTCAGTAAGGTTCAAATGGCAAGGTAGCTTGTCAGAGATTATTCCAGTCCGAACTGGTGTTCGTCAAGGGGGAGTCTTATCTCCCTACATCTTCAAATCGGCCATATCTTCTTGTCTTGATTCTTTGCATCCTACTTACTTTTATAAAGACCACGCCTTCAGCTACATAGCTTACGCGGACGACTTGCTCTTAGTAAGCCGTACCCGATCCACACTCACCAAAAATGTCTGTCAGCTGTCGTCGGAACTTCTCAAAATCGGTCTTGAAGTTAACCTCTCAAAATGTGAGTACCTGCATTTCAACCCTTCGTCAAATCGATTGAATGCTAAAGCTTCTATCTCTCTTCGATCGTTCGTCGTCAGATCAACAGAATCTCTACGATGGCTTGGCATAACATTCAAATCCTCGTTGTCAAAATTTTGCTCTTCGGTTGTTCAAGAAGTTTCTAGATCAACCCGTACCGCCTATGGGCGCATCGTCCCCAACCGGGGGCGCTATAATCGTAAAGCTTTGGGAAAATTGTACAGCACCTTCTGCGCTCCTTCTATACTATTTCGTTCTGGTGTCACTCATGTTCTGCGAAAGAAGGAGATAAAAAAGATGAGATCATGTTATTTTAAATATGCAAAGCACCTGCTCCACTTGTCGAAATTATGCCATAACCATACTTTGACGGAGAAGTTCAAAATTCAAGATGCAAGTGTTACCCTTTTGGATGTTTCTTCGTCGCTATCAAAAATCATTAACAACAGAACCCAACCAGCGCACGACCTTCTACACTGCTTCCTGGCCGACGATTGAAAGTAAGTGTCTTTATGTGTATGTTTATGTGTTTTATTTACTTTCTTCATTTACTCCGCTTTCTGAAAACGGCGGGTTATAAATAAATTAATTAATTAATTTAGTATCGAGTTCAATTGTGGGATAACAATGAGAAAAGGGCATTTATTTTATTGTGACTATATGGCATGCATTTTGGGTCAAAATTGGTAAAAATGTTGCCGAGAATACTTGAAATGTCGCCGAGAATCCATGAAATGTAGCCGAGAATGCTGTTTTTGTCACCGAGATTTTGTGTGTGTATCCGAGACTGCAATGTTTGTTGCCGAGAATGACAACTTTGTAGCCGAGATTTTCACTGAAAAGCGTGTCGCCGAGAAATACAGATATGCGTTCGAAACCAAAAATCTAGTTCCCGAGATGGAACAAAGTGTCCCCGAGATTAATAGAAATGTCGCCGAGATTTCGCGTATTGTCGCCGAGAATGCATGAAATGTCGCCGAGATTTTTTTGAAAATAACATACAAGTGAAAAAAGTGTCGCCGAGAATTGAAAAAAAAATACAGCTTAGAACGAAAAATCTGATTTTTTAGATGTGAACAAATGTAGCCGACTTGGTGGTTGGTGAGGTCCTCCTTATTGTTCTATTTGTTAGTCTGGATCAAGTGTGATTCTTTGCTGCAGTACAGACTCACTACCATTGTAAGTGCTATTTTTGCTATCGCTCTCTTGTTGGTATTAGTCTACTCAATAAACAATGTGAATGTTAACAACAGTTGCTCAAAAGTAAGATCCACAGGAAGTTTCAAAGGAAAGGATATGGCTCAGAGGCAGGGGCGTTGCGAAAGGGGTGGGGGGGGGGGGTGCAAAATTCAGTAACTTATTCGGTTTTATTGCTAGGATTCGGTAGTTACCACGAACATGAAGAGGTCGAATGAAAAACTGGTCGCAGACAAAAGGACTGATCTATGATTTCATCGATAGTCCTTACTTTTATTTGTATCCTAAAAACAAGCTCTTATCAGAAATGTCTCGAAAATTCTGCCTGCGGCGCTTTTCATAATATTCACTATTTTCCGGAAAGGCGCGTCATTTAGCTAGGTTTTAAACCAGTTTTAGGGATCGGGATTTTTCGAAGCCCTAAAAGCTAGAACCTGCATGGAAATAGCTGAATTTGACAGGAAAAAACGAACTTGAAAAAATCTCGCCTGTGGTGCTCACTTTATGTGATCATGACTAGTAATGACTAGTCATACAGTAGCTGCTACTGCCGGGATGTCGCTCCATCCGGTTTCTGGAAATTCTTAGGATCCTGTTGTTTTGGCTCTTCACCGAACAACAAAAATTCACTTGCGACCCCCTGCTCACAGGTGCTAAGAAAGCTAGAATAAGTATAGTCGTTGAAAGAAATATATAACTGAAACGCATTTATTTTACGGATATATCATCAAAAAATGTGTTCCCACCTTAAAATTTTTGAAATAATGACTTTAGCACAAAAACCTGGTTCTGGGGAGCTTGACTTTGACATGGACGACTGATTTTCTCTTCCATTTAAGTCATCCACCAATAGCCTTGTATACTGGTTAGGGCTAAGGTTCAAGCATAGCAAGTATGATAGCTTCGTTCTTGCAATAGCCTTGTCACATGGTTATGGTTAAGGTTCAAGTCTCCAAACATCGTTTGTATGGTAGTTTTGGTTCATCTTAAAAGGAAATGTCAGGTAAGCAGCACTTCATAGCATCTCCATGACTGGAAGTGCAAGCCCATCTCAGAACCATGCTTATTCATGGTTTCACATTCAAATCCAAGATCAGAGCTACACGTCAGCAGGGCCAGGAACTGGCTCAAGCACACTACTTCCGAACTGTAGTTTCAATGACTTATTTGGATTTAGGACTCTAATTGTTCAACTGAACTTCAGAGACAAGAAGTGGTTTATCTGATAGGTGGAAATAAACAGGAAATTTCAGTCCGGTGATGCAGCTTTTCCACCTCAAAAGTCCGGCTTCCTCACTACTATAGATCCCCAGAAGCTGAGGAATATATCCTTTGCATACACGCTCCATGTACTGATTGTCAATTAATATACTTTTTCTAAGTTTTGGCTTTCACCCCTTGACTTCATATTTCACGAAGTGCTCAATACTGTTCAAAACTGGAGCTTGAGTACTAGTCAGCTGTTCCTGTTGGCTTTGGGCATGAATGATCACTGCATGGGCTTTGCCTATTCCTTCTTGCGGACCTTTGATAGCCGATTTCCCACACTGACTTCGATTATCGACAACTGCATCTAACACTTCGGAATCCATCTTCGAATTTCCGATCATAATGGCCGAGGCAGTTATGTTTCTTGATCAATGACTGTGACCTGGAAAGGATATCAAGTTGGGCACAACAGAAGAAACAATGGTATTCTCAAGTGTTAGGTTAATTGTGAATGAATTTGTGGTAAAACAATTAAAGATTGTTCCTTAAATATCTGATTTTGTGAATTTCTTCTCTGAAAATCAGATATTTAAGGAAGAATCTTTAATTCTTTTTCCACAAATTCATTTGCCAGCTTGAGAGGCTTGAGCCTGAAAAAGACCCTTGCAAAGAAGGGCCGAAGTATCACTCTTATGAAACTGTAGCTGACTTATTGGTTTGCAACGTCCAAGATGATTTGCAGTCAGCTTGGGCTGGAGGACTATCTCCAACCACACTTGATGACTATCTCTCCATGCTGATTCAGAATCTCCGGGTACCTGTGGAAGAAATGAAGAAATGGTGCCAAAGCTGCGCTGACTCAGGATTTGAGTCGCTGAGTTTGAGTTGTTACAGACATGTTTACTCCTTCTTCCTGAGAATCACTGGCGTGTTCTGAACTTAGTCATATAGAGTGTATCCCACAACTAAAAGTTCTCCTGCTTTGGAAAGTGAACTGTTTGCTAATTCAGTCTCAGGCAAGGAGTTTTTAGCAAACTCTTTGCTTCAAAGACAATCTAGATCTGTCATGGAAGAAAAGCAAAAACGGCTCCATAGCCTGGTGCCAGAGAGCCAATGTCTGCAGATACTTACATACAATTCTCAGAAAAAGAGCCATTGACAGTCAAAGCTATTTCAGTCAATTCCGACTCAAACTATACTAAGACATGAGCTACTTGAACCACTGAAAGAACTTTAGAGAGGCTGCAATGGCCTTGAACTTCTGACTTTTCTTTGGTATATGATGTCCTCCTTCGGGAAACGTAAATACCTCACTAATCCAGTGGGCTGATCCCCCCCCCCAAATGACGCCTCTGATTCTAGGATTCTGAATCTCTGATTCAAGCAACTCTGGGCCTGAGTCCAGCCTGAGTCTAACAATCCCCTGAGCCTAATCTCTCAGCCTCATAAACTTTGTAGCAGGTACACTGAAAAACGGACAGTAGGTGGTCAAGGGAACATAGGTTACCTACCCTGCATTGTAAATGACATCTCGTTTTATCCATGAAATTCAATTCAAGCCTTTGGAAGACTCTGAGACCCCTCAGTGTGCACACCTTTCATGGATTTTGAATCCTGGGCCCTGGCAATACCTGAAACCTAGAGGTACTGAAATCCCTAACGTTGTAACATCAAAGGCTAGCAAAATTCAAGAGAAATCTCAAAAGAAGTCAGAATAAAATTAAGACATTTTCTTTCTTTATCTCTTCTAAATTTTGACACTAAAGGCGTATTCTCGCCGTTCCCCGAGGACTCCTCGGGGAATCAAAGGGAACGGCGAGAATAGAGGGAGTCACTCCACGCGGACTCCTCGGACAGAAACAGCGAGAACATGGGGAATGCTTCCAGCATGGATTTTGTTCGAAAAATAGATATGCGGTTGACGAAACTAGTCTGGAGCCACTTCATTTTTGGTTTTGTTTATTCTGATTATTTTTAATTAATTTTACATTGCACCAACACCAGCAAAAATTGATTCCCCTTCGAATCTGAAAGGGAGTCCTTTCTGATGATGGTGATGATAATCAGAGCATTCCCCGTCCGTGGGGACTAGCGAGAATACGGGGAGTGAGTCCCCGGGACAAACAAAAACGCGGGGACTACTCAAGTGGAGTCCGCGGGGAACGGCGAGAGTACGCCTTAAAAGCGTAATCTTGAATGTAAAAGATTATTTTTCTTTTCATTCCAACAATGTTTTCAACGGATACATCAGCTACGATTCTTCATCAGCGATATTTCGGCCCTTCTTGGGCAAGGCAAACAGCCTGACGAGGACCCTTGCCAAGAAGGGCCGAAATATCGCTGATGAAGAATCGTAGCTGACGTGTCCGTTGAAAACATTGTTGGAATAAATGTTTCAAAGTCAGCTTGGGCTAAAAGAATATTTATTTTTCTTTTCATTTTCGGTGGTCCTAATTAACTCAATAGGATGAACACAGTCACCCCATAGTCGCCCCTGCGACCCCCCTCCACCGCCACCGGCGGTACGAAAAAACCTCGGGTACCGATCCACCCCGACCAAACCCTCCCCCCAATTTATTTCTATGAAAAGTATTTCATAGATTGGGAAGGCCACCATCACGTGTTTACATTAACTCACGTGTCTGTATAGAGTTTACATTAACTCGCTGTCAGAATATATTTAGTTTCCTATATATTTGCATTCAGGGAGGGCGGACGGATTTTTGTTGCCAGGGGGGGATAAGGATTTTCGGCTAGACCCCAGGGTGGACCCGGACCCCACCAGTCCCACTACCGAATTTAAATATGAACTTTAAAGTTTCTTTCAAAAGACAAGCGAATTTATATTGGAATCGTCTGCTGGGCCTTGTGACTGTGTTCATCATGACAATATAATTAGGATGAAAAGAAAAATAATCTTTTACATTGAAGGTTATGCTTTTAGTGTCAAGATTAAGAAGAGATAAATGAAGAAAATGTCATTAATTTTGTTCTGACTTCTTTTGAGATTTCTCTTGAATTTTGCTAGGCTTTTTTTCTTACATCGTTAAGGATTTCAGTACCTCCAGGTTTCAGGTATTGCCGAGATTCGAAATCCAGGAAAGGTGTGCACACTGAGGGGTCGCAGAGTCTTCCAAAGGCTTGCATTGAATTTCATGGATTAAACGAAATGTCATTTACAATGCAGGATAGGTAACCTATGTTCTCTTGACCCGATCAAGCTTTACAATTTCTCTTTGAAATTCTATTCTGAGAGTGCCTACTTTATTTGTTGGTGTCCGAACCTATGTTGTTGTTTTTCAGTGTGCTTGCTACAGTAAAGTTTATGAGTCTGAGAGATTAGGCTCAGGGGATTGTTAGACTCAGGCCCAGAGTTGCTTGAATCAGGGATTCAGAATCCTAGAATCAGAGGGATCATTTGGGTGGGGGGAATCAGCCCACTAGCTTTCGTGGGGTTCTGGAGCACCCCAGGAAAAACAGAATAACATTCAGAAAATTTAGCCTAAATTTACAGCGGGCGAAAATTTTCAAGCTGTTAATTGTCATCAGTTCAGTTTATCACAAATCCCTGATTTTTGGATACCCTATGCCAAACGCTGGGTATATCTAGCATTTAGCCTAGCCTATGCCTAACGCTGGATACCCTATGCCAAACACTGGATACCTGTTGGTAACCTAACCCTTGGTTGATTTTTTAGCTTCACTCAAATCATCAATAGGCTATTTTACTGGGTTACAGTATCCACCACCTGGCATAGTGTATCCAGCGTTAGGCATAGGGTATGCCAAACGCTAGACATCTCCGCCGTTTGGCATAGGGTATCCAAAAATCAGGGGTTTGTGGTTGACTGCATCAGTTATAACAAACTACTGTGGGGGCTTCACTTGTAGCAAATTTCTATTATTATGGATGACCTATAAACCATTGCCTTAAACTTGTAAGAATTGTTGTTACTTTATCTTGCAATTCACACAGTTTTGCGCATTTGTTTGGCCCTCTTGTTTCTTGTCTAATGTTTCTAACCAGTATAATCCTCCAGGTTAGCAAAATATCTGCCAGTCTTATATTTGAAATACTTTTTGGGATCCCAAAACGTAAGTGGAGGGATACCTATGACATCGCAAAAGTTGTCCGTCTGTCCGTCCGTCTGTAAGCATGATAACACTCAAAGGGAATGAGATATTTTGATGAAACTTGGTGTGAGGATTCGTTGGGTCGTCGGACCAGTCGAGTTCGTAGATGGGCTTTGTAGCCCTTCATTTAGGGGTGGGGGTTCAAATTAAGGGGCAAACAAAATATTTTAAAACAGCTAATGTGATAGTCGATTATGGGGTATTACCACACTATGGTAAAAACCATTTTGTCATCGGACAAGTAGTTCGCCCGGAATCCGGCCAAAACCGGAAAGTTTGTTAAAAGTAAAAGTTTTATTTGAAGTTGATTAGATGTCCGATTTAGGGGTAGGAAGACATGCTGAAGACGATGGTGAAAACCATTTTCTCGACGGACAAGTAGTTCGCCCGGAACTCCCCGGCTCTTTTTCTGAGAATTGTATGTAGGAGTATCTGCAGACATTGGCTCTCTGGCACCAGGCTTTTCTTCCATGACAGATCTAGATTATCCTTGAAGCAAAGAGTTTGCTAAAAACTCCTTGCCTGAGACTGAATTAGCAAACAGTTCACTTTCCAAAGCAGGAGAACTTTTAGTTGTGGGATAATACTCTATATGACTAAGTTCAGAACACGCCAGTGATTCTCAGGAAGAAGGAGTAAACGTGTCCATAACAACTCAAACTCAGCGACTCAAATCTTGAGTCAGCGCAGCTTTGGCACCATTTCTTCATTTCTTCCGCAGGTACCTGGAGATTCTGAATCAGCATGGAGAGATAGTCATCAAGTGTATAAAAAAGGTTGGAGATAGTCCTCCAGCCGAAGCTGACTGCAAATCATCTTGGACGGTGCAAACCGATAAGTCAGCTACAGTTTCATAAGAGTGATACTTCGGCCCTTCTTTGCAAGGGTCTTATTCAGGCTAAAGCCTCTCAAGCTGGCAAATGAATTTGTGGAAAAAGAATAAAGATTCTTCCTTAAAGTTTAACTGAAAAGCAAACTTATTTTTGTATCATTCAACTGGACACACCACATTATTTGTATTGCGTGAAGGGATTTTTTTATTTTTCACTACTTGCTCTGGTATGACGTTCAGAATATCTATGGCTGTCTTCACAACACAAAATTCTACTATGACGCTGGAAATTTAAATCTCAATAAAAACGCGGCTTTTCACTGAACTGTCATGAGCTAGGTTACCACTGCTCACTGCGTGAACACTTATTTTTCGTAAATAGCTTTCGTCAAGCACAAACACGGGTACAAACGCATAGAGGTACCGCAAATCCGACATGGAAATTTCACTATTTGAAAACTGATTATATGTGAAGTAACGAAGTAACGCATTTTCATCGGATCTTCAAACCTCTTTAAGTGAATAAGTGATGGGTAACTAGATTGTCCTATCTCAGCCCTTTTCAGTTAAACTTTAAATATCTGATTTTCAGAGAAGAAATTCACAAAATCAGATATTAAGGAACAATCTTTAATTGTTTTACCACAAATGCATTCACAATTATCCTAACACTTGAGAATACCATTGTTTCTTCTGATGTGCCCAACTTGATCTCCTTTCCAGGTCACAGTCATTGATCAAGAAACATAACTGCCTCGGCCATTATGATCGGAAATTTTAAGATGGATTCCGAAGTGTTAGATGCAGTTGTCGATAATCGAAGTCAGTGTGGGAAATCGCTATTAAAGGTCCGCAAGAAGGAGTAGGCAAATCCCATGCAGTGATCATTCATGCCCAAAGCCAACAGGAACAGCTGACTAGTACTCAAGCTCCAGTTTTGAATAGTATTGAGCACTTCCTGAAATATGAAGTCAAGGGGTGAAAGCCAAAACGTAGAAAAAGTATATTAATGGACAATCAGTACATGGAGCGTGTATGCAAAGGATATATTCCTCAGCTTCTGGGGATCTGTAGTAGTGAGGAAGCCGGACTTTTTAGGTGGAAAAGCTGCATCACCGGACTGAAATTTCCCGTTGATTTCCACCTATCAGATAAACCACTTCTTGTCTCTGAAGTTCAGTTGAACAATCAGAGTCCTAAATCCAAATAAGTCATTGAAACTACAGTTCGGAAGTAGTGTGCTTGAGCCAGTTTCTGGCCCTGCTGACGTGTAGCTCAGATCTTGGATTTGAATGTGAAACCATGAATAAGCATGGTTCTGAGATGGGCTTGCACTTCCAGTCATGGAGATGCTATGAAGTGCTGCTTACCTGACATTTCCTTTTAAGATGAACCAAAACTACCATATAAACGATGTTTGAAGACCCTTAACCATAACTATGTGACAAGGCTATTGCAAGAACGAAACTATCATACTTGCTATGCTTGAACCTTAGCCCTAACCAGTATACAAGGCTATTGGTGGATGACTTAAATGGAAGAGAAAATCAGTCGTCCATGTCAAAGTCAAGCTCCCCAGAACCAGGTTTTTGTGCTGAAGTCATTATTTCAAAAATGTTAAGGTGGTAACACATTTTTTGATGATATATCCGTAAAATAAATGCTTTTCAGTTATATATTTCTTTCAACGACTATACTTATTCTAGCTTTCTTAGCACCTGTGAGCAGGAGGTCGCAAGTGAATTTTTGTTGTTCGGTGAAGAGCCAAAACAACAGGATCCTAAGAATTTCCAGAAACCAGATGGAGCGACATCCCAGCAGCAGCAGCTACTGTATGACTAGTACAGTAGTCATACAGTAGATGATCAACTAGTCATGATCACATAAAGTGAGCGCCGCAGGCGAGATTTTTTTAAGTTCGTTTTTTCGTGCCAAATTCAGCTATTTCCATGCAGGTTCTAGCTTTTAGGGTTTCAAAAATCCCGATCCCTAAAACTGGTTTAAAACCTAGCTAAATGACGCGCCTTTCCGGAAAATAGTGAATATTATGAAAAGCGCCGCAGGCAGAATTTTCGAGACATTTCTGATAAGAGCTTGTTTTTAGGATACAAATAAAAGTAAGGACTATCGATGAAATCACAGATCAGTCCTTTTGTCTGCGACAAGTTTTTCATTCGACCTTGTTCGTGGTAACTACCGAATCCTAGCAATAAAACCGAATAAGTTACTGAATTTTGCACCCCCCCCCCCCACCCCTTTCGCAACGCCCCTGCCTCTGAGCCATATCCTTTCCTTTGAAACTTCCTGTGGATCTTACTTTTGAGCAACTGTTGTTCACATTCACATTGTTTATTGAGTAGACTAATACCAACAAGAGTGCGATAGCAACTATAGCACTTACAATGGTAGTGAGTCTGTACTGCAGCAAAGAATCACACTTGATCCGGACTAAGAAATAGAACAATAAGGAGGACCTCACCAACCACCAAGTCGGCTACATTTGTTCACATCTAAAAAATCAGATTTTTCGTTCTAAGCTGTATTTTTTTGTCAATTCTCGGCGACACTTTTTTCACTTGTACGTTATTTTCAAAAAAATCTCGGCGACATTTCATGCATTCTCGGCGACATTACGCGAAATCTCGGCGACATTTCTAGCAATCTCGGGGACACTTTGTTCCATCTCGGGAACTAGATTTTTGGTTTCGAACGCATATCTATATTTCTCGGCGACACGCTTTTCAGTGAAAATCTCGGCTACAAAGTTGTCATTCTCGGCAACAAACATTGCAGTCTCGGATACACACACAAAATCTCGGCGACAAAAACAGCATTCTCGGCTACATTTCATGGATTCTCGGCGACATTTCAAGTATTCTCGGCAACATTTTTACCAATTTTGACCCAAAATGCATGCCATATGACTATTATTTTTCTTAAAGTTTAGGAAACAAAAGTAAAACAAAAAATAAGTTCAGGTGTCTTTACAGGAACCTGTCTAAGTTTGGTAATGAAACACCTGCGAACTTTCCAATCTAATTCATACGGACACTACTCCCCGTTTACTCTTTATTTTCCGTCCGGGGATGGCGGGAGTGCGCCTCAGTCTCGGTAGTGAATTGTTTCCAAGAACTAGTAAGTTCAGAGCTCAGACAACTATTCGGCAAGACAGGTCTTGGTCTTCTTGGCAGGATTGCCACGGGGGGGGGGGGGGGGTTATCCCGGAATTCCGGTTTGTATTTTTGTGATGGGGATTCAGTGGGGATTTCCGGGATTTTGCTGCAGGATTCTGGGATTTTCCTGTTGACTTTCGGATATTTGTCCGGTTTACAATGTGCAGATGGGAGGTAATAAAAATCTAGTATTATCTTTCGGAATTTAATAAAAATAATCAACTCGAGCAACTCGCCAAGATTGTTATCTTGACATTGTAGAGACTCAGCACAATAAAAGCAATACCTCCAAGACGGGTCCTTTTTATCTACTTTTTGCGATCCCAAAACGTTAGTGGCGGGATACTCAAACTTCGTATAGTTTGCCCGTCTGTTAGCACGATAACTCTCGGAGGAGTTAAGCTTTTGTTCAACTTTGGTATGGGGATTCTTTGGGCCAAAGTACAGGTAAAGTTCCTAGATGGGCACTGTTGCCCCGTACTTAGGAATGGAGGTTCAAACTAGGGGGCGAATATTTTCTCAAATCCTAAGGAAATAGTCGATTTAGGGATAAGGAAGGTCACATGCTGAGTTCGTTTTTGAACTTTATTTTTTTTGCCGGATAGTTTTTTCACCTGAATTTTCTTTCACCAACAAGAAATTTGGCAGTTTTTTTTTCGGTCAATTAAAGATTCGATACCGGAGAAAAATACGTGCCGAATCCATATCTTATTTTCTCCCTAGACAAGAAAGCCGCCCGGAATCCGGCAAAAAAACGAAAATTTGGTTTAAAAGAAGGAGAATTCTCAGGTCTATTAGATTTTGGTTGGGGGTGAGAATGCTTCCTGAATCAGTATTTGTTCTTGTTTTTCTCGGTGGATCAGCAGTTTTGCGATAGTCAGGGAGAAGGGGCATACAAATACATAAAAAGTTATCAGTAAAACTGATTGGGAGGTTGATGAACTGAAAAAGACATAATGAGAGAAATAGTATACTTTTTCTCGCTTTGAATGGACAGTCTGGCTAGAATCGCCTGGGGAAGTTTACGAATGAAACTATAATTTATCAAATATTCTTTTCAATCAATCAATCAATCTTTATTATTCGATAAACATTCCTTACGGTATTCACAAAAAACCAAATATTTGTTATCTCGTCAAACATAACTATATACAATTGCGCTTTTACATAGTCAAATATTAAATAATTACACAAGAACAAGAATTGCAACAAACTAAAACGCTAAAAATTCAATAAATAATATAAAAAGAGGAAAAGAATTTAAAATTTCGCGTTGAAAAACTCACAAAGGAGGGGACAAAACTTCTTTCGTACCGCGCATGAATTGCCAGAATGGGTTGGAGCTTAGGAACTGCTTGTGCTGCCATTCTCTGTGGCCTTATGCGGTCGGGAATGTGGGGAGGGGGGAGGATGTGCCGATGGTTGGGGTTTTCCAGTAGTTGTTCACCAAACCTAGTAGAAAGTTGGTGTCTACGGTTTGACAAAGATGCGAGACCGAACTCGTTAAGAAGGGAAATGTACGGGATTTTGGGGGATTTTGATACTATTAGTAAAGACCGGTACTGGATCCTCTCGAGGCGTTCCGACTGCTCCCGTGTTAAACCGAAATGCCATACCGGACAGCAGTATTCAAGGGAAGGGCGAATGAACACAAGGTAAATGCGAAGGAGGTGGTGTTTCGGGGTGCCATGGCGGGAGAGCATTTTGAGAGACCTTATGCCCATATTTGCTCTTTTCAGCATAGATTGTACTTGCTTATCCCACTTGAGATCTGAAGTTAGATGAACACCTAAAAGTGTTCATAACTAACATATCTCGAAAGGAGCCGGCCAGGTTATCGAAATCTGTCAGACCCGAAAATCTTTACCAGGAAGTCCAAATAGTTTTTACCCTTTGGGGTCCCATCGAACGCTGTTTGCTCTTATTGTCTACGGTCGCATGCTCCATGTTTCGGTGGATGCCCTATTGTCTGCTATAGCGGACGAAAGTACCCATTGATATAAATTAAAACAGCAAAATGATGACGTTAAATATTGTCCACTGGGCAAGTGAAACGATATTATTGACATGTGTAGACGGAGACTCAATTGTGTGAAATGCAATGACCAACTTTTATGCAAGAAGTTTGTTTCAGGTATTTGCCAATGTAGGCTAGTTTGTGCCCTACAAATGCGAGAACGTAATAGCTTGTTCACACGGGACTGAAATAAGCACGTAAACAGCGGCTGATCTGTTCAGACGACAGATCACTGTTTGGGGTTGACGGGAGAATTAAAAAGAAAAACCTAATTCCGAATATTATTTTTCTTTGTAACAAAATACATAAATTAACACAAACATCTTGTGAGTTTGTCAAAGTCAAATATAGTTGATTTGTAGTCTTTAGAGTAGATAAAAGCAACAATCGAATATTGTTTAAATCAAATAAAATTAATTTAAATAATTGTTTTTAAAACTGAACATAAAATATAACTAATAATAAATATAAATAATACGAGAACAGAATGCATCATTTTGTGTTGTCAGTCACTTTTCAGTGATGGCTGAATGGAAAAATTATTTAAATTATTATTTTATCAAAGAAAAATATTGAAAAAAATATCAGACAGAAACAGAACATACGCTATTGAAATTAGAAAATGATTCTACCTTTTTATCGAAATCATTTAGTAATCCTTGTATGCTAAACGTAAAAATCATGTTATGTTCACATTGCTCTGACAGAATTTGAACTGGATTGACCTAAAACTCGCCGAGCTTGGCTAATTCCCCTAATTACAGTCTGTTTACAGTCCCTAGAGTCATCAATGGTCACATTCCAAAGGATTTAGTTTATCCCGATCGGTGACCGCGACGAAAATAAGCGCCTATTTGGAAAATCAGCGGCTGATTTTTGGAATTTTTTCAACCGCTATTTACGCGCGTAAATCAGCCGCGGATCGAGAATCGGCCGCTGTTTCAGCCCCGTGTGAACAAGCTATAAGAAATGACAAATAACAGAAATGAGGATTTTTGTCCCCATCCCGGGATTTTCCCCCTCCAAATGTGGGATTTCTTCTTCTTTAATTTTTCTGTTGGTGGCACGCCTGCTTCTTGGCGTCAAATTTAAACCTTTTTCCACGCTATTCGCCAACTTCTTCTAATAGCAGGATGGCCCAAGGATGTCACAAAAACAAAGGAAAGGCCCCTGGAAAGCCACAAAAAAACAGAGGCGATGGAGTTAACAAAGGTAAACATTTTATTCAGCTGGAGTACAATCAGTCTTAGCCAAGTTAAAGCATTTGAAATTCATACAGGTTGCATACAGGCAGGTATGGTCTTTTCTTCTTTGAAATTTCCTGTCCCAGTCAGGGTTGCCACATGTCACACAATAGTGTGAACTGTCACTCTATTTTTATTTTGTAACTCTTCTCCTATGTAGGATGCAAAATTCACTCTATTTATGAAGATATCCAGATTTGTTGCACAATAGCGTGACAATTCCTGAAAATACAAAATTAATGTGGAATTCAACTGTTCAACTGAATGCAAGTAATTTTAAGGCATTCCACTCTGCCGGTATTCCACAAAGAGTTAGATTTTAATTTCAGTGGGAGAGAAGAAAAGTGCCATCCCATGGGAAAGAGTCTCGGAAAGATTGAGAAGCATTTCCGCAGTGTAATTACATGTTTTGCATTGATCAAATTGCCGTGAATTGCTGCTTTTTCCTGTAAAGTGATTGGATTACGTGTTACCGACTATTACCTGAACCGGAAGCACGTCAGAATACAGTATTTGCACACCTACTTTTAGGGTGGACATGCTTCGGCCTACCATACTTCTCTTGTAGTCTGGTCATGCTTCAGCCTACCATACTTCTCTTGTTATGTGATTCATTATAGTCTTATGGTACTCGACAGTCTATTTTTTTATGATAAAGTAGGTATAATGCTTAGATGATTCCAAACCGATTGAGATTCCTCCGAAATACAATTTTGCATCAGTGATTCCGACCAAAACTGACCATTTCGCGTTTTTTTCATGAAAATAAAATTTCACCCTCAATTCACTCTCTGTTTCAGTCAAAAGTCAGTCTCTAACTTTTTCTGATACGGCAACCCTGGTCCCCAGTGCTTCCAATTCTACTTATTTTGGCAGTAGATACTTATTTTTGGCCTTTTCTACTTACCAAGTTTTGGATCTACTTACCTACTTATTTTCCGGTCTCCTACTTACTGTCTCATCATTTAATCTGTGAACAAAATCTCTGCATTCTAGCAAAAAAGAGTCCAATTTTGCCTGTGGCACATAGTTTCAAAATTGTTTGGTTTGTTCAGCAGTTCTCTCTTTTGTAGCAGAAAAGTAGGTTGATTTAAAAAAAAAAAAAAAAAAATCCTCCAGGGCATTGTTTGAGCAAAAATCGCCTTTGTAACCATTCATTGAGAGAAGATGGCTGAGTGGGGCACTTGTTAAAGACAGATGGACAGATCTGTAATGGTATTCCCTTACCTTACTTTCTTAGGCTTGGGATCTGAAAAACATTCATTTGAGAAACTATATTGCAGGAAAATGCTAGAGGCTGCTGCTGGGGTTTCACCCTCTCTGTTGTCAATTCTACAGAAATTTTCATTTTTAAATTTTAATAAAACTGGTCAAAAAATTTGGATAATCTAACCTAAAGCTCAAACTGTCCCTAAATTTCTGAAATATTCAGTAAAAACTTTGACTTTACATCCTCCCTGTCGAAAACACCCTTGTGCATTTTTGAATGAATCAATATTTTTTTTCTACTTCATTTCATACTAGCTTCTACTTACTAAATACTTATTTTTAAGAGGAGCACACTTATTTTGGGATGGTCACACTTATATGGGACTGTCTTATTTTTAAGAGGAGCACACTTATTTGGGATGGTCCCTAGTGGAAGCACTGGTAAGGACAGCATTGCCTTTTGGCATTTTTCGACTTAGGTTGAATCAGTGAGCAGAATGTTGAATGTTGCTGCACCTGGAAGGGGGTGGGGGGGCTCTGCATTTCTTTTTGAGTATGGAATAAGTTATTCCATACATTCCTTAACCATCTAGGACTGCTATTGACATTTGCAAGTGATAATACCATTCAAACACTTGTTCGCTATATACTTTTAGTCATGAACATACTCAACCTGGACTCAGCCCAGTTGTCTAAGTAGGTTTATGTCCTCAAACAGAGATTTCTGAGTGATGCAAAACGCTGGGTATGTCTAATTGTATGCCTAACACTCAGGGGCGTCACAACTGGGGGAGAGGGGGGGATGCCCCCCCCCCCCCAATGCTATCGGTCAGTCTGTAAAAAGAAACCGAGTTGGCGCGAAGCGCCACAGTTTTTCGTTAAAACAATTGATTTTTTTCATGAAAACAGTCGGTTTTTCTGAAAATTGGTCGATTTTTCATCAAAATAATTTTTTTTTCTGAAAATCAGTCTATTTTGATGTTGAAAAACTCATTTTTTCTGCAGAAACAGTCGGTAAAAATCACCAGCCAGTCGGTAAATGCCTCGTCCCCCCCCAAACATTTTGGCTAGTGACGCCTCTGCTAACATTAGATACCCTATGCCAGATGCTGGACCCGAATAGAAAGTAATTATGATTGGTTGATTTCTGTGCTTCACTAAAATCTTCAATTTTTCATTGGGCTATAATATCCAGTATTAAGCATAGTGTATGAGAGACTGGGGATAGTTGGCCATTGAAGGTTGAACACTTGGACACTGGTCAGCCACCTGTAGTCTAAAAATTGTGGAACTGCTACAAATGTTGAGAGTAACACCATCGTCATGCTATGAAAAAATTACGTCTCTATCTTCTTCATCAAAAGAGTGGCACAAACATTTTGCTTTTAAAGTAGGTTTTTCTGAAAATTCTGGCGAGACGTCATGTCATTTTGAGAGAAAAAGGAGAAGGTGAATTGCAAAAAGAGTTTCACGTAGAGAAACCAACTAATGGGCTAATGGGCAACTGGGGAATCTGAGTTCTTAACAATGACATTTTTTAAGTAGTCATGTTTTTGGGATCCCAAAACGTAAGTGGCGGGATACCTATGACATCGCAAAAGTTGTCCGTCCGTCTGTCCGTCTCTGCGCACTATTGAACATTCTGCGAATTGCCTTTGCGAATTTTCAGTTGGATAACTCCCATCTTTTTCTTTGTATTTAATGCTAACTACTAGTTGAATAATTTTTATTCTAAGTAAAAGGTACACATTATAGTTGAAACAAGACCAGTAGGCTACTGTACAATACCTGGTTGTGGAAGTAGAAGAAGAGAGAGACTGACAGTGTGACCGACCTGCCCGATGGGTGTTGCCAACCTGCCCAACCCTGGGGCACATTGGTCACTTTTGACCTCGCCTATTAAAAATGTTGCTTAAAATAAAATAGTGGTAAATTGAATCAAAAAAAAAAATAAAAAAAATCAAGATTGTAGATCAGTGTATGGTATATAAGAACCATTTTTCAAGCTCTTATGCTTAGCCTACACGGTCTGCTAGGACAAAAATGTAACTAACCTACCCCACCCTCCCCTATCCGACATTAGGCATAGGATAATATACCCAGCATTTCGCATTGGGTATCCAAAAACCAGGGGTTTTTGGTTGACAGTGTCTGAGTAAATATTTTTCACAAAAGTATATAAACAGAATTTTGCCAACCTTCAATGAATCAAAAGGTTAGGCTACACCATTGCCAAAAGCTAGCGGCGATTGGGTTTGGGTTCTTGCAATTTTTGCTATTTTTTCGCAATTTTTTTTTTTTAGTTTGCAAGTGCTAGTACTTGGCCATAAAAAAAAAGTGTCCAATTTGAACTGATCAACAAACATGTCAGAATTCCTGTGTGTTCGAATTCAATGTTTTAGCTTAGTACACTACTGACTATACTACTACACTTTTGATAACCATGCTGGAATGCTGGCAGGGGTGTGCATCATGCTTATACATACTTGAACCCCTTATTCTCCAGAGATAGGGTGGCCACACAGAGCGCTGTTGATGACAGGCTAATGTACATTTGCCCATAGTAGCCTATGCTGATTGTAGCCTACATAAGAGGAGTTACGACGATTTTTTTCCTATCTTCTTTTGGGTCTTGCTACACTCATCTGCTTCACCGAATATTTGTGCTACACTATTGCATTCAGCAAACTTTTTTAAGGACTATATTGTTACTTGAAAAAATCGAAAAGAAGAGACAACTGCTTTGTCCAGCCTCAACTGAACAAAGTTCGTGATTACGCGATGACAAATTTGTAGCCTGCGTAGTTGTATGGTAGTTGTACGAAAAAGTTGCATCTAATGATATGTAGTAGTAAAGAGTACTATCATTTTATGTGCCTCAGACTGGGCCAATCTTCAGTATCCAGTAGCATCCTTTCTTTCTCTAGGAGCATCTAGTCTTGCTAATAGTAGCATGTAGTAGAATGCAGTAACACGGTAGCCTTGAAGTAGAAGCATGTAGTAGCATCAGTTGGTTGTCCATGCTACTTTTTCGTACAGCTTCATACTACTATTCTGAGATAAATTTTTCATCGGGTAGGCCCAACTCAGAGACAAAAGTACTTCATATAGCCTATCATTGATGAGTGATTGTTAACTCTGTTTCTCTTCTTAACATCTTCTCTTCAATAACCTACATATTTAATTCATCTTTTTTTTTTCAGGGAAGGGTTTTTCCCATCAAAAACAACGCAAATACGAAGTGAAACAGATGAGGAAAACACTCACTAAAACAATCAATGGAGCCTTGGAAGAGAGACTTCTAGAGCAAGTTAAGCAAATGGAACCAAAGCCAATGAAACTTCTTGTGAAAAAAGTGGCGAAAGGTGATAAAACAAAATCTAAAAAGAAGTGAGACTCTTTTCATAAATATTTGAAATAAAAGATTATTCATTTACATAAGCATTTGTCAGTGGGGCACAAGTCTTGAGGGTACCGAAGGCAGTTAATGTGACAAAACACATCAGTTCCGTCCACCCCCTTCAGTTCTCCTATTGGTTCACAGCTCGATCTGAAATAAAAATTAAACCAGTTGAACTAGCTAGTATCGCAAATTATAAATTGTGAAATAGGTCCATTGTCAGTGCAAAACGGATGCGTGTTTTTCCACAAGTTCGTTTTCCAGCTTGAGGGGCTTGAGCCTGAAGAAGGGCCGAAGTATAGCTCTTATAGAATTCAGCTGAGGTATCCGTTTTGCACTGTCAAATAGGATGCAGCCAGCTTGGTCTCAAGGAATAGTAAAATAGGCCTATTTGGTAAATTGCCAAGTCAAGTAAAGAGAACATTAAAAGGAAATCATCTTGAAAAGTCTTGTACTTACATGCAGGAGCATCTGCTTTCTGGACAGTTTGGTGGGTATTTTAAGCAGTTCTGCATGCACCAGGTGTCTGCTTGTGGGATCCCTTTGTATTCACCTGTTCCGAGGCAAACTTGAGACCTAGAAAAGAAAGGGATTGATGACACCTCTCAGAGCCCTTCGAAGGTAGCTGGAGAGCGTAGAATGCATATTTCGCAATATGATAGCATGACGCAGCGTATAAGAAAGCTGCATTTCTTCTGTTTTCTTCTGTTTTTGGGATCCCAAAACGTAAGTGGAGGGATACCAATGACATCGCAAAAGTTGTCCGTCCGTCTGTCCCGTCTGTGCGCACTATAACTCTCGAAGGGAAAGAGATATTTTGATGAAACTCGGTGTGAGGATTCTTTGGGTCAAGAGTAAGGTCGAGTTCGTAGATGGGCTCTGTAGCTCTCTACATTTAGGGTTGGGGGAGGAGGTTTAAATTAAGGGGCAAATGAAATATTTTTAACAGATAATGTGATAGTCGATTATGGGGTAAGGAGACATGCTGAACTCGATGATGAAAACCATTTGGTCATCAGAGAAGTAGTTCTCCCGGAATCCGGCCAAAACCGGAAAGTTTGTTAAAAGTAAAAGTTTTATTTGAAGTTGATTAGATGTTCGATTTAGAGGTAAGAAGACATGCTGAACACGATGGTGAAAACAATTCTTTCGCCGGACAAGTAGTTAGCCCGGAATCCGGCCAAAACCGGAAAGTCTGTCAAAAGTAAAAGTTTTATTTGAAGTTGATTAGATGTTTGATTTAAGGGTAAGAAGACATGCTGAAAACGACGGTGAAAACAATTTTCTACCCGGGCAAGTAGTTCGCTCGGAATCCGGCAAAACCGGAAAATTGTTAAAAGTTAAAGTTTTATTTGTAGTTGATTAGATATCCGATTTAGGGTAAGAAGAGATGCTGAATCCCCGGCTGGAGCCGGAAAATTTGTTATAAGTTAATTTTTTATTTGAAGTTGATTAGATGTTCAGTAATGGGGAAAGAAGATACGCTGAGTTCGTTCTTGAGCTTTCTTTTTTTGCCGGACAAGTAGTTCCGCAGTTCGTGCGAAACCGGGAAATTGGCAGAAGTGGCAGGAAGTTTTCGTCAAAATAGATATGACTTATAGGGGTAAACACACATGCTGAATCCATATCTGAACTTGGTTTTCTCAGATGATTACCTATTTGGCCTTAATCTGTTTCTGAATTTTAACAGTAAAAATGTTCAAGGAGTCTGGCGAAGACAAGACCGGATTGTCTTGAACAAAAATTGAATTGTTGGGATCCCATCGAAACCTTTGGTCTTGTTTTTTGTGCTGCGTATTCAGTTGGCTTCTAGCCCGAAGAACGCTGTAACGGGCTTTCTGATAGATTCCAAATTCCGTTTCGTTTCACTGAGTAACTGAGTCAAACAACCAGTTGAGCGGACTGATGGTGCGATAACGCGGAATGACTGGTATGTAAAAGATCAAGACTAGGCGACCTGGAGATGTTGGTGACTGACGAGAAAGAGAGAGGAAACGGTATAGGTTTTTGGCTTTGCTTTAAGAAAGCCGACATAGCCTGCTCAGTTGAATTTTCGTCGAAATGTGTAGCCTACGCGATAAGATTAAAGTAATATAAGTTGTTGCCTCTCTGCTGAGCGGGATTGTACGAGCTATTTGTTGAGCGGGGTGGGGATGATAACACAAAGAACAAATAATCAGATAGAACTTCTGTCTTTAGTCGCATGCAGCGACTATGAAAAACCCCGACAAAACTGAGCGGACCTAGAGGTATTTACTCTAGCTTTGAGCTGAAGTTGATTGTTGATACCCGTTTACTCCTCTTCCGTCTTCGCCGTTGCTTATCGCACAAGAAATAGTAAAGGAGGCGAGCAGGAGGCGTACTCCACGCGCTGGAGTGCATCCAGAGAACCAATCAGCTTTGACTCTTACATTTCCTCACCAGCGACTTAACAGCGATTTAGCTATTTGTAGAGGTAACAAACGTGATGTGGCGCGAAGCTAGTAACCTCCGCTCGTTCGTAGCGCGACTCCGCGTAGCCATATTCAAGGCCGTATCCAGGGGGGTGGGTTAGGGGGTTGATCCCCCTCCCCCGAAACATACAAAACTAATCCTTTTATAGGCTTTTCCCTCTGATCTATGTGTTTTTTGTACTTTTTTGTCCGACCAGCAGGCACCCCCCCCCCCCCACCCCACCCACGAAAGCCACCCCCCACCCACGACATAAATTCCTGGATACGGGCCTGGTCATATTACAGGGATAGGGAGACGGAGGTTCTGTCAGATTATTTGTTCTTGGTAACACGCCATTATCTATACCAACGGGATTTCAACTTCAGCGGTCACACGTCTCAACCGAATCTGACTTTGCCGTGGCGTAACGACTGTGTTCGAATATTGGAAACGTGCTCTTGTCTAGTCTTTCTAGACTAGAAGGGACGCTATAGAATGTAGCTTGTTAGACACTTCTGACTTTTGGGAGCTTCTTCCCCGCCTTTTTATGAGTCTGTTCACGAGTGAGATGCCATATTCCCACACTTGTAATTACACACCTGGTGCAATGTTTCGTATTTGTTTAGGTATACTATCTATAGACCGATTCAGAAGTTTCATTTAATTTGTTTTCAGTTGTTGACCGGAAAAAAATAAGAAGGGCAATCAAATGATCTGTAATTCTGAAAAATATCAGTACGCGCACTTGTCATTTGTCTGTTTTTACGGAAAAAAATAGATACCGGCTCGTCGTCCATATCTTTTTTATAATAAATATACATACTTACTTAATTACTAAATTTCGACTTTGGTCTACCTAACGATTAGTGGCTGGGCATCTTGACGCGAAGCGGTAAAGTACGCGATGCATATTCCCCCTTTCTTTAGCAGGCACAAGTTATTTTCTTCCCTCAAGAGTTGAGAAGCTGCGCTTCTTACCAGACGTTAAACCCGATGAAAATTTATCTCAGAAAAGTAGTACGAAGTTGTACGAAAAAGTAGCATGGAGTACTAACTGATGCTACTACATGCTTCTACTTCAACGCTACTGTGTTACTGCATTCTACTGCATGCTACCATTAGCAAGACTGGATGCTCCGAGAGCAAGACAGGATGCTACTGTATACTACTACTTAAGATTGGCCCAGTCTGAGTCACATAAAATGATAGTACTCTTTACTATTACATATCACTAGATGCAACTTTTTCGTACAACTCTCATACAACTACGCAGGCCAGTCTGAGTCACATTAAATGATAGTACTCTTTACTATTACATATCACTAATGCAACTTTTTCGTACAACTCTCATAGAAATACGCAGGCTACACATGTTTCATTGGGAAGGAGCTGAACCGTTTCCCCCTTTTTAGTGGACAGAGGTTGTATTTTTCCTGACATCACTTCTAAGAACTTCAGATCTTACCTAACAATTAGAGGCTGAACGTCTTGTCCAGGTGTTAAAGGAGGAGAAGCATATTCTCCTTCTTTAGTAACATACAGCAAGTATGGGTTGTCTTCTCCTCCCACGCCTGGACGCCCACCTGAAGCCGAGGAAATGGAAATGTCAGCACAGTTGACAAATGTTTCTTGGTGACCACATCCAACCGCTCCAGTTCCGTTGGGGCAAATTCCCCAAGTGTTTCCTAAAGGAAAATTAAAAATACAGAGATACAGATAAAATATACAGAAAGTGTAATAGTGTCTGACAAGAAAGCATTTGCGCTGTTTTCGTCAACAAAAATTAATGGTGTTTTTTAAAACGTAAATTGTTCAAAAAACGACAAAAGAGCTTCAGAGTTGCTGACTTTAATGAAAATTTAGTCAGGACCTTATCGACATCGTTGTTAATAAGTAAAAAAAAAAAAAAAAAAAAATGCAGATTGCTTTTCAAACGCCCGATACTTAGTGCCTGTGCCGTCTTTTAGTGTTGGTGGACCCTAGGCCATCCATGGGTTCGTGGCCCCTTTCATGAATCAAAAACGTTAGCACATTAGCACACACGATTCTTGGTCGTGCCACACTGGTCACATATGAGCATAATTTCGGTAACGTAATTGACGGTGCACCTTGGTCATAGTGAAGAAGGCAACAAGGCATACCCTGATTTGTAAAAAATTCATACCGGCCGCTTGGCCTCTCAATTCCCCTGGCCCCCCAGCACAGGCCTAAGGGCATAGACGGCACTGTGCTCAGACCGATATTTCCAAAGTCACTGGTGGCGACAGAATTTGAATTCAATCGTGGTCGTCCCACCGGATACTGAATTGTAATTGTCTTCATCTTTCTTTTATTTTTGGGGTAGGCTTCTCCCAACGGATGGGTAACCAATCAACAGTCCGCTCAGTTCTTGAATATTGTTCATAGTGATATAAAACGCATCGAATAAAAAAGAAAGGGCAAGGGTTAGAAAATACAACGAAGAGCTACAAGACTTGTACTAAACCAAAATATTTACGTTATGATATATACTTCGTGGGCTAAGAATGCCTAGCTTTCGGTTCAGACGTGATGGGGCAGACATCAATAATTCTCTATTAGCACCTGTCGGCTGTCTTTCGTATATTGAATGTGTCCGAAACGAACGAAAATGCTGAATAATTCGGCATTTTATGCAGCATTTCGCTTTCGGACTTAAATTTTCGCTCAATTAATGCAGTATTAATTCAGCATAAGATTCATCAAAAAATTCAGCAAGAATGCTAAATTTTATGCTGAATTTTCAAGAAGAAACTGGGGAGTACGGCGATTCTCTCAGTGTTTTCGGCGGCAAACATAACAAATTCAGGCAGACAATTGACAATTCGGAAAACATTCCAAATTCTAAGACAACTGGCGATCATGGCCAACGAAGAAAGGAAGATAAGAAGTTAGATATCAGTAGCTGATCCATTTTGTCAGCTTTATATTGCTAATTGATTTTTCTTCTTCTTCTTCCTGCCTTAAATTTTGGTATTCTAGAAGTGTCAGAGAAGAAAAAAAGGTAACAGCCTTCGGACAAAAAATAAAAATAAAATGCAGCATTAATGCAGCATTTACAGCACCAAAAAGCTTTCGGACACGTCTAGCTCTTTTCGAAGTGGACCAGGCTTCCACTTATTGTGTCCCAGACGGCGCTCAAACTTAAGCATTGGTCAGAAAAAGCGATTATGCAATTTTTTCATAAAAATGAAAGAAATGCGCGCCGTCGTTAAATGAGGAACCCTGAGCCTCGTTTTTCTTGCACGCTGCAGGTCCACTTCTCGGCCGCTTCCGGTCTGATTCTTTCTACATTCGTGTCTGCACTGCAGTGATTCCGGCGAAGAAGGCAGAGCTTCTCGAGAATCGCGGACTTGCTTACCGACCAAAGTTGCGTTTTATTTGAAGTTCATAGTACAGCGGACTGTTCATTGTCGTTTTATTCGTCAGCTGGCCGTACGCTGGGAAGGCGTGGGGTGCCGAAAGTCTTTTTATTTGCCAGCGAGCCGCCCGCTGAGTGCCAGCGGACCCGCTAGTTTGTACGCTGCGTGAGGCAGGGAACAATTCAGCGTACCTTCTGACGTAGTCCGCCAGGAATAAAACGGATATTGACAGTTCGCCATCCGCTCCCGCTGTACTATGAACTTCAAATAAAACGCAACTCAAGTCACTGCTTCCCTGCAAGCAGCTGCTTGAACCAGGAATAAATCGTGCAGGCCGTGAATTAAAAAACGCATCTTTTACAGAAGCAAGGAAGTGCTGCAGCAACTATTGCAACAAAAGCGAGGCTCAGGAGAATCTCGGCTAGCAAAAATAAAGTGACTCGCACGGATTTTGTAAAGAGGGTGATTTCGCTGGAAGTGTGAAAAAAAGTTAAAGCAAAAGGGGTCCTTTAAGGTTATATAGAAAACTCTTACCCGTGAAGTAAGTCCACTGAAGGATGCACTGCGAGCAGCTCAGGCCATCTGGAAGCTTCAGCCTGTATCGAAACGTCGCCGTTTTGGGGGTGTCTGTCGGGATTCGGTATCTTGTCTCATTTGTTCCTGGGATCCTGAGAGGATATTTATCAAAACAGTCCTGAGCTTCCCGTTTCGAGTTGTGATTGGCTGGGCACAGTTTGACCTCGAAGTAACCCCAGTGGTTGGCTGTGAGATCAACGAAAACGTCTATGACCTTGAATGAAAACTGTTGGAGCACCCCATAGATACTCATTTGCGAAACTTCCCGCTCATGGGCCAGCGATGGAGTCTGCCCCCCCCCCCCCCCTTGCCGATTGGGGTAGGGTACGCGGCGCCTCAGAATAGTTACAATCGCAAAATCATAGTAACTTCGATAGCTGGTTTTCAATTACACTTTGTAGGCCCTTTCCTTAAGGAGTCAAAGCACTAGTGACAGTACTGATACTTTCGTTTTACTCACAATCGAGGGCGTCGCTAGCCTTTTACCTTTGGGGGGGGGGGGGGGGCGTTCAGTTTGTGCTTACGGACTTCGCGGCAACGGCGTAAATTTCCCGCCAGCATAGAATAGAACCGGGGTAAAACTGGCTGTAATGAATCGGCTGAAATTATTCCGTTAGGCTAATGCAATCTATATATTTAAATTCATATATTCGTCTTTTCATTTCAGTTTTCGCCAGAATGCTAAGCCTCCAGCGACTGTACTTAGTTAAACCAAGCGCCGAATGCGAAATTTTGGAATCTGCCTGTTTTTGGAAAAATTTTGTTACAACTACAATACAACTTGAAGCTTTCAATCCCAAGAATTCTGTCCTAAACATCTGTTAAATGACACCTTTCTTCGAAACAGAGAATTCTACTAAATGCGCCGCAGGCGAAATTTTGTGTGAAACTAACTGTGATGCATCAGTTTAGATTATTTATCGGGCTTCGCCCGACGAAAGTACTTTCTCAAGACCTTTGAGAAGGAGCCCCCCCCCCCCAACGTGACGCCCCGACTCACAATACCTATATCGGATAACTTCGAAATGATACGTTACAAATTTTGGGACACGACGTTGTGCCCACCAACTTGACAAAAAACCTAGGCTCTTGGGTTGGCGATGATGAAAGTGAGATACCACGGTCAGTTACCGTGAGAACTGCTTACCGGTTCCGGCAAAAAAAAAGGCGACCCCCCCCCCCCCTCCTCACAGTGTTGATAAAATAAACTATATTTTCATATATTCAAATAATGTATACAACGGATACGTCAGTGTAATTACAGTTTCGTTTCCTCCCCGAAGTTGACCCTGAAGATTGACAGCCTGACGAGGACCCTTGTCAAGAAGGGCCGAAATATCGCTGATGAAGCATCTTAGCTGACGTATCCGCTGTATACATTATTTGATATATGTTTCAAAGTCAGCTTGGGCTCAAAGAATATTTATATTTTCATGAAAAGTATATACAGAGGCGAGCGGCCAGAGAGTCGTTATCACGCGCTTACATTTAGATCGCGTGTTTAGGAAAAATCTTAAAATACTCGCGATCCAGACTGCAGTTTCTGATAAGATTTTTATAATTCCATACATATCTGCGTTGGGGGAGGGGTGGCCTGGTATTTTCCGCCAGGGGTTTCGCCGGTGAGGTTGCGAGGTTTGTTTTCGCCTACAACCCTGCAAACACGCCTTTTGACCGTGGTATCAGGTACCATAGAAACGTCGAAAATTCGACCTTCGTATCAGATCCCACGTCGGAGATGGATTTGTGTGAAGCAAAGCTTGAAGATTTTATCGAGATTAATTTATTTATTTATTATTTCATTTAGCGTTAAGCTTTTAGCTTGTCGCCGTTACTTACACAAGTACAAACCTATTACATATACTTCACACAAATAAACTGATACACTACAAAAGTAAACAAATTTTGAGACTACAAAAGCAACTGAGTAAAATGGGAGGTCGACTATACCACGCTTGAACGTTTAAGTCCATCTTGGATGTCCGGACAAGGACATTAACCATAGAAACGAAGTAAAAACGAAATTTTTACCTGACCAGGTGTGTATCTCCGTCCGGTAAAACCCCCGTAGAACAAGCCTCCCATCTCGTGATTTCGGGGCGCTAGGTCCTTGTAGTTATTCCCACAGACACCACATTTCCCTCCATTTTGATTCCACTGGACTGCAAATCCACCACAGAACAGTTCGTTGTCGTTATAGTCAACAGGGGTCGGGTATCCAAACCTCCACATTGCGTTACGGGCAGGAGGGTCCATAAGTCGGCCATGTGAGTAGACAAGAGATGGGTAAAAGGCAATCTGGAATGAGACACCATTTTATTATAAAAACTTCTGTGAAATGGTCCTATGGTCTGCTCGCATTCTGTATAATAGTTCTAGAGCCGTCAAAGCAAAACTGCAGTATAGCGCTAAAAGCATTAAGTGACCCGTCGCACCTATAATACCAATATTACCAATGCAACCTACTTCCGTAATCGCTCCATGAGTTCTTAAAATACCCGTCGCACTATTTACTCTTCGATTTAAAGTATTTTAAAATATTTAAACTCTTTAAAACTGTGCTGTGCTTTCAACAAATAACCCATGGTTTTGGCTGTTTTAGGCCTTTCCCGAGACCCGTTGAGCATAAACAGGGGAACAATTTACATAACCGGTTTTTCTGATGGAAAAACTTCTCGACAACCGTCGTCAGTGTGATACACATCTAAGGTAGCAAAACACGGCAAGTGAGAAAACCAGCGTGGTTTGTTAGAAGGGTTACACGAAAGGGTTATACGAAACTGGGGTCTCTGGGTTTAGAAATATATGGAGTGATTATGGAAGTAGGTTGCATTAGTAGGTAAGACAAGTCCTTTAAACCCGGATACCCGAATTTCATACGGTACATTCTAACCCCTAATTCAGCTAATTTCCACACTTGCCTTCGATGCATATCATTCTCCCGACGGTTGTTTACGGGAAGCTCGCTCATCAGAAAAACCGGTTCTGTCAATTTTATCCTGTTTGTACTAAAGGTCAATGGGACTGAACAAAGGCTAAAACAGCCAAAGCTGTGGGTAATTTGCTAAAAGCAAGACCTAGTTTTCAATTGTTCAATATTTAAAAATACTGGACATAAACAACAAGCAGTATTAGGGGCGCTTTAAAGGTTAACCAAAAAGGGCTGGGATAGGACAATCTAGATACCCATCACTTATTCACTTAAAATTGGCTTGAAGACCCGCTGAAACCCGCTTCGTTGTTCCGCTGTTCACGAATAATCTATTTTCAAATGGTGGAATTTCCGTGTGATTTGTGGTACCTCTATGCGCTTGTATTTTTGTTGTATGCCTTACGAGAAATATTTATGATTTTTTTTTGTTCAGGCACTAAGCAATCTTCACCAATCTCACCACTGCCCATTGAAACGCCGCGCTTGTGTTAAGATTAAAATTTCCCGCGTTATAGTAGGATTTACGGTGGGGGACGCCGCAGATATTCTGAGCGTCATAACTGGAGCAGATAGTGGGGGAAAAAATCCCTTTGTAGAATCCAAATAATTCAGTGTATTCAATTAAATGACATAAACATGAGTTGGCTTTTTAGTTAAACTTTAATTGGGTTCATACAGAGAATCGGGCGCGAAACTTAATTTTCGTTTTGTAGCAGGTACGAAATTGCAAACGACGATGGCTATAAAAGGTGGCAAATGATGAAAAGCTTCCAGTGGCACTATATCTATTGAAGAAAAGATGGAGATAGATAGGTCAGTCTCTGGCAAACGAAATAAAACCAAAGGTTTCGATGGGATCCCAATGAGGAATACTTGTCGATCATTTTAATAAAGATAAATAGGTCTTGCAGATCTCCAATCTTTGCCGAACCGCACACATTTGATACCATTCAACAAACTACTGAGCAACAGCCACTAAGTCAAACTTTCGCGCTAAAAGCATGTTAAACGATCATTATTCCAAAACTGAAACCTGTCCGATGCACCCACGTAAGATACAGTAACAGCTTTGTTCCGGCATTTGTTAAACTGTTTAACGCTTCATCCACCATTAAAGAGCCCACATGATGTTGGTTTTCAAGCAAATATGTTTGACCGTTTAGTAGAGTGTAATTAATTTTATATATTTTTGGGATCCCTAAATGTAAGTGGAGGGATACCTATGACATCGCAAAAGCTTATGTCTGTCCGTCCTTCCGTCTGTCCGTCCGTCCGTCTGTCGGTCTGTGCGCGTTATAACTCTCGAAGAGAATGAGATATTTTGATGAAACTTGGTGTGAGGATTTTTTGTGTCAAGGGTAAGATCAGGTTCGTAGATGGGTTCTGTAGCCCTACATTTAGGGGTGGGGTTCAAATTAAGGGACAAACAAAATATTTTTAAGCAGCTAGTGTGATAGTCGATTATGGTGTAAGTAGGCATGCTGAGCACGATAGTGAAAACCATTTTCTCGCCGGACAAGTAGTTCGTCCGGAATCCGGCAAAAACCGGAAAGTTGGTTAAAAGTAAATGTTTCATTTGAAGTTGATTAAATGATCGATTTAGGGGTAAAAAAACATGCTGAAGACAAAGCTGAAAACCATTTTCTCGACGGACAACTAGTTCGCCCGGAATCCGGCCAAAACCGGAAAATTTGATAAAACCAAAAGTTTGATTAGATGACAGATTAAGGGGTAAGAAGAGAGGCGTATGACAATAAGTAAGTAAGTAAGTAATTAATTTATTTATAACCCGCCGTTTTCAGAAAGCGGAGTAAAGGAAGGATCATTTACCCGGACATATACTTAGTCCGGAATCCGGTTGTAACCGGATTTTTTTTTTAAGTCGAACTTTTATTCAAAGTTGATTAGATGTTCTTTATAGGGATTCGACGCTGGATTTGTTTCTGAATTTTCTTTTTTTTTTGCTGGACTAGTAGTGTGCCCGGAATTCGGCCGAAACCGGAAACTTGGCAGAAGCAAAGCAGGAAGTCTCGGTCACTATCGTCAAAATAGATATGGCTTATAGAGGTATATCTGAATTTTGTTTTCTCTGATGATTAGCCTAGCGAAGACAAGACCCTATTGTCTGAATCAATTATTAGATTTTTGGATTCAGGATGTATTCTTACCACATCACCGATGATCCGATCGAGTAAAAAAAAATTCTGTCGAATTTCCGAATTCTGTCGAATTTCCGAATTTTGTCTAATTTCGAATTCTGTCGAATTTCCGAATTCTGTCAAATTTCCAAATTCTGCCGGATAAATTAATTCTCGAGCAAGAAAATTAACGTTTACATACGGATTCAGCATATATACTTGCCCCTGTATGGATGTTCCGATCGACG
Organism: Branchinecta lynchi; assembly: GCA_023053575.1. Lineage (NCBI taxonomy): Eukaryota > Metazoa > Arthropoda > Branchiopoda > Anostraca > Branchinectidae > Branchinecta > Branchinecta lynchi. The sequence continues at coordinate 5,823,479 of JAKZAP010000021.1, read as the reverse complement.
AAAATTCAGGCTTTCGTCAGATTACGGTCAGTCTACTTGTCCGGGGGAACATCTAGTTTAGACAAGTATTCAGGGTGTATTCTTACCTTTATGTTGGCGCTCTAATCGACCAGCGTTTAACCTTTAATCAACTTCCGATGAGACTTTCACTCTCACCAATTTTCCGGTTTTCGCAGGATTCTGGGAAAACTACTTGACCGGCGAAAAAAGAAATTCCATAAACAGAATCAGCATGTCTCTGTGCCCCTATAACCAAGATTTATTCATTATTCATTTTCGTTATTCCCGGATTCCGGGTGAACTATTTGTCCGGTGAGAAAATGAAGTTCAGTTCTGGATTCAGCATGTGTTCTTATCTCTAATTCGACTGTCACATTAGCTTGAAACACAAATTTTTTGTATCCCTTAATTTAAAACCCCTTTCCCCACCCCTAAATAGAGCTACGTGGGTATCCCGTCACCTATGTTTTGGGATACCAAAAACGAGCTATTTTGCTAATATTTGCGCCAGTGTGAACCTACAGCAAGTCAGCTATATTTTTAGTCAGGGATATCTGGTCTCTTCTTGTCAGGTTTCTTCAGACAGTATAAAACGGAAGGAATGCTGGTTGAACCGTATATCTCGCCATTCTCAATTTATTTACTCGAAAGCCTTGAATTCAAAATTTGTTGGCGATTTGAATTTTCCACGGGTTTTCGCGATCAATCCAGCGGAAAGTGGAAGCAATTCCAGGGACAGATTCTCACAGTTTTCGTGAAGTGCTTTGCACGGCGGAAACGGTCTCTGGGACCTCACGAAAAGCCTCCTTAGAACGCATCATTCCGACCGACAACGTCCCACCGACAAAGCAAAACAAAGGATATAACAATTAACTTGCCAAAACGACACACGTCAATCTCGCTATCGCACTATTCATCTTGAATTACTAAGTTCGTGTCACTGTTTAACCAGATCGAATCTGAGCTACCACCACTTTCTACGCAGAAAGTTAGAAATGAGCGGGTCGCCGTAAAAGTGGAGCGACCTGTTTTTCTGGGTCAGCGTTATGACACATTGGGTGTGGTGATAGCATTGTTGATATTTGTTCTGCATATCTCGCCGTTTGATACTGGGGCTGGCGAGAGTAAATTCAGCGGACGGATGGATGCTTGAGCTGGTGTCGTGCCCACAGTCTCGTCACTTTTGGAGCAGGACTCGGACTATTTAAAGGACAACGCGCACTATTTACTGTTTATTTTCCAGTATTCAAAACTATTTGAATACTCTGTAACTATACTCTACTTTTAACAAATTATCCGCGGCTTTGGCTGTTTTAAGCATTTTTCGAGGCCCATTGACTTCTACCAAAAAATCGGCGAAATTCAGATAACTGGGTATCTCGCCGTTTGGTACTGGGGCTGGGGAGAGTAAATTCAGCGGACGGATGGATGCTTGAGCTGGTGCAATGCCCACAGAATCGCCACCTTTGGAGCAGGACTCGGACTATTTAAAGGACAACGCGCACTATTTACTGTTTATTTTCCAGTATTCAAAACTATTATAATACTCTGTAACTATACTCTACTTTTAACTATCCACGGCTTTGGCTGTTTTAAGCCTTTTTCGAGGCCCATTGACTTCTACCAAAAAATCGGCGAAATTCAGATAACTGGGTTTAAGCATGATACGCGGAAGGGAGCATAATGCGCATGAAAAATAGTGAATCATGCAGGTGCAAAGATGAGTGAGGTGTCGTTACTGCGTTTAGAATGAAACAAGAAATTTAGGTCTCCGGGTTTAAAATTAATGAATGCAATTACCTTAAATTGCCTTTGCAAGCAATAAAGATGTTGTATCCCGATGAGTAGCTTGCAGGCGATGATGGTGCTATTCCTGGTTACTACTTCTGGGGCACACCAGTCCCAGAGATGGACGAATCTCGATCAGGAAATGATTCGAATCCGAATCCAACCATTTCATGCTGAGGATTCGAATCCGACTTTAAGAAAAACCATATCATGTACATAGGTTACAGTTTAAAAATCAGGGGTGACAAAAAAACACTGTTCCCTAAGGCAAATGAGACGGTATGTAAACTACATTTCTAGGTTTTCATGTGTGCTTATTATAGGATGAGTCAGCACAATACCTAAAGCATAGCGTGTGGAAATTGGGAAAAGATTAGGAATTGGAGCGGATTCGTAAGATTCAAAGTTTGGAATCCGAGTCAGATCCGACTCAAGCCTGACAAGCAGAAGATTCGAATCCGACCAAAGGGACGAATCCCGCCCGCGCCAATCGTCGTCGAGTCGCTTTTTGAAACCCTCAGGGGTTTCGCTGGTGACGGTCAATTTAGACAGGCTGTTCCACAAAGGAACAGCTCGGTTGCTGAAGAAGTGCTGGCGAACACGAGAGGTACAGGATCTACGGAACAGCTTCCGGGCGTGGCCCCTAGTCCATGAGTGGTTGTCAGGGGCGAAGAGGGAGGGGAGACTATTTGGATTGAGAAGATTGAAGACTAGTCTAGAAGCACGTCTGTTCCGCCGGTAAGAAACCTTCAGTTTCTGCATTCGCTGTTCATAGGGTAGTGCGCCTCTCAGACCACAGATGGATGTTCTTGCTCGCCTTCGATTAGACTCTTGTCCTGTTTGTAGAAAGGTGAGCCGAGGGCGTTATCGCTCTCAAACTTTGGCCTGACCAAGGCTTTGTGAAGCTTCATGACATTCATGAAAGTTGGTTTGCTGGATGCAATTGGGCGTTTGATCATCCCTAGGGTCTGATTGGCGCTTGCCACTACCTTTTTGGTGTGGGAGTGGAATTTTAATTTGTTTCAATTACCGGATTAGTTTGCATTGGCATTATAGGTACGACGGGTCCTTTAAACAAGAGCCAGAAGCTCATATGGCACTTGCAAGGTGTGGGTAAGAGGATGAAAGTAGGAATTTCCCAATTCGTGGGTTTGTTGTGATCATTTGTGAGCAAAATCCTTGAAATAGGAATCACGAGAATTTACCGTTTGGTACAAATTATTGTATTTTGCACTTTATAGTGCAAAGGATAAGATGCACACTTTAAGGGTGCTAGAAATTCATTTCTAAGCAAAATCCTCGAGGCAAAAATGACCATGGGCTGGGGATAATGAAAACGTATATTTTGTTTAAAAGTATTTTTTGTGCTTTGCGGTTACGGTGAGTGCTTTAAGGGATGGTCGGATCTGGGAAGTGTCAATTCTAAGCCAATCTTGCCAAATCTCTAATGTTCAACCCAAGTTTCATCGTCCTAGCGTATCTGGAAGTACCTTAAATCGCGATCACCCGAATTCCCCCCCCCCCATCCAACTCCCCCAGCGTACCCGAGTCCGGTCCGGTTCTGCCACTGATGTATCTAAGGCTTATGCTTGTTCTTCCCACCAAGTGTCATCCCAATCGTTACACTCTAAGCGTGTCAGAACATTTCCGGTTCCCCCCACATTGATCGGATCCTAAGCTGTCTGCACTTTAAATGGAACATTTAAGACACGAGTTCTTTCCAAATATCAATTTCATTAAGATCCTACAACCCGTTCAAAAGTTGGACATACCTCAAGATTCCGGATTCCTCTCACTCCACTCCCCCCACGGTGGTCAAATCGGAGAAACGACTTTTCGTAAGTTAAAATGATACGCCTGCCAAGTTTCATCGTCATAGCGTATATGGAATCATCTAAACTCGGTATCACCGGAATTTCGGAACCCTCCCTCCAACTCCCCCCACAGTGCCCGGATCCCGTCCGGTCTTGTCAACTATGTATCTAGGGTTGTGGTTGCTGTTCCCACCAGGGGCGTCACGACTAGAGGGGAGGGGACGCCTCCCCCCCCCCCCCGAATTTTGTCGGTCAGTCGGTAAAAAATAGCCGAGTCGGCGCTTCGTGAAAACAGTCGGTTTCTCATAAGAATAGTCGATTTTTTCTAAAAAATAGTAGTTTTTCTAGTAACGCCTCTTATTCCCACCAAGGTTCATCCCGATCCATCCACTTTGAACATGTCACACGATTTCCGGTTCGCCCCCTCCAACTCTCCCGAAAGTCACCGGATCCGTTCCGGACTTGAAATGTGGCATCTGCGACACAAGGTCTTTCCAAATATCAAGTTTCATTGATCCGATTCCCCGTTCAAAAGTTATACATACGCTAATATTCGGATTCCCTCCACTCCCCCACGCTGGTCGGATCGGGGAAGTGACTATTTCCGAACTAGTTTGATGGGGTCCCTAATATGCCTGCCAAGTTTCATCGTCCTAGCACATCTGGAAGTACCCTAGCTCGTGATCACCGGACTGACCGATGGAAAAGTGATCGGTATATGGCACTTGGCCGGAAGGCAAGTGCCATAAAATAATAAAAACATATTGTTAGGACTCGGGGGGTGACTCGTGAACTTGTCTTTGGGTCTCAGACTCTAGAGAAGCTCTGGGAAATTTGGTTGCAAGAAAGAACCCACAAGCTTTACGAAAGAACTCTACAACAACCCCTTCTATATCCTTCGGCTAATTGCAAGTCCCCCTCCATGGAGAATATGGAGGCTTCCCTCACCAGAGGGAAGCATCCAAGTGTCATCATGTCAATCAGGAGCGTGCTCGTTTTCAAAATTATGCGCGGAGCGTTCAGTCTTAGGTAAAATTAATGATCACTTTCATAGTTTCGCAATAATTGGCATGCACCCGCTGAACAGAAAATCAAACTGGAAAAACCCGAAAGAGCTATTGGACGAAAACTTCATCTACAAGTCGAAGACATCTATAACAAGATAGTAGTTACATCGAGCCATGCAGTCATCTGAGACTTACTTTTATTTTTGTTTTCAACTACGCTCAAATCCCCCCCCCCTCCCCCTCGATAAAACTGATAAAAAAAACGCAGAATGCGGATTCGCCGACACTAGCGGAAAAATTAGCGCCGCGCCATTTCAACAAGTCGAATTTTGTTTGCATCGCTGAAAAGATTCGCGTTTTATGGGCAGAAAGCTTAATGCCGCGAACGGACGATCAGGGTCGGGCGGTGCGGTTTGGAATTCCTGCCAAAATTATCGGCACAACAATCAGTTCGTTATGGAGAAGACATCTTTTCAATTTTTTGATCAAAGCGCAGAACACAGCCTTGTATCCCACGCAAAAACCGGAATCACTCTCCGTTGGTTTTCGACCTGCTTCGGAAAGTTGCTAAGTTCGTGAAGTCGATCGTAAACCTGCTTAAAGTCCAAGTGGGCAAGAAGTTGAACTTCCGTTGACATTTTTCGTAAAGTTCACGAGCTTGACAAACAGGAGAAGAGATCCAAAGCATTGCAATAAATTTGAGAATGCGGAATCAGGAAACTGGAGATTTGCTGATATGATATGATATGGCATATACTCAAATTGGCCTTTCTGTTAACATTTCTAAATGTCAGTATCTTAACAGCCCAAAAGATTCCGGTAATTCTTTTCAAAATGAAAAACTCCCCAATTCCCCTACCGTAAAATGGCTTGGCATGATCATAGCACAGTCTCTAAGAAAAATCTGCGATAACGCTGTTTCGGCTGTTCACGATTCCATCCATGCCGGACATGGAACAAGACCAAAGGTGTCGATGGGATCCCAAAAATCTAATATTTGATTCAGACAATCGGGTCTTGTCTTCGCCAGATCCCGTCTTGGACAGGCTAATCATCAGAGAAAACCAAGTTCAGATATACCTCTATAAGCCATATCTATTTTGACGATACTGACCGAGACTTCCTGCCGATTTCCGACCGAACTACTAGTCCAGAGACAAAAAGATTTAAAATGTATCAGGACTTATTATTTCAAATACTGTAAATTCCTCTTGTACCTTCGTCGACGTTATAGGAATTCCCGTATAACTACGGTACAACTTTTTTGACCGTGACCCTTGTGCAAATTTATCTGCAATTGCCCAGGACCTTCACGTTTCCATTTCTTCGCATTCCATCTAGGAAGAAGATTTTTTTATTTACTACATTTATTGGAAGCTCAGTGTATTTTTTCCTTTTCTTTGTCTGTACTGCACTATTTTCCTCTTCTCAACTGCGTAAATAAAATTCCATTATACATAGATATTCCTCGAGCCCAAGGGAATCAGGTATAAAAATGACTAAAAACGGATAGGTCAGCTAGGATTCTGCCCTTCTTGGCAAGGGACAAAATGTTGCTGAAGAATATCCTAGCTGACCTATCTGTTTTGAGTCGGTAAATATGTATGATGATAAGGTCTACTATCACAGAACTTTCTTAAAGTGAACAAGATGAAATTTTCGTCTGAGCGGCGACTCGGTTTCCTCTGCGATTTCAATGGTCGAGAAAGCGTTCAAGCAGGCTAATGGAAAGCTCGGGAAAAGTAAATGTTCTGGATATAGTAGAAAACATTTAAGACTTATGGCAGACATGGACATACCCAATGAACCGCAGGACTGTCATATAAACCAACTGATTTAATCCGTCAAGTAGGTTTTTTACACTGTCAGAAGTTTCATAACAGGTAACACAAGGATGCGCAGTTTCAACAATAACAATTTGGATGTTATCTATTATGATTTTTACAAACGTTACGCATTAAATGTTAGGCGTATATTGCCAGGGAAAAAGCATATACTGACTTTTCGGATATCATGATAAAATAAAAAAAAATAAAAAGATATTTTTTCAACGGTGTTTCGGCTTTTCTGTTTACCGGTTTAATGAGTAACGTTTGTAAACATAACAACTTAAGTCCTAAGTGTTATCTGTTGAAACCGCGCATTGTGTTATCTGTTATTGATCATCTGACACGAGTATTGTTTTTTTAGGTAGAAAAAAACGGAAAGCGATTCCCCAGTAGGTTTCCGTGGGTATCGCATAGGAACGGGATTCCCGGATCTGGAACTCCTCAATAAGTTCCAGTACTTCCCTTTCGAAAAGCCCACATTATTGCCTCTATGGGTGAGGCGAGCGATACAATACAAGAATATGTGCGAAAGTGAATTGGGGTTGAGGTCCAAACAGTTTACCGGACTACACTGTCAGGAGTTTGGTAACATTTAACACATGCTTGCGCATCCTTGTGGTACACGTTGTGAGAAAAATCTGTTACAACCCTTTTAAATATTTTCTTAAAAAGGGTCGTAACAGAAACTTTGCCTTGGAACATAACATTTAAAAAGGTCATGTTGTTATTACATGTCGTCGGTGTCAAGCGTAAACCACATACCTCCCCTTTTCAAAAATTTTCAGGACATGAAAAAAACATAATAACTTTTTCTCGTTAGTAGTACAGCCCCCCATGTTAATCCGAGATTCGTGGTTTCCATCTTGGTTGTATCTCCCAAACTATGAGTCGGAGGCAATCGATATACGCACCGTTCGACGCAGAATTGTTCGGCGAATAGAACTGTGTCAAAAAGTGTAAATCACAAATTTGATCAGATAAGTGGTTTCCACTTGATACCGACGATGTAAGGGCCCATATTGCTATTGTATGAGCCAGTCTTTAATTTATCGTTTATCAACAAATCTAAAATAGCTTTAGATAGCATTCATCTGGACGAAATGTTTTCGGTCTCAAAATTTCATAAAGCTTTTATTTCTGGTACCAAAATTTATCTTTAAATTAACTTGTTTGTGACAGCCAGAGGCTTCACTAGCCAAAATGTTTGGGGAGGTGGGGGGTCAAGGCATTTAACCGACTGGCTGGTAATTTTTACCGATTGTTTTTGCACAAAAACGACTGTTTTCAAGAAAAACGACAGTTTTGAACAAGAGCTACGAGCTCATATGGCACTTGTTACGAGTAGGCACGGCTCGGTTATGTCAATGATATATCTAGTGTTTACTAGGTGTCTTCCCACCAAGTTTCATCTAGATCCCTCCACTCATAGCGTTTTCCAATATTTCCGGTTCTCCCCTCCAGCTCCCCCCAAAAGTCACCGGATCCGGTCCGGATTTTAAGTGGGTTGTCTGAGGCATGAGGTCTTTCCAAATATCAAGTTTCATCGAGATCCGGTCACCCGTTCAAAAGTTATAAATACCTCAAGATTCCGGATTCCCCCTCCCTCCACTCCCCCAACAGTGCCCGAATCGGCTTGGTCATGTCAATGATGTATCTAGTGTTTGCTAGGTGTCTTCCCACCAAGTTTCATCTCGATCCCTCCACTCATAGAGTTTCCCAAGATTTCCGGTTAACCCCTCCAGCTCCCCCAAAAGTCAACGGATCCGGTCCGGGTTTTAAGTGGGTCGTCTGAGGCATGAGGCCTTTCCAAATATCAAGTTCCATCGAGATCCGACCACCCGTTCAAAAGTTATAAATACCTCAAGATTCCGGATTCCCCCTCCCTCCAATCCCCCCCACAGTGTCCGAATTGGCCCGGTTATGTCAATGATGTATCTTCACACCAAGTTTCATCTCGATCCCTCCACTCACAGCGTTTCCCAAGATTTCCGGTTGCCCCCTCCAGCTCCCCCCAAAAGTCACCGGATCCGGTCCGGATTTTAAGTGGGTCGTCTGAGGCATGAGGTCGTTCCAAATATCAAGTTTCATCGAGATCCGGTCACCCGTTAAAAAGTTATAAATTCCTCAAGATTCCGGATTCCCCTCCCTCCACTCCCCCGACAGTGCCCGAATCGGCTCGGTCATGTCAATGACGTATCTAGTGTTTACTAGGTGTCTTCCCACCAAGTTTCATCTCGACCCCTCCAATCATAGCGTTTCCCAAGATTTCCGGTTGCCTCCTCCAGCTCCCTCCAAAAATCACCGGATCCGGTCCGGATTTTAAGTGGGTCGTCTGAGGCATGAGGTCTTTCCAAATATCAAGTTCCATCGAGATCCGATCACCCGTTCAAAAGTTATAAATACCTAAAGATTCCGGATTCCCCCTCCCTCCACTCCCCCCCACAGTACCCGAATCGGCTCGGTTATGTCAATGATGTATCTAGTGTTTGCTAGGTGTCTTCCCACCAAGTTTCATCTCGATCCCTCCACTCATAGCGTTTCCCAAGATTTCCGGTTGCCCCCTCCAGCTCCCCCCAAAAGTCACCGGATCCGGTCCGGATTTTAAGTACGTCGTCTGAGGCATGAGGTCTTTCCAAATATCAAGTTCCATCGAGATCCGATCCCCCGTTCAAAAGTTATAAATACCTCAAGGTTCCGGATTCCCCCTCCCTCCACTCCCCCCCACAGTGCCCGAATCGGCTCGGTTATGTCAATGATGTATCTAGTGTTTGCTAGGTGTCTTCCCACCGAGTTTCATCTCGATCCCTCCACTCATAGCGTTTCCCAAGATTTCCGGTTGCCCCCTCCAGCTCCCCCCAAAAGTCACCGGATCCGGTCCGGATTTTAAGTGGGTCGTCTGAGGCATGAGGTCGTTCCAAATATCAAGTTTCATCGAGATCCGATCACCCGTTCAAAAGTTATAAATACCTCAAGATTCCGGATTCCCCCTCCCTCCACTCCCCCCCACAGTACCCGAATCGGCTCGGTTATGTCAATGATGTATCTAGTGTTTGCTAGGTGTCTTCCCACCAAGTTTCATCTCGATCCCTCCACTCATAGCGTTTCCCAAGATTTCCGGTTGCCCCCTCCAGCTCCCCCCAAAAGTCACCGGATCCGGTCCGGATTTTAAGTGGGTCGTCTGAGGCATGAGGTCGTTCCAAATATCAAGTTTCATCGAGATCCGATCACCCGTTCAAAAGTTATAAATACCTCAAGATTCCGGATTCCCCCTCCCTTCACTCCCCCCACGATGCTCGGATCGGGGAAGTGACTATTTCCAACTTAATCATTTGGGGTCCCTGATACGCTTGCCAAGTTTTATCGTCCTAGCTTATCTGGAAGTGCCCGAACTAGCAAAACCTGGACAGACCGACGGACGGACAGAAATTGCGATCGCTATATGGCACTTGGCCGAAGGGCAAGTGCCATAAAAAAAGCCGACTGATTTTCCGAAAAACCGACTGTTTTCAAGAAAAATCAACTGATTTTCAGAAAAAACCGACTGTCTTGACGAAAAATCGCGGCAGTTCGCGCCGACTCTGTTATTTTACTGACTGGCAGTCATAATTGTTTATTCATTCGAATGTATTACGATACGACGCTAGCAAGTTAGTTGAATGAGCTATTGAGGAAAGTAAAGGTTATTCCATATTCAAATAATGCATAAAACGGATATGTCAGCTACGATGCTTCGGCCCTTCTGGGCAAGGGTACTCGTCGAGGACGGGCTCAAGGAATGGTTATTTAATTTTTAAAAAATAACAAAAATGTCCTTGCATCCAACATAACATAACCATGTTTTATATAGAGGCAAAAGCCTTATTATTGCAATTATATTATTATTATTATTATGTTTTATCTGTTATCAAACTTCTGGAAGAGTAGCCTGGAGCTCAGTGAGTAGGCGCCCAGGGTCGAAGGCTATGGACAAAAAACATATTTGCCAAGTTAGGAAACTAAGATTTATTTATTTAAAATAAATCAGACTAAATGACCATTATGACTAATTACCTACCAGAAACAATGGAAGAAATGATACACACGGTTCTAACTCGGGATTGAAAAGTTTCATTTGCTTAGCTTCCTTGATTTCGGAACCGAGACCCACAACAAATACGAAACTTCCAACCCACCCGAAGAGGTAATCCTACCCAGCATGACCGTAGCTTCCAGTGGCATGCATGGGCAAGTCCTGGCAATTCTTTGGCAGGCTCACTGGGCCTACGGAAAGTGTGTTCACTGTAAAAAGGTTCTCCGAGTAGGGATTAAAGTTAACAGCAGTATTTGCTATTGGGATTAATCTTATCTCTACTAAGATAAGATTAATCCGACTTAGTGATAAAATTATCTTTTTAGAGACAAGATTAATCCCAACAGCAAGTACTGCAAGATTTGTTTTTAGTGTTAATGATAAGCAGCTTATGCCTTGTCAGGGAACGAAATTCCTGCAAGGATTCACCCCCCCCCCCCCATCATTACTTCCATACGGGAAAGGTGATATTTGTTTATGTTTTGGACAGACGATTAGGGCCTGTGATCGGAATTCCGGACAGGATTGTCCGCACCATCCTTCCATACGGAAAAATTGAGATTTGTTCAACTTTATGACGAAAGTGGAGAAAATCCGGCCACGAAATATTGATCGTGTTGGCGCTCTTAGCGAACTAAGCTGAGCACACAACGGAAAGAACCAATCGGGCATCGTCTCGTTAGGTTGCAGTCTTTACATGAAGCACTACTAGCCCCGTGAATAACAGTCACGCCGCTGTTATACGCAATGCACATTCTCTGAAGCCTAAGGTTCGTGAGGAGCCCTAGGCTTTCAAAAGCATAGCTTCCTTCAAAATGAGTAACCGCAGAACTGCATTTGCTGAAACAATAATTACCGATCTTCAGAAAAATATGAGCGTGTTTCACCTTTAATCCAATAATAGTAACTATTATAGTTACTATTTCCGTTCCAACCTCACACAAAGTTACTACGCTGACCGTTCCAACCTTCTAGAAATACAACTAATAGTAACTATTTGCTTACCATGCTCGGGAGCGTAGTGAGCGTGGTAACTCTCTCTGTATTTGCCCGTGGCATGATCTTCTGCTGGAAATAGAAAAATTGTTCCAGCCTTGGCTGCATAAAGCCAGAATTTGTGACGTCGTGCGTAGTAACTACGGTAAGTAGGGTGGAACACGCTCAATATCATACCAACTGCTTAGTTGCTTCATCTCCCATCCAATTTCGCACAAAATCCTCACGAAATACTACATTTTCTCAGAAAATTACAACACATATCAGAAAGTTTCCATTATATTCTCAGGAAATGCTCACACTTTTCCTTAAAAGCGACCACTATCTCAGGAAATGCGCAAGCTTCTCACCATACTCTCGCATCTCACAACTTTTTCATTAGTCAATATCAACTCCGCCCAGCAAAAAATGCCAGGTCCGATGATTCACCGGGGGACTCCCCCCAAGGAGCCGAACCCAAGGCCCATGCCCTTCGCTGTGTGTGTGGCGGCCCTAGCCTGTTCGTACTGCATGTCAAGCTTGGAGAAAAGCTCGGCCTGCTTCTTCAGAACCTCTTCGCTTTCGGGCACGGCACCAGATTCTGAAAGAAAGTTTGCAACTTAATCGCAAATCGTGAAACATCAGTTGCGCTTTTTGCAGATACCATGGTATCTGTTACCACCGTAACTGGATCCGTAAATTAGTCGTTTTTGCACTTACAATTGTATCTGATATACGGTTGCTCTGCAAACACGACAATTGTTGAGATTGCGCTATTCGAAGTCATCCCAAAAGAAAAACTGATATTCAGTCACATCACCAAGTGCCAAACTTCTTTCCCACCAATTTGACAAAAAACGACGAAATTGAGATGACTGTTTCAGATACCACGATAACTGGCGAGATATCACGATAACTGCAACAAGACCAAAGTTTTCGATGGGATCCCAAATATTTAACATCTGATCCAGACAATTGGGTCTTGTAGAGATCCAGTCTTCGTCAGACTCCTTAAGCACTTTACTAATAAAATTTATAAACAGAACAAGGCAAATGGTAATCATCCGAGAAGACCAAGTTCAGATATGGATTCAGCATGTGTGTTTACCCCTATAGCCTGCGTCATCTTGACTTTGACGAAAGTTCCTAACTTACTTTCTGCCAAATTTCCTGTTTCAGCCGGATTCCGGGCTACTACTTGTCTTGCAAAAAACTGAATTTCAAAAACGGATTCAGCGCATCTCCTTGACCCTACGTCGAACCTCTAATCAACTTCAGATAAAACTTCAACCTTTAACAAATTTTCTGATTTCAGCCGGATTCGTGGCGAACTATGTGTCCACTGTCCAGGTAGAAAATGATTGTCATACACAAATTCAGCATGTCTTCTTACCCGTGAATCGAACACCTTATGAAATTCATATAAAACTTTTACTTTTAACAAAATTTACGGTTTTGGCCGGATTCCGGGCGATCTACTTGTCTGGCGAGCAAATAATTTTCATATACGGATTCAGCATATTTCCCTACTCTTAAATCGAACCTCTAATCAAATTCAGATTAAACTTTTATTTTTGGCAAATTTTCCGGATTTGGCCGGATTCCAGGCGATCTACTTGTCCGACGATAAAATCATTTTCAGATTCGGATCTCCTTACTCCTAAATCGGACATCTAACCGACTTCAGATAAAACTTTTACTTTTAACAAACTTTCCGGTTTATGCCGGATTCCGGGTGAACTACTTGTCCGGCAAGAAAATAGTTTTCATATTTGTGTTCAGCATGTCGTTTTACCCCTTAATCGACTATCTCATTAGCTTTAAAAAATATATTTTCGCCCCTTAATTCGAAACACCTCCCCCTCTCCTAAATATGCAGCTATCGGGCCCATCTAAGAACTCGACCTTTCCTTTGACTCGAAGAATCCTCCCACCAAGTTTCATCAAAATATCTCATTCCCTTCGAGAGTTATCGTGCTGACAGACGGATGGGCGGACGGGCGGACAGACGGATAACTTTTTCGATGTCATAGGTAGCCCTCCACTTACGTTTTGGGATCCCAAAAACGCCTTTTGACCGTGGTATCAGATACCACGATAACTGCATAAACGACTTTAGACCTTGGTATCAGATACCATGGTATCTGCAAAAACGCAACTATCATCCTCTGCGTATGTCAGGGTCCCAAAACGAGGCTGTGGTTCGAGCAGTGAAACTTTACTGCAACCCTAAAAAAACAGGACTAATACGCGAAAAAGTTGGAGAAACATTTATGAACAAACAAGGAATGTGTAACGAAAAGGCCAAGAAGAGTCAAGATCAAGAAGAGGCGAAACACTAATGTTGTTGATGTCTGTTGATTTGGACCGCCATCTTCTCTTTGAGGGTGCGTTCCAGATCCAAATTGTGAAACGAACACCAGTTGACAGTTAACTGACAGCTGACAAACAGACAGCAAAAAAGAAAAGACGAAGCATGACTGAAATGAACTTGTGTTACTCCAGAAATATCTGAATCACAATCCAGATTCCCGTGTTATCTTTGTATTCAAAAATCCAACGAATTCCTTGTCTTCAATAGAACAGGCCCATTTTATATGGTCAGAGTAGTGCCTGCCAAGTCAAACATTTTTCACTGGCGTAAGCTGCAATAGGAAAAAAATTGGCGCTCTTCTTTTCACTTTTTCAATATCAACATGGCATAACGATAGATGGCTCCGCATCCAATCGGAACTAAGGGTAACAGTTAACAACAACGCAAATGGTTCTGAATGAACTGGTTTAAGAAGGCGTTGGATTCCGGCAACAAATGTTTAATCCCAATTCAGCCATCAGAGCCTCGTTTTTGTTGCATGCTGCAGGTCCACTTCTCGGCCGATTCCGGACTGATTCACATCCGTTTTTGCACTGCAGCGCTTCTCGAGAATCACGGACTTGCTCCCTGACCAAGTCCGTGCTTCCCTGCAAGATGCTGCAGCGCTGCAGCTTCAACCAAGAAGAAAGTGATTCCAAAAACGCATATTATGCAAAAGCAAAGAAGTGCTGCAGCAGCGATGCGGCAGCGCTGCAACAAAAACGAGGCTCAGGACTAGTTTAGGAGAACTTTACCTTCAGCTCCTTTCATGCCCATGAGTCTTTTAAACTTGCTGCTCACTTTCCCATCTTGGTCTTCTTTGAAAGCAGCAGCCTTCCACACTGTAGCAGTAGTCAAAGAGCCAGACGGTCCTTCCGATGCAGCTGGGGCAGCTTCAGCTTTCTCTTGAGGCTAAAAAACAAATAAAAATATTAACTATTTACGGCTAAACGTGAGGAAAGATGTCTTTTCGTTCTCAAAGGTAAATGCATAACACAAATTTGGTTTACTTTTGTTTACGTGTATGCGGGGAGGAGGGGGGGGGGGGGGCATACACGAACTCCCCTTTTTTTTTACAACGCTCTAAAGTTAGGGCATTACTCCCAGGAAGGTGGTGGTTGGCTGTCTTCGCGTTCTTAGTACAATATCGACTTGCGAGACCATTCTACCTACACATTCTCAGATCTGCTGGAGTGAATTTTCGTGCATCTTCAGTAAAGTTTACAGATTCAAGGGTGTAATCACTACTACACTACAGCTGGGAAACCTGGCGATGCCGTAATGAGGTATTAACGTTAACTTACTGTCCTGATTGCCAAAACGGAAGATCTGTGTCCAACCCCCCCCCCCCCACACACACACACACAGAAACCAGATTTGTTGTCATGGCTCGGTGAGGAGTCCATCCCTAGCCATGACTCGCCGATGACCGGTATAGACAAAGTACGCTGAGGGAGAACCGTACACCGATGAAAGTGAGGCATCGAGGGGTTGATCGCTCGAAATGTCGCTGCAACTTTCGGCCACTAAACTCAGTTTTCGTGGTAGCGTAGCTCCTATCTCCAACTTACCAATTTGATTAGTCCATTAGTAAGTAAGTAAGTAAGTAAATTATTTATGACCCGCCATTTGGGAAAGGCGGAGTAATTGAAGAAAGTAAAAAAAAACACATACAAACACAGAAAAAGACACTTAATTTTTAATCTTCAGTCAGGAAACAGTGGACGACGTCGTGTGCTGGTTCGGCCCTGTCTTCCATGATTTTTGAAAGCGATGAGGAAACATCCAAAAGGGTAGCACTTGCATCTTGAATTTTGAACTTTAGTATATACGCTAAGCAGTCACTTACCTTATTTTGCCAGAGAGCTCTTCGTTTTGCTAACTGCGCTTGTATCCTCGCTACCGCCTGAGGCGCGACGCTTGACGGAACTGCGTTCAGCACCGGCTCGCGATTCGGGTCGTCCTGACGATGGTCCTGAGGTCGACGGTCTTAAAAAACAAAACAGACGTTACACAATCTGATCATAATAGTACACAGTAAGGGTAATAACGACCCCCCGCTCACGCCAGGCTTCGCTTCTAAAAGGCAGGTCTGGACACCCAATTACTTGTATGACTAAGAACGTGTCCGAAAGCTTTTTGGTGCTGTAAATGCTGCATTAATGCTGCATTTTCTTCTTTTTTTGTCCGAAAGCTGTTTTTTGTCCGAAAAATTAAGTCAGGAAGAAGGAGAAGAAAAAAGAATTAGCTGGATAAAGCTGACAAAATGGATCAGCTACTGATATCCAACCTTCTTATCTTTCCTTTCTTCGTTGGCCATGATCGCCAGTTGTCTTAGAATTTAGAATGTTTGACGAATTGTCAGTTGTCTTTTTGAATTTGTTATGTTTGCCGCCGAAAACACTGAGAGAATCGCCGTACTCCCCAGTTTCTTCTTGAAAATTCAGCATAAAATTTAGCATTCTTGCTGAATTTTTTGACGAGTTTTATGCTGCATTAATTGAGCGAAAATTTAAGTCCGAAAGCGAAATGCTGCATAAAATGCTGAATCAATTCAGCATTTTCGTTCGTGTCGGAGCTTCCGGACGCGTTCTAAATCGGCCGGCCCTTCTCAAATTAATCGCTCCTAACACGATCTAAAACGCTGCTCCAAGTTTACGCGTAAAACCTATCAACCAAACAAGAGTGGACACTCAAAATTGAGGCGTTTTTTTTTTTAGCAGTTCTTCTGTTTATCAAGAGCGTTGACCAAGAAACTACTGTTGACCGCGAAAACGTCCCTGTTGATCAACAGAGGTGAATCTTCGCCAGAACGCTCTGTTTCAAACATCTGGCTGATTACTCCACAAATTGACCAACAGACTCGATCGACAACACTTCCAGTTGCTGGTCGTTTTGACCAACAATGTTGGCCACAGAGGTTTCTGTTGGTTGCTAGAACGCGCTGTTGGTCAACACTGACTCAACGTTGAACCGCTAAAAAAGCCTTTGGTTCAGTTCAGCCTTAATGTTTGGTAAGAAAAAACACAAGAGAAGAAAACTACCACAAGTAAATAGTACTAATCAATAACAATGAGTCTATAGTCAGAATTAGAATCCTTAGCTTTGGAAAGGGTTTTCAGGTGTCGAGTTTCCAATCGTCCTTAATCTGATAGGAGCGCTCACTCGAATGGAAACACTCCCAGAACACGTCCGCTAACCCCCCCCCCCCCCCACCAACTCCCAACCTCACCGAGGCCGAATCCGGTCCGAATCTAAAATTATATTTCTAGGACGCATGACTTCCACACCAAACAAAATAGAAAAAACGAGATTTTCATTTTTTTTTCGCACCGTCCGCGCGGTGCTCTAAATAAAATCGATGATATCTGCACCTTCTGAA
The DNA here is from genome assembly GCA_023053575.1 of Branchinecta lynchi. Taxonomy (NCBI): domain Eukaryota; kingdom Metazoa; phylum Arthropoda; class Branchiopoda; order Anostraca; family Branchinectidae; genus Branchinecta; species Branchinecta lynchi. The sequence continues at coordinate 5,806,262 of JAKZAP010000021.1, read as the reverse complement.
TCCTCTTTGGCGGATTGGATGCGTAAAAATTGAAGGTCACGCAAAGTCAGTACAAGGGTTTTCTGCTTAATAATGTGTTTAAGTGATCCTACAACAGCCCCACTGGGGGAGAGTTACCACTATACGGTCCAATGGAATCCGTTAGAAAAAATAAAAATAGCGTACTCGGTGACGGAAGTCACCAGCAGGCCAATCACGGGTGCTGGTCTCTTCTCTTTTGGTGATTGGATTACTTCCGAGGTTTGGACTGATGTGTTACATATTGAAGATGTTGATGCTAAAACTGAGTGCATGCACAAAAAACTGATAACACAGTTCGAATCTTCTTTTCCTGAACGGAAAAGAAACGTTTGTTCTTCTGACAAACCTTACCTAAATTCAGAAACAAAAACAAAAAACAAAAGAAGAAATTAAAACTTTTTAGAGAAGGTAGGCATGAAGAAGCCAACAAGCTGAGAAATGAAATAAAGGAACAAATTAAGAAAGCCCAAGCTGATTTTTATTCGAAAGAAGTTGATCATCTTTTAGCTTCTAAACCGGCGAAGTTCTTTCAAGAAATAAAAAAGCTGGCTGGTAAAATCCTTCACCCGTTGATTTTCAGAAAGACGAACTGCCTGTCAAAACAGCCAATGATTTAAATGCCCATTTTGCCGCGATTGTTCAGTCTTACCCACCACTTTCTCCGAAGACCCCTTTGTTAATGAGCCCTTTATATCCCAAATACATAGTATACCTCCTCAAGAGACCTCCCCGGTATCAATATCCCTGAAATAATAATATCCGAGGTGAAACTTAAGCTGTCCAAGCTAAAAAGAACTACAGTTACGCCTTTCGGTATCCCAGTGACGTTAATTAAGGCTTTTGCAGCTGAATTGGCCCTTCCGCTGACCAACATTTATAATAAAATATCACGTAGTAGCCAGTACCCTAGAAAGTGGAAAGTGGGGTTTATTACACCAATACCAAAGAAGGGTGGTGCTAATGATTTTACTGGGGTAGTACGGGGATATTTAACTGATAGATTACAAATTGTAAAGTATAAACAGTGCATGTCAGACGCGCTTCCAGTTTTTTGTGGGGTGCCCCAGGGAACTGTCCTTGGTCCTCTGTGTTTTCTTATTATGATAAATGATGTTGCTCAGGATATTGATGAACGATGGAAATTCATAGACGATTTACCACTGGTAGAAGTTGTGGGAAAGAATTTAAAAAGTCAATCTTTGGGTATAATTCAGGATATTGCTACAGAAGCTTCTCGGTCAAATATGGTAGTGAACAGTGACAAATCTACAATACTAACAATCTAATTTTTTATAACTCTCCAACAGTTCCACCCTCCCATTCCTGATAACCGTGCTTCTGACCAAATTACACTCCTTGGCGTTATCATATCTTTTGATATGTCTTGGGAGGAAAATACCAAGTATATTTTAAAGAAAGTTAACTCTTCCATGAGTATGTTAAAAATCCTAAAGAAATTCGAAGTCCCTAAAGAAAGAATGAAAGATTTGCATTGTATGTTTGTCCGTTCACTACTTGAATATGCTTTTCCAGCATTGCATGATAGACTTACAAAGAGTGACTCAGATAAGTTGGAAAGAATCCAAAACCGTGCTGTTCAAATTATAATTGGTGGCCATAAAATGCCGTACTCGTATCTCCTAAAGGGGTGTAAGCTGGAGCCCCTTTCTGTTCGTAGAGAACAGCTGTGCCAACGTTTCGGAACAAATCTGTTATCCCACCCTTTCTACCGAAATATGCTTCCTCCACCTTTTTCACCGGAAAGAACCAGACCTCCAAGAGAAGCAGCTATGAAAGTACCAAAACTCACACCTGTCGCTTGCAAAACTGAAAAGTACCGTAATAGTGTTGTGCCTCAGTTTACCTTGTATCATAAAAACCTTACTTGAATTATTGTATTTATTGTATGACAATTGTATATATGCTTTATTGTAGGTTAATGACAAGTGTCAATCAATTTGCTCGCGCATGAAATGTTGTGCCGCATTTATTTTGAAATTAAATTAAATTAAATCTTTTTGGTTTCCCAGATGGATAGATAATATTCCTTCTGTTACTGTTACTGTTTTTGTTTGTATTCTTGTATTTGGCTAGTCAATATGGAATTTCTTTTTCCGGATTAAAGAGATTCGGGACATATATCAGACGAAAACAACTCACCCCCTCCACGTCTATCACGGCGGCCTCCTCTGTAGTTCCCTCGATCTCGCTGGTACCGGTCTTGGCTTCGGCTCCTCGATCTCCGACGCTTTGGACTTCTCGACCGTGATCGATGTCGGTCAGCACGGCGGTCATCGTGCCGTCGATCGCTATTATTTTAATTAGCGGAAAGGGTTAGACAATATGCTAATAAGAGCTATCAATCTGTGCGACTGCAGATTGCTCTCGAAGTCCTGATTATGGACAGACTGGAAAGTCGCTCTAAAAATTCGATCTGGCGACCGGAATAGAGAGATAGGAAAGCATCAGGGATGGGAAAGCGCGAGAAAAAGCTTAACTGTAATCCTTCGAAGATCAACACGAGCTGATCAATAAAGCTTCCCGACGCGATAGAGAGATTGCAGCCTACCCAACGAAAACGGATAGGAGTAGAAAAAGAGTAGTTTAACATTGTGAAGTATAGGGCTTTCGGCTTTGAGACCAATTTATCCATGTTTTATTACTATTATAAGCCTGTAAATAGCTGGAAACGATTCCTAGTTTTTTCTTAATTGTATAACCACAGCTTTATAGAAAAGTTTGACCAGAAATGAGAGTTTGAACGGTTGAAACTTTCAGTCAAAAACGAATACTGCTTCCTATTGGTTGGTTTTTGAATGACATGTCATAACCGACCAACAGAATTCGAGACTCCGTTTTTGTGTTCAAACTCTGAATCCTTCAAGCTCCTACTTCCATGGAAACTCTTTTGCAAAAAAAGAATTATACGATTAATGAATAGCCCAATTCACATTTCAGCAATTCCCTGGCTCAGAATGATGATCAGACCCCGATAATTTAATTTCAAAGTTGAAAGTCCTATACCTCCTAATGTTAAATTTTTGTGTTACGATCCCGTGATGATGGTGTAGCAACATCCGTTTCCATCGGGTATGGTGCAATCTCTCTACACACAAGTTAAAAAATAAACAAGTTCTGCAAGCACCTGAAACGTCCTCAACCCTATCCACGCCCATTCGTAGCGTTCAAATACAAGATCTAGTCTGCGAACTCACGGAGTAGTTTCGTCATCGCCGGCTCGGAGAAAAATAAGACTTTGTTTGCTAGAAAACAGAAAACTCCTAGGGACTTCGTCCTTTACCCTTCCAGCCTGGAAGATCGGCGGAAAGGCTGAATGTAAGGTTAAGACGGGGAAGACAGGCAGGGTTTGGAGAAGTCCTTCTCACGCTCGAAGCAAACTCGGACTGTCACATTAAGCTTCTCCAGTAATGTATGGATCCGGGCAAGCTTTACAGTTACCCTAGGTTCACACAGAGTAAATCGCGGCGATGAACGAGATTTTTCAATCGCAGCGACAGAAGGATTAAATCGCCTGGATGTCAAACTGAATTTTCGTCGGCAAAAGAATTTAACGCGAAATGTTGCTGTTGCGTGCATAAAGTCGTACTGTCGCCCGACTAAAGTTGAATTTTCCTAACATTGAAAATCGCCTGACGAAGCAACAGAAATCGCCGATTTTGGCGATGAAAATCTCGGCGATGGCCGATATCGCCTCAGTGCGAACATCTGTGTGAACAGCTGGAAAATGAGGGTAACCAGGTCTTGAGTCGTCGTGTCACATTTTGTATATTTAGTGTTACTTTATCCTTTTCCTAATAAAGAGCTGTGCCCAGTTAATTCTATTGGAAAGTATAGATATGAAGCCTTAACAGTGCTACCATATTAGATCACGGATAACGGTCTAATAAAAGTATTTGTTCCAAGGAGTTTACTTTGAAGAAAAATAGTGGCATAGGCTATTGTGCCATGGTACTTAAAACCAATGGCATCCTGCATGCACCACAAATTGGCTCCCAAGTAATCTAGACAAAGAAGTATTCCGTCTGGCTAAGCTGATTGCGAATCATGAGCGTGTTCCACCCTTCTAACACGTTGACTTCTAACCAACCTCGTAAAAAGTTACTACGCTGACCGTTCCACCCTTCTCGAAATAGTAACTAATAGTAACTATTTGCTTATGGTAACTACGCATCTCTGTAACTTGATTGGTCGGATTCCCCCATGGCATGATATCCTGCTGGAAAATAGAAAAATCGCTCGAGCCTTGACGGCAAAAAGCCAGAATTCGTGACGTCATGCGTAGTAACTAGGGTAAGTATGGTGGAACACGCTCCATATTTCACTCCATTAACGAATATGTCAGCTGAGTTATGCTTTTCTTAGTTGAGTGGGGTATTTATTAAACGTCTTCTTACTTTATAACAAGTGATTACACTGTACAAAGTTTAACCGAATAAGGATGCAGTATTCGCTACAGGGATTAATCTTATCTCTACTGGGATAAGATAATTCCGAATTAGGGGTAACCTTATCTCAATAAAGATAAAACCAATCCCAGTAGCAAATACTGCACGATTTTTTTTTACAGTATATATGAAACCTATAACTTACATATACCCCTTAATAATTACAAAACCTGTGGTAATTTACCTTCCATATTCTCTCCCTTCTCGTGTTCTGTCTTTATCACCTTTGCGATCTCTGTCACCACCTCTTCGTTTGTTAGAATGCTCAGCTCTCTCCTAAAAATTGTTGTTCTGGCGTTGCAAAGCGGCAAAAGAAATATTAGTAGTGGTCTTGCACAAAAATAGACCTAGTAGTCACTACAGAAGGGACAGAACATTCCTTGTCAGTCATAGTGATTCAACAAAGACTCGCGGCTTCCAATAGACATCTACAGCCATTTCAATGCGAACACAATTCTAGGTAATGATTGCAATCCCGACGAAAAATTTGTAGCCTGGGTAGTTGTATGATAGTTGTACGAAAAAGTTGCATGTACTGACATGTAACAGTAAAGAATACTATCATTTAATGTGCTCAAACTCGGGCAATCTTAAGCAGTAGTATCCAGTAGCATCCTGTCTTGCAATAGTGGCACAGTAGAACGCAGTAACACGGTAGCCTTGACGTAGAAGCATACAGTAGAATGCAGTAACACGGTAGCCTTGACATAGAAGCATGTGGTAGCATCAGTTCGTACTGCATGCTACTTTTTCGTACAACTTCATACTACTATTTTGAGACAAATTTTTCATCGGGAGAGAAGGGGGCAGCCCTTGGTTTGGTTCATAAAGAGTGCGTCAATTCCAGACGCTGACTGTTGACACAAAAATGCAGAAATACAACATTTAACTATGGGCATACTTTTTTGTTGGTGGTAGTCGTACTCATACGCAATTTCTTTGTCACTACTCAGTTCAAGGAGAAACAGACGCACAGTCTATGTGAACCAAGAGCGAAAACTTAGGCTTAGTGATAGCCGTCCGCGATTTCTCTATTGTTGCAACAGCTTGAGGGGATATAAGAACGACTTGCTGACAAGACTGTAATTTAAAGGACACCTGAACAATGAAACCATATTTGAACACACCATGGAGAATGCGTTTACAGACATGGCCACGGCGAGCATTCTTCTCCTGAGCGTGACGTTTTCAAAATAGGGATGTTCGTTTCTGGAGGTTTGCACATGCAGACTCCAAGACAGAAAGCGCAATTCCTTCAAATCTTGTACAGCGCTGGCCGGACAGTATTAGAATTTCTTCTAGATATACGTTTTGGCTTAACTGGTTAAACAAAAATCCAGAAGAAGGGTTGATTGGAGACATTTGTTCATTTCTAAAATTGTTCGGTACTGAAATAAGGGCAGATGCAAAATGGAGAAAAAATCATAGCTTGGAAAACTATTTCGTATTTGGATTGTTTTTTTTGCAGGCAATGTTAACGGAAGTTATACAGATAGAGATGATACGTGGTACTCTTCATTCAGGTGTCCTTTAAGGGGGCAGCTGCCCCTAGCCCTCTAAGGGGCCCAGAGCTGCCCATGAAACGCCGCCGTAAATCGGTACTAATTGACCGACGGCACAAAACCTAACATGTTGTATAAATATTTACACCTACAAAGGCCCTAGTAGAGCCTTTTCAATACAGTACGCTAAGGTTATCATTGTCGACAATCAAATGACCCATTTGAGAGTTGAAATATTTGGGAGCGAATTTTTGGGGAAGGATGGTTGGTTGAAAAGTTTAAGGAGAAAAGTCTGTTGGGGTTCGGCAACTTCGAAGGTTTTCGCGGATAGTTATGAAGCACAGAAAAGAGTTTTTGTAGTTAGGATTTATTGGAATTGAGTAGTTTCTTTGTTTTTCATTCCTTTTGTATGCAATGGCCCTCGGGCTTAAAAGTAACTTATAGGCGTTTTTCCGTGCTCCCACAAACAGTTTGTGGGTCGACTGTGGCTCGAAAAGAGTATTTCCGCAGTCTTTCGTGCGGCCCACAAGTGTGTTTCCGCGACCAACACGATTTTCGTGGCTAGCTTTGTGGCTCAAATTCGATAAACAACTGGCGAGGTGATTTTCGATTTTGTAGCTCGATTCTGGCGGGAGATTCAAATTAAGCACCAAAACAGTGTTTAAACAATTAAGCTAACTACTTCTTCAAGCCTATAGACTTAAATATTCTTTGAGCCCAAGCTGACTTTGAAAACTATAGACTTAAAACTGAGGCTGCTTTTTGTACAGAACGGTAAGGAAATAAGCCTGGAGTTCTATTTATCGAGATTTTACATGAAATTTAATTTTAATTTTCAGATATTTCAAATTACCGCCACAAAAACCACACCGCCGCCACAGACAAAACGGCGTTTCCGCGAGTTTCAACTAGTGGCTCGACTGTGTGGCACACAATCGTGTTTCCGCGACAAACACTCAGAAGTGTGTGGCACACAATTGTGTCGCGGAAAAAGGCCTTACATCATGTCATGGGTAACAGCATTGACAGTGTGCTGACAGAACTAAGGCACCAGAACACAGCCCGTGCTAGAGCAAAGGCTTATTCCTCAATACTGCTAAGTTTTTAAAATGTTTTAAAATTTACAGGGGCTCCACTCACCATTTTCCTCAAATGCTATCTTCAAATTTGTAACCAATGTCAGAGATTATCTGATGATCAGTCAAAATGGTACTGGCGAGCCAGGAACAGAGTCCAACTAAAACAGAATAATAATATTAGTACCAGCAGATATCAAAACTTAAACCATACAGGAAAGCAGTAATACACCACAATAATTCCTTCAGACAAAGCTGACTAAACATCCTGTTTGGAGATTACATTTGACAACCTCAAAATAACACCAATTTTTAACTCGTAGCTAAAGGTCATGTGAACAAGAACAAGACACCCAAAAAAGCTAGGCCCTCTTCAGCTGCATTGAAAATACCCAATTGCGTTCTAACTTTCAAAGCTGTTCTGGAGGCTCGGCTCTTCTTGTGTACCCTGGCCTTCTCCACATGAGCTGTCTCTTTGAGAGTGTTCCATCCTACTTACCATAGTTACCACGCATGACGTCACGAATTCTGGCTTTTTGCCGTCAAGGCTGGAACGATTTTTCGATTTTCCAGCAGGATCTCACGCCAGGAACGAATCCGACCAATCACGTTGCAGAGATGCGTAGTTACTAAGCTTACTACGCTCCCGAGCATGGTAAGCAAATAGTAACTATTAGTTACTACTCCGACAAGGTTGGAACGGTCAGCGTTGTAACCTTTCGTGAGGATGGAACGGAAATAGTAACTAATAGTAACTATTGTTAGAAGGGTGGAACACGCTCTTTGTGGAACAGAAAATCTAAAACACTCTCATTAGCAGTTTCTAAATGATACGGCAGGGTTTCAACAAGATTCCGGATTCCCCCTCCATCCACTCCCCCCATGATGCTCTCGAACCGCGGGAGTGACTAGTTCCAACTTAATCTTTTGGGGTCCCTGATAAGCCTGCCAAGTTTCATCGTCCTAGCTTATGTGGAAGTGCCCTAACTAGCTAAAGCCGGACCGACCAACAGACCGCCAGAAATTCCTATCACTATATCCGCACATGCCAGTTTTGGAGAAAGGACTGGAAAAACCCTGAAGTCGAATCCAGGAAACTGTAACTATCATCACCTACAAGTTACTAACCAGATACAATAGCTGCGTTCGTTGCACTCCGGGCTGTCTCTGCGGTTTAGTCACCGGTGTCTGGTTCTTCCCTTAAAACGTGTTTTTGTGGTTTACCTGTGAGTTGATGAAAACTGGCTAACTCCTCGCTGAGGCCGGGCTCACGAGCAGGTTCTGCTTAGTCCGCAATGATGAGATAAAACCGGACACTGGTTAGTTCAAAAACGAGTTATAAGGCTGGTGAGAAGTCACAGGTGGATGCAAAAACGGCTTATAAGAACAAGACCAAAGGTTTCAATGGGATCCCAAAAATTCAATATCTAATCCAGACAACTGGGTCTTGTCTTAGCCAGATCCAGTCATCGCCAGACTCCTTGACATTTTTACAATTAAAATTCAGAAACAGATTAAGGCCAACTAGCTAATAATCTGAGAAAACCAAGTTCAGATATGAATTCAGCATGTGTGTTTACCCCTATAAGTCACATTTGTTTTGACGAAACTTCCTGCCACTTTTGCCAATATCCCGGTTTCGGCCGAACTCCAGAACTACTTGTCCGGCGAAAAAGAAAGCTGAAAAACGAACTCAGGGTATCTTCTTTCCCCAGTATTGAACATCTAATCAACTTAAAATAAAAATTTAACTTATAACAAATTTTCCAACTCCAGCTAGATTCCAGCCGAACTATATGTCCGGGTAAAATACGATTGTCACACACGGAATCAGCATCTCTCCTTACCCCTAAAATCGGTTATCTAATCAACTAGAAATAAAACTTTAACTTCTAACAATTTACCGGTTTTAGCCAGATTCCAGGCGAACTACATGTCCGGGTAGAAAATTGTTTTCACATAAGTGTTCAGCATGTCTTCTTGCCCTAAATCGAACATCTAATCAACTCGAAATAAAACTTTTAATTTTAACAAACTTTCCAGTTTCGGCCGGATTCCGGGCGAACTCCTTGTCCGTCGAGAAAATGGTTTTCACCAACGTCTTCAGCATGTCTTCCTACCCAAAAATCGAACATCTAATCAAATTCAAATAAAACTTTTTCTTTTAACAAACTTTCCGATTTTGGCCGGATTCCAGGTGAACTACTTGTCCGATGACAAAATGGTTTTCACCATCGTGCTCAGCTTGTCCTCTTACCCCATTACCGACTATCACATCAGAGTTCAGGGTCATGCAAGTTCTAGGTTGGATACCCCTCCTGTATAGTGGGGTAGATCAAGGTTAGGGTATCAGCAGGTATCCAGCATTTGACATCGGGTATCTAACATTGAGCATAGGGTAGGGTGTCCAAAAATCAGTTGACTGATGGTTAGGCTACAATACAGGCAGAGGTACCCAACCTTGAATTTACATAAGCTCAAAACTGGCCTTAAATTAAATAGCGCAAAATGTCTTGAATTTATATGACCTCGAACATGGCCTGAAAACCTTACAAGGAAATTTCTGTGCAGTCCAAAACAGGTCTTGGGTCACTCAGGGTTTCCTTTTTGGCAGTTAGGACCTTGTTAGGACTGGACTGAAATGTCCTTCAATAATTTTTAGGCCAGGTTCAAGGCTGGATACACCTCCTATATGTTCCTATACCTATATGCAGCCTATATTGTATATGTCAGTAGATTTTACTTCTTGACAGTCAGGATCTAGTTAGGTCTACAAAGAAACTCCCCTTCAACATTAGTTTTTCCTGTACTGACTCCTGCTCATACAATATTACCCTCCTAATATTGAAGCAATGGCTGAAAATTAAGGAATTGCCTAATCAACCAATCAATCAATCTATTTATTACCCATCAAGAGAAACAATAGAGGGTGTGTAGCCCTAGTGATGGAGTATAAAAAAAAAAAAAAAAAAAAAATAACAACAAGAAAAAAGAGAATGCACTTAGGAAAACTTTACACTAAACACAGCACAGACATAACTACAGATTACACGAAAAGGGAAGACCACTGGTGGTTCAGTTTACTAGCGGAAGATCCAAGGAAGATCGGAAATCTTCCAGTCTTCTATCAATAATCTTAGTAGGCAATTTCTGTGCTCTTGGCACAGCGCAAAACTCAAAATTCTCATTGGAGAGATAGGCGATGGCGACAGGAGATGCCATTTTTTCTTATAAGCGTTTTTTAGAGCTCAGTCGAACCGACCAGCAAGATGAAAAAACAGTCAATGAACTTGTCCGAAAGCTTTTTGGTTCTGTAAATGCTGCATTAATGCTGCATTTTCTTTTCTAACTTTGTCCGAAAGCTGTTACCTTTTTTTCTTCTCTGACACTTCTAGAATACCAAAATTTATTTCAGGAAAAAGAAGAAGAAAAAACAATTAACTGTATAAAGCTGACAAACTGGACCAATTCTGTTATCCAACCTTATTATCTTTCCTTTCTTTGTTGGCCATGATCGTCAGTTGTCTTACAATTTGGAATGTCTGCCGAATTGTCAGTTGTCTTTTTGAATTTATTATGTTTGCCGCCGAAAACACTGAGAGAATTGCCATACTCCCGTACTCCCAGTCAACCACAAACCCCTGATTTTTGGATAGCCTATGCCAAAATGTTTGGCATATCCTATGCCTAAAGCTGGATACCCTATGCCAAATGCTGGATACCCGTTGTCAATCTAACCCTGATCTATCTAACTACAGATGAATTCTGATTGGTTGATTTCTGAGCTTCAGTCAAATCATCAATATTGTATTGGATTAGAGTATCCAGCGTTAGGCATACGGTATGCCAAACGCTAGATATACCCAGCGTTTGGCATAGGGTATCCAAAAATCAGGGATTTGTGGTGGACTGCGTACTCCCCAGTTTCTTCTTGAAAATTCAGCATAAAATTTAACATTCTTGCTGAATGTTTCGATGAATTAATGCTGCATTAATTGAGCGAAAATTTAAGTCCGAAAGCGAAATGCTGCATAAAATGCTGAATTAATTCAGCTTTTTTGTTCGTTTCGGACACATGCAATATACGAATATGACACAAATACAACATGTTCAATAGTGGCAAATAGGTAGGTTAACCAACCTATGGAGAAAAGGCAAAAAACACAGCTAATAACGAAAGCATTTGGTGCAAGGGTTGAATAACTGACTTATACCTTACTTAACTTGAATATAAGTTGACAAGACTTATTTTATCTTGTGTGGGCTTTTATAAATTTGTTGCTGCTGGACGCATAATTTAGAACTTCACCATGCGTGAACAACTCAACCGCAAGATGGCAAAGTTGTTGAGTCCTGACAGGCCATTGCAGGAACAAAAAAATCAAAACGATGCTCTTAAAGCACAGAGGACAGTGTTTCTGATTAAATTTGTGTAAATACTTCAAGAATAAAGAGTTTTCAAATGGCAGGCACTACTGTTGTGTATACTCTGGTTTTCGAGTTCTTGCAGATCCTCAGTACCTCAACGTAGGGCGGGAGTTCATGCTCGCGGCAAACCAAATTTTTCAAAATTGGTTCAGCGCATGCTTTTACAGTCATGAATAAGTCCAAGCCTCCAAGAAAGTGTATTATGCCTGATTGCTGCAGCAAGATAGACAGTTTACCATTTTTTGCTATACCGTACAAAAGTTATGAAGTGTGGAAGAGAATCATTGAGACATCTTTTGAGTCTCAGAGACACCTGTCACCTTTTAGGCTGCTTGCCTGCAACAGACTATGTGCCCTGCACTTCAGCTACCAGGATTTTGTTTTTTCTGCCACAGGAAAGAGGAGTTTCTCACTAAGTAAGGGAGCTCTACCATGTTTTCTCAAAAGAGTGGAGGTGAACAGTGCTTTGTTGGCTGGAATTTGCGGGCCGCCAGGTGCAATTCAGCATGAGGAGCTGTATAGGTAAGTTATGGTGTGGGCTTCCTTTCTTTGTGTGTTTCCATTTTTGTCCCTTTCTCTCTTCCATTTTTTGCTCTTCTTTTTATAGTCTTTGAACTTTACATGCCTTTATATGTTGTATCTTGTGCAGTAGCGTATATTAGGGGGTCCACAGGGATGATCGCCCCCCAGAAATTCTTGAAAAAGGGGGTTTTAATTGGAAAAACGTGTGTGAAATACGGGCGACAGGGGCAATCTTCATCCGAAGTTCTCGTAAAATGATTTTTTTTACGGAAAAATCAACGCAATAATTCAAATTGAGAAGGTAAATCAAAATTATTACAGTATGGTTCAGTAATTGATCTTAGAGAAGAGATAGAAACAGTTTTTGAGTTGTAGTGTGCATGATTACAAGATTAAAATTTTTGTTTGCATCTAGAAGTATTTCTAGTGTTAAAATCGGTAAAAAATATGCCCAAAAAATTTGGCAGCATATTTTCCCTGAGTTCACCCGAAAATAACCAGAATATACGCTACTGATCTTATGCATACATCACTAGCGACATCAGTACAGTATTAGTATTACACATTGCTAAAAATTAAATGCATCACTAGCGACATCAGCACAGTATTAGTACCACACATCACTAAAAACTGTTGAAAAAAATAAGGAAAGACTATATGACAGGACTGAGCCACTACTATAATAAATATCTACAATTATTTCAGCCATTTGGTGGCTTGGGTCAATAGCAGAGGTCAAGGTGATAGAAATATTTCTGAGTATTGGACTGAAATACAGAAATTTTTGTAATTTTTTTTGCTCTAACCTTGGAAATTTGCTTCTGTTTTGTTTGTTGCAATTAAGTCCCTTGCATACAGAGGCCAGAGTCGCCAAAATGTGAGTGGGGGGGGGGTAATTAGCGATTGGCTGGTAATTTTGGCTGATTGTTTGGGCAAAACAAACAATTGTTTTGAAGAAAAATCAGCTGATTCAACAGAAAATCTACTGCTTTGACGAAAAACCGTCTGTTTAGACGAAAAACTGACTGCTTTTGCGAAAAAAACATGTCCCTTTGCTAGTTTTTACCGACTGGCCTACAACATTGGAAGGGGCATCCCCCCCCCTTACCCAACCTATCTGTGATGTCCCAGCTTGCATAAAGTGCAGTTTGTGCATTTTCTTTGTAGAATTGAGTTAAGCAACACTCAGCATTCTGGTGTATATCCTTTGAAAACAGATTTTCAGAGACTTCAACCGTTGTAACAGAATTAACAAAAAGAACTATTATATATCTACCTCTGGCCTATCTACCTATGGTCGCTGGACTTCAGACATTCCTGTACAGGCTGGATCTCATGGATAGGTCACACTAATTGGTAATGTTTAATTCCAGGAAAAGAACCAACATATCTGCTACTGGCATTGCTGCAAGCCAGGAATCCATCTGGTATTTTACTGCTGACGAATCATGTGATATGTCAGTGGAAATAACTGTGGATGGCAGTCAGGATGGAGATGGCACAGAAGTAATAGTTGTAAGTTATCTTATTTGGTTATATATCCTTACCTTACAACAGATTTGTTATATTTCTGTTTTTGATTTGTTTGTGTAGTGTACTACTCAGTTTTGGGTTGCAACATTCCGCTGACGTAGGCTAAGGCATAGCCCCCCCCCCCCGTCACCACCCACAGTTTTGGTGTAGCATGTAGCTCATCCTAACAATAGATTTGTTTGTTATTTTTCTCTAGAATTTTGATTTGTTTGAATAGTATACTACGTAGTTCTTAGTTGTAACGTTCCACTGACGTAGGCCAATGGCAAAGTCCTTCCCCCCCCCCCCCCTCAGCACCCACAATTTTTGGTCTCATTATTACGTGGCTGTGGAATATCAGATGTATTAAATGTTATCTGTTTTTTTCTCAGCTGCGTGGTCATGGTCCACTTTTCTTCGTTTGCTACGCAAGAAAAACATAGAAAAATAAATCTACAGTAACAAACCAGTTAGCCTGCGTCACACAAAATTTAAATAAAACTGATGTAGGCTGAATGTTTTCGTCATGCCACTATGACATTGGCCGTATCAGACACATATCCAAACCCTTCTTAAAAGTTGTGTTTGCGTTTGAAGGACAAGCTTCTGGCACTTGGCTAATTCATTCAGAAAAAACGGAACATATAAAATGGCATAGGCTAAGCTTTGCAGTTTCAGCATGTAGCCTTATCCTTACCACAGATTTGTTAGGTTTCTGTAGAATTTTGATTCGTTTGTGTAGTGTACTTCGCAGTTTTGGGTTGTAACATTCCACTGACGTAGGCTAAGGCATAGCCCCCCCCCCCTTACCACCCACAGTTTTGGTGTAGCATAGCCCATCCTAACAATAGATTTGTTTGTTATTTTTCTCTAGAATTTTGATTTGTTTGAATAGTATAATACGTAGTTCTTAGCTGTAACGTTCCACTGACGCAGGCCAATGGCAAAGTCCCCCCCCCCTCAGCACCCACAATTTTTGGTCTCATTATTACGTGGCTATGGAATATCAGATGTATTAAATGTTATCTGGTTTTTTCTCAGCTTGCGTGGTCATGGACCAGTATTCTTCGTTTGCTAAGCAAGAACAACATTGAAAAATAAATCTACAGTAACAAACCAGTTAGCCTGCGTCACACAAAATTTAAATAAAACTGATGTAGGCTGAATGTTTTCGTCATGCCACTATGACATTGGCCGTATCAGACACATATCCAAACCCTTCTTAAAAGTTGTGTTTGCGTTTGAAGGACAAGCTTCTGGCACTTGGCTAATTCATTCAGAAAAAACGGAACATATAAAATGGCATAGGCTAAGCTTTGCAGTTTCAGCATGTAGCCTTATCCTTACCACAGATTTGTTATGTTTCTGTAGAATTTTGATTCGTTTGTGTAGTGTACTTCGCAGCTTTGGGTTGTAACATTCCACTGACGTAGGCTAAGGCATAGCCCCCCCCCCCCTTACCACCCACAGTTTTGGTGTAGCATAGCCCATCCTAACAATAGATTTGTTTGTTATTTTTCTCTAGAATTTTGATTTGTTTGAATAGTATAATACGTAGTTCTTAGCTGTAACGTTCCACTGACGCAGGCCAATGGCAAAGTCCCCCCCCCCCCCCCTCAGCACCCACAATTTTTGGTCTCATTATTACGTGGCTATGGAATATCAGATGTATTAAATGTTATCTGGTTTTTTCTCAGCTTGCGTGGTCATGGACCAGTATTCTTCGTTTGCTAAGCAAGAACAACATTGAAAAATAAATCTACAGTAACAAACCAGTTAGCCTGCGTCACACAAAATTTAAATAAAACTGATGTAGGCTGAATGTTTTCGTCATGCCACTATGACATTGGCCGTATCAGACACATATCCAAACCCTTCTTAAAAGTTGTGTTTGCGTTTGAAGGACAAGCTTCTGGCACTTGGCTAATTCATTCAGAAAAAACGGAACATATAAAATGGCATAGGCTAAGCTTTGCAGTTTCAGCATGTAGCCTTATCCTTACCACAGATTTGTTATGTTTCTGTAGAATTTTGATTCGTTTGTGTAGTGTACTTCGCAGCTTTGGGTTGTAACATTCCACTGACGTAGGCTAAGGCATAGCCCCCCCCCCCTTACCACCCACAGTTTTGGTGTAGCATAGCCCATCCTAACAATAGATTTGTTTGTTATTTTTCTCTAGAATTTTGATTTGTTTGAATAGTATAATACGTAGTTCTTAGCTGTAACGTTCCACTGACGCAGGCCAATGGCAAAGTCCCCCCCCCCCCCCTCAGCACCCACAATTTTTGGTCTCATTATTACGTGGCTATGGAATATCAGATGTATTAAATGTTATCTGGTTTTTTCTCAGCTTGCGTGGTCATGGACCAGTATTCTTCGTTTGCTAAGCAAGAACAACATTGAAAAAATTAAACTACAGTAACAATCCAGTTTGCCTGCGTCAAACCGAAATATGTAAAGCTAATGTAGTAGGTTGAATGCTTTGCGACGCGTGCCACCCTGAGATCGGTCTCCTAAATTTGTTTCATTTCCACAGGCTGCGCCGCACAAAAAGCCTCGAAAAAGGAGGAGAGAAACGCCAGGTCATCTGAAAGACCATACGTACGTGCGCGCCGGGGAACTGGTAGAGCCGGTGGAAATTACTAATGGTTCCGTTTGCTGCCCCGGGTGCAGCCTCAGGTTTAAAATCGAGATCCCTCATGGTACAAAAACACCTACCCAAAAGCCCACACAAACCCATAGCACACCTGCCAGCACTAGCAGGCGCTCCCTGTATTATTCCGACTCGGACGACAGTTTTGTGTCACCAGTAAAAAAACCTGTCGCAGTGAAAAGAAGAGCCCCCCTTGCATCCCTTCTTGAAGAGTGCGAGGACTCCGAGGCATCTTCCCTCTTCACTCCGACGAAAAAGCGCGGGAAGGACTTCGACACAGAGTATGCTCCGTCGGACTCCGAAGACCTGAATACAACGTAATTTTTTGGTTTTGTTTTATTTACTTGCAGCATATAACGCCGATTTACCCACCACAAGAAGTGAATGATCGATAGGCTGGAGCTCCTGGCAGCATCAAACAGAAGAAGTCCAAAGTAAAACGTTCTAACAGGTTTGAAAACTCCAGAGGCAAAATAAGCAGATTAGCATAACAGCAGTCTTTCGATCTGCAATCCGAGGTTTGAGCTATTATCCTTCCTTTCATTTAGGGCTGGGACAGAAACTTCGGAAGTCGCCGATATATTTGCAGTTGGCTTTTCCATCGTCGAGACGACTTCGCTGATCAGGCTTCTCTCGTCGTCATGCCAGGTCTGCGGAAAAGCAAAGTCGTCGGTGCTGTCGCTGAAGACCATCGGCACTGTCGTCTTCGCAAAACTTCTTTGTTCTGGACGATGCGGGGAAACGTAAGATAAAAGCAATCCGTTTCTCTCTATAGCTGTGTCGGGTTACTATTTTGGCTGTCTAGCTCCTGGCTTTCTATTAGAGGCCATGTTGGTGCAACAAGTTCTCTGGAACGTCGTCCTGCTCTGTAATTTTTGTTTTGTCAACCAGACTCAGAGGGATGTTCAGGTGACCTCTCCCAGAACGTACCTCTCATCCATGTTTGTTAATCCGCACTGGTGAGAACTAAAACGCTTTGCAGCATATTAACATAACAAAGACAAACGGAAAGTTTATAATTCGCCACATTTGTGTACTCGGCTGGTTTTTGAACTAAAGGATTTATTGTACCTGTAATTGTTAGTTACCTTTACGTCCCCAAACGTTCCATCAGTTCTCGGTTTCAAGGTGTATGTAATGTTTACCAAACTCTAAAAGCACTAAAGAAATCATTGTATGTTCTGTGTGTGGCTCTTCGAGGCGGATCAGGCATCCATTCTTACATTCCGTGAGGTCATCGATCAAAGATACCGGTTAAGCCCGTTTTTCTAATCAAAACCAATGTTACAATAATAGGATAATATGTATCTGCGGTCGGCCGCTGTAGACGACATTGCTTGCCTTGTAGTGTGTCATTTCTTTATTCATTAGGGGCTGGAACAGTCAATCACGCCTAGACGGTTCCAATCTGTTTAGCGGCGATGTGGCCCTGTCAACTGCCATTTTGACCTCGGGAAGTAGCCCCACGAAAGCCGTCAGGATGCTTCAGTTCATGGGGCTTCCTGTTTACAATATCCGCACTTACTTCCGCCATCAGGAGTCGTTCCTTCTTGGCAGTGTGTTCAGGATTTGGAAGGACGAGCAAGCGCATCTGTTGGAAGAGATGCGCGGCCGTGGAAGTCGTCTTTGTGCCGACGGAAGATGCGACTCCCCCGGCCACAATTGCACGTTCTGCCTTGTTACTTTCATGGACTCCGAGACCAAGAAGATAGTTCAGGTCACGCTCTCCCAGGTCAGTAGTCTCAGACTCCCCCCCCCCCTTCTAAACACACTTGCAGAAGCAACTTGCAGATTTTAGGACAAGAATATATCTTATCACATGCTTGTCCTCCGGTTTTCTGGTTAGTCAGAGAATAAATGCCATCACTAAACAGGGATAGTGTTTATTCAACTATCATCTACATTATGGAGCAGGAATCCATGCGTGGATTCCACACATGGAATACAGTAACAGGGGCGCCAGCTCCTTCCGTTCGAGTCCACACATGGAATCCACTAAAGCCGTTTTTCCGCGCTCCCACCAACAGTTTGTTGGTCGATTGTGGCTCAAAAAGAGCGTTTCCGCGGACTTTTGTGCGGCCCACTAGTGTGTTTCCGCGTCCAATACGATTTTCGTGGCTCGCTTTGTGGCTCAAATTCGACAAACAACTGGCGAGGTGATTGTCGATTTTGTGGCTCGATTCTGGCGGGAAATTCAAATAAAGCAGCAAAATAGTGTCTAAACAATGAAATTAACTACTTTTTCAAGCATATAGACTTAAAACTGAGGATCCCTTTTGCCCGTAAGGGTAAGCCTGGAGTTCTATATTGAGATTCTACACGCATTTGTTTTTATTTTCTGATATTTGAAATTTCCGCCCAAAAAATAGACAAAACGGCGTCTCCGCGAGTTTCAACTCGTGGCTCGACTGTGTGGCACACAATCGTGTTGTCGACTGTGAATCGAATGTGACGGTGCTTCACGGATCACTCCGCTGAAATTTACTGCAGCGATATTTCGGCCCCTCTTCGCGAGGGCCCTCTTTAGGCTAAAGCTGCGCTAAAATAAATACGAAGATTGCACAACGCATCTTCGAAAACCTCCATCTTTCCAGAAACGCAACGACCTACACTCAAACGCTCTGGAGAAGCATGGTTTCGAGAATGGCCTCAATCAAATTCTTGACGAAGATCTCCAGATTGAAGAGATCACTACTGATAACCATCTCAGTATTGGAAAGCTGATGCGGGAGGACGAGAGGTTCCAAAACATCCTCCACACTCTCGACTCCTGGCATGTGGTCAAAGGCATCAACAAAAAGCTGACGGCTCTTAGCAGGAAGAAGGAGTTCGAGCTCATTGGCCTTTGGAGAAGGTATGATTTATCCGTCGAGTACGCCAATATTGACCGAATTCGCTGAATATTAATCAACTTATTTTACAGATAACCCGTGTTCGAGCAACCATATCCACTTCTATTCCTTCACCCTCTCCATCAACTTGGTGAGTATTATTAGAACCCTGCTTGTTGTGCTTATGCATGTTCTTTTGCTTAGTATTGCAACCCGTAGATTTTCACTTACCCCCATCCCACCCCACCTCCCAACATGTGGTCTCCTTATTACGCGGCTGTCAAGTACCAGATGGCATTTAACTTATCTGGTCTCTTAGCAACTGCGTGGTCATGGGCCAAACATCTGCATACGACATTTCGAGTCTTGTAAGTATACTTGTGCTCCTTTCTATAAAAGGAATGGGGACCAGAGTTTCAGCAATCTAACCTTTACCAACATCACCCAAGACTTGCAGCCAGCTTATCATTTCGACTTGGCAGCAAGGTAACAGTGTAAGAGTCCGCCGTACATTGCTGCCCTTATCGAACCTACCAACACATCAAACTCAAGGGAAGAAGGAAGCTTCTCCTTACTACATTTGTTCCAAGTTCGATTTTACATTTATTCAGCACTGCGACTTAGGATTTGTAACCCGAGTCTAGGCCAAAGCCACAAGACACACATACTAAAAATTAAAATGTAACATATAGTAATATTTACAGATGCCATAACATTTAACATGGTATAAGTTAGAACATGGTGTGGTAGAAGTTACCGACGAAAGGTGCCCCGATGAAATCGTATCAAAAACATACGATTTTGTAATATTTACAAATGGATCTATTAATATTTCCAGAAGCATCACGAACCATGTATACTGGTGCGCCTCTTCCAGCAAGACTGTCAAAGAAATGTCTGCCAAGTTTAGTTCCGTCTCTAACCACGTTATGGACATACATGATCATCCCAACAACGAGGATTACAGACAATGCGCACATCCCCCTGACCTGGTCCGCTACTACTACATCGAGCCAAACACACAACCCGCAGCCGCCCTGGAAAACCTTCTGACAAACACACGGACTGTTAGCGCCGTCAGCAGGATTTCGCTGACCCAGTCGACAACATCGTCACTGGAGAGTTTTCACTCGAATTTAAACCTCTTCGCAAGCAAGGACTTAAACCTCGAGTATCCGGCCATGTACGGCAGGTTAGTGTACAGACAGTCAGAACCATAGTAGTTACAGGTCAAAAGGGCGAGTGGGTTTCGTGGTGCTACTTTCCTATACGGTGGTAGCCAGTGTCGACGTTGGTTACGCCCTGCCGCTTTGATCTACATAGTAGTTGCGTTTTTGCAGATCACATGGTATCTGTTACCACGGTAACCGGATCTGAAATTTATCGTTTTTGCAGTTACCGTGGTATGTAATATTTGACAATTGTGACAATTTCCGAAATTGTGCTTTTCCAAGTGATCGCAAAAGAAAAACTGATACTCAGTCACATCACTAAGTGACGTTTCCCACCAATCTGACAAAAGCTCATTAAAGTGAGATGACTTTTTTCAGATAGCACGATCAGTTACCGCGGTCGGACCGTGTTATCTTAACTGGCCAGATACCACGATAACTGCAAAAACGCCTTTTGACCGTGATATCAGACATCACGATAACTGCAAAAACGACTTTAGAGTGTGGTATCAGATACCATGGTATCTGCAAAAACGCTACTAATGGACGACTACAATCTGACACCTCTATCTCGGCTTTTTGGGGCCATAAAACGTGAAACGTTCTGTTTTCAACAATCGTTGAGAAATACGACAGGGCCTCGCTCCGCTCGAAAATTTCTTTGATTTATTCACGTACAAATGTGTCTACGCTCCCAGCAGTATCGATCTATTGCTACAATACCCCGCCGCACAAACGAGTAACCCTCGTTTTTGAACAAGCGTTGAGAAATCTGAGGGCCTCGCTCCGCTTAGATAATTTTTTCAAATTATTATTAGCGTACAAGCGTGTGGACGCTCACTACAGTATCGATTTATGACAACCGTGCCCCATGCATAAACGCGTAGTGTTTCGTCTTGAACAAGCATAGAGAAATACGACAGGGCCTCGCTCCGCTCGACATTTTTTTTTAATTATTCACGTACAAATGTGTCTACTCCCACAAAAGTATCGGTTGTTTGCTACCATACCCCGACGCATAAACGCGTAACGCCCTGTTTTGAACAAGCGTTGAAAATCTGATGGCCTCGGTCCGCTTAGCTAATTTTTCTAATCATTATTAGCGTACAAACAAGTGGACCCCACTACAGTATCGATTTATGAAAACTGTATCTCATGCATGAACGCGCAACCTTCCGTCTTGAACAGTCGTTGAGAAATGTTGCAGGGCCTCGCTCCGCTCGACTATTCTTGGGGGTAATAATTCGCGTAAAAATATGTCTACTCTCAGTGATGTATAAATTTACGACCCCCCCCCCCCACACCCCAAAGCCACCATACACCACCGCAAGCGCAGTATTTCGACTTTGGTTTTTATTTGCAAAGCGTTAGTTGCAGCACTGCATCACAACGCTCCGCTCGACTATTCTTGGGGGTAATAATTCGCGTAAAAATATGTCTACTCTCAGTGAGGTATAAATTTACGACCCCCCCCCCCCCCCCCCACACCCCAAAGCCACCATACACCACCGCAAGCGCAGTATTTCGACTTTGGTTTTTATTTGCAGAGCGTTAGTTGCAGCACTGCATCACAACGAAAACTGCAATAATCCCGTGAAAAAGAACGCAGATGGGACAGCAAAGCACGTAATCCGCTGGGTGAAATTTGCTAAAGGCGAAGCTCGAGCCTATCCAGTTAAAGAAGACCCAACTTACGGTATGTAAACTTTATAAGTTAACAAGTTTTAGCAACCATCAAAGTACAGTTAGCTCTTTTTACAACCTCATCCAATGCCAGTACTATAAACATTGGTTTACTATCATATGATGGAGCTAAGATCAATTCCTTCCTCACAGTGCACCACAATTCTTGAAAATGTTCGGTACGTGTTCCGTCATGGTGCGGATCGTATTTTTCTGCACCATCATGGATAGTGCGATCGCGACATAAGAAATTTCACAGTGTAAACGAAGCTTTCTCTGATGTGTAGATCAGCTTAAAACGCTTGCATCCTTTCCATGTAGGTTACGCCTCTACGATTTTAAAAGAAGTGCACAGATCCATCATGGAGGACACAGATTCACAGCTACCGTTTGAAGTCCCCAAGGGTGTAGATCGTCCCGAAGTTGATAAGGAAGCCATTATCCAGAAACACCAGCCACGATTCAAAAAGCTAGTGTAGCCTTCAAGCACAAGATCTTTTCGAAATATAGTAAGTCACTTCCTGATTAAGGGAAAAGAACCTTTATGTCGAACCTTTTGGCTCAGGCCTCGAGAAAACCAGTGTACTGCTGCGATGAATCAGGATATCTCTCCCTGATCTTCCTGTAAACACAAGATGGCAAGGGCACTCGTATAGTCCTCCCCAGGAAATGGTATACCAACCGGACAAACTGACGATACGCGATGTACCTCAACTGCCTAGAAACAAAAAAAAAATCTGTCAAGGCCAGTTATCAACTTATTCTAGAGTAGTAGTGTTACCAGATGTCTCAGCCCCTTTGCATCATGAGCATTATCATCCCAATCACTTTCCTATATTCTGTTACAGTCCACAGAATTTTAGTGTCAGCATGAGCTCCTTTGATAATAAAAACAACCAAAAAATACAACGGCGCTGCTTTGCCTAGAAAAATAAAGATCTATCGAGGCCAGTCATCAACATGTTCTAAGAAAGTAGTGTGACCAGTGTTTTACATGATCTGTCAGCCCTTTGCATCATGAGCATAATCACCCCAATTCGTGTCCTATCTTCTATCACAGGCCACAGAATCTTCGTATCCGCGTCAAACTCTTTGATAGCAAAAACAACAACAACAAGTGCGCAAGCGCTCAAACGTGGAGTGTGAAAGTCGAATGTTTATCACATTCTATAGACAAACAGCTTCAGAACCAAGACATTTCACATCCCCAATAACCAAGCAAGTATTGAAATAACCTAACTTTTAATCATCCCACCTTAAAAGCTTTAAATGTAAACAAACCGCAAGTAAAAATCCAACGACTTGTGACCTGGCTCAAGAAATTAACTCACGGGAAATCTGGGCCCAGCTGCCCATGAACGGGAGGGGGGAGGGCTTGGGACCTACCAAATTCGTTATTACACTTCTTTTTCCTCAAGTATACGAGCTTAGAGTTCGATTCCAATCAAGGGTCAAAAACTTTTTTCATGGACAATTGTTTGTTCCAATGAACACTCCACTAAAAAAATACAACGGCGCTGCTTTGTTTATACTTAGCTAATATTATCATAATACGAGATGATATTTGTTTTGCAAATTTAGCAGCTACCATTGTCTTCAAAACCTGTGAAGTAGTCCCACCGACCTCCCATTGTTTGTTCGCCAGTAGGCATAACCGAAATTAGGTTCTTTTATTTCTAGAGCATCAACTCACCTGTTACCACCACCTGGTAGGTCAGCTCCATGGTGCTCCCTGTAGGACCAGTAAGCAGTGCGTAGCGCCCATGGTCTAAGGCAGGAGTCAACGAATCCGACGTGGTCCGTTATGCACAGAGGCAGTACCGAAGCTTCAGCTGCATCTGGGTCAGGTCTGTTCCGGAATTCGTCGACTTTCATCTGCTCCTGACAACAAATGTTCTCTGCCTCTGTTGGCCAGACAATGCATTGTTTACATTTACACCTGCAAAAATAAGTTAAGTTCAAAGAGCGGCCAGCTTGCAATTTTGTTATATTGTCTATGGTGCAAATTTTCAAGGACCATGCAAGAGATCTATCTGACCATGCCAAACAGTTGATAAAGTTGATATTGCACCAAAGTGCTCATATGTGTTTCTTAAAAGCAGTTAAATATTATCATTACACAGATGACTACTATTTTGTGTGTACAGTAGTGCAAAGAAAGCATGGCTTTTCGTACCCTTAAACGGTCACATGTATTAGTGACGGTTCGTTTAGGTTCAGACAGAGCTGCTCCTTTCTTTCAGCAGAGGCATAACAATGTTACTGCAATGCAATGTTACCATTCCAGCTCCCAAACAATCATATGTCATATGGTTGTTTTGGAGCTGTGATAAACGACAACCCATAAAACAATAAGACCCACTAACTCGATTACACCTGATATACACGTTAGGGGAAGGAACATAGTAATAGCAAATAGTAAAGGAATTTGGTCAACCCAACCCTTGCTATCCAAAACAACGTTCTCTGCCAAAGTCCCAAGGAATGAGCTATAAAGTTGTTTTGACAGTTACAATGATGTCTGATATCATGGTCAAAAGGCATTTTGCAGTTATTGTGGTATCTGGCCAGTTTTCGTTGTATCTGATATTCAGATACATATCTGATATTCCGATACCACAGTTGGACCGTGACAACTGATTGTGAAATATGACAGGGCCTCGCTCCGCTCGACAATTTATTTTAATTGTTCACATACAAATGTGTCTACTCCCAAAACAATATTGATTGTTCTCTACCATACCCCAACGCATAAATGCAAAACCCCCGGTTTTGAAAAATCTGAGGGCCTCGCTCCGCTTAGATAATTTTTTCAAATCAATAATAGTGTACAATATGACAGGGCCTCGCTCCGCTCGACAATTTATTTTAATTGTTCACATACAAATGTGTCTACTCCCAAAACAATATTGATTGTTCTCTACCATACCCCAACGCATAAATGCAAAACCCCCGGTTTTGAAAAATCTGAGGGCCTAGCTCCGCTTAGATAATTTTTTCAAATCAATAATAGTGTACAAACGTGTGTACCCCCACTACAGTATACCGATACCACAGTCAGAACGTGATAACTGATAGTGAAGTACGGTATCTGTGGAGTCTAGCTTTTCTGTCCGACTGGTGGGAAAGAAATTATGTCAATGTAGATCTAAGTGGATTTCTATATTTCGTTTTGGATTATTTCCAAAATCTCAAATCCTGCAATTGTCGTTTTAGAAGAGCAGCCGTGTATCAGCTATCACTGTAACTGCAGAAATGACTAATTGCAGAACGAGTTACAGCGTTAACAGACACCATGGTATCTGCAAAAATGCAACTATGTACACAGAGGACCCTGAAAATTTAAAAAACTAGTGCGATGACAAGTCTTCTTCATGCCTGCTATGATAAACCTTTTAAACTTGGGAACGAACATTAACAGAAATGATATTACTTCACAGCGCAAATTACAATCTCATCAAACTCAGAAGAAGCATGATAAAGCAAAGATTAATGCAAAGTAATGAGCACAAGCAATAACATGAAGCAAAAAGTCAACCTACATACGCCCTTATTTTTTGGCCTTTACTAGCTTTCAAGACACACAGCAGAAAAAATAAAATATATCTGAGAGCCTAGTCACACTGGGCTCAAAATAATGCCAATTTAACGAACAACTGAAAATCGCTATGGAACGTGAGATTTGATGGGCTTTGTGGCAGCTTGGGGATAATGAGCAGACTGTATTTACGGGTCAATTACATTTCCTGTAACATAATTATATGCTCTGTTTTGCTCTAATTGATCTTCTGAATTTAAAACGACAACATTCAGAATTAGATTTATCTTTTTCTTTTTTCTTCTTTTGCAACCCAAAAAGCCCGGAAATGAGTCCAGTTTGACTCATTCCTTATGTCAACAGGAACCTGAAACACTGGAACGCTTTTGCCTTGACTCACAGCAGATTCCTAACTTATCGTTTTCATTTGTCAGACTACGAAGTTTAGTTTTTATAAATTTAGAAGACATTTTTTTAAAACCCAATTTTTGCAAATTTCTATTTGCTTCAATAATCGCAAATACCACAGAAAACAAACACAAACTCTTGAGCAAAAGTTATCCACCCCCAGCGTGACTTCATCTTTCAGCAAAATAAAAAGTTCCTGCCAATAATTTGTATGTCATAATTGTAAGCAGGCTACTGTAATCTATGGCCTCTACACCAGTCTACCACAAATCCCGAATTTTTGGATACCCTATGTCAAATGCTGGGTATATCTAGCATTTGGCATAGCCCATGGCTAACGCTGGATACCCTATGCCAAAGGTTGGATACCTGTTGGTAACCTAACTCTGACCTACCTCGAAATAAATGAGTTCTGATTGGTTGATTTTTTAGCTTCACTCAAATCATCAATATTTTACTGGGTTACAGTATCCAGCACCTGGCATAGTGTATCCAGCGTTAGGCATAGGGTATGCCAAACGCTAGACATACCCAACGTTTGGCATAGGGTATCCAAAAATCAGGGTTTTGTGGTTGACTGCTCTACACTCTCAGCCACCAAAAATGGTACACTATGATTACGACACCTATTGAGAAGCATGCCTCTACAGTACTATCCACCATTATGCCACTATCCACTACTGCCAAAGGTTACCTAGACTACAGTAAGCTGTCAAGCACATACCAGTTCGAGGCATCTTCATCATCTTTTCGTGGTGGGCCTGCTGGCTCAACCCTCCTTGTTTCTTGAGAAGTTGAGGGCACTTCTGGAGGAGCAATTGGCTGGTACAAGTATCCAGCACTGCCCTGTTCTTCCTGGAGAAAATCCTCCTCACTACTGTTCTCACTACTGCTAGTGCTGGCACGACTGCTACTGCTCGACATATTAAGCAAATCTAGACTAAACACAGAGCAAACTAGATGCAGCACTTGCACTATTTGAATATTACGACATAGCAACGGCAAGTTCTCGAAAACATACGTAGCGGCAACGTAGAAATTCGAGTAACAACTTGGAAACACTGCCAATCTCACGATCACCGTGATAAACGGTCGAAGACCGCTAATGCAGCGTTTACAAGTACAGGAAAACTTGAACAGAATCCGATCTTGGTGACAGGATTATGTTCACACGCAGAGGGAAAAAATAAATTCTTCAAACCAGAAAATCTGACAAAAACAAATTCACTTGTCAACAAAAAATTGTTTTGATATCATTTATGACATTAGTACTGATGATTGCTGCTCTTAAAAGCTAGGTAGACTTTTTTAGTACTTTTTTCCAGCGCCGCCGACAAGATTCCTTTCAAGTAGACCGGAATTTCTTTCATCATGAAAGGATTCCCGTCCCGCTAGACTTTTTTTCTACTCGTCTTCACGAACGGAATCCTTTCGAGTCGACCGGAATTCCTTTCTACTCGATGGGATTTCTTGTCCGTGTAAACGCTACATAACTTCGAGATAAAGGATTTTCCATCATAAAAGGTTTCGGATGAAAGCAGATCTACTAGGGGGAGGGGTGGAGTGGAGAAATAGCTACTTAGGTCGCTGAAGCTTTAAAGGAACAGAAAACTTGACTCAAACTTGACTCGGGGATTGCTCGGGGAGCTAGCTGACATATCAAGAATGTACCCCAAGTCGATATCGAGAGTAAGAAAAATTCTCGCTACGACCATTGCAGTTTCCGGGCAGTTTCCAAGAATTTGACTTTTGAGTAGAAGAAAAAAAGCAAAAGGTTTGTGTACCGGGAGTAGGGATCGAACGCACGACCTCTTGACTACTACCCCGATACTATGGCCGAAACACGGAAAGGCGAACTTTTACAGTGCATAATTACAGTGCATAAGGGGCAAAGGCCTGCCAGCTAGCTTTGGGACAGGGGGCAGCAGAGACTCAAATTTCTGACATGTAGCCTCGGAAATGGCACTTTTCGGGGAGGGGGGTACCCACCACCCAATTTAAATTTGGACATTGAAATTTTGTAAAAAGACAACCCAATTTTAATTTGGACATTTGGTTTTCTGAAATTAACCACCCAATTAAAATTTGGCAATATTCGTGAGCAAACGGAGACCACCCCAAAACAAATAGAAAAAGGATGTTTACAATTTTTATTGCAGAATTTTTTGCTTGTAAAGTACAAGTAAAGAGAAAAAGTCGTTTACATGTTTTTTCAACATTTTTTTTTGAAGATTCTGCTGGTCTCAGTATTGTTCCTTTAGGGATTTCAGGAGAGAATCACGCCAGAATTTAAAATCCTCAAAAAGCGTGCGAATCACTCGAAGATGACATTTACGTACAGATACAGATATTAAAGAAGAGTGAAGGTACTGTATCACTTATGATTTATGTGCATAGTGAGGAACTTGACTAGGCTAAGGATTCCGTAAGTTGAGCTAGGACTAGCCTATATGGGTGGTACCTGACCTCGAATTTCTATAACCTCGAACTTGACCTGAAAATACTACAAGCAAACTTCCGCACAGTCCTAAACTTATCCTAGGTCATTCAGGTTGCCTTTCTTGACAGTTAAGACTGCACTGATCTTTCCTCTTATCATTTTTAGGCACAAGTTTGAAGTTGTAAAAGTTCGAGGTTTGGTACCTCTCCTGTAGATTTACAACAAGATAATCTGGTAAAGCATCAAGCATGCACAGTTTGTTATAGTGCA
This sequence comes from Branchinecta lynchi, assembly GCA_023053575.1. Classification (NCBI taxonomy): domain Eukaryota; kingdom Metazoa; phylum Arthropoda; class Branchiopoda; order Anostraca; family Branchinectidae; genus Branchinecta; species Branchinecta lynchi. Next base: position 5,777,739 of record JAKZAP010000021.1, on the reverse strand, counting down.
GGCAGGATGACGGGAAGTATGAGAGCAGTAATAGTTATCCAAAGGTGCAGTAATGCATCCCAGTAGCAACAGGCTGTCACAGGTCCAACTTCCATTTTCCCCTCCTCTAATCTGGCTGTGACTTAAGAGTTTCTAGAATGTCTCGAAAAGAAAAATTAATTACTAACAACGGAGAAATTTTAATATTAGTATGCCTTAATTCTTATAATTTCAGGCTCCTGAATGGCCTTGGCCGATTCATACAGAAACACTGAGTTCTTGGGAATAGTGTCCCAACGTCTGAGCACATGCCCCAATGCATGGGCATGGTGCTCGTATGCTGGGGCACCATGTCCTGCAGCAATGCCATGGTACCACCTTTTTGAATAGCTAATTTCCATTTCAGATTTTCAGTTCGACAGATTTTCATGGGGTGTCATGCCATTCCTGCAGGGCATGGTACCCCCAATGTATGAGTACCATACCCGTACGTTGGGGCATGACTAGAGGTTGGGACACTATGCCAGTAAAAATGATGATTTGTGTGTGACTGCCTTGGCAGTCACACACAAATCAAGCTTTAATCCCCAAGCAAAGGAATTAAAGCTTGATTTCTGCCCATTTGTCATCATAAGCCTGTCCACTAGGCGAGGAGATTCGCTGTAGTTGTAGCATGAAAAAAACGAAACAATATGTATTCCTAAGGAAAGTGACCATTCAGTCACCATAAAAGTAGTTGCACTTGGAAGCTGAAGCTGTTAAGAAGAAAGAGTCCATAAGATAGCTTGATAGGTTTGCAGATCAAGATCTATAACAATTAACATAGCTTTTGTCAGTTTGTCGAATCCACAGTTGTGTGAGAATTTTTATTTTAGTCAGTAATGTGTAAAATTGTTACATCCACTGGGAATATTTCTGGTACTTGTTTGCCAACTACCTGCAGCCCAAACCTAGGCAATCTGGCACTATCTTATCTAGTTATGAATGAGAGTCTCTTCAAATCTCTCAAACTGCTCTTCCGGAATGACAAAACATTGTCTTACACATTTAGGACAGGATTGCACTTTGTGTACCAGAAAGAGATTTACAGATGGCAAAATAGAAGCATCACGAGAACAGGCAATGCAGATCACAGTGTCAGACAAACAGACAAGAGTTTGTGAACTTAGCAATTCTTACTTCTGAGTTTAAGGAGAGGATGATGCTAATATACCTACTTCCTAGTGAAGCATGTAGTTATTGTCATGTTAAAAGAAGAAAGAGTCCATATATTAGCTTGATAGGTCAAGAGTAGGTTGTCACCATAAAAATACTTCTAAAACCATACAGCAGCATAAGTTTATTATCTTCTGAAGTTGGCTGTTTGGGTCTAACTTGATGTTCTTTCCAGGGCATAGTCAGTGATCAAGAAACAGTACCGCCTGGACTAGCATCATCAGTAACTCAGCGATGGATACAGAAGTAGGCTATCAGATAGTGTAACTAAGAATGAAAGTCGAAGTTGAAAACAATGAAAATCATGTGGAATATATAGAAGTTCTTAGACTGTCTACATGAAGGAATAGGGGACGCCCATTCAATCATCAACCAATTGAAGTCCAAATGTAATATTTTCCCCTAAAGGATCTACATATGGAAGCTCTGCCTTGTCAGCAAGGAGGAGTAGGTGAACCCCGTACACTGTTCCTTATTCATTGGACCTTTAGGCCCAGCGCCAATACGAGCACCTGACCAGGAGTCAAGTTCCAATGCTTAAGAATGTCAAGTCTGCTTGTAGTGTAAAAAAGGCAGAGGTGGAGTATTGAGTGCAATCAGTCGATGAAACAGGTGTGCAAAGGGATTATACTCAGCTTCCAGATACCATCACCCCTTTTTCGTTCTATCTCCTGGGAAGCCAGGAGTTCGAGGTTGGTTATGGAAGGCTCCGTCACAAGAAAGTGTGTGTTAGAGATATTTCGTGTTCTTCTCTTTCGAGCATATAGACTGTAAAAGGCTACAATATGGTCAGAGAGTCAGGTGTGCGACACACATATGGTAACACAATCTTTCAAGCTTCTAAGTAACAAAGAGGGGAGACCGTTGACAGAACATACAGTGCTAAGATCCCTGTACACTCCTATAGACTTCAGATAAATCACAGACCATACACCTGTATTTCAAGCCAGTCTCGTAGAGCAGGATGTCCAAGAAGGAGAGGTAGTTTTGGCAATGTCTGAAGAAGAATAGAAGCATCTCCTTCATCTTTCGACGGAGGGTCGACCTTGGTCATGGACCATGCTACAGATTTCAGCACCAGTGACCATGACCTTGGATACCCGATCGCACTCATCGATGTCTCGCGAATGTTTAGTTGCCTAAGTAAGGAATCTTATTGATGCATACCAGTGTGGTCCTAACGTAAAGTGGTCGGCGGGACATATGTGCTTTAATAGTCGGACCTATTTCATGTGAACTTTCATGTTCTATCTATCATAAGTGCTTTTATTCGGCCAAAGTTGCCTTTAAATGCTGTATTGCTTTTACTTTTCGTGGTCTTCGTGACGGAAGATTCCTGGTGTAAACAAAAGCATCCTTTAAACCAAGCCAGATCGGATTTCACTCCCTACAAACAGACAGATGCTTGACTGTATGTTTGATTTCGTATAGGTGGATAGTAATATCATTTAATATTCTGATTGACACGTCTACGCTTCCGGTCAAGCCACTCCAGTGCAGTTGCTCTCATTTAGATGGATTATAAAGTTTATCGATGCTTCTGTGACTGGCCCGTTGGTTGGTCTTACTGTGATTCTTGCTTGATGTTACTTAATGTGCTCCTAAATATTGAATTTGGTGTTACCTAATTCGTTGAAACACAATTAAATTACCCATTTTCAAATCATATTTTGTCTTCCAGACCCAGGTGCGAATTGCGTACTCACTCACTTATATCCTAGTATAAGGTCACAAGCTGTGCAAGTCTCCCTAGCGAAAGCAGCTGACGAACCAAGAATTGCAACGAATTTTGCTCTTTCGCAGGAGTTGAAGCTAGGAGGCCTGCTTCTGGGCCGGTGGAAACCTTCGATGTGCTCAAGCTTGTTTTTGGCGTGCTACATTTGTCTGCGCGGGTCGCGCACGTTTGTCCGCAGTTTCTTCCATCCGGGCAGCGGGGTTGCGAGCAAAGCCTTCTTCACTTCGTCTCTAAGGTGCAAAGTACCCAGACGAGGTCAGTCGACGTTTCTTGACTAATGAGGCTATACGTCATGTTTTTGTGAGGTTCACAAAGTTTGAAGTCAAGCTGACCATCTAACTTCATTCGTTTTCGGGTCCAAGGTTTCAACGTCCAATGAGACAGACAGTGAACCCTGAGTTCTTCGTAACTGACCTTGAAATGCAACGTCGGTCTTCAGTGGCTGGATGGTGTATATTCAAAAGGCAGAATTATTAGGAAAACAGGAGCTATAAGTTGATATGGTACTTGCAAGCTTGTTAGCATGTATTCAAGTTCTCGTACTGGGATGTGAATGAAGAAGTTTCGTCATCCTAGCACATCTGGAAGTACCTTAATTTGCGATCACCAGAATTCCGGACCCCCCCCCCCCCCCACATTCATCGGTTCCGGACTTGAAATGGGACATCAGAGGCTTGACGACCCCACACGGTTCTGTCACTGATGTATCTAGGGCTTGTGCTTGTTCTTCCAACCAAGTTGCATCCCGATCGCTCCCCTCTAAGCGTGTCACAAGATTTCCAGCTCTCCCCTCCACCTCCCCCCCCCCAACATTCATCGGATTACATCCGGACTTCAAATAGGGCATTTGAGACATGAGGTCTTTCCAAATATTAAGTTTCATTAAGATCCGATCACCCGTTCAAAAGTTACAGATACCTCAAGAATCCGGATTCTCCCTCCCCCCACGATGGTCGGGCAGGGAACCGACTATTTCCAAGCCAATGATGTCACGTCTCTAATATTCAAGCCAAATTTCATCATCCTTGCACTTCTGGAAGTACCTTAACTTGCGATCACCTGAATTCTGCCCCCCCCCCCACATTCATCGGTTCCGGACTTGAAATGGGACATCAGAGGCTTGACGTCTTTCCAAATATCAAATTAAATTCCGGCTCCCCTCCCTTCCCCCACGATGGTCGGATCGGGCAAGTGACTATTTCCAACTTAGTTTGGTCGGTTCCCTAATACGCCTGCCAAGTTAGATCGTCCTAGCATATCTGGAAGTACCCCAACTCGCAAACACCTGTCTAACCGACCGACGGAAAAGTGATCAGTATATCGCTATTGATACATCTTGGCTAAAATACCACTTTATTTAAGGTACTTTGGTTGAAATATCACTAAGATTGGGCCATATCGGCTAAAATGTTGTTTAATTTAAGCTAAAACCCTTTTATTCTCACAAAAGACCACCCAATTTTAATCCGGACCTTTTGATTCCGGCAAAAAGACCACCAAATTTAAATTTTGACCTTTTGATTCTGGCAAAAAGACCACCAAATTTAAATTTGGACCTTTTGATTCTGGCAAAAGACCATCCAATTTAAATTTGGACATTTGCTGAAAAAGGGACCACCCCACGGGGGGTTAATGTCAGGAATTTTAGTCTCTGCTGCCCCCTGCTTTGGGAACACTAAGCAGGGGGTTCGAGATAACAAAGAAGCGGGGTCCTGTTGAACAATAAGTCCCTGTATCTTTATATAAGCCCCCCCAGGTGGGTTTGATGGCCGAAAGTTGCGTAGTCAAGTTTTCTGTGCCTTTAAATAAAACTACGTACACACCCAGTCCGTCAAGAGTTGCGTTTTCAACAAGGGAGCCTTTCCTTTATCGTACGAATATACAGTACCGATAGTTCTCACTGAAATCAAACTAAACGAACTAAGGTTGCGGGATCTGACTTTGAAACTTGTATGTGCTGGCTCCCGTTCCGGTATGATAAGAGCCTAGTCACACTGGGCTCAAAACGCGGCCTATTTGAAGAGCGACTGAAAATCCCTAGGGGACGTGAGATTTGATTGGCTTTGTGGCAGCTTGGGGATAATGAGCAGATTGCATTTAGGGGTCACTTAGGGTTCCTGTAACATTATTATAAACGCTGTTTTGCTCTAATTGATCTCCTGAATATAAAACGACAATATTCAGAATTAGATGTATTTTGATGTTCCTTCGGCCCAAGCTGACTGCGAATCATATTTGACGGTGCAAAACGGATAAGCCAGCTACATTTTATTCGAGCTATATTTCGGCCCTTCTTGGCAAGGGTCCTCTTCAGGCTCAAACCGCTCAAGCTGGAAAATAAACTTGCAAAAGTTAGATGTATTTTGTTCTTTTTTCTACTTTTGCAACCCAAAAAGCCAGGAAATGAGCCCAGTTTAACTAGGCCCTAAATGGAAACAGGGGTGGCCCGAAGCACTCAGGCCAGGGGGGTGAGCCCCTCGTTTCAACGACTCCTGGATCGGAATATACGACTCGCACGTACCAACAAAAATTAACTGTTGCGACTACGCGGCAATGGCGCACATTCATTCATTCATTCATTCATTCATTCATTTATTTGTATCCGCCAAAGCTGGCGAGTAGAAAAAAATATAATAAAATTCATACAATCGGTCTACAAACTAGTAACTAGACCATATACTTTCATAAAAACTGTACGTCATTTAAAAAACAATTAGCCTACACTATCCTAAATGAAGTCTACCTAACACTTTAACCAAAATACAATCAACGCAACGCATCGGACAAAGTGTGCTTTATGGAATAAATTTTTGAAAAAAATGTTTCCCGTTTCTTTTTCAAAATATCAATGGGGGTTTTTAAACCATAATTATCCATCATAAAAGAACTGGATTGGTATTTCAATAACCGGCATAAAAATTTCCCAAAATTAAAAAAAGTAGTTTTGATACGCGATAAATTTGATAATGTTAAAAAGGGTAAAAAAGAAGATGCAAGCAAAGCCTGTGGAAGAGCAACAGTGTTAAAAATCTTTGCAAGATTGCGTCTAGATAGGAAATCCCTAAGACAAATCACCGCCCCGAAACTAGCAGAAATACGCGACTCCACATCTTTTACTATTAGAGCCCTCGTTAATGTCAAAGTCGGGCCATAAGGGAATCCCAGATATCTCAAAGACTCACATGGTTTTAGGATTGAATTACTTATACGGACAGATACTGAAAGAGAAATTTGTTCAAGGGGTTTTGGACCAAAAACCATAAACTGGCATTTTTCAGGTCGAAAAATCAGGCCATATTCATTAAAAGACTTAACTAGATAATTTACATTATTCTGAAGGCCCGATAGAGAACGGCTAATAAGGAGTATGTCGTCAGCATACGCTATAAGAGAAGCTAGGATACCTTTACCATAAATAAAAGAAGACTGTACACCATCAACAAATAATAGAGCCGGTGTAAAACTAGCTGCAATGCATCAGCTGAAATTATTCTTGTAATCAAAATTTTGATATACATACCTTCATAGCCTCAGCTACACATTTCAACTTTCGTGAAACAGGAAAGCTTTCAACGCCTGTACCGGGACAAATTTAATCTGCCTTTGTCTAGAAAGATTCTAGCCAGCCTTTAATGTGCTTCAAATCTAAAAAGTTCAAAGCCTGATCGGCAAGTAAATGACAGACCGTTCCTCTAAATAGAGAATACTATAAAATGCGCCACAGGCACAATTTTTTGAAACTCCGAGGAGCAGACCGTCTTTTTCCGATCCCATTGAAAAGGAAAAAATAGCTTTGTAATCATAAATCTGACCGTCGGAAAATGTGACAAAATAGTGGCTACAGAAAACAAAGTAGACACATAGTATATTTTTTCCGAATTAAAGCAAAAAAAGTAATTTTCACGCTAAAGACACGCATATGCAGAAACAAAATGAGGAAGTTTGCCAGTGCATTAAAAGAAAAAAAAATCCGGATTTATGAACCTAAACGCCGAGGAGCAGAGCTTCATTTTGCAATCCCAATGATAAGTTAAGAATAGCTAAGAAATCACGACCCTGTCCATCGAAAAAGTGAAAAAAATAGTGCCCATAGAAAAGAAAATAGATTTGCTCCGAACTAATAGCAAAAAAATTAATTTTCACATTTTCACACCAGTGCATAAAAAAAAAAAAAAATTTACGGACGTAACCAACTTTTGGTCTTGGCCTGACAGGAGTTTGCAGATAGAAAAAGACGCCGGTTTGCCGACGAGACTTGAGGCGTTTTTTTCTGGTGATTTGATGTACTTTTGTTTCATCATGAAAGTGCCGTGTACCGTTTTATTTGTCATTCGAGACACTATACTTTCGTGGCGAAAACTAGAGCAGGTAAAGCTACAGTGAGCTACATCTGTAGGATTGCAACTTAAAACTGGTTTACAGAACTGGATTCTGCGCGACAGAAGATGCTATACGCAGCAAATGAAGACGAGAAGTTCGCTTTTAGAATAACTTAAACATAAAAGAAATCATTTTCGAGTTGTGCGAGATGCGAAATATGCATTAACACTAGTATACAGGGGCGTCACGTATGGGGGGGGGGATGGACCCCCCTCCCCCGATGTTGTCGACCGGCTGGTAAAAAAATAGCTGAATCGGCGCGAAGCGGCGAATTTTTTCTTGGAAACAGTCGATTTTTCTTCAAAACAGTCAGATTTTCGTAAGTCGATTTTTCTTAAAAACGGTCTGTTTTTCTTTAAATCAGTCGATGTTTCATCAAAAAAATCATTTTTTTCCGACAAAAAAGACGGTAAAAGTTACCAGCCAGTCGGTAAATACCTTGCTCCTCCCATATTTGATAGTGCTATGATTCGCAGTCAGCAGTAATATATATGATTCGCAGTCAGCCCCCCCCCCCCGAACATTTTGGATAGTAACGCCTCGGCTAGCATAGAGGCCCAAAATTTACCTCCCGACTAGAATGCGATATTCCAGCGTCTGCAGAACCCCTCCTGTCCTGGAAACCAATTTCGGGTGTATATTAAAATCTTCCTTGTCCTTTTCAACCGTTGTTCCCACCTCAGTCAGACTTCACTTTAACAACTAACCTATTGTAATTTTGACAGGCTAAAATCTGAAAGACCTAACTAAGGCAGATCCAAATCCCATGGGAGTAGAATAGGTAGCCGCATTGCTGCCCCCATGAATCATGAATGAATGAATGAATGAATTTAATTCCAAAAAAGCCCAAGGGCCATGGCGGAAAACATAAAAAAAAAATAACAACAAACAAAATATCATACACTCCGAAACAAACCAAAAATCAACTTCTATAAAAATAGTTCGCGGTGGGTCATAGCTATCTTCAGGAATCTACCTCTCCGACCTATCGAGGTTACAAAACCTGGTTTAAACGACTCGACTTGTCTTTAGGGAATGGCTAACGACTGAAGCCGTGCAAAGACAAAATAAACAATATTTTGTTTAAACGACTCAGGATTTTTTTTGATTAAAATGAATGTCCGGAACCTCGGCGAGGCCAAAATAAACCTCTGATACGACTTAACAAAAGGCAGGACCACCCCTGAATGGAAATAGCTCACGGAAACTTCGTCGTACCAGCTTCTCGTCCGGTAGTCTCACGGAATTACGAACTCAGAGTCAGAAGCTAGGGAGCCGGTAGGTGATACCTGAAACTGTATAGTTGGAGCTTGTGTTCCAGTAGTGTCTACATGGAGTATAGAACTCAAGGAATAGTTTGGATGAGAGCTAGGATGCCAGGATTTTCCCTGACTTAGAGATAATCACATGGTAAAAGATTCAACACCAGAACCCATTTATTGAAAGCTAAGGTACTTGTAACAGGCCCGTATCCAGGAATTTTTTCGAGGGGGGGGGGGGGGTTTGCCTGCGGGTCGGACAAAAAAAGACATAGATCAGAAGGAAAAGCCTATACAAATGAACATTTTTGTATGTTTCGGGGGGGGGGGGGTCAACCCCCTACCCCCCCCCCCTATCCCCCGAGGATCTTATTTCTCCTGAGACCGGATATGCAAATTTTGCCAAGACTGTCAACCAAGGGACATGGAAACAGCCAAAGCCGTGTGTAGTTTTCTGTAAGCATAGCTTAGTTGTAAAGTGATCAACTATTCCAGAACATCTCAACAAAAACACTTATGTAGTGCGAGGTTTCCTTTAAGTGGAAAGATTCACGTTCCAGGTTACCAGATATTTGGGACTCCGAAAAGTTAAGCTGACACTACCGGATTTCATGATTTCTCAAATATTGTCTCCATATGTTTGATTTGCCTCATCCAAAATCTGGGGGGCTCAACGCCCAGTACTTCCAAGTCGTGTTTGGCCTCCAGATACAACTCGACGTAAACGAAAATCTCGAACTCAAAAGGAAAGTCTTCAACAAGCAGCCAGACCTGAAGGAAATACAGGAGCAAACGACAGCTTCTTCGTATGTCGGACTCTTTTCTTGCAATCGATCCTGGAACAAGACCGCAAAAACATTAGTATTAGCAAAGTCTTTATTTCTCAGTAAACAAAAAACTACTTGTTCGATTTATACATCCGATAGCCGAAAAGGCAGTGCGTAATTGTGAAATACTCTTAGCAAATCAAAAGTGCTGGTTCAGACACATATAAACATTAAAGAAAACAAAAAGATACCAGATCAAACGACATTATATCAACACAATGTATGCAGTAGTCGACAGTCCCAAATAAACGCACGCGGTAAAGAATTTGTGTTAAAGAGCCCACCAAACGTACGCTGGGACAACTGACCTAGGACTACAAGTACCAACAGTTTTGCTGTAAAATTCACAGTTTCTTCTCGATACACCATAGTAATTTCATATTAATTTTACCGTAACCGTAAGTGTGCGACACAACTTTTATCGAAATCAATGCTTCTTCTACACACAGTATCCGTCCAACATATCGAACAGTAGATGATGGCTGTCTAGGAAAGAGACCTTAGTCAAAACAGAGATTATCAATTTTACCGCATGTGCGATATAGTTTTATCGAAATCAAAGCTTCTTCAATTGATACGTCCAACTATAGCTGCGTTCTTTGTCACGGGATTTCTCACCGGTGGTCTCCGGTCTTTCCTATAAGCCGTTTTGGCATCCACCGGTGACTACTAGCCGGTCTTATAACCCGTTTTTGAACCAACCAGTGTCCAGTTTTATCTCACCGGTGCGGACTAACCAGAACCTTCTCAGGAGCCCGGCTTCAGCGAGGAGTTAGCCAGTTTTCATCAACTCTACCGGTGAAACCAAAAACACGCGTTTTAAGACAAGAACCGGACACTGGTGACTAAACACCAGAGACAGCCCGGAGTGCAACGAACGCAGCTTATATTGGATCGAAGAGGATAACTGCATTGGAAAGAGACCACAGTCAACAGAGGCGGTATCAATTTTACCGTATCCCTAAGATACAATTTTATCGCACACCTATATAGCCATGCGGTAACATTTATATATCACGGCTTTTGATGGGCGGCATTGCATGTTAATATTGTTACTATGAAAGTTAGGTTTTAACCAATAGAGAAGTTTCAAAGTCAGATCGTCACACTGTACGTACAAAACCCACGAGTAGGTCCCGATGAAAAATCTATCTCGAAACTAGTACTACGAAGAAATACGAAAAAGTAGCATGCAGTACTAACGATGCTACTAAATGCTTCTACTTCAAGGCTACCGTATTGCTGCATACTACTATATGCTACTATTAGCAAGACTGGATGCTACAATGGCATGCTACTGGATACTACTAGATAAGATTGGACCAGTCTGAGGCACATTAAATGATAGTATTTTGCTATTACATAGTATTACATGCAACGTTTTCGTATTACTACCATACTACTACGCAGGCTACAAATTTTTCATCGGGGTGCGTTCGTCGGTACTCAGTGCTGCTTCTGGACGTGCTCTCGCCGGTGTCCGGTTCGTCTCCTGTAACAAATTTTTCTCTCACCAGAGCCGATCTCCTGATGCCCAGGCCCCACTATAGTCACACCTAGTAATAACGCCGGTAATAAGGCCGTCTTACGGTCGAAGTTGGGAAGAAAAGACGCTGAAAACGTAAGATTGTCGAGATGGGAAAATCCATCTCCGCCATTTTGAAACGTATCTTTCGAGTGTTTGGACCAATCACAGACCTGCAGAGTCGCTGATTTTAGCCAGTTTTGTTTACGTTTGAGTGATGATGGTGGTAATATATCTTGAATTTCTTCGTTCCAGGTGTGGCCAGGATGAAACTTAAGAGTGGGTAATTAACCAAATTAACGAACCAAATTACGTACAGGTGTGAGTGAATGTGGCCCGGGCATTATTTGTAAAACCAGAGACCACCGGTGAGTACTCGAAGAGAAAGAACGCAGCTACATGTCTGAGCAGCTGCTTAAATTTTAAACGAAACAATGAAAATAACTCCAAAAACGAATTAAAGTCTTATCTACAGAACTACAATAACACATTTTCGAGCCTTCGTTTACAGGAAATTTTTATCGGAGAGAGAGGACGAGAACACACAGAGTCCGTCCAGCTAACAATTTTTCTTTTCTTGTTTTGCACTAATACTTGAGGATAGAGCATAAGCACGCGACCTCTTAACTAGCTATTATTACACATAGATGATAATGTTCTGCCCGCCGAATGCGCGAATGCCAAATCTTGGTCCTTTGAGCTCCTTTTTGCCACAACGACAATGACGGGATACGTATGATGAATCACTATGACTCTAATTACGAATGAACCCGATTGTCTGATCCTGCTGGGTAGATGAAGAACTGTGCGCAGAAAGGTGACGGGTCACTAATTGCTAGTTCGAAGATAATCGCGTTTAAAGTTTGGAAAGAGTGTATACAAATCTTGGATAGAACACGAAGAAATGTAAAACACGAAATGTGTCTAGCTGGACTCAAAAATAGCGAGTTACCACCTTTGTGCGCTCAGCTCTTCAATTACATGGTTGGATCTGGTTAATTGGTCTATGGGATGCTTATCAAATGTTTACGGGGTCCGGCAAAGACCGAAAATCTGGAACACCCGACTGTCTGTATTAGAGTGATCTATAAATATTCCCCTTTATACTCCTATTGAAACCTTTGGTCTTGTTTCCCCTTGATTTTCTTAATTTTTATCGCATGCGATAACTATTCATTTTTTATTTAGTCCTTTGCACATTTTTGTTTACTATTACCGGACTTTTCATTCTGGCCCGCGACTAAATAAATTTTTAGCCATATTATTCGCCTATGAATTTTCTGCTCCTTCGAGCTTGTCCTTATAATTATTTATTTTGTTTTTGAGTCCTAAACCTTGAAAAAAGAAACGTCATCTTCTTTATATCATTACTATTATCATAGTCTTTTATTTGTTCACACTTTCAGGGTAACGGACTAAAGTTGGTGAGTACTTTAGTGCACAAATTTGTAAATATAACAGGTAAACTTAAAAGTGTCCATGCAAACACTGTGAAACTATACTCTCCTCGAAAGATCGACAATACTTCACGCAGAAGTCCTACGATCTTACGCCCGCAAAACATCCGGACACTACCCCATCATTTAGCGTGCACGATGGCAGCGTATGATCAAGAACAAATAATCAGATAGAAGTTCTGTCTTTAGTCACCCGCAGCGACAAGGATACACCGACAAAACTGAGTGGACCTAGAGGTATTTATTCTAGCTTTGAGCTGATGTTGATACCCGTTTACTCCTTTTCCGTCTTCGCCGTTGCTTATCGCAGAAAAAATAGTAAAGGAGGCTGGCAGGAGGCGTACTCCGCGCGCTAACCGGCTCTGGAGCACGTCCATAGAATAATCAGCTTTGACTTCTACTTTTCCTCACCTTTTCCTACTTCATAGCGATTTAAATATTTGTAAAGTAACGAAACGTGATGTGGCGCGAAGCTATTAACCTCCACTCGTTCATAGCGGACAGATGGGGAAACATTCCTCGCCGCATAGTCATATTACAGAGATAGGGAGACGAGGTTCTGTCCGATTATTTGTTCTTGGTATGATATTAGTTTTGTTTCCGTCAAAATAGCCTGCTAGGGTCAACACCATCGGAAGCTGCTCTGGAATATTGGGTGCCCACTACCCAGCAGTCTTCAAGCCCGCGCAAACATACGTATGCTATCCCTATACCTAATAGCGTATACTATTCATGCATATAGTGTTAATACGAGTCCGCTAAAGATTATCGACCACACGGAATTTCTCGACCCAAGTATCCGTACCATCTTTCCTCCGCGCAAACATCAATCCACTACCACTGTCTCGCGTTTGTTATGCATGGAAGTCTACTCGGAAGATGTGTGCAAGTATCAACGATTTCCTTCACCTCCACAATTTTCCTTCACCTCCCTACCGATACTATAACTGAACATGTGTTTTGAACCGAGCTAGCTCTTATACTATTTGCCACGGACGGTATATAACAGTGGAAAGACAGGATACTCCAATTAACCGCTCGGATCGCGATGATCAGGGCTTCCTAGCGCTGTCTTTTAAAAATATTTCTGTTTCGACCGATCCCTTCTGCCAAATCATCATCAAACTTCACGTGTCAGGTGTTGTTGTTTATAAACCTTCTAGAGGGGGAATCTAGCGATCTGGAAAGCTCCGCGAGCTTATGCGCCGGCTGTTTTCGCCACTTCGGCTAAAAACTGGCTTCGCTTTCCAGAGCTGTTCTCGCGCTCCGCTAGTTTCCACCAGAACTTGGAAAGCGAATCCATTTCGCGAGTGGAAAGTGATTTCGGCAAGTGACCGAGAAGTTGTAAGGTGCAACAGAGGAACGACGACTTTCCGTTGGTTCTTGCACTCGGCGGTTTCCGCTTTTCTCTTCGGAAAGCGAATCCAAGAGATTGCCAGAATCGCCCTTAGGTTTGTTTACATTTTTTATTGTTTACACTCACTTTCATCGATTGAAGTTGGACAAGGTCCAAACGCTAGGTAGCTGGCAATCTATTTTCCACGATGCGATTTCAGCGGAGTTTCCTCACCTTCCCACAGTTAATGGTCTTTTCTATTTGCAGGCGCATCTCATTTAGGCATCGGGGTATTCTATGGATGTTTGCGCGGACATTAGCCATTATTCAAATAGGTGTAACAAGCTGCATAGCGCTATACTGGATGGTTGCGTCTTAATACACGCACTTGTTCAAACTGAAAGTAGACGGTTCTCATCAATGCAAAGTTCGGTGTTGCCACACTGATACAATTTTCCGAAGTAAAGATCAGAAAATGTATCCTTAGTATTTACTTGAAGTACACAGGTGTAATTTGACCCATTATATTGTAAAATACTACCAAATTAACGGATAAAGAGCATTGGTCCTCAAACTAACAATAAGCATTCGTAACAAAACAAAATGTGTTCTTTTAAAGAAAAGGTTGTTATACCAAATTACAACAAAGTAGAGCGTTAGTGCTTCCCGTGGCAACCCTGGCGACGCTGTTCTTTCCCTCGACTCGCTGGCGGAGACCAACCAAGCGATCTGATTGGCTCTGCATAATCTATAATATAACCCGGGTCTATTCCCCTTACTACAGCGCTCCCCAAGGAAACGAGGAATCTGTATAGCCGTATAACACCTTATTCCACCTATTTGAACAATGAATCAGAATGAAGTTGGTGACTTGTCTGGATCAGCACAATCCGCCCCACACAATGGGGCGGATAGTCTGACGAAACAGTTTTTTACACAATTATACTCATTCCGAAGAAATAGGCTGACAGAACATTATCATCTGACCCAATCCATTACCGTAATCTAACATTTTCTGCACTATTTTCATCAATTCACTCTACGAGGAAACCGCACGTCTCCTCTACGGCTTGGGTTAGCTTGTCATGCATCTGGGTATAGCTTTCATAGGACGGCAGATCAAGACGGTTGAAACACGTATGGGCCTTCGGAAGGTGATTGGTGGGCGTGTCTATGACGTGGAGGGTAAAGAGGCGGGGTCCTGACGCGCCTGTCGAACCTGGAAAATGAAATGAAAATGGATCGTTATTGCCACGAACCACTCTTCCCGCGACAAAATTTGCAGACTTATAAGGCGTATTCTCGCCGTTCCCTGAGGACTCTACTTGAGGAGTCCCCCGTTTTTGATTGTCCCGGGGAATCGCTCCCCGTATTCTCGCGAGTTCCCTCGAACGGGAATGCTCCGATTATCATCACCATAACCAAAAAGGACTCCCTTTCAGATTCGGAGAGGAATAAGTTTTTGCTGGTGTTGGTGCAATGTAAAATTGGACTAATTTCGTCAACTGCATATTTCTTTTTCAAACAAAAGCCATTTTGGAAGCACTCCTCGTGTTCTCGCAGTTACTGTACGCAGAGTCCGCGTGGAGTGACTCCCTCTATTCTCGCCGTTCCCTTACATTCCCCGAGGATTCCTCGAGGAACGGCGAGAATACATCTATAGACATCGCGTTAAGAATTGTTCGAATTGATGTAGTAAGCTGCATTAGCTATACACGTCAGCTACAACTGCGAGCAGAACGTTATGGTCGCGACTTAAAGAACAAAACAGAAAAAAACAGAAATCGATCTTCTTTCCTATTATGCGTCCCTAACCAAACTGCCGCCTGCTTGGGTTGCTCTATCTAGACAAGAAATGGAGAAGCAGAAAATCCGTTTGTAGCTTATTGCACCGATTAGAGGATGCTCTCCTGTTGGCTACTCTACCTGAGACGCTTACTACATGCTCGTCTACGGCGCCCTTAGTAGGGGCGTCGTTTAGTCGTTGGATGTGCCATGCAGCTGATTGCCTACACGGAGGTATTGAGGCTTCCATGACGATGCTTGTTTTTCTTACCAACTGAAACAAGGTAAGAAAATATTGCAATATGAGAAACCGAATTTATCACCGCTTAAAGTCCGGTTTGAAAAAGACCAAAGGTTTCGATGGGATCCCAAAAATCTAATATTTGATTCAAAGAATTGGGTCATGTCTTCGCCATTTAGTCTTCGTCAGATTCCTTGAATATTTTTAATGTTAAAATAAAGTTCAAAAATGGATTCAGCATGTCTCCTTGCCCCGATACCGCATCTCTAATCTATTTCAGCAACAACTTTGAGCTTCAACCAAATTTCCAGTTTCAGCCGAATTCGTGATGAACCATTTGTCCACCAAGAAAACTAAGTTTAGATATGGATTCAGCGGATTTCCTTACCCCTTCTACGAATATCTTATTAGCTCATAAAACATACATGCGTTTACCGTAAATTCAAAACCCTCCTCTGCCTTTAAATATAGGACTAAAAGACCCACCTACGAACTTGACCTGTACTTTGCCAATGAATTCTCGTACTAAACTTTAACAACATATACAACCACTTCGACCTTCGATTACACTAACCCTCTCCAACATTCATAAATTATGTTATCATCCACGCGCAGAGCTATACTAGTGTGAAGAAAGGGGAGGGACTGCTATAGCCCAAAATTGGTCGACACATTTTATGTCTCGGTTTTTGCCGGATTCCCGGTGAACTACTTGTCCGGTGAGAAAACAACTTTCATATTGTGATTCAGCATGTCTCCTTACCCCTAAATCAACTATCTCAATAGCTTTCCAAAAAAAAATTTGTTTGCCCCTTAATTTGAAACCCCTCCCCCACCTCAAATATAGGGCTACAGAGCTCGTCTTCGAACTTGACCTGTACTTTAATGGTCCATTTACACACTGCGTAAAATCCGAGCGTATTTTGAAATCAGCGCGTATTTTACGCACGTTTTGAGCTTGAAAAGATTTCTAGCAATACGGACGTATTTAAATACAAAAGGACCGATTTCTCTAATACGTCCGTATTGCTAGAAATCTTTTCAAGCTCAAAACGTGCGTAAAATACGCTAGGATTTCAAAATACGCTCGGATTTTACGCAGTGTGTAAACCCACCATAACCCACAGGATCCTTCCACCAAGATATCGTGCGGACATACGGACAACTTTTGCTATGTCATAGGTATCCCTCCACTTACGTTTTGGGATCCCAAAAAATGACTTTGCAGTTTGGCAAATCTATCCAGGCCAATACGAGCCACCGGTCACTGCTACCAGAAACAACCCCTCCCAATAATCGAACTCGATTGCGGAATAAACTTCTACCCCCTAAAGTTCGCACTAACGTTATGGGAAGACGTTTGTGCCTCTCTGGGATCCCAAAACGTAAGTGGAGGGATACCTATGACATCACAAAAGTTGTCCGTCTGTCTGTCTGTCCGTCTGTCGGTCCGTCTGTCAGCACGATAACTCTCGAAGGAAATGAGATATTTCGATGAAACTTGGTGTGAGGATTCATTGGGTCAAGGGTAAGGTCAAGTTCGTAGATGGGGTATGTAGCTCTACATTTAAGAGTGGGGTTCAAATTAAGGAACAAACAAAATATTTTTAAACAGCTAATGTGATAGTCGATTATGGGGTAACAAGACATGCTGAGCACGATAGTGAAAACCATTTTCTCGCCGGACAAGTAGTTCGTCCGGAATCCGGCAAAAACCGGAAAGTTGGTTAAAAGTTAAAGTCTTACTGAAGTTGATTAAACGGTCGATTTCGAGGTAAGAAGACATGCTAAACACGATGGTGAAAATCATTTTCTCGCCGAACAAGTAGTTCGTCCGGAATCCGGCGAAACCGAGAAAGTTGGTTAAAAGTAAAAGTATCATTTGATGTTGATTAAATGTTCAATTTAGAGGTAAAAAGACATGCTGAACACGATGGTGAAAACCATTTTCTCGCGGGACAACTAGTTCTCCCGGAATCCGGCCAAAACCGGAAAATCTGTTAAAAGCAAAAGTTCGATTAGATGACAGATTAAGGGGTAAGAAGCGAGGCTGAGTCTGTATATGACAATCATTTTTTACTCGGACATATAATTAGTCCCGGAATCCGGTTGTAACCGGAATTTTTTTTAAGTCAATCTTTTATTCAAAGTTGATTAGATGCTCTTTATAGGGATAAGGGGATACGCTGGATTTGTTTCTGAATTTTCTTTTTTTGCTGGACTAGTAGTTCGCTAGGAATTCGGGTGAAACCGGAAACTTGGCAGAAGTAAAGCAGGAAGTCTCGGTCAGTGTCGTCAAAATAGATATGGCTTATAGAGGTATATCTGAACTTGGTTTTCTCTAATGATTAGCCTGGCGAAGACTGGACCTCGCGAAGACAAGGCCCGATTGTCTGAATCAAATATTAGATTTTTGGGATCCCATCGACACCTTTGATCTAGTTTGGGATTGGGATTAGCGTTTAAAAATATGTTTCACCCCTTAATTTGAAACACCTCCCCCTCCCCTAAATATTCATCTTTCGGGCTCATCTACGAACTCGACCTTTCCCTTGACTCAAAGAATCCCCTCACCAAGTTTGTTACAAATATCTCATTCCCCTCGAGAGTTCAGACGGTCTGACAACTTTTGCGATGTCATAGGTATCCCTCCACTCACGTTTTGGGATCCCAAAAAACTGTTACAATTACTTTCAATCGCGAGGCGAACGCGCAAGATCTAAGAAATAACAAGACCAATGGTTTCGACGGGATCCCAAACATTTAATATTTATTGGACTTCTCGATCCAGACAATCGATCTTGTAGGTTTCCGAGCCTTCGCCAGACCCCTTTAGGATTTTGCTATTTATCTACAACCCACCGCTTGAATATGTACGACAAATAATGTCCCCGTTAAAGTTTTTTGCAACTTAAGGCCAAACAACTAATCAGATCAGACAACCAACTTCAGATTTGGATTTAGCAAGGATGTTTTCTCCAATATTTCATCCTAACTGACTTCAGAAAGGTCTTTTACTTTGACAAAATTCGTCGTGTTTTATCAGCATTCCGGCGAACTGCCTGCAGAGCAAAAGTGCTAGTGACACTGAGAGGAGAACCTTCCAATCCAAATTAACGGGTTTTGGCAAATTTTGCCAACCTTTCTGTCAAAGAAATAAAGTTCAAAATTCAATTCAGCATGTCTCCTTACCCCGATACCGAATCTCTTCGACTTCAGAAACCTCTGAGATTCAATCAAATTTGCAGCTTTGGCCGAATTCCAGGTGAATCATCTGTCCAGCAAGAAGACTAAAGGCGTATTCTCGCCTTTCCCCGAGGACTCCACTTGAGGAGTACACGCGTTTTTGTTTGTCCAGGGGACTCACTCCCCATATTTTTGCGAGTCCCCACGGACGGGGAATGCTCCGATTATCATCACCATCATCGAAAAGGACTCCCTTTCAGATTCGGAGGAGAATCAATTTTTTCTGGTGCTGGCCAATGTAAAATTAATTAAAAAAGAATCAGAATAAAGAAAATAAAAAATAAAGTGGATCTAGACTAATTTTGTCAACTGCAAATTTTTGATTCCCCGAGGAGTCCTTGGGGAACGGCGAGAATACGCCGTAAGTTCAGATATGGATGCACTATTTCTGTGAGCATTATGAATATCACCGGTTATCTGAATTTTGTCGAGTTTTGGCCAGAATTCAAAGGACCTAGGAAAAAGCTTAAAACAGCCAAAACCGCGGATAATTTGTTAGAAGCAGAGTCTAGTTTTACAGTATTCAAATAGTCCTGAACACTGGACCATAAACAGTAAATAGTGCAAGGTGTGCTTTCCAGAAATGACAACAAAAACGGATATAACGCTAACCTTGAAGGGCTTTAAAGCCCTGTAGAGGCACCCTGGACGACCCGGTCACAAACTGCAACAGCCTTGCGCGCATCTCTTCACTATACTCATCAACGATCCGCCAATACCATTGCACGACCGGCGTTTCGGGCGTGCAGTGCTTCAGTCGCGTGTTGGCCTTCCAGTCGGCAACATCAATTTGTGAGATTCCACATATGAGAAGTTCCAATTCCCTTTCGTCAAACGGTTTGAGGGAGGCTGGAGGGATCACTTCGAAGAAGCCCTTCTGAAGGGCGAGAAACTGCTGTTCGGTTCCGCGCATGAAGCGGTAGCTAACGTAGAGCCTAGAAAAAGGAGATATAATCAACAAGAAAAGTTAAAAATAAACTTAACACGCTGATAGTAGCTGCGCTTTTTTTTTCCAGTTATCCGTCATCCAGTTAGTCGACCTGCAGGATGTCTCACTATAAGCCATTTTCTTCAACGGTTAATCGACTGAAATCCGTGTTAAGCTGTTCGCCGTTTGCCGGTTAGTTAAACGACCTGCGGACTGAGGTTGGGGCTCCGTCCAACTGACCTATTTTCGTTCTCAGGCAGGGAATTGGAATCTTTCATGCAATTCATTTTAAATACTCCTCGAGCCCAAGCGGGCTGAGGAACATATGGCTAAAAATGTAGGTAACTATCCATTTTTAGTTGAGTGTTCATTTATGAATAAACTTGCGAGCGCTGTAGCAGCTTTCGGTTTTCACAATTTAATGGAGAACTCATAACTCGTGAACCCAGCACACGTATGAATTTCAAACCTGGTACACTTGTGGATATTGGGGTCTAGTTGTGCCCAGTCAGGGCACCCAACCCTCTCCAGTTCCCCCCACTGTGACAAGATCCAGTCCTATTTTGTCAATAATGTATCTAGGGTTCATGCATGTTCTTCCAACCAAGTTCCATTCCGATCCCTCGATTCATTTCAGGAGACCCCCCCCCCCCTCCCCAGTTACCAGAAACGGCCCGGACTTGAAACTGAATATCTGAGACAACTGTTCTTGACACTTATCGAATTTCATGTACCTCCAACCACCCA
The DNA here is from genome assembly GCA_023053575.1 of Branchinecta lynchi. Lineage (NCBI taxonomy): Eukaryota > Metazoa > Arthropoda > Branchiopoda > Anostraca > Branchinectidae > Branchinecta > Branchinecta lynchi. The sequence continues at coordinate 5,757,079 of JAKZAP010000021.1, read as the reverse complement.
TTCTAAAACTAACGCATGTCACTAGATTCCGGATTCCCAGTCCCTCCACTCTCCTCGCGATGATCAGATCCGGGAAGGGACTATTTTTAAGCCAATCCGACTAAGACCCTTACATGCCTGCCCCTTTTCATGGTCATAGCGCATCTGGAAGTTCCCTAACTCGTGATAATCGGAGTTCTGGGAAAACCCCTCCAACCCCCCCCCCCGTGTGGTTTGTCAATAATATATACAGGGCTTCTGCTTGTTCTTTCCTCCTAAGTTCCATCCCGACGTCTCGACTCTAAGCGTTTCACGAGATTTCCAGCGCCCCCCCCCCCCAATTATCGGATCCGGTCCGGATTTGAGATTGATCATTTAAGACACTTGTTCGTGACACTTCCAAGTTGATCCTTTCCAAAGTTGTGCATGTCACTAGATTCTGGATTACCCATCCCTCCACTCCCCCCACGATCAGCGGATCGGGGAAGGAACTATTTTCAAGTCGACCTGGTACAGTACCTAATATGTCTGCAAAGTTTCATGGTCCTAGTACGTCTGGAAGTACCCTACTTGTGATCACCGGAATTCCTGGAAACCCCTCCAACACCCCCCGCTGTGACACGATCCCGTCCTGTTTTGTCAATATAGTATCTAGGGTTTTATTGTTCTTCCCTCCCAAGTCCCACCGCGATCCCTCGATCCTACTCATTTCACGAGCTTTCTGGTGCCCTCCACCCTCCAGCCCAGTTCTCGGTCCGAAACTGAAATTGAATATCTGAGACACTCCACACTAGTTTCGTACATGTCCGATTACCCGTTCCAGAGTTATGCATGTTTCTAGTTTCCAGATTCCCCATCCCTCCACGATTGCCGGATCAGGGAAGTGATTGTTTCCAAGTTAATCAGGCCGGGTCTCTTATACGCCTGGAAAGTTTCATCGTCCTAACTTACGTGGAAGTGCCCGAACTAGCAAAACCGGGACATACACTACGATCGCAAAATGACACCTGAGTATGTTCAAGTGCCATAAAAACAACTAATGGTTTAGCACTCGAACACGGTCGGTGCGAAGTGCAGAAGTCCACTTGTTCTTGTTTAATCGCTTCGCATTTAGTATCTATTTTCGCATTCCAGCTTTGAAGATGGTGTCTTAGTACGCCGTTTCTACTTAAACCAACTCTAATGTATATTCCCTGAAGCTTACTTTTCCTTCCACAAAGTGGCTCAATATTATGAGAAAACTGCGAGTACGTTCCCTTTCTTCAGTTGTTAATGGTATATAGAGTCTCTAACCTTGGCGATTGTCACTAGTTGCGTTTTTTATCTGAATTCTCAATTCTCGTACAAATTACCATTTTTGCTCTTCTCAGTTGTCACTTTTGACAAAAACACTAGTTTAGCCACCCGTTAATACCTGTGTATATAGATTGAACATCCGCCCTTTGTTGGCCAATCAGGAAGGAGAAAGAGAATCGAGAAGTGACTATCGAAGCAACTTCTCGATTCTGCAGAACTGAGAAGCTTTCCCCCTTATCGATTCTGACAAAAACGCAATAAGATCAAATGTTTTGATGGGTTCCCAACGGGGGAATATTTGTCGATCTTTTTAATACAGATAGTCGGGTCTTGCAGATGTTGCCGAACCCGCACAAATTTGATACCATTCTAATAGACCAATGAACACCAGCTACTAAAGTTATAATTTCCAGCTAAAAGCTCAAACTATCTGGCTCATTCGACAACACCATCTTTTGACTAGGTCCCGACAGGACTATCCATTCAAGGCGAGAATAATCATTATTTCCTGATTCACTGTGTCTTTATGTGGTCCACCTACCTCCTCCAACCAAACTTTATCGACATTTGAATTTTCCGGTTTCTGGTCAAACTACTTATCCGGTGAGGAAAAAAAGCTAATAATAATAATAATAATAAAGCCTGTTTATTCAGCCAAAAGGCCATACAAGATTTTATACACTTTTCACTTTACAAATAAACAGTTACACCTCTAGAATACTATTCTACGTAATCTAAGCTAAACTTTCATTCCTGAGACTGAATCCTTTAGCCACATATTTACAAACCTCTACGATACATTTGGGGTTTGTAGATTTCAGGATACGGGGAAGCGATACCAAAAAAAAAAAAAAAACCTCAACAAATATTCCTCTCAAATGCGAAAGCTCTTGGCACTCTAAGAGAAAGTGGTTGAAATCCTCCCCGTGCAACTTACAAAGAGGGCAAATATGTGGATTCAACACACATTCTTACCCCATACTGATGCTGCGATACACTTTTGATTTTTTTTTTTTTTTTTTTTCAGAATAAACTTTACTCATACGAAATTTCCAGTTTCGCCGGAATCCCGTCAGTCTACTTCAAATATGGGTTCAGGATGGATTCCTACCCACAAATTGACGCTCGAATCAGGTAATACTCTCACTCTTACAAATTTTTGGATTTTCGCCGGGTTCCGGGGAAAGTATTTGTCCAGCGAAAAAGAAAAGTTCAAAACAGATTCATCATGTCTATCGATCTTTTATTCAACTTCAGATCGAATATTTACTTCTACAAAATCCCGGATTCCGGGCGAACTATTTGTCGGTGGGAAAATAAAGTTCAGTTCTGGATTCAGCATGTCTTCTTACCCCTAAATCGAGTCTCACATCAGCTTGAAAAAATGTTTTTGTTCGCCCCTTAATTTAAAATCCCCTCCACCACCCTTAAATACAGGGCAACAGGGTCCATCTACGTACTTGACCTGTACTTTCACCCCAATCGATCCTCGCACCAAGTTTGAACTTTGAACGAAACTTGAAACTGTCGGGATCCCACAAAAACGCAAACAATGAGAATTGAGATCAAAAGCGCAACTATTCTTCGAACGATTAACATCAGGATTCCTAAATTTCCTCCACCAGCAGTAAACATGATCTGTGAACAATTAGCAATGACACCACCCCGTATCTCAAGGTAGACTGGTCGAAGACGCGCAAATGATCTGGACAACGCGGAAACGCGCTTCCATTATTAATACCAAAATGTCGTGCTACGAAGAACAAATAAGCCAATACAACTACTGTCTTTGGTACCATGCAGCGCCTATGGATACCGTAACCAGAGCAAATTAACTCTAGCGAGTACCGCGAAGACCTATCCTTCCCATGCATCCATGCCGTCGCTTTGTTCGCCTGCAGTGGCGGACGTAGATTCTAGCCAGCGCTCGTTAACGATTGGCCAGAGCAAAATAATTCTGCTCTGCCATTGTTTGAATTTCGGTAGGGATGTTCGTATCCGCTAGTGGAGCTAGTGTTGCTGCGATTTGACTGTGTGTCACTTTTTCAAAGTTCGCGCATACTCTCTAGAGTTCTTTTGCTCTGACCCCAAGAGCTGGATGTATTTGCTGAGCTTTGAGTTGCTGCCCGTCTACTTCCCTCTTCACCTTTGCGCATACTTTTATTCTCTTATTTATTTATTTAATTCAGCCGTAGCCATCCATATACATAGAGGAAAAAACACACATTATCACTAGCCTAAACACATAACCACATGTGTATCACAGAGCAACGAACCACAAGTTCATCACTCCATTTTTTTAAGGCAGTGAAAGTTGATTGTATCAGAGGTTTTGGACGATGGCATGGAATCAGAGGAATTAGTGCAAGAGGAGCGCTGATCCGCTCTGTAGCGCGTCCAGACAACCACTCGGATTTCACTTCGAAAATTTCTGCTCTAGGGCTTTACTGCGAAATAGCTGTTTGTAGAGGTGAGGAATTGTGATGTTTCGTGTAGCTTCTACCCTTCGCTCGTTTGCACCGTGTAGGGTAAAGGAATTTATTCGACTGTGGACGGTCAGAGACGGAGGTTCTGGTTCTTACTTGTCCTAGATGCTACTGTCTCTCAGGGTTTTCGAAAACAACATAACAGACAGTTACAAAAAATAATAGGTGTCTGGGTCTCTGAGAAGAGCTCTGTCCAGGTTCTATCCCACTTTTATTTCTATGTAGTTCAAAGAGGTTTCATACTTACTTTACATACTCCTTCTTGTTTTCATCTGTCACTGGTATGTTCCTCCCATTTGGCTTCAGATCATGCACTTTCACCACTCCAAAACTATCACTCTCCACACTAAATGTTGTCTCGAAAACGTCCTTCACTGGATTGTCTAAGAGCCAGGACAGACTTCGATGCAAATCCGGGTCTACTCCCGCAATGTCCTCCATGGTGATTGGTTTGTTCAGCAGGAGCTTGTAAAAGGTCATCGTAAACCCGCCATCTAAGTGGTGCCCGTGGAAAACTGCCATGCCCATGATCCGACCAACGAAGTGGAAGTACGACAAGTGTTCCTAAAACGCATTGATCAAATTAATAGATGAAAAGAATATGCCCAAGCGAAAATCACGGAGGAGCAGTCAGAGCATTGTTCATTTTAAACCGAATATGGCTACCCCCTCCCCCCGCAGAGCCAGAAGTCATCAAAAATATATTTGAATGGAAAAGTCTGTATAGGGGTAAGCGGCCAGCAACCAACTGCTTTTGCATTTACATTTAACTGGCGTGTCTAAGAAAAATTTCCTATATATTTGCATTGAAGGGGGGGGGGGGGTCGCCTAGATCAGAGCTATATACGTCAGGCTAGTCTGTGAGCACGACGTGACGGGCGCGATTCAGGAACATAGAAATTGATCCTATTTTCTCTCAATTAGCTGTAATCAAACTTCTTTCCAACCAATTTGACAAAATCCTAGGCTGTATGTTGATGATGATGAAAGTGAGATGACTTTTTTTGATACCACGATAACTGCAAAAACACCTTTTGACCGTGGCGTCAGATACCACGGTAACTGTGGAAACGACTTCAGACCGCGGTATCATATACTATGGTATCTGCAAAAACACAACTATCCATTATGTTCCACGTGAAATTAGCGATTTCCTCGTTGGCACTTGTCGACTATATCCAGCTTTCCCCTCTCCGACTCGGTGGCTGGACGTACAAAATTTGAAAACTGATAGCGCCTAGTTTCAAAAGTGAGAAACCCAAACAAAACAAAACAAGTTCAAAACAGGAGACAGACCTGATGGTCTACAATGTCTTTTCAAAATGAAAGACGACACTTAGAAACTCCTCATTTCCTTATGTGTGAAAGAGAGTTCGCCAACCTTGAAGTTCCGATAAAGTTTGCGTGACTGGGAAAAATCGTCACGGTAAAAAACAAGAGCTGGAAGCTCATATGGCACTTGTAAGGCTGGGTAAGAGGATGAAAGTAGGAATATGTTGCTCAAAATTATTGTCGAGCAACATATTCACTTGTAAGCAAAACCCTTGAACCTTGGGTCAAAAGTGATCATGGGCCCTTGTGAATCATGAATATATGTCGCTTGATAAAAGTTTTTTTTTTTTACTTTTTGGTTAAGAAACGCACATTAAGGGTGCTTTAGTACTTTAAGGGATGGTCGGATCTGAGAAGTAGCAATTTCTAAGTTTCTAATGTTCAAGCCAAGTTTCATTGCTCTAGCTCATCTGGAAGCACCTTAATTCGCGATCATCGGAATTCCCCCCCCCCCCCCCCCCCCACTCCCCTCACAGTGCCCGAACGCGGTCCGGTTTTGTCACTGATGTATCTAGTTCTTGTCCTTGTTCTTCCCACCAAGTTTCATCCCAATCGCTGCACTCTAAGTGCGTCACAAGATTTCCGACCCCCTCCCCCCCTTAAAATGGGACATCCGAAGCACGTGATCTTTCCTAATATCAGCTTTCGTAAAGATCGGATCATCCGTTCCAAAGTTAGGATAGTCCTGTACATTCCTCAAGATTTCGGATTCCCCCTCCCTCCACTCCCCCACGGTGGTCGGATCGGGAAGTTTACTATTTCCAGGTTGATCTAGTCGGATCCTTGACTTGCCTACCAAGTTTCATTGACCTAGCCCACCTGGAAGTAACATAACTCTTTCTCACCGGAATTCCGGACCCCCCCTTTGTCACCGGAATTCTGAACTCCCCCCATAGTGCACGAATCCGGTCCGTTCTGTCGTTTATGTACCTAGGGCTTGTGCTTGCTCCTCCCAGCAAGTTTCATCCAGATCGCTCCACTCTAAGCGTGTCACATGATTTCCGGTTACCCCCTCCGACTCCCCCTCCCCCAATTCATCGGATTCGGTCCGGATTTGAAATGGGACATCTGAGACATGCCGTCTTTCCAAATATCAAGTTTCATTAAGATCCGATCACCGGTTCGAAAGTAATGCATGTCACTAAACTTCGGACTCCGGCTCCCGTCCCTCCCCCCACGATGGTCGGATCGAGCAAGTGACTATTTCCAAGTTAGTTTGGTCGGGTCCCTAATATGCCTGCCAAGTTTCATCGCCCTAGTACATCTGGAAGTACCCTAACTCGCGATCACCGGACTAACCGACCGACCGACGGAAGAGTGATCTGTATATGGCACTTGGCCGGAGGGCAAGTGCCATAAAAACGCTAAAATGTCGTAGGAACAAAAGAAACAATGGCGAAAGACGGAAATTTCTGAAGCTTACAGCTCCATAAGGGGGCTAGAGATAATGTAAGAGGGAGAACAAGCAAGAGAGGTCCTTTAATGGAGATCAATCTTGCTCATCCCCGTCTCTTGTGAGGACTGACAGTCAGTTTCGTCTCTTGTTGGAGTCACTGGCAATCAGTTTTTACCGTATCCTGCGAATTCGTCAACCCAATTTTTACGCAGTTTCATTCCAACATTTATTTCAGGTTATGTCCTGTAAAGTTTATTAGTTAATTGGTTGCCGTTTTTATGTATTTCGTAAATATTTTATTGACCTCTTTTAGCTTCGCGTTATTTGGAATAAATTTAACAGATCGATTGATTGAATTCAAAACAGGTGTGGATCGCATGCATATAAACCGTATGATTACCGTATGTTTTAACGAGATTCCGTAGAGTTTTTGGGATCCCAACCCAAAATGTAAGTGGAGGGATGCCTATGACATCACAAAAATGTCCGTCTGTCTGTAAGCACGATAACTCTCGAAAGGAATGAGATATTTTGATGAAACTTGGGTGTGATGATTCACTGGGTCAAGGGTAAGGTCAAGTTCGTAGATGGGCTCTGTAGCCCGACATTTAGGGGTGGGGAGGGGGTTCAAATTAAGGGACAAACAAAATATTTTTAAAAGCTAATGTGATAGTTGATTATGGGGTAAGAAGCCATTCTGAACATGTTCGTAAAAACCATTTTCTCGCCGGACAAGTAGTTCGTCCGGATCCGGCAAAAGCCGGAAAGTTGGTTAAAAGTAAAAGTTTTGATTTGAAGTAGATTAAATGTTCGATTTTGGGGTAAAAGGACATGCTGAACACCACGTTCAAAACCATTTTCTCGCCGAACAAGTAGTTCGTCCTGAATCCGGCGAAAACCGGAAAGTTGGTTAAAAGTTTCATTTGAAGTTGATTAAGTGTTCGATTTAGGGGTAAAAGGACATGCTGAACACGATCGTGAAAACCATTTTCTCGCCGAACAACTAGTTCGCCCGGAATCCGGCCAAAACCGGAAAACTTGTTAAAAGCAAAAGTTTTATTAGATGACAGATTATGGGGTAAGAAGAGAGGCCGAGTCTGTATATGACAATCGTTTTTTTACCCGGACATATAATTAGTCCGGAATCTGGTTGTAGCCGGAATTTAAGTCAAAGTTTTATTTAAAGTTGATCAAATGTTCTTTATAGGGATAAGGAGACGCATGATTCGTTTCTGAATTTTCATTTTTTGCTGGACTAGTAGTTCGCTCGGAATTCGGGCGAAACCGGAAACTTGGCAGAAGTAAAGCAGGACGTCTTGGTCAGTATCGTCAAAATAGTATATCTGAACTTGGTTTTCTCTGACGATAGCCTGGCGAAGACTGGATCTGGCGAAGACAAGACCCAATTGTCTGGATCAAACATTAGATTTTTGGGCTCCCATCGACACCTCTGGTCTTGTTACTTCTGGTACCATATTGTCTGTAAATGAATTTGTTTTGCATTTTCTTTGTTGGTGAAATTACAGGCCTGAAAGCCTCTATCAGCAATAGGGTATATTTCTGTTTTCTAAACAGAAGTTTGGCTTTCAAGATGTAATTGCAATCTCGGAGCGACCGTCGGTTTCTCTGTTATCAAGGGTTTAATAATAATAATAATATAATACTATAATTGGATTAATAAGGGTTTCGCCTCTAAAGATAATGTTTAATGTATTAGTATCATGTTTAACTTCATAAGTAAGGGAAAGACAATATGGTTGCCTACCGGGTTGATTGCACTCTCCGGGTTGATCTGAAGGGTATAGTTATCCTCCCTTGCGTACTGGAAGAGTCCATACGCTGGGTTCAACATCTGCTTTGAAAGAAGGTGTAGCCACTCTCTGGCAACGCCTCCGTAGTCTAGACCTTCTTCTCCCTTGAAACGGACCATTAGACGTTTCCGTAAGTCCTTAGGTCGGAACTTCATTACAATTCGGTAGGAATCCTGAAACAAAATCTACTTGAAAAAGATGTCCTAAAAATCAAAGAAAGAATACTCAGTATCTCATCTTCAAAGATCTACATCAGAATTTTCTGCCTATTCGGGGCTTAATTTAAAATTCCTTAGCCCAAGCTCACCGCGAATCACATTTGATAGCGAATCATATAACCCCAAGCTCATTTTTCACAAGTTCGTTTAACCAACTTGAGCGGTTTTGAGCCTAAAGAGGACCCTTGCCAAGAAGGGCCGAAATATAGCTATACTAAATTCATCTGACGGATCCGTTTTGCACTAGCAAATACGGGGATTCATTTTTTTGGATGAGCTGTTGGTAAATCAAAAAAGTTTTAAACAAGAGCTACGAGCTCATATGGCACTTGTTACGAGTAGGCGGTACAAGAAACTAGACGGGAACGTCATAATATCCCTTTCAACACCCTAGGTTCAGAACTAGATATATATCTATAGTTTCGGGTCTGAGGCATTTCCTGTATCGCCTCGAAATTTTCTACCTTCCAAATTTAGATCCACTCGTTTGATCCCTTCACGTGCCACACTATTTCCGGTAACCCCGACCCCTCTCCAGTTGCCCCTACCGCGGTCGAATCTGGTTCGGACACAAATGGATAATCTAAAGTATCGGGTCTTACCACCTATCAAGTTTCACTCGAATCTGACCATTTTCCGGAAAATTCCTGCCCCCCCTCCCCGTGCTCGGATCCCGTCTGGACTCTGAAATGTGCCATCTAAGGCGTATGACCTCTCTACTTTCCAAGTTGCATTCAAATCACTCCACTCGTCCGACCAGCATGCGAGCCACAACGTTTCCGGGAGTCCCCCTCCAACTCACCCACTGTAGCCGAATACGACTCGGACACATGAGAGTCGCATCTCCGGAGTCTCCTCTTCCCGTCCATCAAGTTTGATCCGAATCGGGAGCATGGTTCTCACTTCAGCCTCCTCCTACCGTGGCTGGCTCCGGTCCGGACGCAAAATAAAAAATCTAGGCCGTACAAACTCGGTACTGTACTGTCCAACTTCGGTCCATTCGTTTGGTTTTTGTACATGTCCCAATCTTCCCGGAACCCCCCCCCCCCCCCTCCAACTGCCCAGCAATGGTCGCTTGTGGCTCGGGCACATGCTTTGTATACCTAGGTTATCAGTTCTTATCGCTCATAAAGTTTCAATCGATTCGGACAACCGTTCGCAACCTAATTGGAAGTCAGTATTTCCGTATTAACCTTCCCTCAACTCCCCCAAGAATGGTCGAATCCAGGAACGGAACTTTTCCTAGGCATTGTGCCGGGTCCTTAAGTGTACTTAGTCTGGTTGGTTACTTATATGCCTGCCATGTTTCATCATATTCAAACAATGTTTACAACGGATACGTCAGCTACGATTCTTCATCAGCGATATTTCGGCCCCTTCTTGGCAAGGGTCCTCGTCACTCGTCAGGCTGTCAATCTTCTGGGTCAACGTCGGGGAAGGAAACAAACCTGGGTAGGTTCCCTGAGCAATAATCCGGTAGTCTTCAGGTGAACTTGACACACTTTGACTGTTTGTCCGGTTTTGAAGTGGGTCCTCTCTTTTGAAGTGGGTCCCCTCTGAGACGCTACGTCTTTCCAAATAACAAGTTTCGTTAAAATCCGATAACCCGTTTAAGTTATGTATACCTCAAGATTCCGAATTTCCCCTCCCTCCAATCCCCCCACGATAGTCCGGTAGGGGAAGTGACTATTTCCAAGTTAATCTTTTCGGGTCCCTGATATTCTTGCCAAGTTTCATCGTCCTAGCTTATGTGGAAGTGCCCGAACTAGCAAAAATCGGACCGACAGAAATTGCGATCGCTATATGACACTTGGCCGAAGGGCAAGTGCCATAAAAATCCAAAAGCTTTTAGCATGTTCCACTTTCACGTACCTTGACTCCCCAAGTATCCCCGGGGAACGAGGAGAGTACACCCGAAGTAACGCTGGGTGATTGCAGAAATAAAATAAATGCAATTATTGCTGTACAAGCAGTATACCACAAACACTTGACTTTAGGATGCCCTATGCCTGGGTATAGCTAGCACTTGGAATACCCTATGATTAGCGATGGATACACTATGCCAAACGTTGGATACTGTTATGCTGCTCTAGCCCAATAAAATACTGATGATTTTAGTGAAGCTCAGAAACCTTTTGAATTCCTTTACAGTGGAGTAGGTGATTAGAGTTTCAACAGGTATCCGGTGTTTGGCATGGTGCATGTTCCTTGAGACACTGAAAGTAAGTTAAAAAAGTCTTCTTTCTACCTCAAAGATCTCTTGCCGAGATACTTCGATACGGCAGTGACCGGATTGGGGTTGCATCGCTTGAAGATCTGTCCGGAGTACTTTAATCTTGGCAACCAGGTCTCTCTTATACTTTGGAAGGGGCTCCTCCTCGCTTTTGGAACTTGCTCCGCTCTCGCACCTAAATAAAAAAAAATAAAAGACGTATTCTCGCCGTTCCCTGAGGACTCCTCGGGGAATCGAAGGGAACTGCGAGAATAGAGGGAGTCACTCCACGCGGACTCCACCTCGGAAAACAACGAGAACACGGGGAATGCTTCTAAAATGGATTTTGTTCTTAAAAAAAATTGTGCAGCTGACAAAACTAGTATGGATCCACTTTACTTTTTGTTTTGTTTATTCTGATTCTTTTTAATTAATTTTACATGCACCAACACCAGCAAAAACTGATTCCCCTCCGAATATGAAAGGGAGTCCTTTTTGATGATGGTGATGATAATCGGAGCATTCCCCGTCCGTGGGGACTCGCGAGAATACGGGAGTGAGTCCCCGGGACAAACAAAAACGCAAGGACTCCTCAAGTGGAGTCCTCGGGGAACGGCGAGAATATGCCTAAAATGACAAAAAAAATTTCTTAGCCACCATCTGCGTTAAGTTTGGACCTCTTAAGTAAGGCCCTATTCTGGATTTTATATATTTCTTGATTATTACATTTGGCGTTGAGCTTTTAGCTTGTCGCCATCACTAGAAAAGCTATTGAGTAAAACGGAGTGTCGACTTTACCTGCACGCTTAAACATTTGGACGCTGCCGGAATCTACCACTTCTACTCGTAAACTGTTCCAAGGTTCAATTACCCTATTTATGGATGGACACCGGCCTATTTTTTAGGTGGTTTCAGAGGCTACAACTTATAACAGTGTTGGCGGGCTGTAAGATAGTGAACTTAAAAAACGAATTGGATCCCTACTACTGTAACACCATGAAAGGCATTGAAGGTACGGGATCTATCTGGTCGCCCTTCTCTACTCTATACTCGTCTGTCACTGTTAGTAGTTTGTTATTTTATTTTCCTGATACACATTTGTTATAGTGTAATTAAGGGAACGTCGAGGTTTGAATTGCAAACACATTTTTGTCTATATTTTTCTGCCTCGTGGTTTTGGTGCAACAAAAGACTGTAATTATTATGCAAATGACATTGCTAACTATTCCTAAAAACTGTATCAGTCAAAATTTGCATAAACAGATCGACGAGACATGATAGTAAGTACTGCACTTTCGAATATCCTAAAAAAAAATCAGTGCCAAAATTGACTTGTTATTCGAACTCAATTTATTTATTTATTTATTTATTCATTTATTTCCCTCAACATTGAGGAGTACAACTTATAAATTGTAAAACAAAATCATTCCTAAATCAACTAAACTACTTTCAATAAAATACTGTGAAATAATATACAAAATACACTTCAACAACTAACTTATAATTACTTACGTATCGCACTAATCACTTCTTAAAAAATGGGTACAGGTTGTGGGTTAGGAGGGCTTCCGCTGCTTTTTTGTAAAAATTTGTCATCTTTTTCTTCAAGATTAAAACCGGGTCCTTTATTTTAAAATCTGAAACTAACTGCGAATTACTAAAAGAAATTGGGAACCCAAGTAGAAATTTACAAAATTTAAAATATGATATTTTTATCGCAGAAATGTCGCTAATTCGAAAATTTTCTGTAATTGTTGCAGCAAAAAGTACGTGAGGTAAAGCCACGGCAGTAAATAAGGACCCAAGAATATCCTTTCTGTATCGCCCACGAAAACGTATTAGGAGGCCAAATGCCTTACGAATTCTGTCTTGGATATGATTAACAATTATAGTTTGAGAAACCTTGGCAGACGATGCATATGGGATCCCTAAATATGTCACTATATCACATGCTGAGAACCTAATCCCATTACCACAATCAAGACAATCACTTCCATCTACGGTACTATTAACAACAAAAAACTGGCATTTATCAGCACTAACGGAAAGGCCCTTTGCTGACAAAGAAATGGCAAGACGGTTAAAATTCTCAACCAACGCAGCTTTGGATTTACTCAGTAGAATTATGTCGTCAGCATAAGCTAGGTAAGAAACATCTCGAAGAGCTGAAATCAGTGATATTCGGATTGACCGGAGACACTCTGCTAGACTAACATTAAATATATAAGGAGACAGAATACCACCTTGTCTCACCCCTCTGCCCACTGGCAAATAAGAAGAAAATAGAAGAGAACCCACAGATACCCTAACCGACAGCCGGCTATACCAAGAACGCAAAACACGACAAATAGTAAGTGGAATGCCCCTTGAAAGTAGGGCAAGAATTGCTGAAGCGTGTGATAAGTTATCAAACGCACCTTTTATGTCAATTAAAAGAGCGTATAAAGTTTCATTTTTATTTCTAGATTCAAGTATTATTTTTGAAAACGCAGCATGGGCATGATCACAACCCATACCTTTCTGAAACCCAACTTGATTTTCACCAACATCAAGGTTATCAAAGAGACGTTTTATACTTAATTCAAACAATTTACCAAAGATTGATCCACGGGTGATTGGGCGGTAAGAATCACATAAAAGTAGATTTCGCTTTCCAGTTTTGGGAATAGGTGTGATAGTACCAAGTTGGAAAGGAGATGGAACACAACCAACCACCAACATCAAATTAAAAAAACACTGGACTGTCAGGAAGAAACTCGGAGGTGCAAATTTAATATGATTGGAAAATATTCCATCATGATCCATTGACGATTGCGTTTTTAGTTTTTTTACTGCTTTGTTTAGATCATCACCATCTATAGAGAAATCAATGGTATCATTATTTAAAGAATAAGCAATTTTCTCTAAATCATCGGGAAGATCGTGCGACGCTGCAAGAACTCCGTAATGTTGTTCCCAGTCCTGCGGGGACGGGCCATTTTTACTGTCTTGTTGATTTAATCGTTTAGTACGTCCGAGAGCCTTCCAAAGTTTCATTCGATTATGGTCAATATCATTAGAAGCATTTTCAATTAAAATATTATTATGACGGCGTAATTCGGCTTGGAAGGTCGCCTTTGTTTTCTTCATCAAAGTGAAAGAAGGGCTGTCACCACGAGGTTTTCCCAAGGACCGCCACCATCGAAAAGCATTTTTCGCTTCTTGATTCGAATCTAATAAGGTTTGATTCATCGACCAACAAGGCTTCTCCGTCCCAAATTTCAAAGTTCTTACTGGAAACACTCTATTTGCTGCATGCTTCAAAATATGAATAAGCTGAAAATAAATAATGTTAAGCTCAAAAACAAAATCAGAACTAGGTAAATTATTTTTATCTGGGATTACAACTTTTTCAACAAGACGAGAAACTTCATTTTGGTAAGCGGCTTTTAGACTTGCATCCCAAACAATTTGAGAAGAATGTTGTGCTTTGACTTTTAGCGACTGGGTAGGGCTAGACGGAACAAGACTAAATGAAAACTTAAGCGGACAATGATCGCTCACTGGGAAATCATGCGAAACGTGTACGACATCAGACGAAGGGAAATTCACAAGAACATGGTCCAAGTTGCTCGTGCTTCCTGACCAGTGGAGATATGTGCAATCAGAATCTTTCCTTACGAGGTAAAAATTTGGAAGACAAGAATTAAAAACACAACTACGTTCGTTAGAAACTAATAAATCACAGTTAAAATCACCTAAAATAAAAACTGTATCGGAACTAGAATCAAAACGCGAAATAAAACAACTAAGTCTACGGCAGCTATCTGTGAAACTTTGAAGGGATTTGTTGGTTTGGATGGATAACGGTTATTATTACTATAGCTATATAATTTCAGAGTGTCATTTTATAATGTGCATGTACACATTTTTGCCACTTGCCCATCGAGTCTAGTGTTTGCTGAACTGACTCCTTTATTTACTATCCAGATTAAAATTAAAACAAAGTTGAAACTCTACAATTTGACTTTTCTCGACGGATTCATCCTAAAACTTACTCTTGTACTCACTCACCTCGTAACTGGCCGGTTCTGCTCCGGTTCCGGTAATAGCATGGGAGGAGGGGGCTCCACCCTCGCTTCAGGAGCTGGCTCGGAGGACTGACTCCTTTGAGGCTCAGTTCGAGAGTGGCGGCTCGGGGTTCGGACGGGCTCGGGGGGAGTGGCTTCCGGAGGGGCGGTGGAGGAACTGGGTGCGGTTCTATCACGGTCACCACGAGACGAGGATCGAGGAAGGGTGCTTAAAAAAGCGAGATTTATTTGTTGATTTTTCGTTTTGCTTCTGCTTTTCCCTTTTCGCCTTTTTAAAACATTTGCCCGTTTTTTGAAGTCGCCGTTTTTTTATTTAGACTTTTCCTGGATGAATACTCCTCGAGTCCAAGCTGATTGGGAAACATAGTAGGTTCGCTTCTTTTCGTCTAGCAACTGCCTGACGAGGACCCTGCGAATAAGGGCCGAAATATTGCAGACGAACATGGTAGCCGACTTATTTTTAGCCATTGTTTAATGTAAGTACTTAACACTTTTCTTTGATAAAGCACGTTAATCTGTAAAGCACGGGCATCTGTAAAGACAGATGCCTTTTTACTTGTATTTATTTATAACTGCAAAGAGCAACATTTTCGAAATCCAGGACAGTCTAAATACAACCGACTGTTTATCCCTTTGATTGAAATCCATATTTATTGGATTTTGGGGTAAACCAGTAAAAGTGAGGTAAAAGCCTAAAGAGGAGTGTAACTTGGTCACCTTTTCTAAAAAAAAGTCGAGGGAAAAGCCTAACCCCAAAAAGGCGTGTGACCCAAAAAAGGTTTATTTTTCAGCAATCGTTTGCCGTTGTAGCTGCCATACTAGACTGTTATGCCACAGGCTTATTCGGTTGAAATTTAAAGGAACCGTCGTACCTGACGATGCAACCTATTTCCGCAATTACCTTCACTTCGGAGCGAATTAAGATCAGTCTTGATCTGTTGAATCGCTCCGTCATTGATGATGTGATGATTTGTTAGGCATGAGATGCATCCCAGTAGTACTTCGAGGGCACACCATTCCACTCTTCATCTGGCGACTTTTTGAAGGCTTCCTCGTTAGGAGCTGATACCGTGTCGTTGGTCAGACTGTTCCATATGTTGACAACCCGACATGAGAAGAACTGTTGTCGTTGTCGGGTTCTGACAGTTGGCTTAAACAGCTTCTTAGAGTGACCCATTCTATCTGCGCCAACGCTCTGGACAATGGGCATACAAACTGGGGGTTGCTCTTGTGAGGTCAGCTTATATGTCATAAGCATGTCAGCTCGCAGTCATCCCTCTATCCATTCTTAAACCCAGAGACCGATTTTCATACGGTACATTCTAACCCGCTAACGACACCTCACTGGTTTCCATACTTGTCTTGTTTTGCTATTTTCGATGAGTATGATACATCCGACTATTTATTTATGTTTATTTCCCTCAGCAATGAAGAGTACAAAATATACTGTTTTAGTTTTAAATACAAAATATATTTTTTTTAGAATATTGTTTGCGAGGAGCCCACTCATCAGAAAAACCAAAGGCACAGCGCTAGATAAATCATCTTTGCCCATCAAGAATAACAAGTAAAATGCAGAAATTAATACTTACTTTTGATAATTTCTTAGCCATTCAACTGAAAATCTCGGGTCGGTAAACTGGGTTGTCCGGTTATTATGGTCCACGAAATACACCCTACCTGATGGGGTATGCCTTGCCTCCCATCCTGGTGGTAGGGGTGAGTCAGTAAGGGGCTGGGTCGAATCTCTTAGGTCACGTGGAAGTCGCGGGTCGTACCAAGTGCTGGCTCCTGTCGGCAGGTGTAGGAAGTAGACCTGTCCCTGAGGCGTTGTTCTCATCTCTAGAAAAAGAACGCAATGGGATCTAAAAAAAGGCTTTTTCGAGGATGGCGCATAAATTCGGTTACGAGTTGCGAACTGTATAAAATAGTTTGTTGATAGTGGATGTATATTATAGTGATGTGGGTTCGAACTGGTTGGAATTCAAAGTGAAAGCTTTTGCGCTTTGAAAATAATTGTAAATTAATACCGAATTGCCACTACAGTCAATTGCATAGATCAAAGAACTGTACATGCACACATATTAAAGTCGTACCGTAGTCCGCATCGTTTTTCTGGTCGTTTTATGGTTTGTGGATTCCGCGCGGTTTGTTTGTTGGACAATCAGGTTTATTCTTCGCTGAAGACGGTTATCGGAAGTGCAGCCGAAATATTCGAACTTATCCTTATCCCTCGCATAACATCTTAAGAGGGATAATTAGCTGATCTCCAAAACCCGAAAACCCCGGGGTTTTTGTAGATAAACCCCGAAATTCTTGTATATAAAACTCACCATATCCGTCGGGGAGTTCCGGCTGGGGCGTACTAGGTCCTGGAGTTGCCGCACTTTGCAACCGAGAAGAGTGCCGATTGGTCCTACTCGATCTTCTACGCTCGTCCCTTGAACCCTCCCCCGAGCGGCGGCTTGACGACTGCTCAGGGTTTCGTCTTCGGCTGCTGCTACTGTTGTCGTCAGCAGGAGCGTCAACAGGAGGGTCATGGTGCGATCGGCGTCTTTCCCTACGAAATAAACCTTTTAATAAGGCTCAAGGGCTAAGCTATTTTTGTTTGTTTCGCATTAGCCTTAAAGGACCCCTTACACTATTTACTAGTTATGTTCCAGTATTTTAAAATAGTTGAATACTTGAAAACAGGCTCTGATTTCAACATACACCCACGGCCCAAGTCGGTTTAATGACCCCCCCCCCCCCCAACCCCCGTTGACTTCTAGCAAAAATAGAGACAAAATTACATTGCCGTTTTATCTGATCAATAAACTTCTCGCAAGTAACCGCCGACAGTATATACCAATCAAAAGCAGCCAAACAAGGCAAGTGAGTAAAGCACTGACGTTAGAGGGGCAGAAATGTACCGTATGAAATTTGGGTCCAAGGGTTAAGAGCGGATGAGACGATCGTGAAGTATTAGTAGTATAGGTAAGACAGGTCCTTTAACGGTAAGTGATCTGAAAAACAAAAATGCCCCCAAGCTGTTTGAAGCCGCAACTTTCGGCTAAACGTACCTGCAAAAACCGGTAAACTCAGGACCTACTATTCTTACACCCGTGTCATTCCGCTTACATATACATACTATCTGATTTCATAGTCCAACTATCGTTTCTTCCATAATGGATTCCACAAGTCGCTCAAGCTCGAAGTTTTCCAAATCAGACAACTTCGGCTACGCCTCATTTTCAGGCCGTCACTTGGGCTACAACCAAGAAACCGATCCTACCTCGTACTTTGACTCCGTTTGTCCCTCACAAGCCCTGGAGTTTCCGCCGCTATCACGGCTCCTGACGCTACGCCCACCGTGGAACCCCGCCTCACTCTCCGCCTACTGGAACTACTCCGACTACTGCCATCTTCCGAACGCGAGGGTGAAGCTGGATTGGTCAGCACTGCGTCTTCAGCAGTGGGATCCACTGCATGGCTTGGGCTTGTTAAGCTCAAGTTGCCCAGCGTGTCAGCAATAGCGAGGGCATTGGATGGCTGGGCGTCGCGGGACAGTAGGCTAACGACGATGGCACCTCGAACGGCTTCAGTGTCATCGACGCCAGCTTTGGTGAGCTCAAGCCGCTGATCTAAAAACACAATGGCCACAATTATCGATAAAGAACACCAACAGCTCGATGGTCTGAACCAGTTTCCTCGGTTGAAGTTCAGCAGAAAATTCATTGTTTCAATCTATTTGCCCAAAAATTCTTCGCGCTAAAAACTAGCACCGGAGTTGTCAAACATAAACGCTAGAATTATCGAGCAGAAATAAAACAATGCATGGGTTGAAAAGTAACAGGAAGTAAGTAAATAATTTATTTTTTTCACCCGCCATTTTACAAAACACATAAGAAAACACAATTTTTTAATCTTTGACAAGGAAACAGGGTAGAATGTCATGCGCTTGTTGGGCCCAGTTGTCGATGATATTCGGTAAAGACGAGGAAACTTCGGAAAGGATAATACTTGCATCTTGAACTAGGAACTCATCCTAAATGATTTCAAGCACTCGGATGCATGAACCGGAGAGAGCTTCAATTACTGTCTGTCGGTGAGCTTCGCTACTAGTCTTGTCCGTCGTACAGGTGGCATATCAATAAATCTTTCATGTTGAAACTTGCAGAAACACCGTATTGTCTGTTTTTCGGCGGTAATGTCAAAAGCCACAGTATAATTCAAGACAAAATCTCAATAACTATAAAAACAAGCTCATGCCTTTACCATTCCATACTGTCTCAATTTTATGTTGATCTGCTTGACAAAGAAGTTCATTTCATTCATTTTACCCACAATCCAGATAAAATCTAAACAAATCTAGCTTATGCTATTCGTTCTCCAGTTTTGTGTTCATCTGCTGGACAAGTTAGTTGATTTTATCTATTAAACTTTAATTCAGCACGACATGAATTTTCCGCAAAATTTCGAACCACAAAATCGAAAACCCCCTTACGCTAAACTTATGCTCCCATGTGTAAGATCATCAGCACGGTACGGTCTCTTAGCTCCCCAGTAACTTCTTCTTTTTGGACACTTCGTCCCTGTTAGCATTTTAGACAGAAGATCATGTGCACTGTCCATAAAATTGTGTCTCCAATGCCTCGCATTGCAGCAATGTCGCAACATTCTACCGAATGAGTACACGCGCCTTGTGCCATTTCTTATATGGGTTGATAAGATTATTGATGTGTTGATTATTAAATGTGTTGTCCCCAGATGGCCCATCTTTTGTTCCCGAGTTAGTGAAATATTTTAACAAAGTTTGAATTTTTAAGCGTACTGACATTTTACACATATATTGTAGTTTTTTCTGTCTGTTTGACAATAATCGCAAATTTGGTTTATAACCACGATAGTCGATTTTTAAAATGAACTTTCTATCTATCTATCTATTCCCCTCCCCACTCCTGTCTTCTGTGCGTCGTTCCGAGAGGAATACTGGCAATCAGTTTTCTCCATATGCTGCTAATTCTTCTGCCAAATTGTTACGTAGTTTCATCCCATCATTTATTTCTGGTCAAATCTTTTAGCTGTATTAGTTAATGTGTTTCGTGTCTGTGTATTTTGTAAATTTGTTCCTCTTATAGCATTTTTAGCAATTTGATAGATTGATTGAATTTTAAATAAATCTGTACAGAAGATATTATTACTAGACCTAACTTAAATATGAATCTGGGCAAAAACCTGACGAACTGCATGCAAAATCATCTCAGCGATTTTTGAGATATTCCTGCCATATTTATAACGACAAGCCCCGAATTTATTTGCAATTTCATATCATTTTGTACTGTATTGTCCATCGATGTATGACGTGCCAACGCTATGAATGCTCTTCATTTACAATATGGCAAATAAACCTGAACTGAAACTAACATTAAAATACAAAATATCCAAATCCAATTAATAGACGAAGATTCCGGAAAAAATCAATTCAAAAGAATACATTTCGAATACACGATGGAGTGATGAGCAGAAACTGAGTGCTCGCTTCGACCACGAACATTTACACTCACCAAAACCAACAAAGTACTCGATCTCCCGAACCTTCAGTCTAGAGTAACCTTTCACCCTCGCTTTTCCTAACAGTATTTTCATCACCCATTCCATCCTGTCTCTTTGGGCTCCACGGAGAGACTGAGCAAGAAACTATATTTCGCTACTTATATGCACATGAATACATTTGTCAGTAGATAGAAAGAGACAGATTGACTGAAAAATCCAGTGGTTTGATAGACAGCATGTCGCCTTCGTACTTGTAAAGATCCCACCTAATCAGTGGGAATTAAAAGAGAAAACAGGTGAATATCATTCCCCAACTCTTTTGTCAGCACACAGCGTTAATTATGAAATCACTTTTAGAATACACAATGTTTCGAAGTTTTGTTCTGTCAGAAAGGAATTAAAGGAGCGATAACAGGTAACAAGAAGGGCTTCAAGCTCATATGCCACTTGGACGAATAGTTAGCATGTGTGTCAGCTGGGTTCGCAGTGTCAAGATCGGAAGGCTCTTCCGAGAACCCCCTCCAGCTCCGGATCATATTATAATCCTGTCCGTCAAAACCCGTTCCGATCTCTACCCCCTAGGCGTGTCTCAAGATTTCCGGGACGACCTTTTAATCCCGTCCATAGTGGCGGACTGCGGTCCGGGCCTCTAACAGAACATTGAAGTTATGTGATCTTGTCAACTAGTTTGATCTGCTTCATATCACTCGTTAGAGAGTTATTCGTATTATAAGATTTCTGGTACCACCTCCCTCTAGCTCCCCCCATAGTGCCTGGATCCAATCCGGTACTATAAAGGGCGCATCAGGGGCTTATGCTTGTCTTTCCTGCCCTGTGCTGATCTTACCCCCATCTCTACCCCCCTCCCTTCCCCCTGTTGCCAGATTAGGTACGGCCATTCATCTGGGACATGTGCTCTAGCCAAATCCCAAGTTTCATCCACATCGGAAATCTGATCAGGTCCCTAACATGTTTGACATGTATTCGTCCTAGTCCATCTGGAAGTTTCTTAACTATCAGAGGACCGCCCGACGGAAAAGCGACCGGTATATTGCACTTCAATCCGAAGGCTGCAAGTCCGGACAGAGATCTCGTTTTATGAGAAAAACAGAACTTATTTACTCAAGACGTCTACAAAATCTCCGAAACTGGATACGCGCAGGTCTACCAAAGCTTACCAGAGTACCAACAAATCAGAATGTCTACTAATCGTTCACTTTCGCATTGCGTTGGACTGTCCTTCCAGTTCGAGAGAAAACCCGTTGGAAATCCTTCTGTACTTTATGTTCCATATAAATTTACGAAATATAATTCAGCATCTGTGGATAGAATATTAGCTGTTAAGTTTTCAAAACATTACACATTTAAACGTTATGCATAGAAGAGCCGTAACACCACCGGAAAATTTCTGCTGACTTTTTTGTTTGTCATCATGATCCCGGAAAGTCAGCATATCTCGTCAAGCGGTTTTTGGCTCTTCCCGGCAATACTGTTATGCATAAAGTTCAAAAAATCAGAACATATAACATCCCAAGTGCTTTCTGCTGAAATTGCGCATCCTTTTGTTTTCTGTTACGAAACTTCTGACAGTGTCGTCACGTCTCTGAAGGGATCCGTCTTCCCTACACCACTGCTCTATTCTATGTCCCAAACTGTCCTATCCATTTTCATTCCGAATTTTCGAACTTCTATTTCATTTTTATCCACCAGACAGCAGCACGCTATTGTTTGCCTCTGTGCCATGTTTGACTATTTTGGAGGCCCATCACGCTCCCGCTTATTGCTTCCGAGGAACTCATTTGCCAGACATACCAATTCTGCAAATTGGTCCGTGTTTCTCATCAAAATTAAAACGACTGAGCCAGGCTGAAAATGGCCGCGACGGTGTTCTAATCTTTAAAGGACACCAGTGCTTACAGGAACTTACACATGGCTGCGGCTGTTTTTAGCCTCTTTCCACACCCCTTGCCTTGGATGACAATCTTGTCAAAATGTGCATAATCGATTTTCGAATGGAGAGAGCTCCCCGGGAGTGATAATCGGGCGCATGATATGTCAAGTAGTAGAGGGGTAGTAGAAGAAGAAGTGACATGCGGGATAGTCAGTCTGTTGCTAATAGGGGAGATAGGATATACATTTGAAGTCACGACTTTCAGAAACGAGAATGTATAAAAATACAAAGGAAGTAGAATAAATTACTATCATACATACGATGTATCATTTCAGAAACTACAGAGTTCAAAGTGAGTCAAGTACTGTCAGATTACTGAAATAGAAACTATACCAAGTGCGACTTGTGCTTTAAGGTATGTCTCTTGAAAATTTGCTGTTCGTAAGATAAACCATTTTAGGTTTAATTTTTCAAATTGCGCAGACATCCCATCATACTACCTCAGCAGCTCTCTGCATTTACTTCTTGAGAGTTACAACACAAATAAACGAAATGTATGGGAACCAGACGCATCGCTTGGATCTTTCTGTTATTCTCCTGTTTTTGGAACTTAGGAACACGGCAGTACGAGAGAAAAATCGATTCTTAAGCAGCCCTACTGCGGTCGTTGATACTCCAATATTTTTAATAAATCACGCGATAATCACGGGTCAAACAAGATACTCTTGAAAATTCCACTTGGAGATATTTGGAGAACAAACAAAAATCGACAACTCTTGTAAATAAATATGTTGGTCCACAAACTTTATCTGCAAAGATATGGACAGAATATTCTACGAGCTATAAAAGGAATTCCGCGTAAATCCCGACAAGAGCTGAGAGCTCATAGGGGACTTGCAAACTGCAAGGGTAATTGGCGTTCGCGCTGTCAAGAGCGGATGGCTCTTCCACCCCCCCCCCCCCCCCCACCAACTGCCCCTTAGTAATTTGATTCGGTCTGGATCTACAAATGCACATTCAGGCCGTCCTGCCTGCCGAATTCAGTCCCAATCTCCTGACCACTTAGCGTTCCCGGAGAGTCTGGGACCCCCTCGAAATCCACCACTATGGAAGGGTCCAGTGAAAATTTACTAATGGCACATCTAGGTCACAACACTTTAATCATGCGGCAGGATTTCCCGCATTCTTCTTTAACTCCCCCAAAAGTTGCCAGGCCCGGTCCCGACTTGTCAAAGGAACATGTAGGGCATGTTTTTCAAGTTCCATCCAAATCGGACAATCGATCGAGAAGTAAGGAAGAATAATACCAAAGGTTTCGATGGGATCCTAATCTAAGATTTGATTCAAACAATTAGGTCATGTCTTCGCCATTCAGTCTTCGTCAGATTCCTTGAATTTTTGTACTGTTAAAATAAAGTTCAAAAATGGATTCTGCATGTCTCCTTACCCCAATACCGAATCTCTAATAGATTTCAGAAACAACTTTGAACTGCAACCAAATATCCAGTTTCAGATGATCCTACAGCCCAAGCTGACTGCGAATCATATTTGACGGTGCAAAACGGATAAGCCAGCTACATTTTATTCGATCTATATTTCAGCTCGGGCCGTAGGAACACCTATCACCGAAGTACGGAACTAATCGCCAATACACGCCACCAACAAGTATCCATCTTAGCTGGAAAGAAGAAGAAGAGACAGGTGACTCTAAAACCAAAATACAGAAGAATCTCTACCCTTTTGACAATCCAACCGAACAACAAAAACAGGAGCCGAGTCCAGAATGAAATCGCAGCACCAGCTTTAACTCCAATCAATTTTCAGAGAAGAAGTTCACAAAAGCAGATATTTAAGGAAGAATCTTTAATTGTTTCTCCACAAGTTTATTTTCCAGCTTGAGCGGCTTGAGCCTGAATAGGAGCCTTGCCAAGAAGGACCGAAATATAGCTCGAATAAAATGTAGCTGGCTTATCCGTTTTGCACCGTCAAATATTATCCAGTTTCAGCCGAATTCGTGATGAACCATTTATCCAGCAAGAATACCAAGTTCAGATATGGATTCAGCGGACCACCTCAATGAATATCTTATTAGCTCATAATACTCAATATAGGGTGAGGAGATATGCTGTTGCAACTTTCAAACATACTAAAGGTAGACAAAAAGTGTATGCGATCAGTTAATTATCTTCAAAGTCCTAACCGGCATTTACTGGGTCAAAAAGGCAAAATGCATACGACAAGTGTCTGGGTGAATGATTTAATAAAATTTTTCCGACCAATTTACGGAAAAACAGGTGGCTATACCAGTCCCTACAATACCCCTTTAACCAT
Organism: Branchinecta lynchi; assembly: GCA_023053575.1. NCBI lineage: Eukaryota > Metazoa > Arthropoda > Branchiopoda > Anostraca > Branchinectidae > Branchinecta > Branchinecta lynchi. The sequence goes on along the minus strand of JAKZAP010000021.1, from coordinate 5,732,522 downwards.
GGAGGCGAAAGCTCTGACCGTGGCACGATACACTTTATTTAATCTATGGACGCCGGAGGGAATCACGTTTCTTGTACGTAATCTTTGGGTTTAGTCATGGAAGTCTGTCATGTCAAGGGGTCGAGATATGTTGTTCAAACTTCGTCTTAGGATTGACTGGTAAAGTAATGGCCAAGTTGTAGATGGGTCCTTTAGATATTTAGAGGCAGAGGAGGGGGTTTCGAATTCAGGGTGAAAAAAGGTGTGTTTTATAAGCTAATGAGATAGTCGTGTAAGGGGTCAGGAGGCCCGCTAAATATATCTGAACTTGGTTTCTTGCCAGACTAAAAATTAACCCGGAATTTGGCCAATACTTGAAATTTGGTTGAAGCTCAAGTAAGCAGACATGATGAATTGAATTTTGAAATTTATTTCCTTGACAGATAAGCTGGCAAAATTTGTCAAAACCCGGAAATTTGGATTGAAAGGCTCCCTTCTGAACGTCGCTAGCTCGTTGCTGAAACATCCTTGCTGAATCCATATCTGGACTTGGCATCTGATTAGTGGTTTGGTCGTAAGTTGCCACAAACTCCAAAACCGGTGACATTATTGTTTGTACATATTCAAGCGGTGGGTTATGAATAAATATCAAAATGTTAAAGGTCTCTGGCGAAGACTCGAAAATCTACCAGATTCGATTATCTGGATCAAGAAGTCCAACAAATATTAAATTTTTTGGGATCCTATCGAAAATTGTTTTTTTTATTTTTTTCTTGTGCTTTACTTTACACAAACTGGTTTGTTGAAATTCGTTTAGTTTTCCGAATGTGGTGTAGTATTTTTCCTGTCCCCTGGTTCTAAACCGTCTATCTCTTCAGCCATACTGTACTTCAGACACGTATATTTTGCGGTATTCACCCCCCCCCCCCCCTTCCCCCCAAGCAATTCAAACCGCCCTTGTGTCACCGGGCCCCGAAGGAGACCCGGAACGACGCCACTACCCCCCCCCCCCCCTCCCTTAGGTTTCAGCGAAATGACGCCTCTGATTTCCACAGTATGTATAGTGTCATTAGATAGATCATAGTTTTATTTATGCATTACATCCATCACGTTACTCCTCACCTTTGAGGGAAATAAATAAACAAATCAATAATGTGATTTAAGGTAATGTAAGGTGGTAAATATTTCTTTCAGTCCAAGCTGACTGCGAATTATTTTTTACAACGAATAACGGACACGAATTGAGCCTGAAGAGGACCCTTATCAAGAAAGACAGAAATACAGCTCTAATAAAATGCAACTCACGTATCCGTTTTGCACTGTCAAATAAAATAAATCAATACTCACATCCCGTATCCTTTAATCGGTGTATCGAGCTGGATATGAGTCTCACACATCCTAGGAATCCTGATCCTTCTTTCTTGATCACTTTCCGATGGTTCCACACACTTATGGTGACGCTGTCGCCTTTCCCCACGTACAGGTCGAAGTGCTGATTCCATTTTGGGTCAAGAGTTGATTTAACGCTATGTGTGCTATGCGTTTGTCCCGAGCCGTCAACACTAATCCGGGCAAACGGGTCCGGCAAGCCTGGAAAAGGAAACGATCGTGTTGGTTTCCTTGACTGAGGTCGGGGTCTTGTTTCTACCCAATTTTGACACATCGCACTGTTTACTAGCAGCATTTTTAAAATCTAAGTTCTCCGTTCTCGCTCACTATCGAGAACAAGAAGTGACTATCCAGCCAACTTCTCGATTCCTTGCGAACTGCCCCCCCCCCCCATTCTTGTTTTTGAAAAAAAGAAAAAAAAAGAAAACAGACTTGGATTCATCTCAATAGTCAAACAATAGCTGTAAGCTCATATGGCACTTGCACGGGTTGAGATGTATTGTCTAATCAAAAGTACTTTTCGACTGTGCGGTTCAAATGCGCACTTTAAGGGAGCTAGAGAAAAGTATTTTATTGTTGAACTTTGCAGGAATGATACGCACTTTAAAGGCGCTAGAATTTCATCTGTAAGCAAAACACTTGAGGCAAAAACGATAGCAGGCTCTTAGGGACCATTGATATAGACCGTTTGGTCAAAAGTATTTTTTTTTTACTTTTCCGTTAAAATGCGCACTTTAAGGGTGCTAGAAATTTTTTGTTTAGCAAAATCATTGAGGCACAAATGATCATGGGTTGAGATGCGCACTTTAAGGGAGCTACAACTTCATTTGTAAGCAAAACCCTTGAGGCAAAAATGATAATGGGCTCATGGGGATCATGAAAATGCATATTTTGCTTAAAAGTATTTTTGCGGTCATGGTTGGTACTTTAAGGAATGGTCGGATTTGGAAAGTGGCGATTTCTAAGGCAATCTTATCAAATTTCTAATATTCCAGCCAAGTTTCATCGTCCTAGCACATCTGGAAGTACTAGTCGCAATTACCGGAATTTCGGAGCCCCCCCCCCCCCCCCCCCCCCCCTCAAACCCCCACACTCGCCAGAGCCTATCCGATTCTGTAAATGATTTATCCGGAGCATCTGTCTGTTATTCCCACAAAGTTCCATCCCGATGTCTCCAGTCTAAGCCGGTCACGTATTCCACCCCCCTCCAGTTTTTGTCAGATCCGGTCCGGGCATGAACAAGATCACCAGAGAAATGTCCTCTGTTCAATTACAAGATTTCACTCAAATCCGATCACCAGTTCCAAAGTCACGCATGACTCAATATTCCGGATTCCCCCTCCCCCGCTCCCCCATTACTACTGGATCGAGAAATTTTTATTTACAAGTCATTTGTTCAAACAATGTTTACAACGGATACGTCAGCTACGATTCTTTGTCAGCGATATTTCGGCCCTTCTTGGCAAGGGTTCTCGTCAGGCTGTCAATCCTCTGGTTCAACTTCGGGGATTACAGGTTTGTTTGCTTCCCCGAAGTTGAACCAGAGGATTGACATCCTGACCTTGCCAAGTAGGGCCGAAATATCGCTGACGAAGAATCGTAGCTGACGTATCCATTGTTTGAATAAATGTTTCAAAGTCAGCTTGGGCTCGAAGAATATTTATTTACAAGTCAGTTGGATCGGGTCCCTGATACGCCTCCCAAGTTTCGTGGTGAAAATTCCCAGAACCGCCATCACCGGAATTACGGAAACTCCCCTTCACACCCCCCCCCCCAAGTGTCCGGATCCAGTCCAAATGTGTAAACGATTTATCTGGAGCAGATGCTTGTTATTCCCAGCAAGTTTCACTGCGATCCCTCCATTCTAACCGTTTCTCGGGATCTCCAGTCTCCCCCCTCCCAACTCCCCCATAGCTGTCGAATCCGGTCCGGACATCAGAGATATGTCATTATTCAGGTATTAAGTTTCATTCCGATCCGATCACCCGTTCGAAAGTTACAAACCACTCAACATTCAAGATTCCCCCGCCCTCCAACCCCCACCCCTCCAGATGGTCGGATCGGGAAACTGATTATTTCCAGGTTGGTTTGCTCGGGTCCCTCATATGCCTGCCAAGTTTCATAGTCCTAGCACATCTGGAGTACCCTAACTCGAAAAAGTGTGAACAAAAGCTTGAACCATATACCAACCCCTTCGACCATCGATTACACTAGCTCTATCCGCCGACGCTCATAGATTTAAGCAGAGAATGACGCCATCCACGTGCAGAGCTATACTAGTGTGAAGAAAGGGATAGGTGTTTGACAAAAACTACTCAATTCTCAGGATTCCCCCGCCCTCCACTCCCCCCCCCCAGATGGTCGCATCGGGAAACTAATTATTTCCAGGTTACTTTGATTGGGTCCCTGATACGCCTGCCAAGTTTCATAGTCCTAGCATATCTGGAAGTACCCTAACTCGCAAACACCGGACTGACCGACCGACCGACGGAAAAGTGATCGGTATATGGCACTTGGCCGGTAGGCAAGTGCCATAAAAACGAGTGAAAAACGATGTTTCAATATTTGAAAATAATCGAGCACTTTACAATAGGATCTACTATTCAACAGATCTTAACCCAGGCCTTTCGCTGGTTTAAAGAACGAATCTTGCTGGAAATGATCTGTTCACAACAAATGGTTTAGAAATATCGTTTTTCGAAAATACCAACACATGATCAGCATAGTGATTTTCGCGTTACCACTTGTCGTAACTGTCCAGACTTCTCAGACGCGTAGGCGAATTTCGCGGAAGAGATTTTATAAAGACAGATCTTTATAAAGTAATCGCAGCGTTCCCGTACGGATTGAAGTTAGTGCTGAAAAATCCTGTCAGGAATGCAAGCGGGCATCCACCCTGTACTGAGATGCTGACTCTCTGCCTGGATCGTTATTTGGAGGCTCAAATCAGTGTTAGGAAGTACTTCAGGTACTACTTAAGTACAAAATCGAAGTACTTGCGTTTAACTTTCTTGGAATACTTTATACCCTAGGTTATTCCTGAAGTTAAACAACTAGGTACTTTAAACCTCAAATACCAATCAATTTTCAAGTACTGTCTCACAGTGTGTAAGTCTGCTTAGATCATATCTACTTTTAAATGCTTCTTTGGCAGCAATCATGCAATAATAAAAGCCTACAGTAAAAACTGCTGAAACCCGGGCAGCCTGGAAAAACAATGCCCCCTCCGTAAGCATAGTACCAGATGGCAAGCATCATAAAAATCCGCAAAAACTATACTCTCAACTGCATTACGTGCAGTATTTGAAGCACTACTTAAGTACATTTGTTGTCAGGTACTTATTACGTGAGAACACAATTTGGAAATACTGAATACTTATCCTAAGTCCCAACACTGGTTCAACTTGGCTGCGTTTTTAAATTAACTGTAAGTTGTTAATACACTATGGTTGCGTTTTTGCAGACACCATGGAATTTCATACCACGGTCTAAAGTCGTTTTCGCAGTTATCGTGGTATCTGACCAGTTATCGTGGTATCTGATATTCAGATACCACGGCCCGATCGTGGTATCTTAAAAGTCATCTCACTTTCATAAATTTTTGTCAAATTGGTGAGAAAGAAGTTTAGCACTTGGTGATGTAACTGGATATCAGCTTTTCTTTTGGGATGAATTCGCGAAGTGCAATTTCGGCAATAGTGATTTTTGCAGAGCAACCGTATATCAGATACCACGGTAACTGCAGATTCTGTTACCATGGTATCTGCAAAAACGCAACTTATGTTATAACTCCGTCTTCGCGTAAATCTGTTAACTTAAACTTGCCTCACTGACCCTGCGGCCTGCTTCTATCTTGTCAATATCACTGATTCGCGACAATGCTCGTACGCCCTTGATATGCTCAGTGGTAGCACACTGCTCCAATAAGCGAAGTTCACGGATTCAAACCTTGCACGAGGGGTTCTTCTTTCAGTTCACCCGAAATTCGCCATTAGACTGGACAGTGTACCGGGCTGCCGAAGATAGGTCTCCGTATGTATCAGCAAACTTACAGCTGACTTAAACACACATTTGCAAATAAATCATTTCACGACGCACAGTCAGACTTGCCTACGAATCCTTGAATCAGTGCAAAACAAAATAAATCCTACTTACGAAATAGGTCTTTCTTTGCCAAATTCTTGGCACACAGGACTAGAAAAAAAGAAAAATTATTTGTATTTTCTTTCAGGGGAAGGTCCTAAGTAAAATTATTTCGGTGGCCAGACCGGGTCCAGGCCAGTGTTGTGCCAAGTACTTCTAATTTGTACTTAAGTACAAGTATTAAGTACTTTTCATAAAATCTACTTAAGTATTAAGTACTTTTCAAAAAGTACTTCAGTACTCAAGTACTTAGGTAGGCTTATTGTGGTGGGTTCGTAAAACATCACTGATCAAAAGATTAACGACCGAACAACAAATAGTTCCATGTGAGGGGATACATCGAATTAAGTTTTCTGGGATCTCAAAACGAAGTGATTTCGCAAAGTGAGTCTGCAAGTCTGTCTGTCTATTAACTCGAGAACTCTCGAAGGAGTTAGGTTGGTTATATCGTTCAAACTTGGCGTGCGGGTCCTTTGCATCAAAAGTACAGGTTGTTCGTAGATGGTGATGCAGCCCTGTATAGTTTAGTTTCTTGATCAAGTATGTAGAATTTCTGAATCAAGAAACCGAGGCAAGACTACACGCTGAATCGACCTATTTGCTGTGTTGTGCTTTGGTCGATATTATGAATAAAATACTGTCACAAACAGAACGAGTTTGAAACTTCTGATAAGAAGACACAAGAAATACATCCTTTAGCGTCACTTCACATCAAGTTGATACTTCGGCCGGAATCCGGCAAAAACGAGATCTATCGTGAGTTCTAACAACATTTTTTCCGTTATTTGCGTCGGTATAGGTATAATAAAACGAATGATCCATCTGTCAGGTTGTACTCGTGGAAACCACCCGGTAGGAAATTTACCTACTGGGTAAATGGTATGTGGTACCATTTAAATCATTTTTACCATTTTTTATATTTTGTGGTATGTGGTAAATGGTACCTACTGGGTAAATAAATATAGAAAATATTTAAATCAGGAAAAAAGGCTGAGATTATTCGATGTCCTTTTGACCAGACGTATTCTGTCTCGATGTGAAGGAGTTCCATTTATTAGAAAAAAAAAAATCACTTATTTAGTTTTTGTTCCTGCATTCTCTACCGGTGTCCAATCAGGGGCGTCACTATGGGCGGGGGAAGAGGGGACTCCCCCCCCCAAAGGTTTTGAGAAAGTACTTTCGTCTGGCGAAGCCCCCCCCCCAAAACACGAAGAAATACAATTTCGTATGCTTTTGTCAGGCGTCTGTCGACTCGTCGGCACATCGGGTTCTTTTTGGGATCCCAAAACGTAAGTGGAGGGATACCTATGACATCGCAAAAGTTGTCCGTCTGTCCGTCCGTCCGTCCGTCCGTCCGTCTGTAAGCACGATAACTCTCGAAGGGAATGAGATATTTTGATGAAACTTGGTGAGAAGGTTCGTTGGGTCGTCGGACCAGTCAAGTTCGTAGATGGGCATTGTAGCTCTACATTTAGGGGTGGGGGAGGGGATTGAAATTAAGGGACAAACAAAATATTTTGAAACAGCTAATGTGATAGTCGATTATGGGGTAAGAAGACATGCTGAACACGATGGTGAAAACTATTTTGTCATCGGACAAGTAGTTCGCCCGGAATCCGGCCAAAACCGGAAAGTTTGTTGAAAGTAAAAGTTTTATTTGAAGTTGATTAGATGTTCGATTTAGGGGTAGGAAGACATGCTGAAGACGATGGTGAAAATTATTTTCTCGACAGACAAGTATTTCGTCCGGAATCCGGCCAAAACCGGAAAGTTTGTTGAAAGTAAAAGTTTTATTTGAAATTGATTAGATGTTCGATTTAGGGGTAGGAAGACATGCTGAAGACGATGGTGAAAACTATTTTCTCGATGGACAAGTATTTCGCCCGGAATCCGGCCCAAACCGGAAAGTTTGTTGAAAGTAAAAGTTTTATTTGAAGTTGATTAAATGTTCGATTTAGAGGTAGGGAGACATGCTGAAGACGATGGTGAAAACTATTTTCTCGACGGACAAGTATTTCGACCGGAATCCGGCCCAAACCGGAAAGTTTGTCAAAATTAAAAGTTTAATTTGGAGTTGATTGGATGTTCGATTTAGGGCAAGAAGACATGCTGAACACTTATGTGAAAATAAGTTTCTACCCGGACATGTAGTTCGTCCGGAATCCGGCCAAAACCGGAAAACTGTTGGAAGTCAAAGTTTTATTTCTAGTTGATTAGATAAGCGATTTAGGGGTAAGAAGAGATGCTGAGTCCCTGTGTGACAATCGTATTTTACCCGGACATATAGTTCGACCGGAATCCGGCTGGAATCGGAAAATTTGTTATAAGCTAAATTTCTATTTGAAGTTGATTAGATGTTCATTACTGGGGAAAGAAGATACCCTGATTTCGTCTTTGAGCTTTCTTTTTTCGCCGGACAAGTAGTTCTGGAGTTCGGCCGGAACCGGGAAATTGGCAGAAGTGGCAGGAAGTTTTCGTCAAAACAGATATGACTTATAGGGGTAAACACACATGCTGAATCCAAATCTGAACTTGGTTTTCTCAGGTGATTAGCTATTTGGCCTTAATCTGTTTCTGAATTTTAATTGTAAAAATGTTCAAGGAGTCTGGCGAAGACTGGATCTGGCTAAGACAAGACCCAGTTGTCTGGATCAGATATTGAATTTTTGGGATCCCATCGAAACCTTTGGTCTTGTTATAGCAAGAAACTAAATCCTGCAAACATTCGTCGGGCAAAACACTAAAGAAATCGAATTCTGCGTGCTTTTGTCGTGCCTCGGTATTCTCGTCGGCACATCGGACTCTCTTTATACATAAGGAATCCAGAAGAAATAACTTTTTTATGGTCTTGTCGGGTGTTGGTCGACTCGTCGGCACATCGGATTCTACTTATACATAAGAAATCAAATTCTGCAAACTTAGTCGGGCGCACCCGGGAAGTTCAAGTCTCATCGGCACAAGGTGTTAGTTTTACGCATAAGAAATCTAGTTCTGTACAGTCTAGTCGAGCAAAACATAGAAAAAAATAAAATGCTCGGTGCTTTTGCCGGGCGTCGGTATTCTCGTTGGCACATCGGGCTCCTTTTACACGAAAAAAAAAACAACAAAAAATCAAATTCTATAAATTTTTATCGGGCGCATGCCGAAAGTTCAAGTCTCGTAGGTACATCGGTTTCTATTTCCACGTAAAAAACAAAGTTCTTTACAGCTTTGTCGGGGAAAACACAGAAGAAATCGAATTCTGAATATTTTTCTCGGGCACATCGGGTCTTTTTATACGCAAGAAATCAAATTCTGCAAACATTTGTCGGGCGCAATTTTTTCCGAAAACAAAATAAAAATGCTTTATTCAACTTGTTCTGGGTACAGTCGTAGGAAGCTCCGCTTTTTAGCGAAAGCTGAAACGAAAAGCCGAATATGTGAATTTAAATATATGAATTTACATCAAAGGAACAATCTCAACTGATGCATTACAGTCAGTTTTACATAAAATTTCGCCTGCGGCGCATTTTGTCGTATCATTCTATTTGGAAGAACGTGTATCATTTAGTCTTCGTTTTAGGATAGAAATTCTTGGGGTCTGAAGCACGTTAAAAGCCAGAAATTGTATGGTACTATAGCTAAATTTTTCCGGAAAAAAGGCAGATTAAAATTTTTTCGCTTGCGGCGCTTGGTTCAACTTGTCGTGGTACAGTAGTTGGAAGTTTCGCTTTTTAGCGAAAGCTAAACTGAAAAGCTGAATATTTGAACTTTAATATACGAAATTATACAAAAGGAATAATCTCAACTGATGCAATACTGTTAGTTTACACAAAATTTTGCCTGGGGCGCATTTTGTAGTATTCTTTATTTGGAAGAACGGTGTTTCATTTAGTTGGCGTTTTAGGATTGAAATTCGTGGGGATCTTAAACACGTTAAAAGCTAGAACCTGTATGGTAGGTATAGCTAAATTTTTCCGGAAAAAAGGCAGATTTACAAAATTTCGCATGCGGCGCTTTAACTTGTTCTTGGTACAGTCGTTGGAAGCTTCGCTTTTTAGCGAAAGCTAAAATGAAAAGCCAAATATGTGAACTTAAATATAGGAAATTACATCAAAGGAGTAATCTCAAATAGTGCTGTAGTTTTACTCCGGTTATATTCCGTGCTGGCGGGAAATGTACGCCGCAGCAACGGCGTGTTTTGTCGGCACATTTTCAGTCTGTCGGCACAAACCGGACGTCCTCTCCCCCAAAGGTAAAATGCTAGTGACGCCCCTGTGTCCAACATCATGAAGACAAATTCTCCAACAGTCAGGATTGTCCCAAGCCTCTTTCCATTAGTGGGCGGGGACTTCCCACAAATTTACGGAACGAACATTTTCAGCTTTAACACGTTAAATGATTTCGGATGTTGTCAGCTGCAGGCTATATAATTGGCGAGAAAATCTACATAGTTAGCTATTCTTCAAACAACCCCTTTGAGCTCACACAAAGAATCACTAGATCCCTAATGTCCATTCAGTTTTAGCGAACATCATAAACATGGAACTGAACCTCGTGGTAATCAAACTTGTTACGTTCTGAAAGTACTTGAGTACTTAAGTACCCTCAAGTACTTCTATTTTTTTTTACTTAAGTACAAGTATTAAGTACTTCCGAACTGTTTTACTTAAGTAGAGTACAAGTACTAGGAGTTTGTACTTACGTAATTACTTAAGTATTTCCCAACACTGGTCTAGGCGCCCCCCCCCCCGGTAAAAAAAAAAACCCAGGAACTGACCACCTCCCTAAATGGAAATAGCCTGCACAGACAATTAGGAAATCTTATTAAAACAAGAGCTAAGAGCTCATATGGCACTTGTTACGAGTAGGTGGGGTGAGAAACGAGAAAGTAAATCTGAGAATTTTTTCAGAGAATTTAAATACCCTTCCCACCGTCTCGGATCCGACCCAAACCCTATAATATGTCATCTAAGGCATATGATCTCTCTACTTTCCAAGTTTCATTCAAATCACTTCACTCGTTTAACCACTATGCGAGCCACAAGATTTCCCAGACTCCCCCTCGTCTCGTCCGCATAAGCTTGATACTGTCCAACTTGCATCCCATTCTGCCCATCTGTTTGTTTTTTGTGCAGGTCACAAAGTTTTCGGACCCCCCCCCCCAACCATGGCCGCATGGATCCGTACACATGCTTTTCATGTCTAGGTCATCAGTTCTTATCACCCGTAAAGTTTCACTTGAATCAGACCATTTTTTTGCAACCTACGGAAGTAAGTAATTTCTGGGTCCTTGAGTCTACTCGCTCGAGTCACTAACATGCCTGCCAATTTTTATCGTCTTTAGCACATTTGGAAGTATCCGATCTCGCGATCACCGGAATTCCAGGAGACCCCTCCAACTCCCCCCAAGAGCCCCGACATGATTTCGTTCTGTCAAGGACGTATCTAATGCTTATGCTTGTTTCGTCCCACCAAATTCCATCCCGATCTCTCGACACATCATCGAACCTGAAAGAGTTCGATTTGATGGTGGTGATGATAATCGGAACATTCTCTGACCGTGGGACTCGCGTGAATACGGGGAGTGACCCCATGGGACAAACAAAAACGAGGGACTCGACTGTGGGAGTCCTCGGGGAGCGGCGAGAACCCGACTTACATTTACTACTGTGTTATAATCGGCGGATCATTCGAAAGTACAAAAATCCCAATTCAACTACTAATACCTGAAAATAAGTACTTCGCAGTGTCTTATGAAACAATTGGGTCTTGTCTTCGCCAGATCCAGTCCTAGCCAGACTCCTTGAGCATTTTTACTATTAAAATTCAGGAACAAATTAAGGCCAAACAGCTAATCATCTGAGAAAACAAAGTTCAGATATGGATTCAGCATGTGTGTTTACCCCTATAAGTCATATATGTTTTGACGAAAACTTCCTGCCACTTCTGGCAATTTCCCGGTTTCGGCCGAATTACGAAACTACTTGTCCGGCGAAAAACCAAAGCTCAGAAACGAACTCAGCGTATCTCTTTTCCCAAATACTGAACATCTAATCAACTTCAAATGAAAATTTAACTTATAACAAATTTTCCGCCTCCAGCCGGATTCGGGTCCAACTATATGTCCGGGTAAAATTTGATTTTCATACACGGAGTCAGCATCTCTTCTAACCCTTAAATCGGATGTCTGAGCAACTACAAATAAAAATGTAACTTTTTCCGGTTTTGGCCGGATTCCGGGCGAACTACTTGCCCGGGTAGAAAATTGTTTTCACATAAGTGTTCAGCATGTCTTCTTACCCCTAAATCGAACATCTAATCAACCGACTTTCCGGTTTTGGCCGGATTCCGGGCTAACTACTTGGTGGTTTTCCGGACGAGCTACTTATCGGCGAGAAAATGGTTTTCACGATCGTTTTCAGCGTGTCTTCTTACCCAACAATCGACTATCACATTAACTGTTTAAAAATATTTTGTTTGCCCCTTAATCTGAACCAACTCCCCCACCCCTGAATATAGGGCTAAAGACCCCATCTACCAACTTGACCTTACCCTTGAACCAAAGAATCCTCATACCAAGTTTCATCAAAATTTCTCATTCCCTTCGAGAGTAATCGTGATGACAGACGGACAACTTTTGCGATGTCATAGGTATGCCTGCAGTTACGTTTTGGGATCCCCAAAAATATGTCCAAGCTTACACTGATCGTCCCAATATAACACTTTCATTCGATGGTATTTTAGATTTATGTTCTGTATGGCAGGAGGTTAGAATGCACACGCAAAGTCAAGTTTACATGACAAGACAAGACAGTGTAAATAATCTATGCTGAATATAAAGTGGGGCTACTTACTAGTCAGTCTCAGCTTGATTCCACTGTTGCTTCTTCGGTTTGAGTTGGAGGATGTCATCTTTTCAATGACATCAGGTACATCGTTTCAACTGAGAAGCTGAAATACATACACGCAACGGTGATAAATGCCAGCATGGGTCACTTTAGCCCCACTAAGCCCCACTAAGTTCGTCAAAGGTCAAACCTATCCCCTATGTGAGAACGATCAAAGAACAAACAAACAAAAAATATAATCTTAATTCCCAACATCCATTCTATCCCTCTTGTAAGATAGGGAGCTTAAACCAACATCATTTTCAGCCTGTATTTAAACTCCATTATACAAAATGGGTAATCTAACAAGACCAAAGGTATCGATGGGATCCCACAAATCTAATATTTACTGGACTTCTTGATACAGACAATAAATATCTTGTAGATTCCAGAGTCTTGGCCAGACCCCTTTTACATTTTGCTATTTATCTATAACCTACCTCTTGAATATGCCCAAAAAAATAATGCTACCGTTTTAGAGTTTTTGGCAACTTACCGCCAGACAACTAATCAGATGAGAAAACCAAGTTCAGATATGGATTCAGCCAGGATGTTTACTCCAATATCTTATCCTAATCGTCTTTAGAAAGGTCCTTTACTTTGACAAAATTCTTGGTATTTTAGCAGCATTCCCGGTGAACTGCATGCAGAGCAAAAGAGGTAGTTACATTCAGAGCAGACCCTTTCAATCCAAATTTCTCGGTTCTAGCAAACTTTGCCAGCTTATCTGTCAAGGAAATAAAGTTCCAAATTCAATTGAGCATGTCTCCTTACCCCGATACTGAATCTCCAATTTACTTCAGAAACAACTTTGAGCTTCAATCCCATTTCCAGTTTCATGATTCTGGGTGAATCATTTGTCCCGCAAGAAGACTATCAGATATGGGTTCAGCGGGCTTCCTTACACCTTACAGGACTATCTCATTACCTTATAAAACATATCTTTTTTTTACCCTTAATCCGAACCCGCGCCTCTGCCTCTAAATATCTAAAGGACCAATCTACAACTTGGCCATTACTTTGCCAGTGAATCCTCATGCGAATTTGAACAACATATCTTTACACTTTTGACCACCGAAACGACCGACTTCCATGACTAAACCCAAAGAATACATACAAGAAACGTGACTCCCTGTGGCGTCCATAGATTAAACAAAGCGTATCGTCCCACGCGCCAATCTTTCGTCTATATGGATAAAGCGGTAGGGTACGGACTGGTATACCGACCTTTTTTTCCGAAAATTGGTCGACAAATTTTATTACGTTGTTCACCACTCAGTTGTTGGATGCATTCTGCATTAACAAATAATTTTTGTATTCAGATGCAGCGTGTCTCTGTACCTCCAAATCGACTATTCCGTTAGCTTTAAATTTTTTTTTTATTTTTGCCCCTTAATTTGAAACCCCTCCCCCACCCCTAAATATACAGCTTTGGGGTCCAACTACGAATCTGGCTTGTCCCTTGACCCAAAAAATCATCACACCAAGTTTCGTCAAGATATCTCATTCCCTTCGAGAGTTATTGTGCTCACAGACGGACGAACGGACGAACAGACAGAAAACTTTTACGAAGTCATAGGTATCCCTCCACTTACGTTTTGGGATCCCAAAAATTAACAGGCCTACATATTTGTAGTAAATGAAAAGGCTTATACGCTAAGTCAAACTGTTGCAAGTTGGCCATTTCAGTCAGAATCTGGCTCCTCCGAACTTATCTCACTTAGATTAACAGTCACTAACCATCAGTATGAACACAGTTACAACTTCATATCACTGCCACTGTCTATCCTACCACTTGCTTCTCATTGGCCAAATGAAATTTAATACAGTAATACAATTGTTAAGCCATGGTTAAGACGAAATCAACTGTTAAGACCAGAAAACCAGCTGTTCTTGTCACCAAAGCTTTCTGATCACAAATGGATCAGATGCATTAAAAGAGAAATAAGAATCTACCTAGAAATCATCATCATCACTATCAATATTCTTTTTTCCTCCCTCATCCATCAGTTTTCTCATTTTATTCTCCCAAGATTCCAACTCTACCTCTGAGCCTTCTTCGTCATCTATTACAAACCGGTTAAACTGCTCATTAAATGAGTCCCCGTACAAATCAACATCAGAGTCCTCGGGTGTGCTTGGATAGTCATTTGTATAGTAATCTTCTCGATTCTCGTCATCACTATTCTGATCAAGATCAACTGTATCAGCTGTATCATCTACTTCCAGGTCATGATAGTACTGAACAGTGATGGGTCCATCTATGTAATCTATCACACTAGAGGCATAGTAAAGGTCATAGACAAATGTTTCTTTGGGCTTTACATGGTCTCGAACCATCTCCACTCCATTTAGAGTGAGACCTGAAGCTTCTTCTATTTCTTCCTGAATGTCAATAAGACTCACACTGCCATAATCTCGTCTTTCTTCAAAAACTTGGAACCTTTTTTCCTGGGTAGCCTTGGCCTTGTCAGCAAGACGTTTTTGTAACTTCTCATTTACAGTGATGCTATTGAGCTTTTTAAAATTTTTCTGAAGCTCTTCTTTTGACAGGAATTTTTCAATATTTCCTTTTTCTGTCACTGTGCCAGCTAGGCTAAATGTATGAGAGAAGACTTCTGGATTGGCTTCGAGCTTCTGTCTCTTTCCAGCAACAACAAGTACTGGACTCGGTTCATCCTCTAGTCTTCGCTTGATCCTGATTATGGTTGGGGCTGACATTTTCTTCCTGACCCAAAATGATGAAATGAAAATCTGTACTTTTTAGCCATCTGCCTTTAAGATCGCTTTTTCGCAACTTGAGCATTTGAATGTGAGGTCTCAAAACTGACCTAACTTTAGAGGGCCAGAAAGACAGAAAAAAAGAGGTAGCTTTGTCAAAAGGGAATGAATTCTGACTCTGCATAAGAGTTTGTGGACATGCTAACAGTATCATGAGTAACAGATATCTCCTTGGCAGCTGTTAGGACAATATATGAAGATCTTAAGGATTAGGTTTCTATATTAAAGGAATCCTAGACTGGACAACACTGGACCAAATACATAGCTCAAGCTTACAAATGCAGTAAGAAAGTGGTTCAAGTTGACCCTGACCAGGTTGATGATTGAGCAAAGACACAACACAGAATGCAGATAGCACCAGTCTGGGCATTGCTGATGTCAGCTACCAGGCTACCCACCCAAATGGCTACCCTTAGCTCTACTGATTTCACCCTAGGGCCAACGTTTAGGGGAGCCCTAGGGCCTCTTTCCATGCTAGGGTCAAAATTAATGCTTCTAGTTGAATGCCTTTGCAGGATATGTGAACTTTAAAAGATAGACAGAGGCAAGGCAGTTTCCGGTACAGAGGGGAAACAGACATGGATGTTTAAAATTGCAGAATAAGCCCTAGCTGACTTCTAATCATAGTTGCAGTGTTTCATATGGACGTGACATATTCATCTAACACAGCAAAGCTGGTAGGCTATCTGAAGGCAGTATAATCCTTGTCCTAAAAATGAGTTTACTGCACATTTCTATACTTTTAATAAAAATTCTGACTAAATACTGACAGAATTACCAATAGTAACCCAATGGTTTGTATGCTTCTGACTAGCTAATAGCCTAGTTTACTTTTATCGAGGGGATGAAAATGACTCTCCTCACAATTACAGATATGCTGTTTAAAACAGTTAGGGTACTAAACTTTGAAAAATACTGGAAAGTAGAAGCAGTTCCTTAAGTGCTTCTTCAAATTTCTGGTTGCATGTATTGTGTTTTCATTGTCTTATATTCTATCTTTTCATTGTCTTATATTCTATCTTTTTGTAAGAAACTGAATTTAGTTATGCTACGATAATTTCTGAATATACCTATCTCTCTCTCTCTCTATCTAAATGTTAGCCCACCTTGGTTTAGCTTTTGAATCCCAGATCAGTTAGATGGAAATGAGAAGAACTTCATATCAATCAGTTAAGATGTCCCATATTTCAGTTTTCTTCTGAGGTGAATGAATGAAATCAACATGCTTTACTCCATTTTGATATCTTTTGTTATATTCTTTTTCTTCTACTGTGATATATCTGATGAGAGCTACATAAGTAATAGAAAATATATAATCAATAAAAAATGATGTGTGGGAAAGGATGCACACTGAGCCACAAAGAGCAAACAATTAAAAAGAATAACAGCTTGAGATTACATGTTGCTCTTTATTTTACATAAACTTAAATCACTGTTTTTGAGCAGTATTGTACATGAATATTTGACAGATTTAGTTTTCATCATATTCTTTGTTGCCTAATTCAAAGGTAGGTGATATCCAAATAAAACATACTATAATATATGCTTTTGTGAAAATTTAATAATTTTGGACAGTAGAATTTTGGGCTACATGGTAAAACGACGACCCCAAAACACAAACTAAGGTAAAACACTGAAATTCAAACATGTTAATCAAAACAATTCAAATCAGACACCTTATTTGATTTGCCACAAAGAAGTCACTGTACTTGCAGAAAGATAGAATAACTTGAAGTAGCAAAACTATGACAACTTTTGCGATGTCATAGGTATCCCTCCACTTACGTTTTGGGATCCCAAAAACTTTGTGGCTTAGAAGTGGCGCCCCTTGGTTTTTATATTTGAACATGCAATAACCTTGTTTGACTGCTAACAGACATTTACCGATAATATAACAATGGTAAAATACTTCATTTGATATTCTTTTAGTGACAAACAGATGCAATCCAGTTCTCCAAATAGGTTCAGGCTATGACAGCTATGTTATCAAACACAGATAAAATACTATGTCCAAGTAAATAAAACTCAAACCAAAACTCAACTGCCGCAAGCTTCTGGCAATGCTGTAATCTTTTAATGAGAGAAAATTCAAATCAAAGTTTTTGATGGTTTAGAATCGCTCTTGTAAAGCAATAGAATGCCGGGAAAAGGACAATGTTTCTGCTGAAGAGGGCTAACATTTCGAAGTCACTGAAAGTAGTATATGTCACATTATTCCATTACATCCGGCAATGAATTTTGTTTGAGTACTTGCAAATAAAATATTTACTTCGACATAGTATTTTATCTGTGATTGATAACATAGCTGTCATAGCCTGAACCTATTTGGAGAACTGGATTGCATCTGTTTGTCACTAAAAGCATATCAAATGAAGTATTTTACCATTGTTATATTATCGTTAAATGTCTGTTAGCAGTCAAACATGGTTATTGCATGTTCAAATATAAAAACCAAGGGGCACCACTTCTATGCCAGAAAGTTTTTAGGATCCCAAAACGTACGTGGAGGGATACCTATGACATCGCAAAAGTTGTCCGTCTGTAAGCACGATAACTCTCGAAGGGAATGAGATATTTTGATGAAACTTGGTGTGAGGATTCGTTGGGTCACTGGACCAATAAAAATTCTTAGATGGGCTTTGTAGCCCTACATTTCGGGGTGGGGGAGGGGGTTCAAATTTAGGGGCAAATAAACTATTTTGAAACAGCTGAAGTGATAGTCGATTATGGGGTAAGAGGACATGCTGAGCACGATGGTGAAAACCATTTTGTCATCGGACAAGTAGTTGGCCCAGAATCCGGCCAAAACCGGAAAGCTTGTTAAAAGTAAAAGTTTTATTTGAAGTTGATTAGATGTTCGATTTAGGGGTAGGAAGACATGCTGAAGACGATGGTGAAAACCATTTTCTCGACGAACAAGTAGTTCACCCGGAATCCGGCCAAAACCGGAAAGTTTGTTAAATTAGAAGTTTTATTTCGAGTTGATTAGATATTCGATTTAGGGCAAGAAGACATGCTAAACACTTATGTGAAAATAATTTTCTACCCGGACATGTAGTTCGCCCGGAATCCGTCCAAAACCGGGAAAATTGTTAGAAGTTAACGTTTTATTTCTAGTTGATTAGATAACCAATTTAGGGGTAGGAAGAGATGCTGAATCTGTGTGTGACAATCATATTTTACCTGGACATATAGTTCGACCAGAATCCAGCTGGAGTCGGAAAATTTGTTATAAGTTAAATTTTTATTTGAAGTTGATTAGATGTTCAATACTAGGGAAAGATACTCTGAGTTTGTTTTAGAGCTTTCTTTTTTCGCCGGACAAGTAGTCCTGGAGTTCGGCCAAAACCGGGATATTGGCAGAAGTGGCAGGAAGTTTTCGTCAAAACAGATGTGACACATGCTGAATCCATATCTGAACTTGGTTTTCTCAGATTATTAGCTATTTGGACTTAATCTGTTTCTGAATTTTAATTGTAAAATGTTCAAGGAGTCTGGAGATGACTGGATCTGACTAAGACAAGACCCAGTTGTCTGGATTAGATATTGAATTTTTGGGATCCCATCAAAACCTTTGGTCTTGTTATCTATGACTTGTGTAGGCTAGCCAAAACAAATTCCAGGACAGGTGAAGAAAACTTGCGATGTTCTACTCTTTCACCTGACCTAGTACACAAAGCTGTAAAGGCAAGGCTGTCCGCACAAAAGTCAAAGAAGGAAAGGAACACAATTATCTGTCAAAATTTTGATCTTTTTTAACCTTACTTACCTACTTACTATAATAATTCATGTATATTTATTTGGTTACCATGTTCCAAGAACCACAGGCTAGCTCCACTTCAAAGAAATTAAATAGGACTTAGTTTTCAGAAAACAGTCTTTGTTGTTTATATGAAACTGTAAAACTAAAACACTTAGCCTATTGCCATTGCAATGGCCCTAGCCTTTTCACCATCAACAAATATCAGACACTATCAAATAAACTAAGTTTAGACACAATCATCAATTCCGCAGTAGACAGGCCTACCTTAAATCAAAGCTTTTGTTCCTATTCAGACAAGAAAGCAAGCAGGAAACAATTAGAATCCAAATGTTGATTTACTTTATTGTTTTCTTCCTGAAACTAGAATGAAAAGAGTTGTAAGAGCCAACTTGCCAGCTACAAGTTGCTCGTGGTGCAGATAAGCAAACTTACTAGTCGAATTCTTAAAATGAGTCAAACTGCAGTCAACTCACAATATAGAAAAAGTTGATGTTCGTTGACTTGGCTTTTCGCTGGTAATCTGAAAAAAATTGTTTTGTTTTGCTGTTTATGTAAACTTGAAAAGTCGTGCAGCAAACACAGCTTGCAGCAAAGAAAGAGCCGGCTGAGGCAGTGTCAAAAATTAAATCTTAGGACTAGTTTTTTCCCTATAGAGTATAGTGGTATTTAAAAGTAATTTGCACAAATAATTTAAACATTCGTTTCAATCCAAGTCAGCTTGGGTTCAATCAAGCGAAGGAATATCTGCAGCCTTCTTCCTACTTTTGAGAGTGTTCCATCCTACTTACCATAGTTACTTCACAAATTCTGGCTTTTTGCCGTCAAGGCTGGAACGATTTTTCGATTTTCCAGCAGGATCTCATGCCAGAAGCAGGCCAGAAGCAAATCCAACCAATCGCATTGCAGAGATGCATAGTTACTGCGCTGCCGAGCATGGTAGTCAAATAGTAACTATTAGTTACTATTCCGGCAAGGTTTCGTGAGGATGGAACGGAAATAGTAACTATTGTTAGAAGGGTGGAACACGCTCTTTGTCGTTCCCATGATTCGAAATATAAATTGAGGAGTCATGCTTATTGGCATAATTGCGCTACAGGTGGGGTACCTAACCTCGTTTTTATACAACCCTGAATGTTGCAGCGAAAATGTTAAAAAATTAAATTTCCATTCTGTTCTGACAGTCAAGATACAGAACCTGTTTTTTTTTTAACATTCATGTGTTTAAAACTATCAAATTGAATGCCTTATCTTTGTTTTGAACCTGCTTTAAAAGGGATTTTCTGGTTATTAAATTTGGTATTTCTCCCTTATTCATCACTTTGTAAATTATGGCAAAATTACCAGCTCAAATAACAGTGAGGAGGTATTGTTTGAAAATAAAAATATATTCAACTAGAAATATTGAAGCAGAATTTATTTCTCCAGCATGTAAACCATTCTATTGGCACTGTCTACGGAACCGGGAGCCATACTTTGTGTCCCATGGGCTGCGGAACCGGTGGTTCTCACAGAAAGCAAACCATATAAGCTGGATTCCGGGATCTGACGTCATTGACCAACAGAAACTTGTATGTGCTGGCTCCGTTCCGGTAGTAAGTGGAAATAGCTCACGTCAACTTCATCGCACCAGCTTCTCGTCCTGTAGTCTCTCGGAATTGTATACTCAGAAGCTAGGAAGCAGGTAGTTCATACCAAAAACTATACAGTTAGAGCTGGTGTTCCGGTAGTGTCTATGTGGAATATAGAACTCAAAGAATAGTTTGGATGAGAGCTAGGATACCGGGATTTTCACTGACTTAGAGATAATAACATGGGACAAATTTTTACTACCAGAACCCATATATTGAGAGCTAAGGTACCGGTAGCAATAACTATTTGATTGAAAATGACCAGCTTACGGACACAGATGGCTATGGGCTACGGTTCCGGTAGTGCCAAAAATTAAAATTACAACTCACAGAGGCCTGTCAATATGGACTTTTGAGTCCGGTACAGCTCATGGAATCCAACTTCCATGAGTTTGTAATTTTGGCACTACCCGAACCCTAGCCCGCAGGAGTTGGGTTCCGTGAGTGAAAAATATTCACTTCCGGTTTCTGACTCTGCATTGACATGGGTCTGTGAGTTCAATTTTTTTTTTTTGCACTACAAGAACCCTAGCCCATAGCCATCTGTGTCTGTGAGCTGGTCATTTTCATCAAATAGTTGTTGCTACTGGTACCTTAGCTCTCAATATATGGGTTCCGGTAGTAAAACTTTTTCCCATGTTATTTCCTTTAAGTCAGTGAAAATCCCGGTATCCTAGCTCTCATCCTAACTATTCTTTGAGTTCTATATTCCACATAGACACTACCGGAACACAAACTCCAATTGTACAGTTTCCGGCATGAACTGCTGGCTCCCTAGCTTCTAAGTACACAATTATGTGAGACTACCGGACGAGAAGCTGGTGCGATGAAGTTTCTGTGAGCTATTTCCACTTACTACCGGAACGGGAGCCAGCACATACAAGTTTCTGTTAGTCAATGACGTCAGATCCCGGAATCGCAGCTCAAATGGTTTGGTTTCCGTGAGAACTACTGGTTCTGCAGCCCATGGGACATAAAGTACGGCTCCCGGTTCCCGAGACAGTGCCCATTCTGTTAGCTACAATCTAGTATGTTTGTCATATTTTGGTTCCTTTTTGAGCCAGAAAGACTTTTCTGAAGGAGAGAAGGAAAAAAGAATATAAAACCTTGTTTTAGTTTCGATAACTCTCCTGTACTCTAAACCAAATGTAACACATAAGATCCTGTTGTCAGTTAAGAGTAAAGTGTAACTGTTTCAGCTTTCATTTGACATAGAAAATGGAATAAAATTGACTTGTTTTTACCTGTTGGAAATTCTTTAGATGGTCATGAGAGTATCCTTGACATTCATGTACTTTGGGCACTGTAACCTAGCCACAACCCAGCCATTACAGGCAGGTTACAGGGCCCCAACCAACTGAGCCTTACAGAGCAAAAGTTAAAAAACAGAGTGTTTGAAGAACAAATATTGTTTGAGCTCATTACTGTGCATGTAAATGTTTGCCAGCTTTATATTTTATCAGTATACTTCGTCCTCGTAAAAATTAGACAATGTCCAAAGGAATGAATCTCCCTTGTACCAAATAAATTATCTTAGATTTTCAGGTGTAGATGTTTTCTTGTTTTATATTTATGTCATGTAGTTTGTGTAGTACAAATAAATTATGAATGACTAGGCATTCAATTTTAGTTTAATTATACATCCAAGAATAGGCTACCTGGGTTTTCAAAACTATGATTGTATCAGGGTTTAAAAAAAAAAGTGCTGTGACCAATAAAGGTGAGGAATAAAGTTGTAATAAAACAGGATTCTATAACTCTAAACAAGCTGCCTTCTCTTTATATTTTGTCTAGCTCTAACACCGATGCTTTCTTTGGACAGGAGAAGATAAGCTAAATACATCCTTCCTTTTTCTATATCCTGCTAGCTCTAGCACCCATAGTTACTGGAACTCTAGTACCGTACATAAGAGACAGGAGAAACTGTGTTGGAACTTTGCTTCTAACAGAACAAGAGGAACATGAGATGGGAGAAACAGATGTAAAACAAACTTTCCCTCTCTCTATATCCTAACTAGCTATAACCACCCATCCTTCAATGGGATATGAGGACAAGTTTGTTCTATTTTGGCAAAATGAAGCAGAGTGAGGTCAACCTCTTATTGGAGATAGGAGACCTCAAAAGAGCAGATCCGCCACACTTGAAATCAGTATCAGGGGCTCAGGAGAGTCACTGGAGAAATAACAAAATCCAAAAGACTAGGTGTTAGTGTCAAAAAGCCAGTTGCTACTTCTTATCATGCATGACTGCTCCACCCGCCACAGACTAGCCTTTTTGTTGTATAGACTACTTTCCCTTGCCCCAGCAGGTCCATCTTTAGCAGAACCAAAGCTTTGAACCTACCTCCAAAAAAGAATTAGGCTACGTTGGTCTTTTAGAATCTCAGCTATGTAAGACATGGCCATAGGTTCAGAGCTGATAAACAATTTGTAACCAACTGCCCAAATGAACCAACTTCCAGATGATTAGTCTAGTATTTGAATGTGAAGTTGTTGAATGGAATATTAAAAAGTAAGCCTATGGAAGCACACTGGAAGGGCTGGGAAAACCCTCTGTAGAGATAAGAGATCACCATCTTCCAACCAGGTCTTTGTGTTACAACCAAGGGAATAAAAAACAGGCACAAAACCTGCTGCTGTCAGACCTTCAGTTTTTTTCTCTTTAATTTTACAGGCTGCTTGCTGGGCACTTACGCAAAACCCTGTCAACTGGTTGCAATGGCCAGTGGAGATACTCCTCGTATCAAACCATCAGTTGTTCCAGTTCCTGCTATAAGGAAATCTCTGCTGCGCAACAAAAGCTGTGGCCCTGCTGATAGAAGACTGTCTTCAAGTCCTGTAAATCAGCCAAATATGCATAATGAATCCACCCAGCCTAATGGTAAGATGATGGAATTCACTGATAGCCCAGTGCGAGGACGGCTTCTATATAAAAGTAGAAGTGTCCTTAGCTTCACCATTTCTTGCGAATCGCCCAAAAAATCAAGCCATGGATCTCCTAGTTCGAAGCTCAGGTACCCACGTCCTGCCTCTTGTATTTTTAGTGCTGATAAAATGTGCAGGAACAAAGTTGGACCAGTGAAGTCTGTTAGTGTACCACCACCACTTATTTCGTCAAAGAGTGTTAGTGCTTCTAGTAAACTTTGTGATGTCTCTGTCTGCAGCAAAGCAGTGCAATGTGAATTGTTGGTGGGTACTAGCAGTGAAAAATCGGACAGTGAACAAGGATCCCTGAGAGGTGATCTTAGTTCAGATGGAAAAAGTGATGAATATAATGGAAATTATGCCTCTAATGGACATGTGAATGGAGATGCTACGGATGAAAAGAGAAAAAAGAACCATAGGACCAAGTAAGTAGGCTAGTTGCCCTGTCTACTTCCCCCATCAAAGAGAAACCCAAGTGAGGGTTTAGGCTAATTCACCAAAGCTTTACACTGCTAATACCACTATTGCAGTAAATAGGCGTTTGCCTCTTCAGTTCTCAGGACAATACTAACACATTTTGTTTTGTTTTTCTTTTCGTTGTTGTAGCCTACTCCGTCCCTTTTCTGTTTGAAATGACGGGTGATAAATAAAAAAAAAAAATAAAAAAAATAATTGAATGTCAGCTATGTAAAGGTGAACATCTGCTTCAAATTGATTTGTGGTTTCTGCATCCACAACGCTTCATGGAAGATGATTCCATTGTGGTCCACGATCTGGCTTTTGAAACCCCTCATTCCTGACTCTTTTCGCTCACTATGCAGTTTCCAGCTGCTTCCCGAGACCGTTGGTGTTGACTCAGGTCCTATATTGTCATAGTGATTATGGAATACTTTAAGAGTTCAGGTTAAACCAGCTCGAACAAATCTGTAAGCTAAACCGGGTAACCATACGTTTTTCATGAGGCAAATGGCGGGACTTGAAGGATAGGTTAGGGGCGAGGGGGGCGTTCGCCCCCCCCCCGTAATTCTTGAAAAAAGGGTTTTTAATTGGAAAAACGTGTGAGAAATACGGGCGACAGGGGCAATCTTCATCCGAAATCTCAGAAAAAGATTTTTTTTCGGGGAAAACCTACGCGTAATTACAAATTGAGAAGCTAATCGAAATTATTTCCATTATGGTTCAGTAATTGATCTTAGAAACAGTTTTTGAGTCGTAGTGTGCATGATTACAAGGTGTTTTTTGGTGTTTTTGGTCGTTGTTGGCTGTTTAAAAAAAAAAAAAAAATTTGAAACCTAGAGGTATTTTTAGTGTTAAAAACAGTCAAAATATGCAACAAACTAAGAAAAATGTTCGGCCTTCCGGCCGATAATTGGGGGGGGGGGGCCTTCGGCAGCAGATTTTCACTGAGCTGTCACCCCTCCCGAAAATAATCGGAATATACGCTACTGAGGGATACCTATGACTTCGCATCAGTTGTCCGTCCGTCTGTTCGTCTGCCATCACGATAACTCTCGGATGGGTTGAGATGTTTTGTTCAAACTTGGTGTGAGGATCCGTTGGATCGAAGAACAGGTCAAGTTCGTAGATGTGGCCCAATATTCAGGCTGGGGTTTTAAATTATGGGATGAAACAAATATTTTTTCAAGCTGATGTGAGAGTCGATTTAGGAGTACCGTAAGGAGAGATGCTGAATCCAGAACTTAATAATTTTCTTACCGGACAAAGTGACAAATCAAGACAACTGTCAGTGCCAAAGGTGCTACTAGCTAAAATGTTTTTGTTTTTTGTTGGGGGGGGGGAGGTTTAACGACTGGCTGGTAATTTTTACCGACTGGTTTTGCAGAAAAAACAACTGTTTTCAACAAAAAAACCACAGTTTTGAAAAAAAATCAAATGTTTGACGAAAAATCTCGGTGCTTCGCGCCGACTCGGTTATTTTTTACCGACTGGCCGACAACATTGGGGGGGGGGGGGGGGGCAGACAGACAGGTCATTAGCATGACCTGTCTGACACTCAAGCATTTCCTGGCTCGCAAAACTCCGAAATGAATGTTACTAATATCTTGTGTGCTACAGCATTAACTGCACGAAAAACAAGATCCTGTAAGCGATGAACTTATGAGTGATTACGGTGTGGCTGTATACAGGAAGGAGCATCTACTGACTGCCATTAGCTCAAACTTTCTGTGCCCTAGTCCTACGCATGTGACCTTCCTTGTAAATGCCAAATCAACGTTTTGCTGGCCCTTCGGTGGCCTTAGTGGCTGTTGTTGAGTGGTCGTTAGGATGATATCAAATGTGCACGGGTTCGACAAAGACGGAACATCTGCAAGACCTGATTATCTGTACAAAAAAGATCGACACAATTTTTCCCTTTGGGATCCCATCCCTCCCCCAACCTTTGGTCTTGTTGTTACTCTTCTCTTAACGTGATCGGTGGTAATGATATTTATGATATATAGTGCTGTGAAAAGTTTCAGTTCCTGAATAGGTCAAGGTACACTCACATGCGTGGGACGAGGGAAGTTTTGTTCCCTCCTTTTCGGCTTCCGGCACTGTGCCTAACGCAGGTGTGTGTAGTCGCTTTTAAGAGAAGACAAACATTCGGTTATTTATACTACCGTTAAAATTGTTTTTGAAGATCTGCGAACATATTGTTTGAATTTCTTTGCAGGAATTATCTTCATGGAAACTACACAACCCTTAGTTATGCAGAGATTGATCGACTATTTCCTCAGAGAAAGATTTCAGTCCTGGTCGGGACTTGGAACATGAACGGAAAGGTAGGCCGCCCAATTGTTTCGAATCATGGCGTTAAGGAGCTGAAGCTGTGAGTTAGCGATTAGTTTGTGACACGAAATAGGCTAGCGACATTCTAATTTGAAGGTGTGATGTAAAGTTATGGGATTTTAGCTGGAAACTGGAAGCATCCATTTGATAATTCTTCGTGGCTAAAATGAAGACCCATGTTTTCCTCAACGTAGTCTACTAGCCTAGCCTAGCAAAATTATGCTTCGCGATTCACAACAGTATTCGAAGAGGCTTCTTTGCGCTTGGAACGGGGGTTAGGGTCCTAAACCACTGCTGAAGCTCTCGCTTTTATCAAAGTAGGCTTGCATTAAAGGTGTTGATTGATATGATACTAATAATATAACGCACACAATTTGCCATTTGGCTGTTACAAAGTTTGTCTTAAACACAGTTCCTTATAGATTCTTTCGGCGAACAGATTGCCGAAGGAATTCTTGAAAGCATTGATAGAATCACTCATTACAGCTTATGTAGCATCTACACGGCCCGTCGAGTGGAAAGGAATTCGGGTCGACTTGAAAGGATTTCGTCCGTGAAGACGACTAGAAAAAAGTCTAGCGGGACGAATTCCTTTCATGATGAAAGGAACACCGGTCTACTTGAAAGGAATCTCGTCGGTGTGGCTGGTAAAAAGACTAAAAAAAAATCTTACTAGCTTTTGATAGCAGCATTCATCAGTACTGATGTCATAGAATTTTTTTTTGTTGACTGGTGAATTTATTTTTCTCAGGTTTTCTCGTTTGAAGAAATATTCTTTTTTCCTCTGCTTGTGAACATAATCTTGTCACCAATAGGTCAATTTTTCCTGTACTTGTAAACGTTGCATTAGGCTGGAAGGCCGTTCCAACAGCACATACACATCAGTCTGTTTTGGAATGACCGTCTGCCAATTTATTTTGGGAACCGTCAGTCCAGTAAAATAAAATTCAGTACCCAAGTAGAAAATAATGCTACCGGAGGAGCACAAGACCAAAGGTATCGATGGGATCCCAAGAATGTAACATTTGATACATACAATTGGTTCTAGTCTGCGCCAGATCCTTGTTTGCCCCTTAATTTGAACCCCCTCCCCACCCTTCAATGTGGGGCTACAGTGCCCATCTACGAACTCAACCTTTCACTTGACCCAAAGAACCCCCACACCAAGTGTCGTCTCGAGTTTCGTCAAAATATCTCATTCTTTTCCAAGATTATCATGCTGTCAGACGGACGGACGGACAACTTTTGCGATTTCTTAGTACCTCCACTTACGTTTTGGGATCCCAAAAAGTACTCCCTCACCACACTAAAAAGCTAACACATTTAGCAACACGTCGGGCTGCCAAGGTTGTGAGATGGAATTCCTTGAGGAGTCGGATATAAGGCACTTTGCCCTGATGGTGGATACTTCTCAGGAATCTCTTTTGGATGGTTTCTAGCCTATCAGACTGATCTACCGTCAACCAAAGTGCGCTTATCTGGCTGGTCTACACATTATTTGAGTAAGGCAGCTCGCTCCATTCCAGGCCCCCCCCTCCGTTTTGGAAGATATGGTTGTGCCTACTCGTCTATCTGCCTTTCCGGACGTGGTTGTGGTCTGCACGCAAGAATCTCACAGTGCTAAGTTTAGCTGGGAAGTCTCTCTACAACAAACCCTCGGTCCAGACCATGTGATGCTCTCTTCAAGTACTTTCGGGACATTGCACCTGTCAGTGTTTATGAGAAAAGAGCTGATCTGGGTCTGCTCTCGTAAGTATGCTGCTCTTGGCATTCTCGGACCTTGTAAATGTCGAGTGATTTGCTTGTGTCATCAGGGATCTCTTTAAATTTTACATGTGTAACAGATAGTCCTTCAGCCGAAGCAGAGCAAAATAACTCTAGAGAGTACCACGTAAACTTTGAAAAAGTGACACAGAGAACGTGTTCCATCCTACTTACCATAGTTACTACGCGTGACGTCACGAATTCTGGCTTTTTGCCGTCAAGGCTGGAACGATTTTTCTGTTTTCAAGCAGGATCTCACGCCAGGGGCGAATCCGACCAATCACGTTACAGATATGCGTAGTTACTACGCTCCCGAGCATGGTAAGCAAATAGTATCTATTAGTTACTATTCCGACAAGGATGGAACGGTCAGCGTAGTAACTTTTCGTGAGGATGGAACGGAAATAGTAACTATTGTTAGAAGGGTGGAACACTCCCAGAGTCAAATCGCAGCAACACTAGCTCCACTAGCGGATGCGAACATCCCTACCGAAACTCAACCAATGGCAGAGCAGAATTATTTTGCTCTGACCAATCGTTAACGAGCGCTGGCTAGAATCTACGTCCGCCACTACAGGCGAACATTTTCGATTCATGGGAAGGATAGGTCTTCGCGGTACTCTCTAGGGTTAATTTGCTCTTAGCTGAAGCTGACTGCGAATCATGTTTGACGTTGCAAAATGGATAAGTCAGCTACATTTTATTAGAGCTATATTCCTCCTCTTCAGGCCCAAGCCGCTCAAGCTGGAAAATGAAAATTGTATTTTTCCACAAGTTCATTTTCCCAGGCTTGAGCCTGAAGAGGGCCTTTGCAAGAAAGGCCGAAATATAGCTCTAATAAGACGTAGTTGACTTACCCGTTTTGCAATATCAAGCATCTGTAGCGAGTACGCAAGCGCTCAAACGTAGAGTGTGAAAGTAAAATGTTAATCGCATTGTGTCTACGAACAGCCGAAGAACAAAGTCAGGAAATGAAAAACAAATGCTCGCAAAACAGTTGACTACGGTATTCTTCAGGTTGTAATTCTTAGGGGGCCCTTCTTGCAAGGGTCCTCTTCAGGCTGTAGTTGGAAGAAATGAACGTGCTATCATTTGTCAGAAGGGCCGCAATATCGCTGAACAATATCCTAGTGGATTTCTCCGTTTTTTAGTCCGTTTAGTTCCGGTTTAAGTGACGGGATACCTATGACGTACGCGAAAGTTGTCCGTCTGCCTTTCCGTCTGTTAGCATGATAACTCTTAAAGGGGTTGAGATATTTTTTTTAAACCTGGTATGAGGTTGTCAAGTTCTTAGATTGGCTGTGTACCTCTATGTTTAGGGGTGGGAGATTGGCGTTTCCTCATGTCTGAGGGGCTACACAAATATTTATTAAAAGCTAATGAGATTTCAGGGTAAGGAGACATGTTTAATCCGAATATGAAAATTATTTTCTAGTCGGACAAGTAGTTCACCCGGAAATCGGCCAAAACCGGAAAATTTGTTATAAGTAAAAGTTTTTATCTGAAGTCGATTAGAGGTTCGATGTTGGGTTAAAGAGCAATGCCGAATTCGTTTTGAACTTTATTTTCTCGCCGCCTTCCGAATCGGAAATTCGGCAGGAAGTTCTAAAACCCAATGAGATAGTCGATATAGGGTGAGGAGACAAGCTGAATCGGATCTGAGACTAATTTTCTCGCCGTGCAAAACATTTAAGGGGAATCCGGTTGACCAGAAATTTGGAAAAAATAAAAGTTAATTCTTAATTCGATTAGAGGTTCATATCGGGGGTAAGAACAGTCGAGATGGATCCGTTTCTGGACTTTTACTTTTTCGTCGGACAAGAAATTCCGCCGAAATTTGCCAATACCCGGAAATTTGGTAGACTCGAAATGAAGTGAACTTGCCTACTGAAATTGTTGTTGCAAAGTCGGTAATTCTCAACGTAACATAGAGAAGGTTAGTTCAACCGTTAGTGCGTCAGACTGCAGATCGATAGGTTCTTGGTTCGCCCCTCGATGTCACCAGCTTTTTTGCTCTGCGTGCAGTTCGCCAGAAATGCAGCTAAACGAGGAATTTGGTCAGAGTAAAAGAGTTTTCTAGAATTCGAACAGAGAGGAGATATAGAGGTAAACATACATGCTGAACCCATATCCAAAATTGGTTTTCTCAAGTCATTAGATGTTTGGCCGCACTTTGTCAAAATCCGGAAACGGTAAACAAAATTGTACGTTTTCAAGCGGTTGATTAGGGACAGATAGTATTACCGGAAATCTACAAGACCCAATTTTCTGGACCAAGAAGTCCAATAAATATTACATTTTTGAGATCCCATCGAAACCTTCGGTCTTGTTGTAGGCTATATGATTCTCAGTAAGCTTGGGCTGCAGGAATATTTTCAATTTATAACATTATCCAACTATGCATAAACATTCCTTCAGCCAAGTTGATTGCGAAAGCTGTCAGCTGATATTTGTGGATTTAGTTTATGGTTTTCGTTCAATAGTAAACTGGTAACTGTTGGCCAGGATTCAGTTATGTTATCATTTCAGTTCCCGAGGATGGCAGTTACAGTGTTCGCCCCGGCACAAAATTCCGCACAAAAGGCGGAGTAGCTGTTGGCTTGAGTATTTTTGGGACTTCATTCTTGTTCATATGCTCACATTTGACGGCACATACTGAAAGACTGACGGACAGAGTGGCTGACATAAAAAGGATTTCAACAGGTATCGATTTGCCGAAGATCTTGCCACTTAAGTCCAGAAATAAAGGTATGTGATTAATTCTTGAAGAAAAGACCTGAAATTTTCTACTTGTGAAACTACTGGTTTCAGGTGGGACCCTGTGTGCCGCCTCGCTCGAGAGAGACCGTGATACCGCCTCAAACCTGTAAAACCAGTTAACTGGATATTTCCTTAGATTAGGTTACGTTTATTACAAAGTACAAACTAAGATACACCACGCAATCTGCATCACCTGCAGGGGAAGTCCCGGGGGACTTCAAAAACAAAATTCATATCTATTTACTAATAAAAAAATGAATGCTACTACTAGTGAAAAATAACACTATACTACCAACACTACATTTCTAATTATTAAAACAAAGAAAGAATACTAAAAAAAAAGAAAAAAACGAAAGAAAAAAAATGACTGACTCTTTTGCGAGGAAGAACCTTTTCAGTGGGACCTGGACCTAGACCTTCGCAAGGACCTGTCTTACTTATAATACTAATGCAACCTACTTCCATAATAACTCCATATATTTCTAAACCCGGAGACCCCAATTTCTGACGGTACATTCTAACGCCTCTAACAAAACGACGCTGATTTTCTCACTTGCCGTGTTTTCTACCTTTGATATGTATCACGCTGTCGACGGTTGTCTGCGAGAACTGGCCATGCATATTGTTTCCCTGTTTTCGCTTCAAGTCAACGGGTCTAGGAAAAGGCTTAAAACCGCCAAAAGCGTGGGTTATTTGTTGGAATCACAGCCTTGTTTTAAAGTATTCAAATATTTGAAAGTACTGTAAGTTGAAGAGTAAACAGTGCCAGGGTTTCTTTAAGAACGATATTTGTATCATGTATTCCAAGCGACCGAAGCAAGAGTTGCGAACGGATCGCGTGGTCCAAATAAATCGTAATTATCTTGAAAAGTAAAAACTGAGCCTAAAAAAATAAAAAAAGTAATCGGTTTTAACTTGCCTGTAGGATTGGTCGAAAACATCTTGAGAACAGCGGCGAGCTGTTTGGGAGCTTCTGGGGGTGTCGGGAATACCCGAGCTCTCAAAAGCTCTCCCCTTCGTCGAATGTGTAGGGCTCTAAGTGCTGAATCTTATGACTTCTAGTAATGGACAGGTTTACCGGGAATCCAAGAGGATCAGAACATCCTTGGTTTTGTCAAGGCGTCGTGGGTAGCCACTTCTTTCCTCAGTGCGGTCAGGGTTGCCACATGTCGCGCGATAGTGTGAATTGTCACTCTATTTTGTTTGTGTCACTCTTGTCCTACGTAGGACACACACATTTTTTTTGTTGTATGTCCTACGTAGGACATACAACATTTCGTTACCTAAAATATTTGCTAAAAATGCCACCTTGGACACGCAACAGGTACCTAATAAGAAAGCAGCCTGGTAGAACCCAACGAGGCTGTAGATAAGTTAGTCCAGAAAGTTCTTGGAACGGCCGCACACCCGTGGTTACCAGTACTTTGTGCCCAATGGATGACCACTGATTAACTCGCCATGTTTGTTTTACTTTATCTGTAGTGCAGCATACATTTTGTTGTTTCTCTTTTTTGTTCTTTATTTCTTTTTCTCCCATTTACTCCGTTCTTGTTCAGTTTGAATGTAACGGGTTATAAAGAATATACATACATACATACAAATCACTCTAGTTCACAAAATGACCAAATGTGTCATTTCTGCAGCAGGGATACCGACCAGAACTGACTATCATCATGAGAATAAATTTCACTCCCAATTCATTCTCTGTTTTGGGCCGAAAGTCACTCTCTAAACATTTTTGATGTGGCAACACTGAGTACGGTAACCAAGTTGGTTTCATGATATTTATGAGGGTCTAATCGCCTGGCTGACTTGACTGCTGATGCCTCAAAAAAGCCGGTGGTAGATACAGGGTCGTAAAATGTCCCCAAAAGTTGCACAGGACCGTCGCTGAGTGAGTTCAACAAACATATTTTTTAACATTTAGACTTCACAAACGCATGTTTGGTTCTATAGTATGGTATCTTATTTTTTTTCCCGAAAACGGGTTGCAACCTTCCTAACGGAAACGGATGTGCGTCAACATTAGGCACGTTAATCGCACTCTTGGTAGTTTAAGATAAGATTTATTTGCACTAAGAGCCAAAGGTCATGGCAAATACATGAAAAAATAAGCACAAACAAATGGTTTTTACTCCTCTTTCTTTTGTTTCCTGTTTAAGAAGTTTATTGAGATCTCGCCATTCCCCACAAACTTCTCACTAGAACTTGGCTTCCGATCAGGTTCTGGTGAGTCCGCACTGGTTAGATGAAACCAGACATTGGTGAGTCCGAATACGGTTTATAAGGAAGGAATCACTCGAGAACCAGAGACCGGTACAGACGGTGGTGAACCAGATAACGGTAAAGTTTGTCCGTATAAACACTGTAAAAAGTTTGTCCGTGTAAAGATTAAAGTTAATTGCAGTATTTCCTACTCGGATTATTCTCTACGCAGATGAGATTAATACCAATTAGAGATAAGATGAATCCGAGTTGCAAATACTGAGTAATCTTATTGATACAACTCGTAGCGACAAACTGGCACTAAATATGTCGACCATTACATTTAACGGGCTAAAATAACTTGAATACATACAATCATTACACACAAAATTTGTCACTTGGAATCGACCAGTTTCTTGTTAACTTTCTCAGTAACATATGGTACAAAAGAGTTCAAATACTGGTTAGTACGACCCTTCAGTTTCACTGGCACCAAGAGGTTCTGGTGCGGCGTCCGTCGTGTCACCGGTGCCAGAGCGGGCAGCATGTCTCACTGGCAAGGATCGACAGGCCAAAGCCTAAAATTATATTTTCCCGGCGGACATGGAGTGGCTCCAGCCTTAATAACAGGAGGGAACGGCGGTTATACGATCAGAGACGTCGGTAAAGAAATTGAGCTTTTAAGTCAAAGAAAGTGAAAGATTCAACCAATAGGATGCATTTACTGCCCGTTTCCTTTACAATTTCAGAATCCTGTGTAGGCTATCAGATTCAGCAAACTCCTTTTTTGAATGGCTTTCGGGATTCCCGGTGGGAAGTATAGTAAAGTGTTGGGAGGTTAGTCGTGTCAGAGGGAAGTTGATTGAGGCTGGGAAAGAGACCGAGTGACTGAAGTCGCGATACCGGGAAACTGGTGACGTGATGAAATCCAAAGAGATATATAAGTAAATAGATCGGAAGAAGTAAAGTATGAAGACTAGTAAGGTGAAGTTCACCGAGGCCGGGAGAAAGACCGAATGATCTAAGTCATGGTACGTGGAAATTGATTCTGTGATAGGATCGAAGAGGTACAGTAGAGGTATGCTTATGTGAACGTTTGCTAACAGTGAACGATCGCCGAAGACAAAACTAAAACCCAAACCAGGCATTTTTTCCTATAAATGCTAGTAATAATCACTCACGCTTTTGTCACTTTTTGAGTATTTTGCTAATTCACCATTCAGCTATGAAAGTGACTCAGCTGACACCTCTGTTTTTTTTTTATAATTTGAAAAGTTTGCCGGGAGGAACGCACCTTCAATGGAGAAGATGGCGGTCCGAACCGTCAGATGCCTTCAAAAGAGGAAGGACCTTTTTAATAAATTCAAAATCAAAGAAATTTAATTGAATTTCTGCCTCAAGTTTGTGCCAGGATAACCCTGAAATAGTTGGCTGTTAGCTGATATCAAGTTTGTTATTTTCCTTTTCCATTTTACTTTTTAATATGCAAGTAAGAAAGCCAAGGTAGTGGAACAGTTAAAAAAGTGTTCAAATAAGCACACCTCTACTGTATATAAGTAAATAGGTGAAAAAGGAAGAAGTATAGTATGAGGACTGGTCAGATTAAGTTATCCAAGACTGAGGAGGAATAGCGAGTGAACTCAGTCACGGTACGGGAAATTGGTGTGATGAAAACCTAAGAGATATAGCTAAAAGAGGAAGAAGTAAAGGACGAGAACTGGTCAGGTGAACCGAGGCTGGGGAGAAAGAACGATTGATCTAAGCCGCGATGATCGGAAATAAATGCTGGTATCCCGAAGAGATATATAAGTAAATAGGTAGAAGAGGGAGGAAGTAAAGCCTGAGGACTATTGTAGAGAGAAATGCAGTAATTTTTTTGCAGACGTGACACTTAACTACGATTGCGTCTTTTGGGCTGGAGATTTGAACTTTCGCCTTGCGTCGCAGCGGTTGGATGTGATCGAAAACGTTAGTAATGGTTGGAAGTGTGTGGAGCCATCTAAAGGCGCTCTGATGGCGCAACGACTATTGGCTGATGATCAGCTCAAACAGATCCTGAGAAATGGTACGATTTTTTGTAGTATTATTTTCAGTAGTTGGCTAAACGGATGAGACCGAGAACTTTTACAGCACAACTCTTATTTGAAATGACATGTTCAATATAAAATGTTTCAGAAATACCATTAAATATTCTTTGAGCCCAAGCTGACTTTGAAACATCTGACGAGGACCCTTGCCAAGAAGGGCCGAAATATCGCTGATGAAAAATCAGAGCTGACGTATCCGTGTAAACATTGTTTGAATAAAAGAAATACCATTTCTAAAAATACCAAAACTTGCCCTGTGAAATTAGATGCAAGACTTCTTGCTCTTCAAAGTGACCCTGATGCTCCGCAATATTTGAAAACTTTGCGCGCCGTGTTTAAAAAGTGAGAAAGGGAGCAAAATGGAAAAGAGTCTAAACACACAAGATCGACCTGTCGGTCTAAACTTAATTCTAGAAAGACAAGACCAAAAGGCTTCGATGGGATCCTGAAACTTAAATATTTTTAAACTTCCTGATACAGACAGTAATGGGATCCGACAGATTTCCAGAATCCGCAAACTTGCAATATTAACTTGCACATCCCTTACTTAAAGTTGACACTTTCATCGAAAAGAATATCTGGTAATTAGGTTCATTAGTAAACTGCCGCCGATGATGATAACCAAACTGTCTATCTAAGGTGCGAATACAACGTTTTCCGAGTATCCATTTCCGTTTAACTGACTACTTTTATGCCCCTTTATTTTTAAGCTCTCCCTCTCCGCAACACTGGCAAAAAGAGTGAACCGTTGAGAAAAATAAAAACAGATATAAAGGATTCAGCATGCGTTCTTACCCCCCCCCCCCCCAACCAGAACTTGAGAATTAAACTCCGGTTCAAATTTTTCTTGTTTCCGGATTCCGGATTCCCGGCGAATTGCTTGACCAGCGAGACAATAAACTGATGAGCTCAGCAAGTATTTTTTACTGTTATCTTCTTACAAAATAATAATAATAGTTGATAGCGTATCGTAAACCAACCTAGCGGTTTTTGGCTTAGTCAAATAGCGTAACCGACTTCGAAAGGAATTCACTTCAGTAATCTCAGACGAAAAAATACAGATTTATTACATGAAGATACTTGTAGAGAGTGAATAACAAAAATGTAGTGTTACGGCCTTTTTATACTTAACAGAACAAACGATACTCAGCCCAGAAATACGCGTCCTCTCACTAATTCCTGCAGCGCTCGTGCTGTTTCGATGGTAACTCAAACCGGACAAACTCCCCGAGCACATTCCGTACGAAATAATCTTCTTTCACTCGCGCTCAGAATTCGTTGTAAATGAAACTAGACCTACGTTGCCTGGGCAACGTGAAGTGTTGTGGCAATCTTTGTCCGGCTCGCCGACTAAAGTGTTGCGAGAGCAATACTTTGGTTTTGTTTCTTCGCTGTCGGTTAAATGCTGAAGTTGTCAACTTATCAAAGATTTTAAAACAGTATGTTCTAAGAAGAACACAGTCAGTAATCACATGATTAAAAGCTATTCCTCAGCGGTGTAAAAACAACAAGAAAATAATTTCGGAAGAAGGGACTAAATTGACTTTGCAGTCAGTTGAACTTTATCCTTCTCAATCGTCGACATCGTGACGGATGAAAACTTGGAACAATATCTTATACAATCTAGTTGGTATTATAAAGCTATCCGTAACTTTTGAGGATTAAAATACCATAGATGACACTATTAATTATTATGAAACTACCTCATTGTTTTACATGTTCGTTTTTTTGTTGTTGAAAGAATGAAGGGTTTATTTAAAAAAAATGGAATCTTCAATGCCCAGAGGCGAACCTGTAAGGGACATGTTTGTATCCGTTGCGTAAACAGTTAATCCTAGGTTAAGCGATAGACCATCGACACAAACTTTCTCACCGTCAGATTTATAGAAATCAAATACAATATGTACCCATTTGCAAAAAATTTCTAGCCCCTCGTGAACCGATTCCTGCTTACAAGTCCCTCTCCCGTGATTGACATCAAGTTCACTGAAAACATATAATGGGTACACCAGCTAGCAAAAGTTGCAAACCCCTCATCGCTGAAGATTATTGTAGCATAACACCCGATCATTACTTACAAGTAGGCATGGGCACTG
Organism: Branchinecta lynchi; assembly: GCA_023053575.1. Lineage (NCBI taxonomy): Eukaryota > Metazoa > Arthropoda > Branchiopoda > Anostraca > Branchinectidae > Branchinecta > Branchinecta lynchi. The sequence continues at coordinate 5,695,343 of JAKZAP010000021.1, read as the reverse complement.
TTCTGTTTTTTCATTCAAACAGGAACAGGCAGAAACGGGTCACATAAGAACAGAAACAGAAAGAAAACAGGAAACTTGAAAACAGGTCCTGTTCTGTTCTAACAGAAATGATGACTTCGAAAACAGAAACAGCGGTTAAACAGGCGAAAAAAAACCATAACCTTAAAACAGGTGTTTTTTTATTATTTGATTTCCCGTATTTTTTACTATTTCTTCTGGTATAGTTCACCTATAGTTTGACATGTACCAAGAAGCATCTTAAATAGTTCTTCCTTGCACCGTATAGATGCCTTTATTCGAGTTCTTTTCATGGAACATGAAATATCTTGGTCCAGAATTCCAGCTGCCTATTGCCTATACCAATGAATCACACCTTTTCCCGATGGAAACGAGAAAATGAGCCATGGAAGTTTCGTTTGTCTTAACAACAAATCTTCGCATACCTTTCCAGTTGGATTGTTTGTCATAGTGATTGGTAATAAACTAAACTTTACGGATCATACAAACTCAAAGTCAAGCAAGCTTCAGGTCGTGACGGTGGTTGGTGATGATGGTAATTTTTCTGTGAGGGTGGTCGCGAGGGATGCATGTTCAACCAGAATACCGGATGCTTTTCCTCGGTGGTTTCTTTTGAGCGTGGTCATACTAGGCTCAAAACGCGCGGATTTCTCGGCTGAATGTGAGTCTACTATTCAACGAAAATCCGTGAAACGGAGGTTCACTTCAACCATCAAGTTGAACAAATCTCAACTTTTCTGTATAGAACTGATGTTGTGCCAAAAACACTGTCAGGAATTCCAGTCGTGAACCACCGATTCAGATCGTTTGCTTGCATCATGAGCCGGTGCGGATGTTTTGATGTCGCTAAGCTAGTTTCAGCCTTTTTAATTTTTGAGCTAAAAGTACTATTCTTTTGAAGTCATATTTACCTTCACTGCATAGATATACGTCATGTGAGCCCTTCTTGGTGATCACATGTTCGGTTTTAGCGAAAGTTCATTTATGAACACTCCACTCTTACGGCCTCGATAGCCGGTTTTCCGTTCTCGGTTTTCAGCATTTTATTTTGTCGTTCTTATCTCGTGAGCCATGACAGAAACTACTTTGAAACTTGGTGTACTTGTGGGCCTTGGGGTATAGTTTTGCATTTTGGGTATCCAACCCCCCATACACTTCGGTTCAAGGACAATTGGTCACTATCCCCCCGGTGACTAATGTTTTTTCAAAAGTTTAACCGAAAAGGGCTGGGATAGGACAATCTAGTTACCCATCACTTATTCACTTAAATTAACTTGAAGAGCCACTGGAAGTGCGTTACTTCGCTGTTCCGCTATTCACGAATAATCGATTTTCAAATAGTGGAATTTACGTGTGATTTGTGGTACCTCTACGCGCTTGTGTTTTTGTTGTACGCCTTACGAGAAAGATTTAGGATTTTTTTTTTTGTTCCGGCACTGAGCCATCTTCACCAATCTCACCACTGCCCACTGAAAAGCCGCGTTTGTGTTTAGATTAAAATTTCCCGCGTCATAGTATAATTTACGTTGTGGGACGGCCGCACATATTCTGAACATCATAACTAGAGCAGATAGTGGAAAATAAAAAATTCCCTTTGCAGAATCCAAATAATTCAGTAAATTTAACTAATGACACAAACATTAGTTGGCTTTTCAGTTAAATTTTGAAGGCTTACCACCTTTTTGCGAATTATGTGCAACTGGGCCCGGATTGACCAGAGTATATTACGTGACCAAATTCGCAAACTTACTAAACATGACTAGTACTAAGGTGAAATTTGGAATGCCTGAATATCATTGTCCAGATGCGTCTTTAGACCCCCCTCCCCACCCTTCCGGTTCAGAGGCAAGTGGAATGAACTGCGCAAACTTGCTAACCATTACTATTGACTGGTGTCAAGGTGAGATTCGGATTACGTGTTAAGATTGGGGTCTAGAGGGGGGGAACCCCCCCCCCATCCAAACGCTGGCAACTGGGCCCATATTCACCAATGCATTAAAAGTCAAGGGAGAATGGTTATTAGTCTATTCGTGCACAATACATAATATACGTTTTACTTTTACACATCACGTTTGAGCGCTTGCGCTCTTGTTCAGGTTGGACCCGAAGACGGCTGCTGCCACGAAGGGTCGGAATGCTGCACGAGTAGTCTAAGACTTAGCTGACTACGTATCGATTTAGCTCGGTCAAATGTAATTCGCCGTCAGCTTGGGCTGAATAAATATTTACGGTATCTGAAGTTCCCTTTTTTTCACGATTTTGAATAAATAAGAAGAATTTTTAATTTTTTGCTGCTGTTCTTACTATTGCTTGATTCTTGCTCGTTATTTTTCATAGCCGTTATCGCATCCACATTCTGTAAGGTTGACAAATTGGCCTCGTTTGGAATATGGCATCTTGAATTAAAAGATTTGTTGTACTGATAAGGCGGGTTCCCCCCAAAAAACAGATTTGGCTGTTTAAACAGGTACACAAAAACAGGAACAGGGCAAAACAGGACACATCAAAACGGAATAGATCAGATGAGAAAAAACAGCTGGCTTCAAAACAGCTGTTCTGTTTATTTTCGGATCCCTGAAACAGGAGGAAAAAAACAGAAACAGAAAGCCCGGCTATATTCCGCATTCGCTATGCCGCACATACTAGCGCTGTCGTCATTCTGGTCACTACTGACTATGAAAGATAAAAAATGCATTCGTTCTACATTTTATAAGTATTGCAAATATCTCCTAGGACTACCTTCGTGGGCCCGTAATTCTAGATTGTCGGCAAAGTATAATGTCACCGATCCGTTTATTGCAATATCTGAGCGAACTGCAGGTTTTATTCGTTCTCTTGACGCTAGCCGTACTTTGTATAGGGCTATGTTGCCCCATGTGTAAATAAGAGTATCAAAATTTATGTGTTACATGTTGTGTCTTCTTGTCTTTTTTTTTCTTTCTTTTCTTGTCTTTTCTTTCATACTCCATTTGTGACTTGTGTCTTAAAAATGGGAAATAAATTTCATTCATTCATTCATAGATGAGCTAGGGGTAAAAAAAAGTGCAGTATAATCAATAGAGGTTCTTTAACTCTCAAAACAGGCGTTCGTCGCGAGTCCATATTATTAAAATAATCGATTTTGTGATGTTCGAGGTTTGAGAGATTAGACTGTAGAAATACAGGTCTGGCAGGCGACTACCAGAACGGCTAACGCGTTTTTACTACAAACGCTGTAATAAATGTTGTGTGATCTTCTTTGATTTCAAATTGTTTTTACTGGTTCGAGCATTGACACAGTGGGCTGTACAGTCCCATAACTTGTTCTTCGTCATGTCCGGAAAAGCATATTGGTTTTACAGTTCGGGTATGGTTTTAAACAGCTTCGATACTTGAACATTACTGTTGAGGTAGTATTGGCGATTAAAACAGGCTTTGCCTCTTTAAGTTTCTAAAAAATGCCACACTAGGTTGAATACCAGCCAGGTGAACCTGTATGCCATCATGGTCATCACTTAACATGCTTTCGAAATACTATTTCACTTGTTCAACGATTGGTGAAACGCGACTGTGTCTTTACGAAATCGTTAGCCATGCTTTAATTCTACTTTTTGCCATCTTTGCAAATAGTAATATTTTGTTATTTAAGGAGAAGCACTCCAAGGCTTCGATGAAGGCGTCATTACATTCCCACCCACCTATAAATATGTTCCTGGTACAAGCGACTTCGAGAAAGCCAAAGAGCGAACGCCAGCCTACACGGATAGAATATTATTCCGAGCCCGACCTGGAACCGACTTGGAATGCTTGGAATACGACTCGGTCCCTAGTATAACATCATCAGACCACAAGCCTGTGTGGGGATCCTACTTAGTGACGCTGAAGCCTGGGAGTTCAAAGTAAGTAAGCTACTTTTGTACCCCTGCCAGTCCTCGGGGAACGGCCTTAGGCCTTAGAGCGCAAAAGCATGAACATAACTGTGAAAGGAAATCGAAAATAGGCAAAGTTAAATTAATATGAATAGTAAGAAAAGTCGAACTGGCGATGGCGCTTAATGAGAAGGAAAGGTCGGAAAAAAAACTGAATAGCATTGAATTGATTTATTACATGCAGCTTAAAAATAAGGCATTAGCACAGTGAATACAGAAAATAAGTAAATAAACGCTTAAAGTTTAACTGAACAGGCAACTTATTTTTACATCTTAGATTCAAATACATTGAATTATTACAACACCTATTGGGGATTTTCGTTCTGTCCACAGTAGTCTTCAGTAGGGACGTTGGGAATGTGGACGCTTTCCCATGGTGAATCCGTCCACAATTCGACAAAAAGACAAAAAGCGCAATTCATTCAAATCTTGTACAGCGCTGGCCGGATCGTATTGAAATTTCTTCTAGGTATACGTTTGGGCTTATCTGGTTAAAAAATATTCCAGAAGAAGGGTTCATTGGAGACATTTGTTCATTTCTAAAATTGCTCGGTACTGAAATAAGGACAGATGCAAAATGGGGCAAAAATCATACCTTGGAAACGGTATTTCGTATTTGGATTGGGTTTTCTGCAGGCAATGTTAACGGACGTCATACAGATAGGGATGATACTTGGTACTGTTCATTCAAGTGTCCTTTAACAAGGAGTACAGAGCGGTATTATCACAATATGTACAACGGCAGCAAAAGATGAATAAACAAAAACAAAAGTACTATCAGGTATTACTTCTATTTTTAAGACTCGAACGGAGTCGACAAATTCCTCGTGCCATGCACCTGTGCTATGAAACATTTGAGAGGAATTTTACCTTTTTTTCGTTTTCAGGGTGCCTCTGGCTGCTGGCCTTTTCAACAGAGCTGTGTATATCCAAGGTACAAAACGTTGGGCCGAAGTCGGATGGTCAAGAAAAGATACTATGCAGAATAATGCTACCAACTGCCGAATTCAGTAAAAGACAAGCGAATGCAGAAAAGGATCATGGGCCCTTGGTCTTGTGAGGACTGCTTAAAGGTTTCTTCAGGTGTTTTGGAATGACGGGCCAGTCGCCTCCTTTTGCCCCGCTCGACGAATTCGTTTCGTAGCCCCCACCGAAAGCGAATTCGCCAGGAAAAAGAAAATTGAGTATATTGCCATTATTGAATAATAATTATTTTCTTTGTGCGAGGATTCTGTCAACTTATCGTAGCTCTATGTAAATTGAAAATACTTTGCAGCTACATGTCATCAAGTTGCCTGCTGTAACTAACCACACTTCCTAGACTTCTAGTTCTGGGAGCCCAGCCAGGCATACCGAGTGTCTTTAATTTACTGTCGTTTGTTATGGGTACATCATTGTGTGAAAGGCTGTTCTCGACAGAAGATGCCATCCACCCGAAAACGGGTTGAGACAGAGGAAGATGCCATCTTCCTCGACCAGTTCGGCAGATGCCAACCATGCACCAATCTAGTCATTGTTGTGATATTATTCGTTTAATTTCTTTATTTTTTACCTGGATTATGTAGACCAAATGAGTTCCTTGCCCTTATGCACAAACCTAGTCGTTGTTGTGATTTTGAATACATTTTTTTGTTCATGGTTGAAGTCTGCACGAAGACGTTGCCCTTGCACGGCAAGCACCAATCTAGTCATTGTTGCGATATTATTCGTTTAGTTTGTTTATTTTTTACCTTAATTTAAGAATGTAGACTATGATTTCCTTGCTTTTATGCACAAACCTAGTCGTTGTTGTGATTTTGAATAAATTTTTTGTTCTTGGTTGAAGTCTGCACGAGGATGTTGCCCTTGCAGAGGATGCACCAATCTAGTCATTGTTTTGATATTATTCGTTTAATTTGTTTATTTTTACCTTAATTTAAGTATGTAGATTATGAGTTCCTGGCGCTTATGGACAAACCTAGTCGTTTTTGTGATTTTGAATAATTTTTTTTTTGTATTCTTGGTTAAAGTTTCACGAGGGTGTTGCCCTTGCAGGGCATGCACAAATCTATATAGTTATTGTTGTGATCTTTTATTTTGTTCGTAAGAGTGCACCGATAAAGTAATTTTTGTCTTTTTGTATTTGTTCTTAGAAAAAAAAGAACTACATTCGATTTCGACCGTTACCCCCCCCCCCCCCCCGGGAGCCGCACGTGTTGTCAGTCTGAAAATTGAATATTTTTGCGATAATGGGGACTACAGATACAGGAGACTACACCGTGACAAATAAACCAGGAAATATTCTTTTGCATTTAGAGGGCTAGAAGTCTATTGGGAAATGGGCCTTGGGACGGAAGCAATAGTAGGCTAGTACTGAAATGAAACATATGTTAGGTTACTCATAATCGGAAAATATTGGTACAGGGGGTTGCCAAGGGTCCCGGTCTTGAAGCGAGCCTATCGTCGGACAAGTAGTTCAAAACTGTGGTTGAAGATATGGAATGATTGCGATAATCCGAAATCGGGGATTGTAAATAACTTGCGCTACGTTCTAAACGTCATTTAGCTAAAGTGTTCGAAAAGCATAAGTCTGATTTAATTGTGAAAAATGCCGGGAAAATTGTTCTGTCAAAACAGATATGACTTATAGGGATAAACACACATGCTGAATCCATATCTGAACTTGGTTTTCTCAGATGGCTAGCTATTTGGCCTTAATCTGTTTCTGAATTTGAATGAATAGTAAAAATGTCCAAAAAGTCTGTCGAAGTTCATGTTTTTTTTTTGTCAGAAATAACTATCGCATACATTACACTGCAAATAAAGAAACTTCATGCAAACAGTGCTTACTTGATTTCTACAACAATTTATACACAAAAACTTCGGTCCCGCCAGAAATAAACTATAATATAAAATAAACTACAATATGTCAGCTGTACCAATTGGTTCGCACGAAATCCGGTAACAAGCGGCAACTGGGTAGAAGTGAAACAGCCGATACTCTTGACGACTAACTCTCAGTGCTGATGAAGAATCGCCGTGTGCCCCGGTCAGAGACGTCACGACAACAAAAGTTGTTGATTGATTTAAACACGAGTCGAATCAATTACAGGGTCGTTTGGGTGACGTTTCTTCTTCGGAGGTTCGCTGGCGTGTTTTGGACTTAGTCATTTAGAGAAGTAGGACTTGATATAGAAGTAAGAACACGTGGATCACTCATTTGGCCGTAATTAGCCGAAAACTACGGCTTTAATTGTACACTGAAAAGCTGAAGCATTGTTCAAACTGGTGTAATAAGCCGCATAACTACGCTGCGAGCAGGATGAGACTGGCACGGTCAAGAAAAATAGAATCATGTTTTCTCTTACACAGCTCTAATAAAATCGCCGCCTGCTTTGGTTGCCAAGAAACGACGGTGTGGAAATCATTTTCAGATTTGAACAGCGCTTAAATGGTCGAATGGGGTTGCAACATCAAGGTGGTGGACGCGCGATTAAACTGACTCGCGTCTGGCCAAATGGACTCCGCAAATACGGACGTGACTAGGTTTGTCCAGTCTCGCAACAACAGGTCTTACAAGTGGCTTTAAATCAGTAGGCTATCAATTTCCTTGAAGAAGCCTGTACTATGGTAGCGACGTAACCTTGTTCAGGAAGTGCAATGCGAATATGTGATAACTGGAAGTAAAAGCTGTCTCTACGTGAAGCATATGAGATACTAAGCGTCTGTAAAAACACAGGAAACCAGCTGTGAATTCCTAGCATCGGCGAATCCCTCTTCTCCCGAAGAAAAGTAGGGAGGAAAGCTTGAATTAAAATGTATTTCATCACCTAACCTATCGTGTAATAATTCGTGCTCTCAGCTTCTCTAAGTGATCCGTCTGCACTTCCCTCTGCTGTAATTTCTTTGCGGTTTTCTCCTCCATGTCTTGGTAATATTCATGGTATATCAGCTTCATGCAGGGGGTGAAAAGGGGTAGTTTCTTCAAATCTGCCAGCGAAACCTAGAAAACAAAGAACACAATCAAAATCTACAATCCCGTACTTAAGATACACACCCTCACTTTTTACTGAGTGCTCGAGCGATTCCTTGAACTTACGATATTTTCCGTCAACTGGAATGCTTGGTTTCAACAGTAACCGGATTCTTCAACCGTACCCGAACATTCACAGCCGTTTCCGATATATACACACAAAGTCTGCTTTTGGCAGTCGGATCCGAATTTCCTCCTTCGCTCCGAAATTTCGACGTTTCGCATGTTGCTGCGACGTGAATTTCGCATGCGAAATCTTATCGGACTCTTTGTGCATGTAGCCTAAGTGACCTGTCTGTACTGATAACAACACTGAGCCCGTCAGATTATTTTGACCTGAACTTGGCATTCAGCTTAGAGGACTAAGTCACAGTCTGATGTCGCAGTCAGGTGCAAATTTCCTCCTTCGCTCTAATTACGACGCACCGCATGCAGGTTTCCCCACCCGCGACGCCAATTTCACATGCGAAATCTCATGGGACTGTGAGCACGTAGCTTAAGTGGTCGGTTTGATAACAACACTGAGCCCATCAGATTAGAATAGAATATAATGTATAGCACAAAAAGCCTGAGGCCATGGCAAAAATGGTAACAAAAAAGAAAACACTTAAACGAAATAATAGAACTAAACTAAAGACAATTCTCTCTGTGGGCTAAAGCTACCTTTAGGAACCTTACCAGCCTCTTCAAATCTTGAAAACACTTACTTCCAATAACGTTCATCGTCCATACTTCATTATTTATTGTAATTACATACCCAAAAACCTCAACCCGCAGGGCATCAAACTCACGGCATTCATATATCAGATGTAACAAACTCTCATTCTCACTACCACACGGAAATGGCATTTGGTTGAAAGGTACGTGCATGCAGGCACAGTTCGCTCGGACTGAGTGTCCATGTAGCTTTACGCTATTTAGGAGTTTGACACGGCTGCCAAATAAAATACCGTAGGTTATTTCTCGTAGGTTATTTCCTCGGTCCCTTGATCGTATTTTCGGCCGGCACTGGTGTTGGAAGTTGAGCTTTAATTTTCCCTCCCCTGGCCCCCCCAGGATAAAGAAAAGTAATTCATACCCTCATGTTGTCAAAGGCAAATCCAACGTTATCCCCCATTCCATTGGGAATAATGGGCAGCTTGGCGTATCTCTGGCTGAAATGGGTCAGCAGGGTGAACTTAGCTTTCATTTGACGGCCGACGTCAATAGCTTGCGAGGTCGTGCTGTGGCATTTAATCTTGGCCTCCTCTTCCAAGTCGTCTTCCATCGTCGCTTCGTGAATCAGGAGATCGCAGTCCTTCCCTGTTAGGTAAGCAGAAATCAATACCGTAGTAAACGAGGAATAAATCGTCACTGTCACGCATTAAGAGGTCAAGCGACCTTTTCTGTGAAAATGAGTTAGATGGCTATGGATTGTAGTTCCTGCAGCTACTGTAAATTATACAGAGCACTACGACAAGCCGTTCCCGAGATACACGAGTTACTCAAAAGATCTAACAGCCACGAGAACGGTAAAATGTCCTGAAACAGTCTGTTTTAGACTGGTTTATAGAACCGATCACTTTCAGGACTAGCATCAGGTCGTCAGCAACTTGGCACGATTCGTGTACACTTTGTCGCTATTAAGTTAGTTAGGATAAAAAATAAGATGGGTCCGATCACAGTTCCTTGGGGATTCCTAATTCCAAAAATATGAATAGAGCCCCAACACGTTCAACGCACTACCTTCTTCATGACAGAATTTTAAAAATGGTCTAAAGTCCTGCATCGCTTCATCTCAATGATGTGGGGATGAATAGAGCTGTCAAAGGCTTTTGCCACGTCTGCCAGCAAGATTTCTACTAATGCGTCCTCTTTTTGGGATCCCAAAACGTATGTGGAGGGATACCTAAGACATCGAAAAGTTGTCCGTCTGTCCGTCCGTCCGTCTGTAAGCACGATAACTCTCGAAGGGAATGAGATTTTTTGATGAAACTTGGTGTGAGGATTCGTTGGGTCGTCGGACCAGTCAAGTTCGTAGATGGGCTTTGTAGCCCTACATTTAGGGGTGGGGGAGGGGTTTCAAATTAAGCGGCAAACAAAATATTTTGAAACCGCTAATGTGATAGTCGATAATGGGGTAAGAAGACATGCTGATCACGATGGTGAGAACCATTTTGTCATCGAACATGTAGTTCGCCCGGAATCCGGCCCAAACCGGAAAGTTTGTTAAAAGTAAAAGTTGAAGTTGAAGTTGATTAGATGTTCGATTTAGGGCAAGAAGACATGCTGAACACTTATTTGAAAACAATTTTCTATCCGGACTTGTAGTTCGCCCGGAATCCGGCCAAAACCGGGAAATTGGTAGAAGTTAAAGTTTTATTTCTAGTTGACTAGACAACCGATTTAGGGGTAAGAAGAGATGCTGAATCCTTGTGTGACAATCATTACCCAGACATATAGTTCGTTCGGAATCCGGCTGGAGTCGGAAAATTTGTTTTAAGTTAAATTTTTCTTTGAAGTTGATTAGATGTTCATTAGTGGGGAAAGTGGATATCCTGAGTTCACTTTTTAGCTTTCTTTTTTTCGCCGGACAATTAGTTCTGGAGTTTGGCCGAAATCGGGAAATTGGCGGTAGTGGCAGGAAATTTTTCTCAGATGATTAGCTATTTGGCCTTCATCTGTTTCTGAATTTTAATTGTAAAAATGTTCAAGGAGTCTGGCGATGACTCGATCTGGCTAAGACAAGGCCCAGTTGTCTGGATCAGATACTGAATTTTTGGAATCCCATCGAAACTTTTGGTCTTGTTGTTAGAGGAGTTAGAAATATATGGAGGGATTATGGAAGTAGGTTGCCTTAGTATCATAGGCGAGACAGGTCCTTTAATAAAACTGTACTGACACTGGTCAATTTTTTCGGCAAATTCTTCATGCAGCCCCTTTTCAAGAAAACTTCAAACACTTTGGGTATTACAGGAACCAGGGAGATATAGGTCTCAAGTCACCTGGTGATTTTAGCGTTAACACTTTTGGTACTGGGGTCACTACAGCGTCCTTCAGCTTTTCTGGATCACTACAGCCTCCTGCAGCTTTTCTGAATCACTTCGGCTTTTCTGGAAAGCATCCACTGACCAAGCACTGGTTCAGTACAGGTTCCTATAACTATTCCTTACGGTAGCTTCATGGTCTTCCCCTAAACTGCAGTGGTTCCGGGACGTTCGTTGGTAGTGGCCTCCCATCTTTTTCGGCACTGCGAAGAAAATCTTGCTTTTCTTTCCAGACAAGGATACTCACTTCTGACAATCCGCTTCTTCGGACCGCTTTTCACCTTTTCTGCCGCACATGCTGGCCTTTGCGGATTTACGCCTCGACGTCGCGGATCAGCTTTTCAGGCTTTGAGGGGCACTACCTCGGAATGAGAGCGCACCGCCAGTTTTGTCTGCGCTATGCACGCGCATAATCCTCATTCGGCCCCCAGTGCTACAGATGCAGTATGCAGCGTGAAATTTCATGATGGACAGAAGAGCAGTTTTGAAATTTTTCCCTTTCCGGGATGCTGATAGTTTACGTTCATGTCAATGGACATTTTTGAAACTTTTCGGCCAGTACCATGCTAGATTTATTGTTACTTTTTCCACCCTTTACTTCCACTTTTGGAGTGTAACTACCTTCTGGGGGGTGGGGTGGGGGGAGGGGTCCGCACAACTTTTGTCTTGCTTTGCAATCTTGCCTTCTCTCAAGCACCTTTTTTTACGTGTTTGATGATGTATTTTCTTTCCTTTTTCGTTACCGTTTTTTTTACGTTTGTGTGAGTGGCAGTTGTCCCTCAGTTCAATAAATTTACTTATTTATTCTAAAACAGCTTAAAAACCAACCCCACTGAAACCTAGATGAGATGAACTGCAACTAACCTGCTTCTATCAGCTCGGGCGCGGGCATCGTGTCTCCTGAATAAACAATAGACCAGCCATCTCTATGACGAAGTGTTATTCCATACGCCTGGAAGCAGTGTTTAGCGTAAGATGTCACTACTTCCAACCCCATCTGCTCCTTGAATTCCTGATATATGGTATTCGAGGCCAAGTTCTTTCGAGCGTTTTCTAGTAAAAAACAAGTTAAAAGTTGCAGCAAAATTTCGGTAAGAGGATTCACGAACTCTGACCTTGATTCTGCCCGAAACAGGTACTCAAGTTCTCCCTTATGTCCATGCAGCGCAGGCAGTGCCGTCTTTTACTGTTGGTGGACCCTAGGTCATCCAAGGGTTTTGGCCCCTTATCATGAATCAAAATTGTAAAAGCGCCAGCACATTAGCACACAGGATTCTGGGTCGAGTCACACTGCTCAAATCTGAGCATATTTCGGTAACGTAAATGATGCAACGTTTTAGACCGAACTGAAACATAACTTTTTTCGGCGTTCTGCTAACAACTCTAAATTATTTTTTTTCAACAATTCGGGATATGGAACTTTAGGAGACTTCGAGTTCACGAGGAGGGCTCTGTACTGCACCCGTTCGAGTTGATCCGACTGATCGCGGGTCAACCCGAAATGCCAAACCTGGCAACAGTATTCCAGGGTTGGACGAACAAAAGTAAAAAAAAAAATCACCAACAAATCTTCACTGGGTACTCCATAACGCACTCGTGAACAGATTGCCATATTACCTTTTTTTGAGCATGCTATCTACTTGCTCATTCCATTTTAGGTCATGAGTGACCAGAATAGGCGCCACTGGACCGACAAGACAAAAAATATGAATTTTGGTTTGCAAATGTAGGCTTGATTTCAAACTGAAAATTTCACCGTCTTGATGAATTTTGGGTTGTCCTACAGGCAGTACACATTTTGAACGTAATTTCTATAGCCTCGGATGAAAAAAAAATGCAGAATCTATTAAATGCGTCAAAATGTTTCAGCATATTCAAATATCAGAAGTAAAAATAAGCTGCCTTTTCAGTTAAAGCTTAAAGTCTTTCGAATCTCGACTTGGGTAAATTGTGCTACGGATCAATTCATAGGTCGTGACGCAAAGGTAATTAACATAAGCCGATTGATGCGAAGGGAATCCGGAAAAAAAAATGTTGTCTGTGAAGCCATCTTTCGACGGATACCCGGACTCCCAATCTGACGAAGCAAATCCTGCTCTCGCAGCGGAGGTTAAGGCATTTGACTAAGCGATTCGGTCTTAACTGGGAGGCACACAACTGTGTCATCTCTATGACGGACTTACCTTGAGTCAGAACCTGCAGCTGGTTATTCCAAATTATGCGGACGTCTTGATCAATCCTATGAAACTTTTCGCTGCAAACCAACAGCCACATCTCAATTGTCACCGGGGCGATCAGGACCAGGGGTGTGAACTCCTTTCCTAGCCTGGAAAGGGGGAAGAACAAATCGTAGGGTATTTGCCAGTCCTACACCGGGGACAAAACTACCTAGCAAGTTTCGCATAGCTTAGCCAATAAGGTCCAATTTCCCTTCTGCAAAAAGATGAAATCGCAGAGTAGGGCGAAATCAATTGGCCATATTCCCGTTCAGCACTTTCAAGCGGTCCTAGTTTCTGTTAATACTCTATATGACTAAGTCCAAAACACGCCACTGATCCTCGTGAAGAAGAAGTAAGCATGTCCGTACGACTCAAACTCAAAGACTCAAATCCTGTGTTAATCAATCACCGCGATCTTTGGCCGCAGCTTTGACACCACTACTGCCTTTCTTCCGCTAGCTACCCGGAGAGACCGGAGATTTTGCTTCGGCGAGGAGAGATAGTCATCAAGAGTATTCTCCTATGCCTCACCGTCAGCACTTGGGTCAGACATGGTAGAATAGAACCACAGGTTAGTGCGTGGAAAACCTGTCATCTGTGTCCCAGGTAATGGAGGTTTTGCATATGTCTCAGAAGCAGAAAGTGGAAGTGACCCACTACCCTATGGATCCGACTTTTTACTATAAGAGTATTCTCGCCGTTCTCCAAGGACTCCTCGGGGAATCGAAGGGAACGGCGAGAATAGAGGGAGTCACTCCAGGCGGACTCTTCGTACAGAAACAGCGAGAACACGGGGACTGCTTCCAAAATGGATTTTATTCGAAAAAAAAAATATGCTGTTGACGAAATTAATCTGGATCCGCTTTATTCATGGTTTTGTTTATTCTGATTGTTTTTAATTAATTTTACATTGCACTAAAACCAGCAAAAACTGATTCCCCTCCGAATCTCAAAGGGAGTCCTTTCCGATGATGGTGATGATAATGGGAGCATTCCCCGTCCGTGGGGACTCGCGACAAAACGGGGAGTGAGTCCCCGGGACAAACAAAAACGCGGGGACTCCTCAAGTCCTCGGGGAACGGCGAGAATACGCCTTATGTCTACACAAGTGTTGGATATGAGGCAATGGGACTAACAGAAACTAGTCCGCTTGGTGCGCTGAACTGTATTAAGGCCAATTCTCGCTCGATTGGAGAGCGTGGCAACAACAAAAGAGCGTGGCAACAATGTGACACATCATTCAGTGCAAAACAACCAAAAATAACGTATGGAGAGTAATATTCCTCAAATTAATTTTGTGCTTCCACAGGAAGAAGTCACAACAGAACAGGAAGTGTTTTTTTGAAGAATTTTTTTGGTTTGTTTATGGTTAAGTCTACCACAAAGAGCTTTCATAGTGTTGCATTTTCTTCAGAACAAAATAGTGTCAAAAGTGGCACTTTCGTGTTACCCGTGGCAACCCTGTACTTTCAGCCCAAGCTGACTGCATGAATCACAATTGACAGTGCTAAAGGGATACGTCAGCATAATTTTTATTAGAGCAATATTTCGGACCTTTTGTCAAGGGTCCTCTTCAGGCTCAAGCTGGAAAATTAAATCGAGAAACAACTAAAGATTCTAGCTTAAGTTTCTGATTCTGGTGAATTTCTCTGGGGGAATTGCTTATGTACAAGGCTGTTCTTTTTGCTGCTCTATTGAGTCAATTCAGCTGACGTGTCCGTTTGGCACTGTCAATTATAAGTCCTTGTCTAAGAAAAAATCCCCCAAATTTTGTATTTTGTTACATTCCTACCTTGTAAACGCCTCTTTCCTCCGTATCAAAACGCTGAGCAGGCCAAGGTGATGGTCTGCGTGAAAGTGGGAGATGAAAATGGCTTTTAGGTTACAGAGAACATTGTCGCTTTCTGGTCCGTGAAACCGATGAAGCTGTCCATAGCTGCCTTCGCCGCAGTCGAGCATAAAAAATGCGTCAGGCCTGTAAATTCAGTTTTTCTGGAATCGTTTACCGTTGTAGATCGTAAATATTTTAAGCACAGGGGAAAACTGACACCGAGGCACCACTAACCCGAAATGAAGAAAACCTGTTACATGAATAGCGTAATTTCAATTATATTCAAGAAAGCCATAACACGCGACAAGCCGACTAGTAGGCTTCGTGAAAACGAAGTAACGCATTTTCACCAGGTCTTTAAACGACCCCTCGCACTATTTATTTAGTACTTTATCTTTTCTGAGACCGGTTGACTTATAGCAAAAACAGGGAAACAATTTACATAACCCTTTTTTCTTATGAAAACTTCTCGCAGACAACCGTCGACAGCGTGATACACATCGAAGGTAGCAAAACACGGCAAGTGAGAAAATCCGCGTGGTTTTGTTAGAGGGGTTAGAATGTACCATACAAAATTGGGGTCTCCGGGTTTAGAAATACATGGGGTGAATATGGAAGTAGGCTGCGTTAGTATTGTAGGCAACATAGGTCCTTCAAGCGATCAAGTGAGTGATGCGTGACTAGAATGTCGCATTGCAGCTCTATTCGGTTCAACTTTAAAGTTTAACTGAAAGCTCAGCTTATTTTTGTATCTTGTACATGAATCAACTGCTCCAAATCTGAAAGGATGATGGTGATGATAAACGAAGGATTCCCCGTCTGCGGGGACTCGCGAGATACGGGGAGTGAGTACCTGGGACAAACAAAAACGCAGGGACTCCTGAAAAGAAGTTCTCGGAACCGGCGAGAATACGCCTCTTTGGCTTCGTCGACGCTACCAGTGGTGGCTCAGGAGAATTTAAGGTATATAAGGTTTGAAGCCAAGCTGACCATTCATTACGAATGAAATAGAAAACCATGATTTTCGGGTGTTTTTTTGTTTTTGTTTTCTTGGTCAGCTAATTATCCCTCTAGGATGATGTGCGAGGGATAAATATAAATTCGGATATTTTGGTTGCACTTCCGGCAAACCGTCCTCAGCGAAAAAAACAAACAACTAAATCATAAAATCCAACACAATACCAACAGAAAAGTGATGCGGAACCAATAAAACATACAACGATATGTAACTAAAAACCAGAAGAACGATGCTGATTGAAACGATAAACAAATTCAAATAAAATAACGAATATTAAAATATGCGTGTTAAAAGTGTATATGTACAAATCTGTGATTATTTTACAATTCTGAATTCTGTGTCTATTTACAATTTACCGATTCCCTGGGAAAGCGCAGAAGCATTCACCCAGCCATTATATAATCCTTCGCTTTACCCGAAAATCTATTTCTATTTCTTTCCTTTCTATTTGTTTCTATTTCTTTCAGTATATGTTATAAGGCCACTGAAATATTCATAGACATACCCCGTCTCTAGTAGAATGCAGCTGACATTCCTCGTCTTGTTGGGGATACACGACCCCGTTCCTAAGAAGAGGACTGCCGGAAGTTTCGACCCCTTCAATTCCAAAGAGCCAGCTTTCCTCTTCAGTTCTTCGATGGCTTCTTCGAATCCAGGAAGCTGAGATATCTCTTTTTTCTTTTCCTCAGAGTTGATGGCTGGTATTAGACTCCTAAAAATTAGAACGTTTCAAATTAATTCAATTGTCTCAATCGTCTTTCATTCGGTGGATTTTTGTTTTTGTGCGGAGCTGCAAAATCGGTGAAGTACGATTATTTTGGCGGGAAGCGTTGGAAGAGGAGGTTTTGGCAAGGCAAATGGGTGAATAGTTGGCAACAACACAGATACGGGTTTAATTAATTCATTGTAAAAGTTTGTCCTTCTGGATATGCGCATTACTTTCATGATTTTTTAGAGTATCCTAGCAGAGGGACATTTAAAAAATAAGTTAGAAATTACAGAAAGAGAATTCAGTTTAAATTGTCAAATATAATTCACAGTCAGCTTGGGCTGAATGAAATATATATATAATTCATTTTAATTTGTATTATTAACATATCATCACCATCAAACGCAAGCTGTTCATCGGTATTCAACATCCTTTTTGCTTGCAAGTGCAATTTAAGGTAATTAATGTAATTTTTTATTCAAACAATGTTTACAACGGATATGTCAGCTATGATTCTTCGTCAGCGATATTTCGGCCCTTCTTGGCAAGGGTCCTCGTCAGGCTGTCAATCCCCTGGTTCAACTTCGGGGAAGGAAACAAACCTGTAATGTAAACATTGTTTGAATAAATGTTTCAAAGTCAGCTTGGGCTCAAAGAATATTTAATGTAATTTGCAGAAAATTTTGATACATATTTTGCATTCTGCCCACTGTATTCTACGCAAATGTTGGTTAGATGCGGGTTTGATCGTATGTGCGATGTCCAAGAAAAAATTTCTACGCTCAACTTTATCGAGAAGAAAACTACGCTCCAGTCTACAATAACATGCCAAATGTTTCGATGGGATCCCCTTTAAATATTTTTAAACTTCCTGATAAAGACAATAATCGGGTCTGACAGATTTCCAGAATCCAGAGACTTGCTTGCAATGTATGCTAAACTTGCAGATCCCTCTCTGAGAGATAATACTTTTCGCCGAAAAGAATATCTGATAATTAGGTTAATTCGTTAACTTCCACCAATAACCAAACTGTCAAATGCCCATCCACGGCGCGGACAAAGCAATTTCCGATTCATCGTATCCAGTTCTCGTTTTACAGACTTCCACCAAGTTTAACTAATGACTTTTATGCACCTGTATTTCTAAGTTCTCTTTCTCCCCAACTAGGCTATGGCAAAACGAGTGAACCGTTGAGAAAAATAACAAGGTGTCGATGGGATCCCAAAAATCTAATATTTGATTCAGACAATCGGGTCTTGTCTTCGCCAGATCCAGTCTTTGCCAGGCTAATCATCAGAGCAAACCAAGTTCAGATATACCTCTATAGGCCATATCTATTTTGACTATACTGACCGAGACTTCCTGCTTTACTTCTGCCAAGTTTCCGGTTTCACCCGAATTCCTAGCGAACTACTAGTCCAGCAAGAAAAGAAAATTCAGAAACAAATCCAGCTTATCTCCTTATCCCTATAAAGATCATCTAATCAACTTTGAAGAAAAGTTTGACTTAAAAAAATTCCGGTTACAACCGGATTCCGGACCAATTATATGTCCGGGTAGAAAATGTTTGTCATATACAGACTCAGCCTCTCTTCTAACCCTCAATCTGTCATCTAACCGAACTTTTGCTTTTAACAAATTTTCCGCTTTTGGCCGGATTCCGGGTGAACTAGTTGTCACCGCCGTGTTCTGCATTTCTTTTTACCTCTAAATCGATCATTTAATCAACTTGAAATTAATCTTTTACTTTTAACCATTTTTCGTTTTTTTGCCGGATTCCGCGAACTACTTGTCCGGCGAGGAAACGGTTTTCATATCGTGCTCGGCATGCCTTCTTATCCCATAATCGACTATCACATTAGCTGTTTAAAAATATTTTGCTTGTCCCTTAATTTGAATCCCCTCCCCCCCTAAATGTAGAGCTACATAACCCATCTACGAACTTGATCTTACCCTTGACCCAATGAATCCTCACACCAAGTTTCATCAAAATAACTCATTCCCTTCGAGAGTTACCGTGCTCACAGAGAGACGGACATTTTTGCGATGTCATAGGTATCCCCCCACTCACGTTTTGGGATCCCAAAAACCGATTTAGATTCAGCCTGTTTTCTTCCCCCCCCCCCCCCCCACCACCACCACCAAAACTCTAGTAAACATAAGAATTAAACTCTATTTAAACAAAATTTTTGCCGGATTCCTGGCGAATTGCTTGACCAGCAAGAAAACAAACTTCAGAGTTTTACTCCAATATTGAACATTTAACCGATCTCGAAAAAAACAATACTTTTTACCTACTTTCCGGTCTCGGCCGTTTCCGGGTGAACTACCTGCCCGACAAAAAATATAAAGTAAAAATGGACTTGATGTCTTCACTTTTCCAACTTTCACATTTCCCGTTTCGACCGGATTCCGGACGACCAATTTATCAGGCGAGAAAATGGTGTAAAAATATGTATTCGGCACGGTTCTTTCCTCTATATCGAAGCTCTAATCCAGTGGTTCTGACCGGTGGTACGCGTAACCAAAAGGGTACGAAAACAAATTTCAGATATGGATTTAGCGGGGTCCCCTTACGCCTGAACGGACCATTTTATTTCTTAAAAAAAAAAAAAAATTTCGCTACTTAATCTTAATCCCCTCCCCAACCCTAAATAAAGGACTGCAAAGCCCATCAACGAACCCGACCTGTTCTTTGGTCCAAATAATCCCTGTACCAAGTTTGAACACAATATCTCAACTCCTTCGAGAGTTATCGTGCTAACAGACGGACAACTTTACGAAGTCATAGTATCCCTCCACTTACGTTTTGGGATCCCAAAATCACTATAACGAGCATTACTGTCACCGGAAATACTCCTAAGCCCCCCAATTATTAGAGGACCTGTCTTACCTATAATACTAACGCAACCTACTTCTACTATCACTCCATATATTTCTAAACCCGGAGACCCCAATTTCGTAAGGTACATTCTAACCCCTCTAACAAAACCACGCTGATTTTCTCACTTGCCGTATTTTGCTACCTTCGATGTGTATCACGCTGTCGACGGTTGTCTGTGAGAAGTTCTTCCATCACAAAAAACGGTTATGTAAACTGTTTCCCCGTTTTCGCTACAGCCTAGTTTTAAAGTATTCAAATATTTTCAAATACTGTAAGTTGACGAGTAAATAGGGCGAGGGGCCCTTTCGAGAAACAATTTGAAATATGTTTCTTACCCATCCAATCCTGACTTCGGCCGTAGATGATACCTCAAGTTCATCTCCCCTAAGACCACTTTCTCCAGTCTACAGTCAAAATCACTATACAGAGCACTACTGTCACTAGAAACACTCCTAAATCCCCCATCTTTCAACAGGGGAAATATATCCGAATCCACTAAATTCACTTGATGCTGGGCTATGTGGGCCCCCATGTAACCAGTTGAGTGGTTCGAGCCACTGAGTACTAGGTGGTTAAGATTTGCGGGGAAGCTGGCCATCCACTCCCTGTATCTTTCACTGTTCAGGACGTCTTTGGGTGTGAAATGAACCATTAGTTCAAGAGGTGCTACTTCAGGGGAAATATTTGAGGTTTGGTACTTCTGGAATTCGGCTGAGGTGGTGAAGTTGTCGAGAAAATCTTCGCTGGGGCAGTCGACGACTACAAACAAATATATATATAAGTATATTCTTTTTGCTGCAACAATCGTAGAAAGTTTTCGAATATGCGACGCATATGTAATTAAAATATTATATTTCAAATTTTCTAAATTTGTCCTTTGGTTCCCTATTTCTTCCAATAATTCGCAGTTAGAAACTTTAGCAAAAAAAGCATCTGACACCCTTAAAACCCACAACCTATTCCCATTTTCTAACAAGTGAATAATGAAGTATGTAAACAATTGCAATTCAGTTGCCTAAACCATGCGTATTTTTGTTAGTATTCCTAGCATCACTGACTGGATGAGTTGATTTAGCCATTGTTTTGATTTGTTTTATATATTATATTGCCCAAGCTGAGTGGGAAACATATTCAAACAATGCTTAAACAGATATGTCAGCTACGATGCTTTGCAATATTGTGAATATTGCTGCCAAAGCATCTTATGTGACGTATCCGTTTTAAGCATTAATAGATTATATCCTCACTTTTAGCGAAATACGTAAAGTATTAGACAGGAATCAACAGATATCAAGTTGAAACTTAGTAGGTTTGTGGGCATTGGGGTCTGTTTTGCTTTTTTGCGGGCCTCAAACCACACCCCTACTTGGTTCAGGGGCAATTGGGCCAAGATTGCCCATTTTTTTTATGTTTTTAACTTAACAAAAACTGGGGATAGCGATGAAATTCCTTTGTGCTTTTGGATCATCGGGTTGGGAATATCAAAGTGGAGTTTAAGCACCCCCTCCCTCCCCCCACACCGTTGATGGTCAAGTGGGCAAAGTTTCCCCATGAGTAAAGTTTTTGACCCGTGACTGGAATCAAACTCTAAGTTGGTATAGAGGATATTTAGGTCTAAATATGCAATCTGATGGGTCTCGACCCTCTCCCCTCCTTTTCATGGGTAACTGGGCCCAGATTTGTATACTTGTAATTTAATTTGTATACTTCTTGTATACTTGTGGATATATATGTATAGATATGGATTTTGTTTTATTTATTAATTTATTTATTTAAATTAAATACGACCAACTAGGGTCAAACATGTGACAAAATAATTAATAAACACTGCATAAATATCAACTACAAATAGAATAAAACAACTTGGTGTAATACTAAAAATATATAGTACTTACAGTACTTATTTTCATAAATAAATTAATAATAATAACTAATAAATTGCGTAAATAAAAAAATTCTGATAAGAGATTTTTTTTTTGACTATTTGCTATTTATATCGCCATACTATGGCAATATTATTTACACTATTGGTATGACGTTCAAAGTATCTATGGCCGTCCGCACAAAGGACAGTTCTACTATGACACGAAAAATTTAAATCTCAATGTAAACATAACAAACTGCAGCTTTTCGGTGGCCAGTGACCAGCTCACGGAAGGTGTAGCTCACTGCCTGAACACTTATTTTGCGTAAAGCGTTTTCGTCAAGCATACAACACAGGTTCAAGCAGATAGAGGTGAAAGACAAATCACACGGAAAGTCTACTTACTATATGAAAACTGATTATTCGTGTGAGCAACGAAATAACGCATTTTAATCGGGCCTTCAAGCTCTTTTAAGCGAATAACTGATGGGTAACCAGATTGTACTACCTTAGCCATAACCTTTAAAGGACACCTGAATGAAGAGTACCAAGTATCATCCCTATCAGTATGACTTCCGTTAGCATTACCTGCAGAAAACCCAATCCAAATGCGAAATAATGTTTCCAAGCTATGATTATTGCTCCATTTTGCATCTGTCCTTATTTCAGTACCGAACAATTTTAGAAATGAACAAATGTCTCCAATCAACCCCTTCTTCTGGAATATTTTTTAACCAGTTAAGCTCAAACGTATATCTAGAAGAAATTCCAACACAATCCGGCCAGCGTTGTACAAGATTTGAATGAATTGCGCTTTTTGTCTTGGAGTCTGCATCTACAAACCTCCAGAAACGAACATCCCTATTTTGAAAACGTCATGCTCAGGAGAAGAATGCTCTCCGTGGCCATGTCTGTAAATGCATTCTCCATGGTGTGTTCAAGTATGGTTTCGTTGTTCAGGCGTCCTTTAAAGATCGTTCAGACTGACCATAGTGCGTAAGTAATCCCTTACGTTACGTCAACATTTTCACAACTGCACCGGACCTGTATAGACTGGCGTAAAGGTAATTAGCAGTATTTCTTGTTTTCTTCTTAATGTTTCGCGTTAAGTTCTTTTACTTTACGTTTCATAAGTTGTACAAATTTTCTCTAGATTTCCGCAAAAGAGTTTTGTTATGGAGAATTCTATAAGCATTTTTGATCGTCATGCCCGTACTGTGCTTCCACTCCTCCCAATTTCTCGGGAGATCTCCCGACTTTTATGAAAATCTCCCGACCAAAATTTTCTCCCGATAATCTCCCGATTTTCGTAACCTTGCCAAAATTACCACAAGGAATTACAATTCTCGTATTTATCAATCAGGTTTTATAACAAAATCTCTTTATTTTTGCGGAGAAATGGCCTAGTTGCGAAATGTTAGCTTGCGCCGCATGAGTGCAATATTATTTGGTCTTGTGCAAAAACTACTATATTTTTTTTATCAGAAAAGTAAATTGATTTTTTAAAAATCCTGCATGGGAAGGTTGGAACATAAATCTGTAACCATTGACAGAAGACCGTGGAGTAAAACTCCGGTCACTGCTATTTGATCTGGGATCCCGAAAAGATGATCGATCATAAATGTTTCCCAAAACTTCGCCAGCGGCGGCTGCAACGTCTTTCGTATTTTCCTACATTTTTGGATGGGCACGTCATTTAGGTGGGGTTTTTGACAATTAGGTTAAGGACCTGACAAACATTATTGCTAGAATCCGTCTGGGAAACAGTTGAATTTTGTCGGAAAAAATAAAAAATTTCGACGCACTCGCTTTGATGTAGTCATTGGGAGCTGCTGCCAGACTCTACCCGGTTTCATATTTTCGGAAAATTCTCGGGATCTTAGGGTTTGATCAACGATAACAGCCAGAATTTGCACGGGAAGTAGTTGTGCGAAAGGCGAACTTAATAATTTTGTGTGGGGCTAGTTTAATCTCGCCTTGTGCACGTAGTCTTCGCAAAAGTGATGCCTAGTAGCTGTATAATCAGCTTTCTTCTGCCCTTTAGTATTGCTAATTGTACTACGTTTCATCTTTGCATTGAAAAATTCGAAATAAACCGAAGCTGGGATTGTAAGTTTCGAGGATTCAGTAGAATTTCTGGCAGACTCTTGAAAATTATTGGCTCTGCCCCCCCCCCCCCCAATGAAAATGAACTTGCGACGCCACTGATGACACTGACGACTGATCGTTGCTTTGACAACTAGTAAAGGCTTTATCAATAGTAAAATAGGGGAATCCTGGGAAGCTTGAAGAGTTTGCATCGGTTCCACACAATTTGAACTAAATTGCTGGAAAACTACTAAGGTTCCCAAAGGATTTTCGTTTTCCTCACGGACGGACGTGCCCTTTTCCTAAACCTGCAAAAATTAAATTGAATCGTATTTATAACCTGGCTAGGTCAAGTATGGTAAATAAATGAGAAAAAGAAAGAAACAACACATCAACAACAACCAAAATAATTAAAACTCACTAAACCGAAACATCATGAAGCTCCATGGGTGGTTAAAAAATCGAATAATTTTCAGTCGAGATACCCACGGTGTTTCTCAAATTTGCCAAAATCTGTGTCCCTGGCTCTTAAAGTTCAATGGGCACATAAAACTACCCCAGTCCCACTCTGTAACAGCCTAGGAACAATGCTTACCCCCTAGATCAGCAGCTTTTTCAACAGTTTCCACTCTGTGATATTTCAAAGCGTAATTTTTTGGGCCAGTACATCCTCAATTTACTACCTTGGACAAAGATAAAAGTGGTGTTTCTTATAATACTTAGTAGATCTTTATTTTATGCATAAATCAGCTTCTATAATTCAGATTTGAATAGGTTCTTTGTTTTTGAATGATTTTTGTAGCTATTTTATATTTTATAAACTTATTGCATATTCTGGTACATTTTATAAAGCAAGCTAATCAAGCTTCACAATACTGTTCCACAAAGAAAAACTGTTAATAGGCACTTTAAGCCATGGGACTTCTGATGAAACACTAGAACAATCAGGTAAACTGCATCTGCGGCTTCACTTTGGTGACATCTCAAATATATCCTTTTATATCAAGCATTGCTGGGAGTTTTTGAATTTCCTGCCACGATATCCCAGCTCCTAAGATTTGGATCGCCGAAATGCCAGAGACGGAAAGACAAGGTATAACAAGAAAACGGCCGATTTTTGTAGCGCCTTCTAAAGGAAGTCCGAAATGTTTATTCGTGAAGCATTCAATACAAAGTAAAGCATTAGAAGTGTCCATTGTGCTTTAAGGAAACGGAAAAAGAAATTTTAAGTAGACCCCAAAGCACCAAGGAACCTCTTAAGTTTACAGAAACTGCTTTGCTATCAAACCGGTCATGTACCAGAGCGTAGCATTGGCGTATCGAGATTATAAGCATGACGAATTAATGAGCATTTTTACGTGCTAACAGGTGGAATAAAGTTACTCAATGCCTTTTTTTTGTAACAAAGCTAACTCTAAAATTGCTGTGTCAAACATAATCACTGTTTAATAACTCCCAATTTTTTCCACGATTTTTTAAAAAATATTTCCCGATAATCTTCCAATTTTTTCGAAGCAGTCCCTGATTTTTAAAAATAGGAAGTGGAAGCCGTAAGGGTTTCGGTTCGAAGTGATTTCTTTTTTAGTCTGACTCCTGGGACGGGCGATAAGTTTTTTTTTTTGGGGGGGGGGGGGGGATAGTCACTGGGTGCTGCCAGAACTGGAATACATCTACGGAATATGGACATCATCATCAATTATACATGGAAAAGTTTCGATTTTTTTAACTAAATGACGAAAGATAAGAAAACATGGCAGGGGAAATCTGATAGTCTGTTTGCAGCACACAGGGACGTCTATTTTTGTTTCTTCCACATAGAAGGCACACCTACTAGGCGTTTTTCCACGCTCCTACAGTGCGTTTGTGACTCAGAAGGAGTGTCTAGATTATTCGTGCAGCATACTACTTAGAGCGTGTTCCACCCTTTTAACAATATATAGTAACTATTAGTTAGTATTTTCGTTTCAACATTGTCGAAATAGTAACTAACAGTAACTACACTAACGTGATTGGTCGGATTCGCCCGTGGCATGATATTCTGCTGGAAAATAGAAAAATCGTTCCAACCTTGACGGGTAAAAACCAGCATTCGTGACTTCATGCGTAGTAACAACGCTAAGTAGGGTGGAAAACGGCCTTAGTGTGTTTCCGCCACCGACTTTATGGCTCGAATGCGATAAAGAGCTATACTCTATATCTACTATACTCTTTAAGAGCTGTACAGACTAAACGGTGTTTTTCTATTTTGTGGCTGGATTTTGGCACGAAATTCATACTTCGAAATTTCCATGACTATACCAAACAAATTTGGCGTGAGCCATGATAAGTTTTTGGTGAATAAAAGATTTATCTATCGATCTATCTAGTTTCATGTCTAAAAAAAAAAAAATTATCTACGTTATCAAGTAGCCAATATCTTATCTCGTAGTGTTCTATCTTTTCTACTTGATCAAGTGACAAAACTAACCGTCTAGTACAGAATGGTGAGGACCTAGGCCTCAAGTTCTACCTAAAGAGATTTTATCTGCATTTTATTCTTATTTTTAGACATTTGAAGTTACTGCAAAAAAAAGACAAAATGGCTTTTCTGCAAGGTCTACCTTGGGGGTGTGGCACACATTGGCGTTTCAGCGACACATGTGTGCCGAGGAAAAACACCTTATGAGCGTGCTCCACCCTTCTAACAATAGTAAATATTTCGTTCCAACCTCGTGAAAAGTTACTACGCTGACCGTCCCAACCTTCTCGAAATATTACTAATAGTAACTACTTGTTTACTATTCTCAGGAGCGTAAATAGTAAGCGTGGTAACTACGGTCTCTGTAACACGATTTGCCCGGCTGGCCCATGGCAAAATATTTTGCCGAAAATATAAAAAAGTGTTCCACCCTTGACACCAAGAAGCCCCGATCTGTGATCTCATGCGTAGTAACCACGGTAAGTAGGGAGGAACACGCTCTATCTGAACTAACCTAGAAACAATGCTCCGGGCTCCTCTGGTGAGCAAACATCCACCGACTTAATCACACTTCCGTCCTCCAGCGTCACATCCTGTCCAGCCTTGAGCTGACCCAAGAGAGGGCCTGGGGGAACGCCTTTCTCCACACACAAATCCGCACGAAGCATTCCTGGTTTGGGGTGTAGGGAACAAAGATAGGAAACAGCTGTATGCAAGTGTTGCTCGTACCGTTTCTCGGCTGAGCGCAGGCGTTTAGCTGCAAGAAAATACAGTTTAAAAAAAAATACTCCTTGAATACTCCTTACCTATAATACTAATGCAACCTACTTCCATAATCACTCCATATATTTTTAAACCCCAAGACCCCAATTTCATATGGTACACCCTAACCCCTGTAACAAACCACGCTGATTTTCTCACTTGCCGTGTTCTGCTACCTTCGATGTGTGTCACGCTGTCGACGGTTCTCTGCGAGAAGTTTTTCCATCAGAAAAACCGGTTATGTAAATTTTTTCACTGTTTCCGCTACAAGTCAACGGGTCTCGGAAAAGGCTTAAAACAACCCAAACCGTGGCTTCTTTCTTGAAAGTACAGCATAGTTTTAAAGTACTGAAATATTTTAAAATACATAAATAAAATATGTTAAAATAGTTGAAGAGTAAATAGTGGAAAAAAAAAAGTTTAAAGTTTAACTGAACAGCCAACTTATTTTGTCTTTGACGGTGCAAAACGGATAGGTCAGCTACACTTTATTAGAGCTATGACTTAAGTTCATTTTCCAGCTCGAGCGGCTTGAGCCTGAATAGGACCCTTGCCAACAAGGGCCGAAATGTAGCTCTAATAAAATGTAGCTGACTTATCCGTTTTGCACCGTCACTTATGATTCGCAGTCAGCCTGGGCTGAAGGACTATCTAACTTGTTTTGTATCATTTAACTGAATGAACACTATTTGGATTGTGTTAAGGGATTTTTTTTCGCTATTTGCTCTAATACGACGGTCAGAACATCTACGACCGTCCTCACAACGCAAAATTCTACAATGACGCGGAAAATTTAAACCTCAATACAAACGCGGCTTTTCAGTGGCCAGTGATCAGCTTACTGCGTGAACACTTACTTTTCCATAATCTTTCTCGTCAAGCATTCAACAGAGGTAGAAGCGCATAGAGGTATCACAAATCCGACAGGGAAATTCCACTACATGAAAATCGATTATTCGTGAATAGCGGAGTAACGCATTCTCCTCGGGTCTTCAAGCCTGTTTCAGTGAATAAGTGATTGGAAACTACATTGTTCAGCCTCAGCCTTTTCGGTTAAGCCCAAGCTGACTGGGAAACATACATTAAATAATGGCTAAAACGGATTATGTCAGCTATGGTGCTAATAGCAGCGATATTGCGGCCCTTCTTGTCAAGGGTCCTCGTCAGCAGAGCATACTAACTCTAGAGAGTAATGTCAAAGCCTATCCTTCCCATGCATCCAAAATGGTCCTCCGTCGAAGCGCCGCCGAGCACGCTTGGCGAGAGAAGCTTCAGCGAGCCGTTCAGACGCACAGTGGCGGATTGAGAAAATTCTAATCTTGCGCTCGTTAACGACTGATCGAGTTACAGTAGGGACTCCGCGTTTTCATCAAGCTGCATCGCAAACTTTTTCTTTAGCTTAATCCGCAACCTGAATGACAATTTCACTTGCAATGTCTTCGATTCTTCTTGAAACAATATTGTTTAACACAGGAACAGATTTTACGGCAGTAGCCTATAGGCGAGCTGTTTTTAAATCAACATTGGTCACTGACTTTCATTAGAGGAGTCACGCACGGGTTGACAACACCCATCCCCCAAAAAGGTCGGTCAGACGATTAAAAAGAAACGAGTCGGCGCGAAGCGACACGATTTTTCGTAAAAGCAGTTATTTAAAAACAACAAAAAACAGTCGGGTCAGTAAAATTACCTTGCCCCTTAAGATACATTTTGGATGGCAATGCCTGTGCTGGTTATTTAGGCTTTCTGCAATCAAAAATGAGTGAGGCAAGATTTTGAAGCTACAGACTAAATAAATGTTGGTTCCTTCGCGTACCCCTTGCAAGGGTCTCGCGTACCACCGCTTGGGAACCACTGCTCTACGTCACCAAGAGTGATTGCTTCTTTTGATAATTTTGTGGAAAAAGTACTCGAGTTGAGAATTGCTGTTTCTTATTTGTTATTTTGTTTAGTTTCCTATGAGTTGTTTGTTCATCCTGCCTATGGCCTTTGGCTTTTTCAATACAGACTTAAGATTTAAGGGTGTCTCTGCTTGGGTGGAATTTGCGGCTTCCAGACATCTTGGATTGTACATCGGCGCAGATAATACGCAAAGTGTGTAGATTTATCGACGAAGGAGTGAAATTTCGAGAGAATAGAAGTTGAATTTTTTTTATATTTTGTTTAATTTAGTTGGTTAATTAGTGTATAACCTGTTCATGTATATGACCTCTGGCTTTAAGTACAGATTATTATTATTATAGTATATATTTATATTCATTTATCATTTATTTTCAGGAATTTCAATGTGGATTGCTTCATGCCTTCCCATGTTAGTGCTCAAGCTTTATGGAGCACGGAAACATATTCATTACCTGATTCTTGCCGCATAGAGCTTGTCCTCGAGGCTCGAGCAAGAACCCATGGAGAAAGAGCTTTCAACAGCAAGAGCTGGGTACACTGTAAAACAAAATCTTGCAGTATTTACCACTGGGATTAATCTTGTCTTTATTGAGATAAGAATACCCCTGAACCGGATTAATTTTATCCCAATAGAGATAAGATTAATCCCAGTTGCAAATACTGCATCCTTATTCAGAGAAGCTTTTTACAGTGTAGCAGCTGCATTTAAAGTCCACAAACCAGATGGATGTGCATGTTTATCACACAGAAAGAACTTACGAGATGGCGGAGAGCTTTCATGTTTATTTCCATACACTGACTTCTTCACCAACCCTCTGTAATTCGCAGCAATGGGTGGCTCTCTATGCTCATATGATTTGAAGTTGTTGCTTTTGATAGGGATGTAACGGACCCGAAGGATGTTGTCTTGAAAGTGCCATTCGTCTTTCGATGTTACAACGACATCCGAGCAGTCAATGTGAGACACTCGCAGTTTTCGAAGAAGCAAGAAGTTCCGCGAAGCATGGAACAGGTCTTCCTAAAAAAGAAATAAAAACTCTTAAGACAAAAATACAGACAACTAAGGCATATTCTCGCCGTTCCCCGAGGACTCCTGGGGGAATCGAAGGGAACGGTGAGAATAGAAGGAGTCACTCCACGCGGACTCCGCGTACAGAAACAGCGAGAACACGGGGAATGCTTCCAAAATGGACTTTGTTCGAAAAAGAAATATGCAGTGACGAAATTAGTCTGGATCCACTTTATCAATGGTTTTGTTTATTCTGATCGTTTTTACTTAATTTTACATTGCACCAACACCAGCAAAAATTGATTCCCCTCCGAATCTGAAAGGCCTTTTTGATGATAGTGATGATAATCGGAGCATTCCCCGTTCGTGGGGACTCGTCAGAATACGGGGAATGCGTCCCCGGGACAAACAAAAACGCGGGGACTCCTCAAGTGAACTCTCTCTCTTCTACCGAGACTAGTGTGTACATATAGTCCAGCAACCAAGAAGAGTCGATACGACTGTTGTGTCGGTCTCCATGTCAAGCGCTTAACTAACTGAATGTACATAGTAAAGTACTTCCTTCGGTACTTCCTAGAATTTATTCGCACAAGTGAAGATTCAGAACTAAATCACATCCTGCTAAACTTTAATCAACGTCAGTTCCCTAAACTTTAGTCGAAGTCAGACTGCTTCCGGCCAATCGACGTCAGTTGTATAAATCTTAATCGACGTCAGACTGCTCCCGGCTAATCGACGTCAGTTGGCCCTTCACTTGTGCAGTTAGGAGTATAAGCTAGTCATTAATTATTTCATCGGCATTTCGTCTTTTCTCTTTAGTCAGTCGTTGTACTGTGTTCATATTTACCCGGATTGGGATTTACATTATACAGAGTAAGTTTACAATAAAGCTATTTCTATATGTTAACGTAAAACCTAGTCCACTACTACTCTCAGCTTACTACGCATCCATCTTCAAACACAACACGACCCCAAATACAATCTCGGCTAACTAATGGCGTCGCAGCATCAATTGTCAGTCAGTATTGTCTGAATAATTGCGCATGTAGGCTAAGGTACGTAGCCCCTAACTTTAGTCATTCTTGGTCATACAAATATTTCTCTTCCCGGTTTTTGGCGAGCATGGAAGATCAAGGTCACTACACAGGAGCGCAGAAAGACACTAAGTACCGTCTTCGGCTCAGCCATGGTATATACTCTTGGTACATCTAGTCCAAAAACCGCCAGTGAACCTCTGGAAGAACAAGAAAGGTCACCCAAACAAACCCTCATAATTAATTCATATTATGTGTAAACCAATCAACAAGGCTTGCTGTCGTGAGTTTCTGGCTTTTCGCTGGGCGCACAGCGATTCTTCATCTGCACGAACAGTTGGCCACCAAGAGCATCTCACCCTCTCCACTCACAAATCCTCCCTTCCCCCTACCCCGAACGTATATTCTATTTCATATATTTTATACTTAAAGGGCATCTCGCATATTCTCGTACAACACAGTGTTTCTGCTAAGATGTTCTGAGATCGTTGACTACTTTCAAACTCAGCTATGCTTACAGAAAATTACACATTACTTCGGCTGTTTTATGCCTCTTTCCATGTCCCTTGCCTTCAATGACAGATTTGGCAAAATTTGCAGAACCGGTCTTCGGACCAATAGGCTTCTCGGGAACAAGGATCGAGAGCCTGACACTTTACGTAAAGAGAATAAAGGTGGCAAGAGTGATGATTTGTGTAATGCTCCTAAAAGAGACAGAATAGGCTATACTTACGAAGTGTAGAATCTCGGAAACGAGAATGGATGGAAAATGCTATGAGCGTGTTCCACCCTTCTACAAATAGTAATTATTAGTTACTATTTCCGTTCCAACCTCACCAAAAGTTACTACGCTGACCGTTCCAACCTTCTCGAAATAGTAACTAATAGTAACTATTTGCTTACCACGCTCGGGACCGTAGTAAGCGTAGTAACTACGGATCTCTGTAACGTGATTGGTCGGATTCGCCCGTGGCATGATATTCTGCTGGAAAATTGAAAAATCGTTCCAGCCTTGACGGCAAAAAGCAAGAATTCTTGACGTCACGCGTAGTAACTACAGTAAGTAGGATGGAACACGCTCTATATAACTGCGTGAACAATTACTTTTTGTAAACCGTTTTCGTCAAGCATAAAAAACAGGTAAAAGCACAGAGGTACCACAAATCCACTAAAGGAACACCGACTGTATGCGATGTTTTACTTATTTATTTATGACCCGGTTTTTGCGTAACAGCGGAGTATGAATAAAATAAAAAAGTAAAATATAGCAATGTGAATAGCGCAGCAGCGAAGTAACGCATTTGCATCGGGTCTTCAAGCCTATTTAACTGAATAACTGATGGGTAGCTAGATTGTCCTATTTCAACCCTTTTCGGTTAATCTATTTTCTAAACGAATGAACGGATGAATATGGTCAAACTTACACTACCAGTTGGCCCATGAATGGTTACCCCAAGACTGGCCATCTCCTGTACCGTCAGACAAATGCCTGGTAGACCACCGATGCAGTCCCAGTGCATGTGGGTGAGAAACACATTTTCCAGTTTAGCCAACTTGATTTTATGCTCCTGGGCTAGTCTTTGTGTTCCTTCACCACAATTGAACATATACCTAGGACGAAAAACAGTTTAACTGTCAAAAAACTTTCTGATGAGCCTGATTGGGGCATACGATAGTTTCATTAAAATAGATTCTCGTACCTCTAATCAAGAGAGAAAGAGAAAGAGAGAGAGAGAGAGAGAAAGAGAAAGAGAAAGAGAAAGAGAAAGAGAGAGAGAGAGAGAGAGAGAGAGAGAGAGAGAGAGAGAGAGAGAGAGAGAGAGAGAGAGAGAGAGAGAGAGAGAGAGAGAGAGAGAGAGAGAGAGAGAGAGAGAGAGAGAGAAAGAGAAAGAGAAAGAGAAAGAGAAAGAGAAAGAGAAAGAGAGAGAGAGAGAGAGAGAGAGAGAGAGAGAGAGAAAGAGAGAGAGAGAGAGAGAGAGAGAGAGAGAGAGAGACAAAGAGAGAGAGAGAGAGAGAGTGAGTACTATATATATATATACTATGTGGTAGCACATCAAAAACAAAAATGAGATTTTTCGGGGTTTTTGTTGATCAGCTAATATCCCACATTTGAATATTCTTTATTTTGTAGTTGTCGTAATTCGCATCGTCCTTCTGATCGTCTCATGGTTTGTCGCGTCCGCGTCGTTTCTTTTGTTGTTGTTTTGTTAGAATGCGTAGGCTAACTTAGTTCGTTCTTCGCTGAAGTGCAGGAACTGCCGCCGTAATTTTCAAAATAGTTTTTACCCCTCTCATATCATCTTAGAGGGATAATTATCTGAGAAAGAAAACCCCCCAAAAATCTCGTTTTGTGCTTGTATTATGAATGGTCAGCATGGCTTTAAACGTTTGACTGTAGTAAAATACCCGAGTCCCTTCTTTCTATGCGTCACTACTCCGACTATACAATTCTCGACCTAAATGACGGCTGCCGCTGTACTCAAGACTGAAAACCGAACTGAAGCCCTACAACATTTATTTCCCATAGTTTTCCTCCCACCTCCTTCACCCGAACGTCAATTTTCCTTTACAAGTCGTTCTCATACTTTCTCCGTGTCCGAAATGATGGACACTAAATCTATTTTGGAGAAAGGGAAACACTCGGTCACTTGGTGTGCTGGTTGCTGGTCGTTGATGAGGGTGGGGAGGGGTGTAGCGGTTGCTCGTATATGTCAACGCGTTGGAGCTTTGTTCCAGCTTTTTGCCGACCTGTACAAACTGGCATTTTGGGGGGAAAAACGAAGAAGGGGAGTAGGGGGACTCGTGAAAAGTAAGCTATGGCGTCTGGATTGAGGGGGGAGATAAACGAAGCGGGCATTGTCGTCGGTGGATTTTTCCATCTTGCCGTCGCTGATGATGTAGGGACTAAAAAATGGTCGTTTGATCGCTGATAGGTGCGAAACTGTGAAATGCAAGTGCTAGCAGCTTCCAGTGGGTTGTAAAGAAAAGTATAATAATAATAATAATTCCTTTATTCTCCATAATAGCATAAGAAACACGCTAGCTTCGGATAGTCAATTACATGTTAATATACTTATTTTCAACACACTTAAAAAAAAAAAAAAAAACAGCCTCAGGAATTAAAGTTACGTACAAAATAAGGTACAAATGAAGACAAGTACCGGTCAGTCGAATTTACAGGTGGCAGGCTTAGCTTTTGAAGACCGATTGACCGTGTAAACTGCCTAGTACAGGACTTCGGTCGTAAATCTGACACATATTCAGGCAAAATATCTCTGTGAGTTTCAGACGACAGACATTTGTACCCAAATTTCATCGTCAGGGCATGTCTTCTTTCTTTAAGGGTCGGTAGACATAATACACTAAGACTATCTTCATATGAAACATACTGGGCCCCTAAAATGATTTTGCACGCTCGCTTTTGGATACCCTCGAGCTTATCACTCAGAGTCGAGGTGAGGCCAGGGTGCCACACCGGACAAGCGTATTCCGCATTTGGCCTAATGTAAGTGCAGAAAATAGACCTCAGTTGCTTGGGAGGAATCGCGAATCGACGTAACGCGGCAAACGACCGTAATAACAGAGCGCATTTCTGAACTATGGCCATGACGTGGGATTGCCATTTCAGGTCGCTCTCAACTGTAACGCCAAGGATTTTAACCTTGTCCTGAACAG
Source organism: Branchinecta lynchi (assembly GCA_023053575.1). Lineage (NCBI taxonomy): Eukaryota > Metazoa > Arthropoda > Branchiopoda > Anostraca > Branchinectidae > Branchinecta > Branchinecta lynchi. The sequence goes on along the minus strand of JAKZAP010000021.1, from coordinate 5,660,925 downwards.
TGAGGCCGATATCTTCAACAGGTGGCAATTCACGCTTTAAAAACGACACTCTCATTACAACACTTTTAGGTAGGCTTACTGTTAACTTAACATCATCAAGGTCACGCGTCAGTGTAGAAAATATCTGTGAGAGTGGAGGCTGGGTCGACTGTGGACGATAAAATTCGTAGCGCGAGACTGGACAGGTCGTCAGCGAACTTATAACGATTCAACAGACTTTTTAAAACTCGATTAAAAACTATAAGAAAAAGAATTGGTCCAAGCTTCGTCCCCTGAGGCGCGCCGCAAAAAATTTGGAGAAAGGACGAAACCCGATCTTTATCCAACATAACGCACTGTTGCCGACCCGTTAAGAAGCTAGCTATCATCCGGATTAAAAATTGTCGAGCGCCCATAGTTCTAGCTTCTTGTAAGGTGATTTCGTGGTCAAGACTGTCAAAGGCCTTGACTATGTCGCTTAGTATAATTTCGGCATAAGCATCATCGACTTCGAGATGCTTATGCACTTCATCAAGTAATCGGATCAGATAGTGTGTAGTACTATGGTCTGGACGAAAACCGAATTGGCGAGGGTCAATGTTAGGCTCAATATCCTCCCACAATAACTCAAAAATAAAACTTTCTAAAACCTTCGACAAAATAGGCGTTTTAGAAATCGGTCGAAGGTCATTTACAGATTGCGGTTTTTTCCCTTTAGGTATGGGCGTGACATAAGCGCTCTTAAAACATTCCGGAAAAACGCCATCAATAAAACACTGATTGAAACAAGCGGTTAAAACAGGGCTAAGCTCACTCGCACATTCCACGATAAGCTCAGTAGGAATCTCACTCGGGTAGGATGCTTTCCGAGGATCAAGGTTACGGATTTTCTTTTCGACTGCACCGATCTCGAGAATGGGTATTTCAGACACTGAGGGCAGATCGGGCATCACACTAAGGGGAGGATGGACTCTACAAATGGCAACAAAATGGTCATTAATAAGGTCAGCACTTACAGGCTCCCCAGCTTGATCATAAACAACCACAGGTTTTTGCTGTCTACCCATTATTTCTTGCACTTTCTTATGGAACGTGCGAGGGTCCGAGTTAGCAAGCTTGGCGACAGTAAAAATACCATACTCTTTCCGCGCTTTGCGAGTCAAGGTCACTATTCTATTTCGAAGCCGTTTTGCTTCGTCTAGCATACCCCAAGCATAAAAACAATCACGTTCCCCCATGAGTTGTTCCATCTCCTTTGTCACCCATGGCTTGCTTTGGGGCTTAATCACTTTCCTCTTTTCAGGAAACACTTCTCTGTATTTATCATAGAGCTCTTCGGTCAGAGACGAGGTCATGGAGTTGCCGTCAGTAAGGCAAAGGACGTTACACCAGTTTTTGTTTTTCAACCACTCTTTGTACACAGTTACCTGGTTGGGAGTAAATGGCCGGTAGACAACCGTTCGTTTCTCTCTAACTGGTGCTTTTTCACTCGGTTCCCAAATAATGGTTAAGTGATCACTGAGACCGATGGGGGGGACACTGTATGGGGCATCGTAAAAGTCTGAGATGTTCGTAAATATTAGGTCTAACGTTTTGCTGTCACGTGTTTTCACTTTCACGATTTGACAGAGCGATAATGTATCCGCTATCCACGACGGTCTGAGATCGTTAAAGTCACCAAGAACTGTTATTGCAGCGTAGGGATACTGGGAACGTATCGAGTCGACACATAGCTGCAAATACGTCACTAGGTCTTTCCGGAATGGACCCCTGGGCGGATAGTACAATACACCAAACACCATTGAAGATACCTCCTTCGGTAGGTACTTTGGTCTGGTCCATACCCACAGAATCTCAAACTCAGGATTCCGAGGAACTTTAGTGTTCAGTTGGCGGTTGGGGATTGATGAACGGCAGAGCAGACCAACCCCACCTCCATGACTCACAGGGTTTCCATCTTTGTCAAGTCTTGGTAACATGTACACATCATAACCCGAAACGTCGACTAGAGACTCAGTCGCGGACCAAGTCTCAGACAGGCATGCAACATCAACTGAGTGTTTCCTCAGTGTTAGATCAAGTTCTTCAAGTTTATTTGCGAGAGATCTCACATTTGAGAGGAGAACTTTCGGAAATGGGTTTGAGGAACACTTTCTCTTAGCAGGTAGACTTGATCTAGGAGGCTGGTTTCGGTTGTAAAACTGACGGGCACTAGTACGAGAAGCCTCAAAAACTGGTTCAGAACATTTCTGTAAAAAAGCTGCAGGCGAGCTAGAACTAGCGGCATGCGCAAATTTACATGATTTTTCGGTACACACTAATCGAACAAAGGTCAACATGGTGAAATAGACACTTTCTGTATTTACAATTTCCGGAAACACACTGCGGGCAAATGTTTAGGAACCGGCATTGTTTCCAATCTTTACAGGAACCGGCGGTGAAGAATCTGCATATTACGTTCAGTTTGCCATTGAGCTTCGCATTGCTACAAATATCGATCACTCTTACTAGAAGCGTCGTCACTTGTCTGTATTATGCGGTTGAATGATCGTGAATTTTTTAGTTGTGGGCCCTGGGGGCTGGTCAACATAGTAACTGCATTAGAGAGAGAATTTGCCGGAGTAGTGATTAAAATGTTCTTGCACTTTGAGATCAACTGGTTTTCGCGCTGGAGTAAGACGATTTTCTGATCTCGGTCACTGATGGCTGCATTTAGGCGGGACGCCTCTGCCCTTGTTTGACTCGTTATGTCCAGGAGTTTTTGAGTCAATAATCTCTCGATCATGATCTCTCTCTAATAATTTTCCGAAGAAGCCGATTAATAAAAAACAACAACTGGACAGTGTACTAACTTGTTATGATCTGTATACAAATACAAGGACTTGGTTGACCCATCTGAGCCATTCCCTATTGTTTGAAGGTTTATCCTTCCAGGCTGGAAGTTTGCAACTTGCAGCTTTCTAGCTTCTCTTTTAGCCTGGAAAAAATAACTAAGAATAAGTTGAGCACACTCTGCTATGAAAGAACAATTAACATACTCAGATATCAGTCCATACCTTCACCAAATGATCTGCCATCAGAAAAGAGGAGACATGAAACTTGTAGACTTTGCGTGTTACTTCTTCGACGATCTTGTCAACGACTAGGCTATCTGTCTACATGCATGGACACTTTTCTTTGGAAACCCAACAATACATCTCTCTGTGAACAAGTATGCAACTGATGTAGTAGGCTACAGCTCCTCACAGGCTGCTAATAACCAAAATTTCACTATGAACAAAAGCTAGCCATGCAAGGAAATACTCTTGATGACTAACTCTCCTTGCCGATGCAAAATCGCCGTGTACGGTACCTAGCCGGAGAGCCGGAAGCGGCACCATAGCTGTCCCCAACGATCGTCGGGATTGGTTGACACAGGATTTGAGTTGTTGAGTTTGAGTCCTTAAGGCGACGTTTTCTCAATCTTCCTGAGAATCACTGGCATGTTTTGGACTTAGTCATATAAGTATTCCTACTGACTAGGGTACAACAGTCGTTACTAATTTCCTCCCAGTAAACTGACCACAGTTGTGTTTCTGATTAGAGGGCATGACTCCAAAACCTAAACCAAACCCATCTGCAGTCCTTTCACTAGCCTACAGACAATTTTGTAACTGGTTCTGATCAAACACTATATGAGCCTCGTTTTTGTTGCAATAGCGCTGCAGTATCTCTTTGCTTTTGCATAATACGCGTTTTTGGATTCACTTTCTTCTTGGTTGAAGCGGCAGCGCTGCAGGATCTTGCAGGGAAGCACTGACTTGGTCGGGGAGCAAGTCCGTGATTCTCGAGAAGCGCTGCTGTCTTCCTCGGAAGCGCTGCAGTGCAAAAACGGATGTAGAAAGAATCAGTCCGGAATCCGCCGAGAAGTGGGCCTGCAGCATGCAACAAAAACGAGGCTATGCTGTCTGCTTACTTGTTCGACAGGATCAAAGGTATCGGTAGCCGAAACGTTTTCTTTTTTGGGGGGTCCAAGATATTTTACAATTATCAACTGAGGTTGCAGGAATTCATCCAAGGTTTCCAGTCCGTAAGACCGAAACAGAGATTTCGGCCCATGTCATGTTAGTATTTTTTTTTTTACTAAGTGGCCAACAAAATTGGTGAGGGTCTCCTCCCCATATGTGATGCCTCTGGACAGGGTGTATCAACAGTTGCAAGTGATTATAGAATGGCAGGTCATTTTTTTTTACTGTTTAAAAGAATACTGTATTTACAGATATTCCTTCAGGCCGAGCTGACTGTGAATCATATTTGATGGTGCAAAACGGATAAGTCGGCTACATTTTATTAGACCTATATTTCGGCCCTTCTTGGCAAGGGTCCTCTTCAGGCTCAAGCTGGAAAATGAACTTATGGAAAAACGATTAAAGATTCTCCCTTAAATATCTGATTTTGTGAAGTTCATCTCTGAAAATGGAGTTAAAGCTAGTGCTGTGATTTCATTCTGGACACGGCTGCTGCTTTTGCTGTTCGATTGGGTCGTCGAAAGGGTAGATATTCTTCTGCATTTTGGTTTCAGAGACACCTGTTCTAGTGACATCTTAAACCGTTTTTCCACAAGTTCATTTTCCAGCTTGAGCCTGAAGAGGACCCTTGCCAAGAAGGGCCGAAATATAGCTCTAATAAAGTGTTGCACCGTCAAATACCGTATGTATAAAAAATCACACCGTCTCATTCAATTATGGAGTGGCCGCCAACATTTGGGTGGGACATAGATATAACAAGACCAAAGGTTTCGATGGGATCCCAAAAATTCAACATCTGATCCAGACAACTGGGTCTTGTCTTAGCCAGATCCAGTCTTCGCCAGACTCCTTGAACATTTTTACAATTAAAATTCAGAAACAGATTAAGGCCAAATAGCTAATCACCTGAGAAAACCAAGTTCAGATTTGGATTCAGCATGTGTGTTTACCCCTATAAGTCATATCTGTTTTGACGAAAACTTCCTGCCACTTCTGCCAATTTCCCGGTTCCGGCCGAACTCCAGAACTACTTGTCCGGCGAAAAAAGAAAGCTCAAACACGAAATCAGGGTATCTTCTTTCCCCAGTAATGAACATCTAATCAACTTCAAATAGAAATTTAGCTTATAACAAATTTTCCGATTCCAGCCGGATTCCGGTCGAACTATATGTCTGGGTAAAATCTGACTGTCATACAGGGACTCAGCATCTCTTCTTACCCCTAAATCGCTTATCTAATCAACTAGAAATAAAACTTTGACTTCCAACAGTTTTCCGGTTTTGGCCGGATTCCGGACGAACTACATGTCCGGGTAGAAACTTGTTTTCACATACGTGTTCAGCATGTCTTCTTGCCCTAAATCGAACATCTAATCAACTCCAAATAAAACTTTTAATTTTGACAAATTTTCCGGTTTGGGCCGGATTCCGGTCGAAATACTTGTCCGTCGAGAAAATAGTTTTCACCATCGTCTTCAGCATGTCTTCCTACCTCTAAATCGAACATTTAATCAACTTCAAATAAAACTTTTACTTTCAACAAACTTTCCGGTTTGGGCCGGATTCCGGGCGAAATACATGTCCGTCGAGAAAATAGTTTTCACCATCGTCTTCAGCATGTTTTCCTACCCCTAAATCGAACATCTAATCAATTTCAAATAAAACTTTTACTTTCAACAAACTTTTCGGTTTGGGCCGGATTCCGGGCGAAATACTTGTCCGATGACAAAATGGTTTTCACCATCGTGTTCAGCATGTCTTCTTACCCCATAATAGACTATAACATTAGCTGTTTCAAAACATTTTGTTTGTCCCTTAATTTGAATCCCCTCCCCCACCCCTAAATGTAGAGCTACAAAGCCCATCTACGAACTTGACTGGTCCGATGACCCAACGAACCCTCACACCAAGTTTCATCAAAATATCTCATTCCCTTCGAGAGTTATCGTGCTTACAGACGGACGGACGGACCTACAGACGGACAACTTTTGCGATGTCATAGGTATCCCTCCACTTACGTTTTGGGATCCCAAAAAGCGATTTTTGCAACTGAAATATTCAATCGAATATTCGCAAAACTGAAATATTCGCAGGCCTCTCGAAAATTACGAATATTGCGGAAAATTTAAATATGTCGCATAGAGAAAAACTCAAAAATATGGCAAGTTTCCGCAATTTTTGCAGGAAAAATGCAGTTTTCGCTGCAATTTTCAGAAGATTTGCGCCTCCAAGACTAGGCTACTCAGTCAGATGGGGAGGCAGCAAAATCGTAATCAAGTCTTGCATTTCGAGCAAATTAGAGGGTGATTTCGAGACGAGGAATACACAAGCATCCATCTTAGCTGGAAAGAAGAAGAAGAGACAGGTGTCTCTAAAACCAAAATACAGAAGAATACTGTTGATGCAAAAGCTCCGTCCTCTCCGGGTACCTCGCGGAAGGCAGAAGTGGTGTCACATCTACTCCCAAAGATCGCCGTGATTGATTGACACAGGATGAGTTTGAGTCGTTACGGAGACGCTTACTCGTTCTTCCTGAGGACCACTGGCGTGTTTTGGACTTCGTCATATAGAGTATCTCTACCCTTTCGACGACCCTATCGAACAGCAAAAACAGCAGCCGTGTCCAGAATGAAAGCACAGCACCAGCTTTGACTCCAACCGATTTTCAGAGAAGAAGCTCACAAAATCAGATATTTAAGGAAGATCTTTAATCGTTTTTCCACAAGTTCATTTTCCAGCTTGAACCTGAAGAGAACCCTTGTCAAGAAGGGACGCATTATAGCTCTAATAAAATGTAGTTGACTAATCCATTTTGCACTGTCAAATACTGTATTTATGAAAAATCCCACCATCTCATTTTCATTTATGGAGTGGCCACCAACATTTGGGTGGGACGTGGGGCATTCCCCTCACATATGATGCCTCACACCAAATGAAAAATCCTGCTGTCTGATTTTTTTTTATGAAGTGGAATTAGTTGGTGGGGGGGACACTTGATCCATTCCCCTCACATCTGTTGACTAATGCCTATGAAAAATCATGCTGTCTCATTTTCTTTTATGGAGTGGACAATAACATCTGGGTGGGGAGGGGGCAAATACTCCTTGAGCCGGAACTGACTGGGAAACATATATTCATTTATCTACGCCGACAAACAAGTGAAATTCCGCCGGGCTTCACCCGACGAAAGTACTTTCTCAAGACCCCTGGGGGGAGTCCCCTTCTCCCCCCCCCCCATAGTGACACCCAGGGGCGTCACTAGCCTTTTACCTTTGGGGGGGGGGGACGTCCGGTTTGTGCCGACGGACTCAAAAATGTGCCGACAAAAGGCGCCGTTGCCGCTTCGCGGCAATGGCGCCCATTTCCCGCCAGCACAATAGAACCGGGGTAAAACTAACTATAATGCATCCGTAGGAGATTATTCCTTTGATGTAATTTCGTATGTTAAAGTTCACATACTTGGCTTTTCATTTTAGCTTTCGCTAAAAAGGGAATCTTCCAACGACTGTACCAAGAACAAGTTAAACTAAGCGCCGCAGACTGAATTTTTATATCTGCCTCTTTCCGGAAGAATATAGCTATACATACCATACAAGTTCTAGCTTTTAACGTGTTTCTGACCCCCACGCATTTCAATCCTAAAACGCCAATTATATGAAACACCGTTCTTCCAATCAAAGAGTACTACAAAATGTGCTGCAGGCGAAATTCTGTGTAAATTAACTATAATGCATCACCTGAGATTATTCCTTTGATATAATTTCGTGTTTTAAAGTTCTCATGCTGTTCATTTTAGCTTTCGCTAAAAAGTGTTGCTTCTAACGACTACACCAAGACAAGATAAACCAACCGCCGCATGCGAAATTTTTTTAATCTGCTTTTTTCTGAAAAAATTTAGCTATAGTGCTATACAATTTCCGGCTTTTAACGTGTTTCAAACCCCAAGAATTTGTATCTAAAACGAAAACTAAATGATACGCCGTTCTTCCAAAGAGTGAATACTACAAAATGCGCCGCAGGCGAAATTTTGTGTAAAACTAACTGTAATGCATCAGTTGAGGTTGTTCCTTTGATGTAATTAATATATTTAAATTCACATATTCAGCTTTTCGATCCAGCTTTCGCGAAAAAGCGAAGCTTCCAATAACTGTAGGCTACCCCAGTTGAACTAAGCAACGCCGGCGAAATTTTTTTAAATCTATATTTTTTCCGGAAAAATTTGCGCCCGACAAATGTTTGCAGAATTTGATTTCTTACGTATAAAAAGACCCGACAAAAGCATTCAGAATTCTTTTGCCCGACAATACTGTAAAGAATTACATTTTTTACGTGTAAATAGAAGCCGATGTACCGACGAGATTTGAACTTATGGCATGCGCCCGATAAAAATTCACAGAATTTTTTGTAAAAAGAACCCGATGCGCCGACGAGAATACCGACGCCCGACAAGCCCATCGACCATTTGATTTTGTCTGTGTTTTGCTCGACTAGACTGTACAGAACTTGATTTCTTAAGTGTAAAAATAACCCCTTGTGTTGATGAGATTTGAACTTCCCGAGTGCGCCCGACAGGGTTTGCAAAATTTAATTTCTTAAGTATAAGTAGAACCCAATGTGCCGATGAGTCGACAGACGCCCGACAAAAGCATACAAAGTTTATTTCGTCCGGATTTCCTATGTATAAACAGAACCCAATGTGCCGACGAAAAGACCGAGGCACGACAAAAGCATGCAGAATTCAATTTCGTCAGTGTTTTGCCAGAAAAATGTTTGCAGGATTTCTTTCTTGCTTAAAAAGAACCCGATGTGCCGAAGAGTCGACCGACGCCTGACAAAAGCTTACACAATTGTATTTATTTTGTGTTCGCCGGCGCTTCGCGCCGACAAACAAGTGACAGACGCCAGACAAAAGCATATACAATAGTATTTATTTTGTGTTCGCCGGCGCTCCGCGCCGACAAACAAGTGAACTTTCGCCGGGCTTCACCCGACGAAAGTACTTTCTCAAGACCTTTAGGGGGGGGAGTCCCCCCCCTCCCCCCCCCCCATAGTGACGCCCCTGATACTTGGTACTCATCATTCAGGTGTCCTTTAAGCAAGAATAGCATTTCCATGTTTTTCCTTCCCGCCCAGTCGGTTTCTCCTCTCTAATCGAAATCAAGTCTGAAATCCCTACAATCTCTTCGTTCTTTTATTCTGAAACTCCCGAATAACAGAATTACTGCAAATCATAATGCAAATGTAAAAAATATGGATATTTGCAGAACTCAGTAACTGGGGTGAACTAAATAATGAATCTGTACTACCAAAAACAGCTGAAAAACTAATTTAAAAAATAAGGAACAGATTGGGAGCATACGACAACCAAATTTCATAATGGAATTAAACTCTTGTTAGAACCACCTAAAACAACTGTATGTGGCAAGTCTGGTACTAATAGAAATGGAAAAAAAAATCCGGTGAATTACCAAATTCGATACTGAATCAGAACCTAATGAATTGTGGTGATTTGGTGGGCAGTGATTTTGGTTGGGCGTTACAAGCACTATCGCCCAAAGCCCAGACATAACTCCCAGCTTTTAGCAGGAGATAGCTCATCGGGTTTGCACCGAAACTGGCATTCTGTCAACCCAGCTTAAGGATGTTTCTCGTCTGTGGGGGCGGTGATTTGGTCAGCGTTTCTCCATTATACTACTGGGTATTCGAAGCACTGCCGCCCTTACCACCCGATGCCCAGACATAGTTAGCTCATCTAGCTTTTCACGAGTTGTAGTGCTGGCCATGATTTGGTTGGCACTGCACTTTAGCATTTCAAGCACTGCTGCCCTTACCCAGCTCTTGATGCCCACTGTGTTGGTATTGGGCAGCTGGGCGAACACTTCAAGCTCGTAAAATATAGGGGGTTGCATTCCCCCCCCCCCCCCCCCCCCCCCCCCTACGGGGCTGCCCCTGCAGGCCCCTGTACCAGTCTAGTACACTAGCCCCTTTTCAGGCACAGTGCTCAAACGTCTAGCACCATGCCTGGGGGCTAGTCGTTACCTTAAAATTACCTTAAATCACAGCTTGGAGTGAAATAAGGATTTTCGATCCTGTTGAATCACTCCTTGTGATGACTGTTGTTGATGGTTACGTTCTGGTGGAAGATTCCGGTGCTTCCCAGTCGAATTTCCACGGTGCATCTCGCCACTCACCATCCAGATGTCGTTTGAAAGCATCTGTTGACTCAGCAGCAACAGTGTCCTCCTTGAGGTTGTTCCAGAGGTTCACAATCCGATTTGAGAAGAAGTTGCATCTTGCTCCAGTTCTGGCGTGAAGTTTGCGGATTCGTTTAGGGTGTCCTCGTGTTTTGTGGGAGGGGTCAATCTCCAGGATCTCATTTTCTTGATTGGTTGAGAGAAGTTTGTGCACCTGGATCATGTCCCCGCGTTTCCGTCTGTATACTAAGGAGGGGAGGTTGAGTTCCTTCAGCCGTTCACTGTAGGTCTTATTTTCCATACCGGCGATCAGCTTGGTGGCCCTTCGTTGGATTTGTTCAAGAGCTGCCTTGTCCTTTTTGAATCGAGGGGTAGCCAGTATAGTCCCTACCTCCAATCTAGGTCTTACTAATCCTTTGTAGAGTTTGGTGATTACCAGTTTACTTCTGCTGGTGATACTGTGTTTGATGATGCCTAGGGCTCTGCTAGCATTGGCTGAGATATGCTGTGAGTGGGAGCTGAACTTCAACTGGGAGTCAACAATGACCCCAAGGTCTCTCTCCTCCTGGACAGGCTCGAGTGTGTGGTGACTCCCAGAGTTTTGGGTCATAAGGTACCGATGCTTGGGGTTGTTGTGTCCGAAGTGGATGACCTTGCATTTTTCTGTGATGAATTCCAGCAGCCATCTTTTGACCCAAGAGCACATGTTGTTGAGATCAGTTTGGAGGGATTGGATGGCAGAAGAGGTGTTGGCAGGACCTATGAGTTTCGAATCGTCCGCATACAGGGTGGTTTTGTTGCTGGTGATAAGGGGTAGCTCATTTATGTAAATGTTGAACAGGGTGGGGCCCAGGACGCTGCCCTGGGGGACCCCACTAGTAACTTTGATTTCGTCAGAGAGGGAGTGACTGTTTGGTCCAGTGGTCACTTTCACTTGCTGCGTTCTATCCCTCAGAAAGTCCTCTGTCCAACTGACCACTTGTGGACTAAGAGATAGGGTAAGTAGCCTGTGAATGAGGTAGCGGTGACAAACTTTGTCAAATGCTTTGGCTAGACCCAGCAATATCATGTCCACAGGTAATCCTTTCTCTAGTAGGTCAGTTACAAGACTGTATGACTCAAGAAGATTTGTGTCCACGGATCTCTTTGAACGAAAACCATGCTGGCTGTTGCTGATAAGTGAGTTGGCCTCAAGATGATTGATGATGCGCTTGTTTATGATTCTCTCAATGATCTTGCACGCCACACAGGTAAGGCTGATAGGTCTGTAGTTTGCTGCAGAAGTTTTGCTACCCTTCTTGTGAATTGGGATGACTATTGCCTTCTTCCAGTCCCCTGGAAGCTTTCCCTGTGTTAGCGACAGATTGAATAATTTTACCAGTGGGGCTGATATTGCAGGGCTTAGTTCCTTCATCAGTCGTGGGCTGAGACCATCAGGACCAGTAGATTTGTTTGCATCTAGCTCCTTAAGCTGTTTGGTTACTTCTTCGAGTGTGACTGGTGAGTGTACCATTGGGAAGGGAGTGTGAGCCTGTTCTGCTGGTGGGGGGGCTGATTGGATGTCGTCCTTTGAGAAAACTGAGGCGAACTGCTGGTTGAGCAGGTTTGCTTTTTCAGAGGGGCAAGAGGAGAATGAGCTGTTGTTTTCCAAGTCTGGTACGAGTGTCTGCCTGGCTTCTTAAGGGAAATATGTTTCCAGAATAGTTTTGGGTTTTCCTTGACATTCTTGGCCAGACGTTCTTCGTAGTTTGAAGTCAGTTTTCGAGTTTCTTTTCTGAGGAGGTTTCTGGCAATTTTATACTTCTCGTACAAAGCTGTATTTTTTTGTTTCGTGTACTTCTCCCAAAGTCTTTTCTTCCTGTTGCGTAATTTCTTCGTTTCGTTCAAGCACTGTACCTTGGATTTCATGTATGGTGCATGGATTTCACTATACAGTGCATACATCAAAAACACAGTTTCTGTCATAACAACTGAGCACCAGCTCGGACAGGGCTGAAAATACTACCATGAATTAGAGAAATCAAAGACAAACCCTTATATATTTTTCACAACAAAAACAAAAGGGCTCGGCTGATGACAGATGTGAAAAACCTCATTTCCTTTTCTACATAGTCAAGGGTTTTGCATGCAAAGTGTCCTGTGCCTCAGCTTTTTCTACCTAGCAGCCAACCAGAATATTGGCTCTTGGGGAATAGATAGGGAAAATACATAGAAAATAGATAGGGTGCTGTTAGGTTTTTCATCTCCATCATCATTAGAGCCCTTCTGTTTTTGTTGTGAAAAATATATAAACTGATAAAGGATTGTCTTTGATTTCTCTAATTCATAGTAATAATTTCAGCCCTGTCCGAGCCGGTGCTCAGTTGTGACAGAAACTGTTTTTTTTCTGTGTGCACTGTATACTGAAATCCATGCACAATACATGAAATCCAAGGTACAGTGCTTGAACGTCTAGCACCCAGGCATGGTGCTAGACGTTCAGCCACCGTGCCTGAAATGGGGCTAGTGTACTAGACTGCCCCTGTACCCAACATAAATAAGCAGTACAAAAGGTGGACTGGATTTGGAGAAAGTCTCCAAATCAGCTACGTAGCAATTTTTTTTTCAATATCACAACTAGGCTACACAATCCAAAAACAAGGTTCTCATACCTGGAGTCGTGTCTGGTCTTTTGGTTCTTTAGGCATTTTATTTACCCTGGTACAGAAATTTCTATACCTAGAACTGAAACCAAAAAGAGCCGAAAAACTCCGAAAAACGGCCATCCATTCGACCGCGTGGAAACACGGTTTTAAAATCTTTGCGTTTTGTTGATGCAAAACGCTGCAAACGCGTGCTCCACCCACCTACAAATATTAACTTTAGTTACTATTTCCGTTACAACCTCACCAAAAGTTACTACGCTGACCGTCCAACCTTCTCGAAGTAGTAACTATTTGCTTACCACGCTCGGGAGCGTAGTAACTACGGATCTCTGCAACGTGATTGGTCGGATTCGCATCATCTTCAAGACCCGATCTGGCTCAGGAAGATTAACAAATACTTCTCTTTGAGGTTCCGTCGAAACCTTTGGTCTTGTTGGCGAAAGATGATACAGAATGCAATTGACTAGAATGTGCGTTCGCGAAGTACAGTTCTGGGACTATCCAACTTTCGAAGGATGTTGCAAAACGCCAGGAAAGAAGGAGACGATGCTAGCCTATTTGACGACAATGCTCCTTCTTAAAGCCTAGCGAAACGAGAGGAGAGGTATTTGAGGAGGTTCTCAAAATGTCACTAGTGCAAAAATTCGATAAACAAAGCTGTCGCCCGGCGCTATATGGTAGTAAACAAATTGGGTTGGGAACCCACAGCCTTTTTCGAAAGCAACCGAGTCGCTCAGGAAAGGAGGGCGGTCGCAATGGGTACGAGTGTTCACGATGAATGTTTTGGTCCTTAAAAGGACCGTTGGGTTCAAATAGAGAAGTGGTGGAGGGGGAATCTAAGCACGTTCGCCACGGATCCTGCGAGCAAGCTGAATGTCCTTGGGCATGATGGTGACTCGCTTGGCGTGGATGGCGCAGAGGTTGGTGTCCTCGAAAAGGCCGACGAGATAGGCTTCGCTGGCCTCCTGGAGAGCCATGACGGCAGAGCTCTGGAATCGGAGGTCGGTCTTGAAGTCCTGAGCGATTTCTCGGACGAGTCGCTGGAAGGGGAGCTTGCGGATGAGGAGCTCGGTGCTCTTCTGGTACCGACGGATCTCACGAAGGGCGACGGTTCCGGGCCTGTAGCGATGGGGCTTCTTGACTCCACCGGTGGCTGGTGCCGACTTGCGAGCGGCCTTGGTGGCGAGCTGCTTTCTCGGGGCTTTGCCACCGGTTGACTTGCGGGCTGTTTGCTTGGTACGTGCCATTTTAGTTTAACATTGCGCTATACGCCGCTCCTTCTCATCTTTGTAGGTCGAAGGCCTGCCTTGGAGCTGGCTCGTGGCCGTGTGCCCGGGGACGGTTGCCTATAAAGGTGGGAATGCAAGTTTTCAGGAGCATTCTCCTCTTAGTTTTATTTACAGACAGAGCAGATCACACAACAATGACTGGACGCGGCAAAGGAGGAAAGGGCCTAGGAAAAGGAGGCGCCAAGAGACACCGAAAGGTGTTGCGTGATAACATCCAGGGTATCACAAAGCCTGCCATCCGTCGTCTTGCCCGACGAGGTGGAGTGAAGCGAATCTCTGGTCTCATCTACGAGGAAACCCGAGGAGTCCTCAAGGTGTTCCTGGAAAACGTCATTCGCGACGCCGTCACCTACACCGAGCACGCCAAGCGAAAGACCGTCACCGCCATGGATGTCGTCTACGCTCTGAAACGTCAGGGCCGTACCCTCTACGGCTTCGGCGGCTAAACTCTTTGTTTCCAGACGACCGACACTTAACCCAACGGCCTTTTTAAAGGCCAAAACATTACTTTAAACACCTACCTACTCTCAAAGGCGCCGACGTCCCCCAGGGACGACTCAGTTGACCGCGGCTTCTGGCCCTGGGGATTTGACTAGTCTCACTGGGCTCGTCTTGCCTAGTGTTGGACGATATCGGACCTAATATCGAAAACGATATTTATTCATTCATAATTATTGTAAATAATCCAACCCAAGTTAAGTTTCGTTATCCAAGATTGGAGCAATATGTTCTTCCCAAGTCAGTTTCTATTTGTTCGACGTTTGAGTTTATGCAAGATGCTTTCTTCCGACAATTTTACTCTTAAATTTTCGCGAAACGAGACGTATACTATGGCGAAACATGGCACCGGAATATCCATTATCGAGAAATCCAAATATCGCACAGCACTAAGTCTTGCCATTTGGGGACTGCCCGTTAATGGACGGCTGATGAGGTCAGAGGGACGGGGAAAAGAGTCTCAAGGAGATTCCGATTCTCCTTTAGCAAGAGTCCCTTGTCTCAGGTCTTTCATCTCTCGTGGCTTCACCGAAAAAGTAACTCGGGATTCCCTGATCCTTTGCTACTGCCGCAAGCGATATTTCCGCTTCAAATTTCTGTCATCCCAAACGAAAAGCGAACCCATCCCTCCACCGAGTCTCAAGCTCGTGTTTATTCGTAAGAAGCTAGTCCCAACGGGAATGGTGCATGCTTTTCGCACAAAAAAAAAACTTTTGTACGGGCACGAAAGTTGCGAGGATATTCCATTGAAGTGCCAATGGCACGGGCGAGGGATAGGCAGCCTCAAAAGAAGCTGTATAGGTGTGTTGGCGAAAAATGTGTTAGCCCTGAAAAGGGCTGTTTGTTTGCGGGGGACGGGTCGGTTTAGGCCTTGGCTGGCTTCTCGGTCTTCTTGGGGAGGAGGACGGCCTGGATGTTGGGCAAGACACCACCCTGGGCGATGGTGACTCCAGACAGGAGCTTGTTGAGTTCCTCGTCGTTCCTGATGGCTAGCTGAAGGTGTCTGGGGATGATTCGGGTCTTCTTGTTGTCTCTAGCGGCATTTCCTGCCAACTCGAGGACTTCAGCGGCCAAGTACTCCATGACGGCTGCGAGGTAGACGGGGGCTCCGGCACCAACTCGCTCGGCATAGTTGCCCTTTCTCAAGAGACGGTGGATTCTGCCGACGGGGAACTGAAGTCCGGCACGGTTAGACCGGGACTTTGCCTTTCCCTTAACTTTGCCTCCTTTGCCACGTCCAGACATGATAAGTTTGGGTACTTGAAAATGTGAAATCACACGGCTAAGGTGGGTTCCGGGACACCTTTATTTGCCGGAGAGCGAAGAGCGGCTATGAGGCGCTCCAATGATCGCGGAACCCGGTTCCCAAATAAATGTCGACGCTCATTGTCGTCTCCATTATTCTCTCACGAATCGTTCTCGAGTGAAAATGCCGCCAAAGACCTCTGGAAAAGCAGCCAAGAAGGCTGGAAAGGCTTCCAAGAACATTGCCAAGACCGACAAGAAAAAGAAGCGCAGGAGGAAGGAGAGCTATGCAATCTACATCTACAAGGTCCTCAAGCAGGTTCACCCCGATACCGGCATCTCCAGCAAGGCCATGAGCATCATGAACAGCTTTGTCAACGATATCTTTGAGCGCATCGCCGCTGAGGCCTCCCGCCTTGCCCACTACAACAAACGCTCCACCATCACGAGCAGAGAAATCCAGACCGCCGTCCGACTCCTCCTCCCAGGAGAGCTTGCCAAGCACGCCGTCAGCGAAGGCACAAAGGCCGTCACCAAGTACACCAGCTCCAAGTAAACGACCTCTCCTCCCCCTCAAACCAACAGCCCTTTTCAGGGCTAATACATTTTTCCGCAAACACACTGTTGTCCGCATTTCCCCTGGGTGCAAAACGCTGGGTATGCCCAAAGCACGGAACGACTTGTTTATGCCTAACGCAGGTTGTGCTAGGAGAGCCTGGCCCAAGAAAGGAGAATTGTATCTGGTTCAATGTCGGGCGATATCGAAACCGATATTTGCACACCCTCATTTAAATTCCCATTGTGTACGTAATCGAATAAATCCCAACTCTTGCGTATCGGAAGTTGAAGTAATACATTTTGCGTAGTTCAAAATTCTATTTCAATACAGCTCCAGAACGAGACGCATATGAATGGTCCTGAATACTAGAGAATTCTGAATATCGGCTATTCTCCGAACTTGCCTCGAATCTCAACTATTTTCGATCGTAACTGCGTTCTTAACAAGCACACTAGTGTTGGGCCTTATCGGACCAAATATCGAAAACGATGTTACTACACTTCCTAATTGTTGCAAATAATCATAGCAAAATCAGCTCTTGTATATCCAATTATCGGTTTCGTAAATCAGGCTTTATACTTTTACGAAAAATAACGCAAAATGCTATTTGACGACAATTTTCTAATCATATGTTGCCGCGACGCACGACACACGCGACGTTGCTTCGTCGCCACTCAGACGACACACTGAAATAAGAAATAAACTAAGTCCCTTATTTATACCCATCGGCTTGTTTTGGCCAACCATTAGGGAACGTTCCAGTTGTCCAATAGAAACTGTTCTAGCTGCCGCAATACAAACCAGCTCCAGATGTGCTGGCCAATCAAAAACCCTTGCGAGTTGCTATTCCGAGAGCTTGGAGACAGCTTTATGGGAAGGAATGACCACAAGAAAACAAAAAATAGCAGACTAAACAGAGCTTCCACTTTGCAGGATTTGTCCTGAAATTCAAGATTTGTGGATCTCGGCAGGATTTGGTGCGTGGCCTGCTTGTCTGCTAGAACTTGGCTTTCCGCTCGAAAGCAGAAACATGGTCCAATGAAAGGAAAGCTTGGCTGCATAACTTGAGATATTCATTTCTGACAGACGCTACACAACTCCACTTCGCCTCGCACAACGTAGGCTCTGGCGCGAGGAAAAGCAAAAACTATCCTTTTTGGGCATTCTACGGAGCTTTCCAAAATGTAATGTTATATTCATCTATCCGGCCTGAGGTTTCACAGCTTAGACCCTTACGACTTTCCAGGAATAAGCGGAAATGAAATCGGCGACCTAGGGAAAAAAAGGGGGACAAAACCAAAGTGTTGCTCTCGAAACACAACTCTCGCAACACAATTTTGTACACGTATCTCAGAAATCATGGCTTATCGCGATATGTGATGTAAGAAACTGTAGGATGAAAAGTATTGCAGTGTTATTATGCGGCTTTTGAATTTGCCGGTTCTCCGTGAACAGGAAACTTTGCGTACATTTTCAATGGTGTTCAGGTTAGGCTCACTTCCAGGTTTCCCGTTCGTGGAAACCGATCGGGTTACATGAAGGTATAGCCTATACGTCTGGAAGTCCAAGGTGTGCCCACCCCCCCAAGATTCTACACAATTTAGAGACAAAATTAGTATGCAAGTTGTTGTGGCAGAAGAAAAGAAGATAATGGATGGGACCAGTTGTGCTTGGATACAAAGAGAGGCATCTTATAGCGTCTTATTACACTGCTTCCTGGCCGACGATTGAAATTAAGTGTCTTTTTGTGTATGTTTATGTGTTTTGTTTATTTACTTTCTTCAATTACTCCGCTTTCTGAAAACGGCGGGTTATAAATATATTACTTACTTACTTACTTACTTATTACTTATAGGGAAAGCAGAAAATAAGTGGGATCATTGGACAAATTGTCATGCGCCCAAATTGTCATGCGCCCGCGCCACGCGCCACTTGGTGTACATCGTTTCTGGGAGTGACCAATCACTTAGAAAAACATTACGCTTGCCTTTTTGATTCTGTGGCGGAGGGAATGGCTTTCAAGAAACTGGGTTTAGAGGCAGTCATGCACAAATCCTCAATTTTTGGGCATGGTGCCCCAACGTTTGGGCATGCCCGAACGTATGGGCATGGTACCCATACGTTGGAGCACCATGCTCTGGAGCATGGGCATGGTACCCCTGTGAAATTTGGATAAAGTGAGACTGGTTACATACCTAAATAGGGCCTTCTCCCTGTCCTAGATCAAAAGATACCTGATTTTACTTTCTATCTAACCTCATTTTCCAATTTACAAAATGTTAGAGCACTTCCAAGATACATAGAGTTTTTTGGAGGCCACTTCTCTGTTCTCTTCTAGTGGGCTTATCCTATCCTTTTCCAGAAAATTACTGCTAGATAGCATGGATGAGGCAAGCTTTTCAATCTGTTCACTGGAGCAAATATTTCCTTTAGATTGTTTGCCTTTTATTGTATTTATATTGAGTTATTTTTTTTTTACTTGTTTTTACTCTGACTTTTGACTTTTTGACAACATGGAAAAGGATTGAGTAACCTAGTGACAACTACCTGTAAAAGGATAGGGTAAACCCACTGGGAAAGAAGTGGCCTCCACAAAACTCTCTGTATCTTGAAAGTGCTCTAACATTATCGAAATTGGAAAATGAAGTTGGATAGACAGTGAAATCAGGTATCTTTTGATCTAGGACAGGAAGAAGGCCCTATTTAGGTATGTAGCCAGTGTCAGTTTAACCAAATTTCACAGGGGTACCATGCCCATACTCCAGGGCATGGTGCCATAACGTATGGGCACCATGCCCATACGTCCAGGCATGCCCAAACGTTGGGGCACCATGCCCAAAAATTGAGGATTTGTGTATGACTGGTTTAGAGGCGGCATCTCAAAAGGCGTAATAAAATGGGGAAATGTTTGCTGAGACGTTTAACCACGTTTAGATTCTTCCTTTTTAATTTAGTTTTTATTTTGTTCTTTTGAAGGTCGCAGGCATCTTTTCGTGTTTTTTGCTACGACAATGGACTCCGCTCGGTGTAATATTTCCACTCGGTGACTGTTATATTTTCTTAAACTCTTAAACATCACCAACTCTTTCGAAAACAAAATATTCATACGAACTTTAAACTATTCTTTAAATTTCCAGTTACCTTCCACAAATTTCTTTAATCGGTTCAATTTACAATTCTTATTTTCGTTAATAGTTTGTATATATTTTCTCTCCTGTCCTCAAATCATCAAAACCATTCACATGAATTCCATCCCCAACCAAATCACTACATGTGAAAAATAACTCTAATTATAATAATTCTAAGTAAAAGAATCGCATTTTTGTTTTGTATACTATAATTTTCATGAGGATCGATCGTTTCCAGGGTACTTGAACTTTAATACTTATTTAAAATTAAATTGTTCCTTTTCACAGGAACCCTTCCTCCGGATAGGATTCCCTTTCCTTCAACGCCCGATCACTCTACACCTGTTACGGTTACGTGTTATCGGCTAGCAATTTGTGTGTACAGATTTTACAAAATAAGGCAGTCCGTTTGATAGGTGGTTACGTTAAAGAGACTAATAATACAGTAGCATGTTTTAGGAAGTTAAAGGTGACGGATGTGGGCCAAGTTCGTGACTACCAGGCTGCGGTCTTTACTTACCAGTGTTTGCATGAAGTGTGTCCGTCGTGTGTTTTTAGATTTTTATAAGCATAATAATGATGTGCATGATTATTTTACAAGGAATGCTACAAATCTGGTGACGGAGTATAGGAGTGGTAGACGAACTGGCTTTTTAATTACACGTTTGGGCCAGGTGGTATTCACTCCCAGATAGTGTTAAGGCGGCTGAACACCAACAATTGTTTAGAAAAAGAGTAGACAAATTTTTGTTGGAGGTGTGAGGAGTCATGATTCAGAGAATGAAGGTATAAGTTCTCATTTCTTTTTTTTTTACCTTTATTTATTTATTTTTCCTTTTCTTCTTCTTTTTTTCTTCTTTTTACTTCTGTGTGGTATATGAAAAAAAAAATGAGTAATTAGAATTTAAATGAAATTAAATGATTGTTTAAGTTAAGTTAAAGTAGTTTGTGGTAACCGCCCAGTACCAGTGCAGTTTTGTCTTCTCATGGACGGTTAGCTATCATGATGGGTTATTATGTAATTTAGCAATAAAATAATCTAATCTAACCTAAATATCCTTTCAGCAACAAGCTGACTGTTAATCATAGTTGATAGTGACAAACGGATACGTCAGCTGAACTTTGTTCGAGCGATATTTCGGTCCTTCTTAGCAATGGTCCTCTTCAGGCTCTAACCCCTAGAGCTGCGAATTGAACTCAAGCTGGGAACTGAACTTCACTTCCGAACTTGAGTGGTTTGAGCCTGAAGCGAGATTTGAAGAGGCCCTTGCCAAGAAGGGCCGAAATATCGATTTAATAAAGTTCATTCGACGTTTCCATTTGTCACTATCCACTCTATACCTACACTTTAAATATTCCCCTCTTCGAAAAATAAACTATAAATACAAATCCCCTCCTAATAAATCTCCTTAGAAACTTCAGATTTTTACAACTTCTCCTTATAGATCTCCTGATTTTTTGTATGACTGAATCTCCTGGTTTTTGAACTATGTCTGCGTTTTTTAAAAATTCTGTGAGTGGAAGGGGGGCGTCATTTAGTTGGTGGCGTGGCCTTGAAGAACTAAAAGCTAGAGAGGAGAAAAAGGCGCAAGTACAAAATTTTACCTGCGGCACTTAGTATAATTTCTCCTGAGTACAGTCGTTAGCGTCGTCAGGGGCGTCAATATGGGGGGGGGGGAGGAATCTCCCCCCCCAAAGGTCTTGAGAAAGTACTTTACATGAAAATTCACCTGTTTGTCGGCGCGAAGCGCAGGCAAACACAGAAGAAATAAAATGTTTGTATGCTTATGTCAGGCTTTGGTCGACTCGTCGGCACATCGGGTTCTTTTTATACGCGAGAAATTAAATCCTGCAAACATTTGTCGGGCAAAACACTGAAGAAATTGAATTCTACATGCTTTTGTAATGCCTCGGTGGTCTCGTCGGCACATCGGGTTCTTTTTATACATAAGATATCCAGAAGAAATAAATTCTGTATGTTTTTGTCGGGCGTCGGTTGACTCCTTGGCACACCGGGTTCTTTTTATACGCAAGACATGAAATCCTGCAAACATTTGTCTGGCAAAACACTGAAGAAATTGAATTCTGCATGCTTTTGTAATGCCTCGGTGGTCTCGTCGGCACATCGGGTTCTTTTTATACATAAGATATCCAGAAGAAATAAATTCTTCATGTTTTTGTCGGGCGTCGGTTGACTCCTTGGCACACCGGGTTCTTTTTATACGCAAGACATGAAATCCCGCAAACATTTGTCGGGCAAAGCACTGCAAAGCACTGAAGAAATCGAATTTCATATGCTTTTGTCGCTCCCCGGTATTCTCGTCGGGACATGGCTTTGTCGGGCGTCGTTACTGTCGTCGGCACATCAGGTTCTTTTTACACAAACACGAAATTCTGTAAATTTTTTATCGGGCGCATGCGAAAAGTTAAAGTCTCGTCGGTACATCGCACAACGTAAAGATTAAAGTTCTTTACTGTCTTGTCGGGCAAAACACACATGAAATCGAATTCTGAATGCTTTTCGGCGTCGGTATTCTTGTCGGCACGTCGGGCCTTTTTATAAGTAAGAAATCAAATTCTGCAGAGATTTGTCGGGCGCAAACTTTTCAGGAAATTTCGCCGGCGTTGCTTAGTTCGACTTGTTCTGGGTACAGTCGTTGAATTTTAATGTGTGAATTTACATTAAAGGAACAATCGCAACTGATGCACTACACTTAGTTTTACCGAAAATTTCGACTGCGGTGCATTTTGTAGTATTCTCTATTTGGCAGAACGCCGCAAATTGTCGGTAACTTCCGAACCCTGGAAATTATACTGAATAAATTACCGAATCCCAATCCCAATAAAAATTTCCGGAAAAAAGGCAGATTAAAAACATTTCGCCTGCGGTAATTGGTTTCACTTGTCTTAGCACAGTCGTCGGAAGCTTCGTTTTTACCGAAAGCTAAAATGAAAAGCCGAATATATGAACTTTAATATACCAAAATATACCAATGGAATAATCTTAACTGATGTATTACAGTTATTTTACACAAAAGTTTTGCCTGCGCCGCATTTTATTAGTATTCCTTATTCAGAAGAACGGTGTTTCATTTAGTTGGCGTTTTAGGATTGAAATTCGTGGGGGTCTGAAACACGTTAAAAGCTAGAACTTGTACGGTAGGTATACCCAAGGGCGTCACAAGGGGGGGGGGGGGGGGGGTGCGGGGGATGCAGCACCCCCCCCCCCCCACCTTTTTGAGATTCGGTAAAATTTTTGGCCGGAGGCCCAAAAGTTTACTAAAATTGTTCGGTATTTTTTCGATTTACGGGGATTCGGTAGTTATACAGAATCCTAAATAGGCTATCTGTACAAATCTCTTCAGTATAATGATCGGGATTCGGTATAATTGCCAGTATTCGGTAGTTATAACGAATTTGGTGAGAGAATTTACTGAAATCATTTGGTAATTTTTCGATGCCGGAACTATTCGGTATATTTATAGAGATTCCGCAGTTACACAGACTCCCGAATAAGCTATTGGTTCAGAACTATTTGGTGTCATGATTGGGATTCTGTAATTTATTCAGTATAATTTCCAGGATTCGGAAGTTAACCACGAATCCTGACTTTGTTCCAGTTTCGACGAAAGTATACCGAATATGAATATTGTTCGGTAGTCTTTCGATACCAAAACAATTCGGTATACTAACCGGGATACGGTGGTTATACAGAATCGCGAACACGCTATCGGTCTAAACTTATTCGGTGTAATAACTGGGATTCGGTAACTTATTCGTTGTAATTGCCAGGATCCGGAAGTTACCACGAACCTCGAAACTCAGAAGAGGTCGAGTGAAGCACTGGTCGCAGACAAAAGGGATGATCTGTGATATCATCGATAGTCCTTACTTCTATTTTGCATCCCAAAAAGAATATCTAATCATAAATATTTCGAAAATTCCGCCTGCAGCACTTTTCGTAATGTTCTCTATTTTGTGGAAGGAGATTTCGAAACATTAAAAGCTAGAATTTGAATGGAAATTAAATTTGGCAGGAAAAAGGAAAAAAAATTTCGCCTGCGGCGCTCACTTTATTGTTATCATAGGTAGTATATTGACTAGACTACAGTTGCTGCTGCTGCCGGAATCCGTTTTCTAGAACTTCTTAAGAGTCTCGGTATTTCGTCAACGGCAAATGATAGAATTTGTAAGAGAAGCAGTTAAATTTTAGCCTAAAAAAAAAAAAAAATGGATTTCGAAAATTTTCGCATGCGGCGCTCGATTTAATTTTCTATTGGCTATAATAGATAGTAGTTGTTACTGCAATCATGACCGGCAACGTATTCTCTATGTGGGCTTCGCTGAGGGCTTCGCCAAAACGCCGCCTAATAGTTGGTTCATCGTCGTTCATGCTGCCTTTTATTGTTACTCTTCCTACGTAATCGTTTCCATAATTTAAAGCTCAAATTCTTAGTTCTAGGATTCGGTAAAATTTTTGAAGATTCGGTAAAATTTTGGCTCTGCACCCCCCGACCGAAAATGCACTTGCGACGCCCCTGACTACCACATACGAGGGGTCGACGACTCTCCCGGAATGGTGTACTTGTCCCGAAGGAATAATCCGGAATGGTCAAGAATAATCCGGAATAAACCGGAATGATTAGGAATAATCCGGAATGGTTAGGAATAATCCGGAATAGTTAGGAATGAATAATCCGGAATGATCAGGAATAGTCCGGAATAATCCGGAATGGTCAGGAATAATCCGGAATGGTTAGGAATAATAAGGAATGGTCTGTAATTTTTCGTACTTTCCTCATCCAAAATATCATTTCACAACAGCGGTCTTCGGTATTCGTGACTTTCAAGAAAGACGAAGGTGTTGAAAGGCATGCCGCCTAAAAAGATAAAGGACGTGCACGAATAGTGTCATATTACAGTGGAGACCAAACCTCTTTTCCGGTTGTCTCTGCAATAAGCAATGGTTATTTATCTCAATAAGCAATGGTGATAAACAGATTAAGGGCAAATATCTAATCATACGAGAAAACCGAGTTCAGATGTGGATTCAGCATGTGTGTTTACCCCTTTAAGTCATATCGATTTTGACGAAGCCGACCGAAACATCCTGCCAACCAACTTTTGTTCAATCCGCATCGATTTCGCTGCATTCGGTCAGTCCCTGCGTAAATTCGTCGATTTAACCTGCTTATTTGGTCTCATTCTCTACCGACTCTACCGAATATGGTAATTCACCGGATTTTTCTTTAGTCCGTTTCTATTACTAGACTTGCCGAATTCGGTTGCTTTAGGTGGTTCTAACAAGAGTTTTATTCCATTACGAAATTCGGTTGTACTACCGCTCTCGATCTGTTCCTTATTTTTTTAGTTAGTTAGTTTTTCGGTATACTACGGATCCATTATTTGCTTCAACCCAGTACTGAGTTCGGTAATTTAAGTGGCATTTATACAGCTCTTGTTCTTTACCATTTACGGTAGCTTCAGCTGGTTGCTGTTCATTGTGTTGCGAGAGCAACACTTTGGTTTTGTCCTCGTTTTTTTTTTTTTTTTTTTTTTTTTTTTTCCTATGACTCCGATTTCATTTTATTCCTGGTAACTGGGAAGGGTCTAACCTGTGCGGTTTTTACGGAAAGTGTGGACCTTAGGCCGGATTGATGAATATGACATTACATTTTGGAAAGCTCCGTAGAACTCTTGCCTGGGGCCAATAAGGATGGTTTTTGCTTGTCATCGAGCCAGAGCCTACGGTTTGCGAAGTGAAGTGGAGTTGTATAGCCTATGTCGGAGAGGACCATCTCAAGTTGTGTAGCGAACCTTTCGTTTCATCAAACCATGTTTCTGCTTTCGAGTGGAAAGCTCCGTTCTAGCACGCTAGCAGGCAGGCACCAGTTTCAAATTGAAGATGGACTAAAATCTATAAGTGTTAAATATATGCGGCAGTTACCCGGCCCCACAGCCAACATATCTTCTTTGAGTGATAAATAGAAAAATCTACAGAGACAAAAAAGTGGCTTTTTCCCACGGGTCCGAAAGTGCTGCCATCCATTGTTTCTGTCCATGTCTGCGACGATTCCAGCTGAGCTTATAATTTTTTTTTTTTTGCACTTGGGTTTGCGGTAGAGTAACGGTATCAGATGTGCCCCTTAAACTTCAAAAGTTCTCTCATTGCTAAAGAAACTAGAGCTTATCCTTTGCTCCTTTCTAAGTCGTGACGTTAGAAAGTTGGCCTACGGCAAAAAAGTCAACTTTTGAACTAAGACAGGTAGAATTTTTTTTTCGACGGCAATCGATAGCCATTGATGGGCTGATCAAAGTATATGTCATCCATTTTTTGGTACAAAAACTCCTTCATGAGATACACCAGTTTGAAAATTTCAAAGGGGTTGACAACTTCAGTAGTAAGGTACACCGAAAACAAAATTAGGCGATACCTGTTATGAGACATGTAGGGGACTTTTAAGCAACAGTCGACTGTTGGCTCATAATCATCTTTGGTAATGAAGGGTTTGCCGCTTTTGCTAGTTGGTGTACCTGTTATTTGTTTCCGGTGTATTCGATGGTAAGAACAATTTGGTTCCCAATGGTAAGATATGCAAGGGACTTGTAAGTAATAATCGGCTGTTATGCTACAATCATCTTCTGCGATGATGGGTTTGCAACTTTTGCTAGCTGGTGTACCCATTATTTGTTTTCGGTTAAGAGTTAATGTATATCACGGGAGAGGGACTTGTAAGTAGGAATCGGTTCACGAGTGGCTAGGAATTTTTGCAATTGGGTGCACACTGTATTCGATTTCTATAAATCTGACAGTAAGAAAGTTTGCGTCGATGGTCTATCAATGTAACCTAGGATTAACTGTTTACATAACGGATACAAACGAAAATGTAAAGCAATGAGGTAGTTTCATAATAATTAATAGTGTCATCTATGGTATTTTAATCCTGAAAAGTTACGGATAGCTTTCTAATGCCAACTAGATTATATAAGATATTGTTCCAGTTTTTCATCCGTCACTATGTCTACGATTGAAAAGGATAAAGTTCAACTGACTGAAAAGTTAATTTAGTCCCTTCTTCCTATATTATTTTGTTGTTGTTTTTACAACGCTGAAGAATACCTTTTGATCATATGATTAATTTTTTTACAACATCCCGTTTAAAAAGCTTCGATAAGTTGACAACTTCAGCATTAAGCGACAGCGAAGAAACAAACCAGTTTGAAAGTTTAAAGGGGTTGACAACTTCAGTAGTAACGTACGCACTGAAACCAAGGCGATATCAGTTGTGAGACATGTAGGGGACATGTATGCAACAGTCAACTGTCGGCTCATAATCATCTTCGGCAATGAGGGGTTTGCAGCTTTTGCTACTTGGTGCACCTGTTATCTGTTTCCGGTGCATTCGATAGTAAGAACAATTTGGTTCCCAATTGTGAGACATGCAATGGGCTTCTAAGTAATAAGCGGCTGTTATGCTACAATCATCTTCAGGGATGAGGAGTTTACAACTTCTGCTCGCTGGTGTACCCATTATTTTTATCCGGTGGTGAACTTGATGTCTATCGCGGGAGAGAGACTTGTAAGTAAGAATCGGTTCAAGAGGGGCTAGAACTTTTGTAAATAGGTGCACATTGTATTCGAATTCTATAAACCTGACGGTAGAAAGTTTGTATCGATGGTCTATCGCTGTAACCTAGGATTAACTTTTTACGCAACGGGTACAAACGATAATGTAGAACAATGAGGTAGTTTCGTAATAGTTAATAGTGTCATCTACGGTATTTTAATCCTGAAAAGTTACGGATAGCTTTATAATACCAACTGGATTATATAAGATATTGTTCCAAGTTTTCATCCGTCACGATATCTACGATTGAAAAGGATAAAGTTCAACTGACCAGGTCAATTTATTCCCTTCTTCCGATATTGTTTTGTTGCTCATAATCATCTTCGGCAAAGAGGGGTTTGCAGCTTTAGCTAGTTGGCGTACCTGTCATTTGGTGGTAAGAACAATTTGGTTCCCAATTGTAAGACATGCAAGGGACTTGTAAGTAATAATCGGCTGTTATGCTACAAACATCTTCTGCGATGATGGGTTTGCAACTTTTGCTAGCTGGTGTACCCATTATTTGTTTTCGGTTAACTTAATGTTTATCACGGGAGAGGGACTTGTAAGTAGGAATCGGTTCACGAGGGGCTAGGAATTTTTGCAAATGGGTGCACATTGTATTCGATTTCTATAAATCTGACGGTAAGAAAGTTTGTGTCGATGGTTTATCAATGTAGCCTAGGATTAATTGTTTACACAACGGATACAAACGAAAATGTAAAGCAATGAGGTAGTTTCATAATAATTAATAGTGTCATCTATGGTATTTTAATCCTGAAAAGTTACGGATAGCTTTCTAATACCAACTAGATTATATAAGATATTGTTCCAAGTTTTCATCCGTCACGATGTCTACGATTGAAAAGGATAAAGTTCAACTGACTGCAAAGTTAATTTAGTCCCTTCTTCCTATATTATTTTGTTGTTGTTTTTACAACGCTGAAGACTACATTTTTACCATATGATTAATTTTTTTAGAACATCCCGTTTAAAAAGCTTATGCTATAATCATCTTCAGCGATTTGGGGTTTGCAACTTTTGCTAGCTGGTGTAT
Organism: Branchinecta lynchi; assembly: GCA_023053575.1. Classification (NCBI taxonomy): domain Eukaryota; kingdom Metazoa; phylum Arthropoda; class Branchiopoda; order Anostraca; family Branchinectidae; genus Branchinecta; species Branchinecta lynchi. Next base: position 5,632,718 of record JAKZAP010000021.1, on the reverse strand, counting down.
CCATTATTTGTTTCCGGTGAATTTGATGTCAATCACGGGAGAGGGACTTGTAAGTAAGAATCGGTTCACGAGGGGCTGGAAATTTTTTAAAATTGGTGCACATTGTATTCGATTTCTGTCAATATGACGGTAAGAAAGTTTGTATCGATGGTCTATCGCTATAACGTAGGATTAACTGTTAACGCAACGGGTACAAACGATACGGTAATGTAAAACAATAAGGTAGTTTTGTAATAATTAATAGTGTCATCTATGGTATTTTAATCGTGAAAAGTTACGGATAGCTTTATAATATCAACTAGATTATATAAGATATTGTTCCAAGCTTTCATCCGTCACGATATCTACGATTGAAAAGGATAAAGTTCAACTGACCGCAAAGTCAATTTGGTCCCTTCTTCCAATATTGTTTTGTTGTTGGTTTTACAACGCTAAAGAACAGCTTTTGATCATGTGATTATTCTTTTTAGAACATACCATTTTAAAAGCTTCGATACGTTGATAATTTCAGCACTTTACCGACAGCGAAGAAACAAAACCAAAGTGTTGCTCTCGCAACACTTTATTCGGCGAAGCCGGACAAAGGTTGCCGCAACACTTCACGTTGCCCGGGCAACGTAGGTCTAGTTTTTTTACTTCTTAGGATTGCAGTACTTCATGTAAGTACGTATCTTGACGTGAAAACTAGCCTACTTTTGTTTGCTGTAAATTCCAAACAAATGTACTTTGTATCTACTTTACCCTGGGTCGCCCCTTTCGTTGCCAGATTACTCTGGGTTGAATAGCTAATCTTGGGATCGCAGAGAGGCACTTTATCATCAGTGTTTCCACAAAATTTCGCATGCGGCGCATTTTGCAGCTTTGACTAGTTAGACAAAGGTTGCCTTATTTAGTTGGCGTTTGAGGCTTGGAATTTTCCGGGGCTTGTTAAAGCTAGGTTGTTATGTTAAAAGCTAGGATTTGCACGGGAAGTAGCTAAAATTTCACTTGCGACGCCTTAACTAATCGTGGGCACGGCCATTAGCGACGTTGTCGCTATGCAGCAACACCGTGTTTAGCCATTATTTCAAGTCCTGTTTGCACAACCAGGAAAAAAAAACAGAAGCGGAAAAGAGTGGAAATGCTCCAGTTTTTTCTCTTTAGGCTTGTTTGTATATACTCTGCAACTTTTTACGTTGTAGCTTCAGCTTCAATTTTTTGTCATAAATTCAGTAAAAATCAGGTACCGATTCGGTCAATTTTTACCAGATGTGCCCCCCCCCCCCACAATGAAGAAAGGCTCGGGACGCCCCTGCTTACTGGTGGGTGGTCCTAGGTTTCAGTTGGTTTCAGTGAGCAATATTTGCGTGCTAACTGTAGCGCATTACATCTTTGTAGGTGCCATGTTGAGATTTTATCTCGCAAGTACTTGCATAGCAGTTAACAGATATGTGCAGGGTCATACTTCTAGCATCTATCATTTTCCCAGTCGATCCCATAAACTACTGAAAAACCATCAAATTTCTAAGAAAAGAACATGGTAAGTTCTCGAGCGCCATAGAAAGTTGTGCATGGTCGATAACTGAAGGGCACTTAAATAATAATTGGTCCCTCTCGATCCATATTGCAGTGTAATGTCGCTGTAGTTTTTGAGAAGAAACCAAAGACCACGCAGTCTGCGGTCAAGTCTCGTGAATCGTCCAGAATATACCCGAATGGTTGAGAATATTCGGGAATGGTTGGGGATACTCCTCAATGGTTTACAACTGGTCAGGAGTATACCAGAAGAATTGTCAGTAATATTTCGGAATGGTTAGGAATAATCCGGAATGGTTAGGAATATACCGGAATGGTTAGGAATAATCCGGAATGGTTAGGAATAATCCGGAATGGTTAGGAATAATCCGGAATGGTCAGGAATAATCCGGAATGGTTAGGAATAATCCGGAATAGTTAGGAATAATCCGAAATGGTCAGGAATAATCCGGAATGGTCAGGAATAATCCGGAATGGTTAGGAATAATCCGGAATGGTTAGGAATAATCCGGAATAGTTAGGAATAATCCGAAATGGTCAGGAACAATCCGGAATGGTCAGGAATAATCCGGAATGGTTAGGAATAATCCGGAATGGTTAGGAATAATCCGGAATGGCCAGGAATAATCCGGAATGGTCAGGATTGTTCCGTTATTCCGGAATGGTGTACATTAAAAATGAGAGTCGTCGACCCCTCGACCACATACATACAGCATACATCTTGAATGTTAAGGAACGTTGCCAACATTTTTCCGTGAACCCCCACTGTAACGCACACGGCGCAGTTGTCACGGCTTAGATTTAGAGCAAACAGATTTATATGCAAATAGCCTATGAGATGGTTGAATTGAACTCTGAATTCAGCACAAAAAATCGCCCTAGGGGAGTGGGAAAACCTAGTTTTGCGGAGACTTGTTCATTATAGGTTATTGAGCCTGTACGCTATATAGCCTATATGACCTATGCTATCTCATGAGAGAAACTAATGTCATATTTAGATTCCCCGTCAAAAACTGGCCCTAAACTTATAGTCAAACCAATATATATCGGATAAAATTTCCACTGTAGCTCATTGACGAAACTTGGATTTTCTGCTTACATAAATTTCATAAACTCTTAGATTTATTTTGTTAAGTTTACTAACTGTCGAATAACGGTTGGAAAGGAGCTTCTCTTTCTAATACAATAATTTAAACAATTTCGATTTTTTTCTCGGAACCCGTCCCCGGAGCCTTCGTTTTCGTCGATGCTGAATAAAATATAAAAGTTAAATTAAAATAAAACAATAAAAAAAAGAGAAATAACAGGAAAGAGATCCGATCAGCAAAACCCCAACACCTCTGGTAACACACAGCTCCTATTCTAAAAATCTCGTTCTATGCTCCATCGCAAGCCTCAAGTAACGTCCAAGTATTTTTGCACTAACAAAATATTCGACACGGACGCGTTGATGAGTTCTGTATTATCAGTGTTATTTCAGTGACTTGAGTAGAGACCGAGGAGATGCTCACTCTCCGGCACCCGGTGTACACTAATTCCTGGCACCTTCCCACTTATATCAGTTTTTAACCTCTCTAGGGTGAATTTTCGTAAAGCAAGTAATATGACACTGTCTACCGTCAAAAGAAAGTACAACAAAGCCGGAAAGGGGTCCGAGGGTTGCTCTCTCCGCCAGCGGTGTACCATCCTATTTAACAGTTGGTCTTCCAAACTCAGAAAGTTTAATAAAGGTGCATTAATAAAAGTGTGTAAAAGAATACACTTTTTTCATCAAGAGAAGAGATACGGTGATTACAAAAACTTGGAAAGTAACTAGCCTGCAGCGACTAGGGGCTCAAGAGCAAATGCTCAATCTATTTTATGTGAATAAAAGGAAAATATTTACTGTGTATTCTGAAAAGGAAAAACTGCTGTAAAAGCCTAGAGATTCATGAAGCTACTTGTGTATTAACAAGAGAACAATACTTTTAATAAGGCGAATGGTAATCAGAGATGGGCGAATCCGAATCCGGATTCGAATCCAGGATTCGTTCTTTTAGCTGGATTCTAATCCTTAGCTTTCTGGGGAGGATTCGGATTCGGATTCCAAACCTTCAAAATCCCGAATCCGCTGGAGTTTTAGGAAATTGTGCTTTCCTAGCATTGTCGTAAAAACCGACAACCCCATTAATCCGCTCGGGTCTTACAATTCCCAACGGAGAAACGCATGCCTGAAGGTTCAAACGAATTCAATTTTCAAGGGTAATTTGCATTGTTTTATGGAATTCATTAGCGCTGGTGCCCAACCAGGGTCATGTAGCCAAAAACGGAAGCAAAGATAGGTAGCGCCGGCATTATGCCGTGAACTAGCATTGGGACCAAAGACTATTTACAAATAGTCTTTGATTTTGACTATTTGTGATTGGCTTGATCTGTTTGGAAGTATGTTGGAGTATGGCAGATAATAGTGAGGTGACGGTTATGGGTTCCGATACAGACGATGAAGATTAAACTGTAGTTTCTGTCCGGTCAGCCACACCGTTGAATCCAGCAAAGCAACAGCTAAATGATAGCCAGTATGGTAAAGTTGAGCTCTGGGACTAGCTCGTCGGGGAAGGTATCCCGCAGTATGAAGTGTCGTCTGTGTGTCGAAGTAACCGAGATCAGCACTTTAGGAACAACAACATCTAATTTCCACCGCCATTTGAAGGTTAGCCATACTATGTTAGATTAGTCGCCATTTGTCTTTTGGATTTTACTTTTGGCGTTCATGTGGCGTTTAAATGAAACTTTGTGTGTTAAATATCTGCTTTTAAAAGCAGATATCTTCACCTTGGTTGCAATTCGAAGCTCATTCGACTCTAGAAAAGATATTTCATAGTTATAACATTTTGATTCGTTATTGCAGTAGCCTATAACTATTCTCTGCGTAACGTCACTCAGTCGAAAAGTCCCGTTTGTCAAATTGGCTCGGCCGTGCTGTTTGCGAATCACACATAATCTGTGAGCCGAACATTTTTAACCACTGTACCGACTGAAAACATAGTGTATCTTGCTCACAACCACTTCTATCTCTGTTGCAAGTTTTCGATAAGTAAGATTGTCATAACAGCATTGCATCCTTCTCTCAGTTGGTAACTGCAGTATCTAACCCCCTTGCTCATCGCCTCCCTCTCTTTACGCCCAAGTCGGCTATGACGGTATTCCTAAAATCCTTCCGTCGACAGGATGACTAATTTGACAGGGGACTCTTCGAGTTTAGTGTAAGGCAAGTTTTCAGTGCCCAGTCACTGCAGGTACCGGTTGCCACTTGTTAAAGTATTAAAATCAGCAGGTTTGAAGATAAATCGCCTAATTTATGGCCAGCATCGCTGATTTTGACGGGTGCCAGGGAAGGGTGCACAGCAAGTGCCTGAGAGTGGATATCCCCTAGCTCCTTCGAAATGTTAAATTTGCGGAGGTTCACCTTCGGAAAAGCTGTTCCTTGGGAATATTTTGGATTTATTCTTTGGTTTTTGTTTTCTGTAGCCTATCACAACAAACTTGAGATTCGCGCATGTTTTCTGTTGACGCATCCGTACCAGTAAGTGCTCTGTCCTACCGTTGTGATTTTCCAGTCAATAAAAATTCATTTCATAGAATTCATGTTATCCGTAATCGCAATCGGTATTTTTCTTGCGTTTGCATTAGCTAAACGTTTCGGACTGATCAGGATCGAACTCGATCGAAATATGAGAATATGAAAACTAATGACAACCAGTGGATTTTCTTGAAAGTGGAGTTAATAGGATTCCTTAAAGCACAATGGACACTTCTAATGCTTTACTTCGTATTAAATGCTTCACAAATAAGCATTTCCGACTTCCTTTAGAAGGCGCTACGAAAATCGGCCGTTTTCTTGTTATCCCTTGTCTTTACCTCTCAGGCATTTCGGCGATCCAGATCTTAGGAGCCGGGATATCGTGGCAGGAAATTCAAAAACTCCCAGCAATGCTTGATAGAAAAGGATATATTTGAGATGTCACCAAAGTCAAGCCGCAGATGCAGATTACCTGATTGTTCTAGTGTTTCATCAGAAGTTCCATGGCTTGAAGTGCCTATTAGAAGTTTTTCTTTGTGGAATAGTGTTGTGAAGCTTGATTCGCTTGCTTTATAAAATGTACCAGAATATGCAATAAGCTTATAAAAAATTACATAATTACAAAAATCATTCAAAAACAAATAACCTATTCAAATCTGAATTATACAAGCTGATTTATGCATAAAATAAAGATCTATTAAGTATTATAAGAAACATCACTTTCATCTTTGTCCAAGCTAGTAAATGAGTATGTACGGCCCGAAAAATTACGCTTTGAAATATCACAGAGAGGAAACTGTTGAAAAAGATGCTGATCTAGGGGGTAAGCAGTGTTCCTAGGGTGTTACAGAGAGGGATTGGGGTAGTTTGATGTGCCCATTGAACTTTAAGTCGAAGCTGAATGCGAATCATATTTGATAGTGCAAAACAGATATATTAGCTGCATTTTTGTTAGAGCTATATTCGTCCCTTCGTGGTAACGGTCCTCTTCAGGCCAGAAGCCGTTCCGCTCAAGCTGGAAAATAAAGTTAACTTTCCAGCTTGAGCCTATTTCTTTGTCGGTTTCATTTGATGTGGGTACGGGTCATATGGTTATAAAGTAGGAAAATAAACAAGTGCAGTTGGAAACAACTAACTGGACAATTTCCTCGCTTGAAGTTTTTGGCAGTTCATTGTTCAGGTTCTGATGTGGAAAAACTTTTCTCGATTACTGGGGCCATCGGCCGAGCAAGAAAAGCCTAAGTCAGTCCCATTACGGTTGAAGCTCTTCTCGAGCTCTTCTGTTCAAGAGGGAGATGGTTCAGTGACAAAGCAATTAGTGCCTTGTTTATTAGTGTAGCCTGTTCTTCTTTTTTTTTGTCACCCTTCATTAAGAAACTATAACCTGTTATACCAGTATATTCGACTCAATTTGTTCAAGCCGGACTCGAATCCGGATTCGAATCCTCAGCTAAAATGGTGGATTCGGATTCAGATTCGCCCATCTCTGCTGGGAATAGTGTTTGGCCATATTCGATATCGATAACGAGATTACGGACCAAATCTCGATATCAATCATCGAAACATAAATATTGAAAACGATATTTTTTCATGTTATAATTATTGTAAATATCTGACATAACTAAATCTTATATATCCGAAGTTGGAGCAATATGTTTTTCGTAATTCAATTTTTTATATTATTCGAAGCAAAAACCGAACCAAACACCGAATAAAAATAATAATAGCATATTATAGAACACAATCAACAAAAAATAGTCTTCTATAATTACAGTGTCTGTTCGGTATGAAATCTCATATGAAATACCCATCAACTCGCATGTTACAAGAAATGTTACCTACGCTACGCTTCTTTCTTCGTTACTCAATGACTCAATCCTTCTTCTGAGATTCCCGCTTTGATTTGATTCGGGAAATGCTGTGTTTTAGGCACTTTTTGAACGCCAGCAGTACACTAAATTCTGGTGAATAGGACAAAAACAAGGATATGGGTACAAATCTGCAAATCTGGTGTTTTAGTAGAAAAGATTTTGTTTGTGTGAAAGCCAGTATTTATTACAAAATTAATTTTTAAAAATACGTTCCGAGTTGAATGTCAACAGATTTTTGAAGTTCTTTTTCATGTGGCAAATACGGTGCGGTAGTACCAAGTATGACAATAAGTATGACATCACCAGAAAGCCCGGAAATTTCTTATGTGAAACGTTTGTTTTCCGAATGTCGATACTACTTTCCTGATTTTATATGAATTTTTACTCAAACCTATACAAACACAAAATCTGAGATGCAACTCCGTTCAATCGGAGAGCTGTTTCCCGCCAAAAGCAAACTCGGGTGCAGCGTCAACAGTAGCTACTAATATCGCTCGCACCTTGCTCCTAGGCCCTAGCAACTAGCAAATCAAGTTATCAACTTTGTCCAACAAATCAAGGATTGAACTGAAGATAGTACCCAACTGCAAGAATAAGAACAAGATGGCAGACATCGAAGCGGTTGTTCCAGCAACTCCAGTGAAGACACCGAAGAAGGCAGCAGTCCCGAAGCAAACAAAGGTCACTAAGGCAGCCAAGCATAAAGTCGGTGCCACACACCCATCGTATAACGAGATGGTTGTGAAAGCCGTCACTGCCTTAAAAGAACGCAGTGGTTCCAGCCGTCAAGCCATCCTGAAGTACATTATGGCAAACTTCCACGTCGGCAATGATGCTAAGGTCGTCAACACCCACATGAAGATGGCTCTCAAGCGAGGACTTACCAATGGAGCTCTGAAGAACAGCAAGGGGGCAGGCGTTACTGGATCTTTCAAGTTGGCTGAGAAGCCCAAAGCAGAGAAGCCGAAGAACGCTGTTACAGAGAAGAAAGTAGTAGCCAAGCCAAAAAAGGCTGCTGCCACCAAGAAAGCCATAACCCCCAAGAAGAAAGTCGCCGCCAAGCCAAAGATAGTTGCCGCCAAGCTAAAGAAGGTCGCCACCAAGCCAAAGAAGGTCGCCGACAAGAAGGCTGTAAATCCTAAAGTAGTTGCCGCCAAAACTAAGGTTGTCAAGAAGACCGTCGCTGCCAAGAAATCAACTACCCCCAAGGCAGCCAAGAAGCCAGCCCCCAAGAAGTAATTTACTTCAAATCCCCTTGCATTAAACCCAACGGTCCTTTTAAGGACCACCACATTGTCCGAAACACAATCTAGGTACAGCCGTAAATCGTTCGGGGCTTTCTTGCAGCTCAGATCATTTGACCCTTGTCCGAATATGAACTAGGGCTTTAGCGAAGTCAGGATACTCTGACAGCAATATCACCCGGGGATAAGCCATACTTTTCTTTTATAATTCTTAAGATTCCTTTCCTGTTGGAGCAAATGTTTGACTTGGGGCAATTCGGAGAGGAGTCTATCGAAGGGATATGATGTGCAAATCGATCGATTCTCTCATTCGGATCCTTATTTGGCTCTTAGAATGCAAAGCTGGGCAGGGCCACGGAGCCTCCAAGGCAGGCCCTTCAGCATGTCTTCTTACCTCATAATCAACTATCACAATAGCTGTCAAAAATATTTGTTTGTCCCTTACTTTGAAACCCCTCCTCCACCTTAAAATATAGAACTACAGAGCCCATCTTCGAACTTGTCCTGTACTTTGACCCAAAGGATCCTCCCACGAAGTTTCATCAACATATCTCAATCCCTTCGAGAGTTATCGTGCGGACAGACAGACGGACAACTTTTGCGATGTCATAGGTATCCCTTTTTGGGATCCCAGAAACACGTATCGGCCATATGCGCTTTTTTACCGGTGGACTCTAGCGCGCAGCGTCACGGCTCCGCGTCCGATGACAAATTTTTCACAAGTTACGTGGTACGTAGTAGTACGAAAAAGTAGCATGCAGTATCACTGATGCTACTACATGCTTCTCGGCCAGCATGCTACTACTTGAAGCGGGCCACAAAAAATGGTATTTCTACCACATACACAATGCTAACCATCCCTACTGTCACTATGAATGTCTAAAACCACTAAAAACACCGTAGAACAATGAGAAAATAAAAAGAAACCCACAAAATCTCCTAGGTTTGAAGTAACTCTGTCTGGACTAAATCTCAGCCGATTATCCCGGACAGCTGTTAAGTCCGGTCTTCACCTTCCGGAATCTGGGCTTCCAGATTATTCTTTGACTTCTTCTGTAAATTGCATCTGGAATATGAACTGGTCCAAACGTATATCAAAATAGGGGCTTTTGAACTTCCGGATTTTTTAAGTAACGCAGAAGAAATAAAAACAAAATCTGGGAACCCAGATTCCGGAAGGTGAAGACTAACCTTTATGGCACGTAGGGAGCCAAGGCTCAAATAATAATTTCCATCTAATGCTCCAACTGTTTATTACAAATAAATTAAAAAACCAAGACCAATGTGGTATCTCTGAAGACATACAAAAATAGGTCTTTTAATTCTTTGCTAATCAATCCTAGAAAATCTCGTCATCTAGAAAAGAAGACTTTCGGCGTGGGTTTCTTCTCGAGCCGAAACAGCAACCCGGCAATCGCGTTCAATTCAAAATAAACCTGTGGCTTGCGATAACTAAGAAAAGGTAAACGGAATGTTTGGATTAGGACTTTAAGCTCATCCGACGCTAAATGTAAATGTGTAAAAGCATCTATACTACTACATACTACTCCATAATACGTACTACTTGTTGAAGCATTTGCATATAGTAGCACCGATAGTCTTTCATACACTTGATAAAGTCGCTGCGGAGTTGCGCATACGATTCTTTATTACTACATAGCACTATGTTTTCGGAGCTATAGTAGATTCATAAAACTATATACACCTACGTACTGCTTTATATGACTGTCTCAGTTCGAATCGATTTCGCATGGAACTAGTCTGAGTCGATCGTTCCGTGGTAGCGATAAGAGTTGCATGTAGTAGTATGGGTGATACTTCGTGATATTACGAATATTCCATAGAACTGTTTGAAAGTTTGTACTATTAAGATTAAGAAACAGAATAAGGGTCAATGGTTAATCGTCTGAGAAAAACCTATCTCAGATATGGATTTAGCATGTGTGGATTTACGCCTATGCGTCACATCTACTTTAACGAAATTAACGAAAGCTCAAAAACGAATTCAGCGTATCTCCTACCCCTAAATCGAACATCTAATCAACTTTAAATAAAACTTTTGCTTTTAAGAAACTTTCTGGTTTTGGCCGGATTCCGGGCGAACTACTTGTCCGGCAAGAAAATAATTCTCATTTTAGAGTTCAGCAGAGTTCACCTAAATCGACTATCTCATTAGCTTTTAAAAATATTTTATTCGCCCTCTAATTTGAAACCCTTCCCCATCCCATATAGGGCTGCAGCAGAGCCCATCTACTAACCCGACCTATACTGAGATTCGAACACTTGCGGGTTCAGTGTGCCAACCATTCGACCAGGAATGTCAAGTTTCGGTAGGGAGTATTTCTTATCTCAGACGTCCACAACTAAGCCGAACAACCAGTGCAAGTCGCGATCCTTCTGCTTCGTCAACCTTAGCTATAGCGTCCTTTTTCGTGATTCGCCGTTGTTTGCATTATTTAGTAACTTATCTTGTCCCAGCCAGAAAGACACATTTTTCGACTAACTAATCTTTTGTCGAACTTTGGTCCTTTGCACTCCATGTGTCTTGTCACTTCTTACATTAGCCTGTACGAAAAATCATGGCGCGTGGAATATCGCATGATTTGTTTTTTGGTCTTGTGGCAACTGCTTTCTTCACATTAGCTGATGCCTTTACTCGGGAAGATTTTGACAGAATGAAAGCTAAGCAGAAAGAGTTTTCAAGTAATGACTACTTGGTGTTTGCAAAGCATTATAGTAGAGCATGGCTGGATGGTCTTATTCCGACGACAACTGGAAATGTAAGTCTCCAGTGCAAGCTCGACAGCATAGCCTACAGGGATGCACTGGCTTCTATGACTTCACCCTGGGCGTTACATAGTAAGTTGCTTTATAGTCTGTTTACAGTATAGGTGCAGTTGATCATAGTGTTAAAGTCATAGTCAGAGACCAAATAAAGAGAAAAAGCGTTTCAAATGTGCTGATCAACCTAGTGCTAATATAGGAGAGAGTATACCCTTAAAGTTTAACTGAAAATCCAACTTATTTTTGTGTCAATTAATTGAATACACTGAATTATTTGGATTCTGCAAAGGGATTTCTTTTATTTTTCACTGTCTGCTTGTTCGTAATATCTGCGGCGTCACCACAGCGTAAATTCTACTGTGTAGCGGGAAATTTTAATCTCAACACAAACTCGGCTTTTCAGTGGGCATTGGTGAGATTGGTGAAGATTGCTTAGTGCCTGAACAAAAAAAAAATCATTAATCTTTCTCGTAAGGCATACAACAAAAATAGAAGCGCATAGAAGTGCCACAAATCACACGGAAGTTCCACAGTTTGAAAATCGATTATTCGTGAATAGCGGAACAACGAAGTAACGCATTTTCAGTTGGTCTTCAAGCCAATTTAAGTGAATAAGTGATGGGTAACTAGATTGTCCTATCCCAGTCCTTTTCAGTTAAACTTTAAGAAGTGGAGAATCTCGGAAACAAGAATGGACACAAATACTACCGAAGTAAAATGAATTACTATCAGAAGTAAAATGTGTCTTTAAGGAACAACCTTCTCTGACCAATAAGGCTACTACAAGCAACTATTGTCCATTGTCGTTCCAAGTTGGAACATGGGGCGTAGCTAAAGGGTAACATAGTTGTCGGCATAGTTTTCTCAGACCTAAATCACGAGCAACAAAATAATATCACCTTTTTTGTCGGCAGTTTTTTGCGCAAAAGTTTGTTATTCCAACTCTGTTCTTGTATACGCGTTCTTCGAAATTTAATTTGTTGACAAAATGAATAAAAGCAACATCGCACACTATTGCGCACATGTGAGCAGCAGAAATAAACAGATTTTTTTTTCTGCATTTCTTTCTACCAAAATAAGATCCTGACAAAAACTGTCATATCAATGCTGCTCCAGTGGTCCTGCTTTGAAATCCAATTTGTCGGAAAGAGAAACAGAAGCAATCTCGCACTACACATATCAAATTTCAACTTACTAATGAAATTGACCGGAATCTGTCCCGTCTCCATAAATCTACGTAAAAAGCCCAAGTAAATTCCGTCAAAACATCTCAGTCCATTCTGGAGTTGTGGTGGTAACATACAAATGGACGTATCTAGGATAACGTTGCCAGCGCTCACTCATTGTGTTGCGAGAGCAACACTTTGGTTTTGTCGTTTTTTTGTTGTTTTTCCTAGTCGCTCGATTTCGTCTTATTACCAAAAGACTGTAAAGGTCTAACGAATGCAGTTTTTACGGAAAGTGTGGACCTTAGGCCGGATTGATGAATATGACATTACATTTCAGAAAGCTCCGTAGAACTCTTGCCTGGGGCCAAAAAGTATGGTTTTTGCTTGTAATTAAGCCAGAGCCTACCCGGTGGGTGAAATGGAGTGGAGTTGTATAGCCTCTGTCAGAGAGGACTGTCTGAAGTTATGCAGCCAAGCTTTCGTTTCATCAAACCATGTTTCTGCTTTCGAATGGAAAGCTCCGTTCTAGCAGGCAAGCAGACAGGCAACAGTTTTAAACTGAAGACGGACTAAAATCTAAGTGCAAAATATGTGCGACAGTTCCTCGGCCCCACAGCCAATATATCTTCTATGAGTGATAAGTAGACAAATCTCTAGAATCAAAAAAGTGTCATTTTCCCAAGGGTCCGAAAATGCTGCCATCTACCCATTTCTGTTCTTGATATCAGCTGAGTTTATGATTCCATTTCTTACACTTGGGAGTGAGGAAGAGAAATGATATCTGATGGGCCTCTTACACTTTACAAGTTCTCTCACTGCTAAAGAAATTAAAGCTTATCCTTTGCTCTTTTCTAAGTGGTAATATTAGAAAGTTGGCCTACGGCAATAAAGTCAACTTTTGAACTAATACAGATAGAATTTTTTTTTCGATGGCATTCGATAGATCTTGATGAGCTGATCAAAGGGATACGTAATCTGTTTTTGGTACGAAAATTCCTTTATGAGATACAATAGTTAGAAAGTTTGGAGGGGCTGATAACTTCAGTAGTGAGGTACAAACTGAAACCAAAAATAGGCCGATCCCAATCGGGAGACATAAATGGTACTTGTTTACAACAGTCGGCTGTTAGACGATAATCATCTTTGGTGATAAGGGGTTAGCAAAGTTGGTAGTTGGTGTACCTATTAATCCTCTTATTTCTTTCTTGTGTATTTGATCGTGAGAACAATTTGGTACCATGTCTATCACGGGGAGATGGACTTATAAGTAAGAATCGGTTGATTGAAGGGGTTTATGAGGGGCTAGAAACTTGTGAAAATTGGTGCACATCTTTCTTATCTCTATAAATCAGAGGGTAATAAAATTAGTCTCCTTGGTGTACCACTGTAACATGGAGTTAAGTCTTTGAGGGGTTGACAACTTTAGTGGTAGGGTACAAAATCAAACAAAGAATAGGCGGAACCCAACTATGAGACATGTCAGGGACTTGTAACTGTTGTAAGTAACAATTGGCTGTTATACCATAATCATCTTCGGTGGTGACGGGTTTCCGACCGTGTTAATGCAACGGATACAAATGATAATGTAAAACAACGACATAGTTTCGAAATAATTAGCAGAGTGACATCTATGGTATTTTGATCCTGAAAAGTTATAGGATAGCTGGATAGCCTGATAGGATAGCCTGAATAGTTATCGGATAGCTGTATAATACCAACTAAATTATGTAAGATAATGTTCCAAGTTTTCACTAGTCACGATGTCGGCGATTGAAAAGATAAAGTTCGGCTGGCTGCAAAATCAATTTAGTCCCTACTTCCGATATTATGTTGTTGTTTTTTACTTGTAAGCAAAACTCGACTCTTAGACCATAATCATTTTCGGCGATGAGGGGCTTGTAACTTTTGCTAGTTGGTGTACCTATTAATCCTATTATTTGTTTCCGGTGTATTTGGACTGAAAACAACTTGATACTATGTCTATCACGGGGAGATGAACTTGTCAGTAGGAATCACTTGCTAGAAGGGGTTCATAAGGGGCTAGAAACTAGTGCAAATTGCTGCATATTTTATTTGATCTCTTTAAATCTGAGGGTAAGAAAATGAGTCTCCATGGTCTATCAGTGTAACTTAGAATCAAGCCTTTGACGGGTTGACAACGTTAGTGGTAGGGTAAACACTCAAACAAAGAATAGGCGGAACCCAACTGGGAGACAAGTCAGGGACTTATAACTAACAGTCGGCGATTACACCATAATAATCTTCCGTGCTTCTGGCTTTTCCTAGTATGTGTACCTATTTTCTTTCCGGTGTTTCTGATGATAAGAAAAGTTTGGTTCATGTCGTCGTTCAAGAATCGGTTGCTAAGCATTGCCAGTTTCATGAGATGCTAGAATGGCCTATGGTGATGGTCTTTCATTGTAACCTAGAATTAAGTGTTAACGCAAAGGATACAAATGATAATGTAAAACAACGATATATGTTACGCAATAATTAGAGGTATTTGGTATTTTGAACTAGAAAGCTATGGATAGCTTTATAATGCCAACTAGGTTATATAAGATAATGTTCCGTGTTTCCACAAGTCACGATGTATACGATTGAAAAGGATAAAGTTCAACTGGCTGCAAATTCAATTTAGTCCCTTCTTCCGATATTTTTTTGTTTTTGTTTAACGCTTTTGTTTAATGGTAATCCATCTGATTACAGATTGTGCCATCAGTTCTAAAAAATATTCTTCATGGATTGAAACATACCATTTTGAAAACCTCGATGAGTTGACAAATGCAGCATTTAACCGTTAGCGAAGAAACAAAACCAAAGTGTTGCTCTCGCAACACTTTAGTCGGCGAAGACGAACAAAGGTTGCTGCAACACTTCACGTTGTCCAGTCAACGTAGGTCTAGTTTTTACTTATATATCATAACTTTCGTTATTTTTTAGTGTTTGATGCCACTGGAAAACTTCCCGATGGAATATTAAATGGGAACTGGCATGCGTTGGGGGACTATGAGCAGTGCCTTAGGGTCCGGCCCGATCCTGATGTGGGAAATTGGAGAGGAAAGTATTGCCAGGTGGGTATAGACGTGCCTCTAGAACCCTTTAAGTGCGAAAAGGACATATAAATAATGTGTGAAACCTTTTCTTCACCTTCTTTTCTAACCATTATTAGAAACATTGCTTCAAGAGCGATCAATATCGTATTGCCCCATGTCTCGGGCGATACGTGTAATAGTTGATGACGATGTTGTGTTTATTACGCACTGACCAAGAGATGGAAACAGTGTTGTCTGAAGAAAGTGATGCGATCATTGTTTGACATTAGGCAAGCCGTGCAGAAAGATTTCTGTTTCCATGGTGACAAAAATACAGCCCAATACATGGGCAATAAGTTGATCAGAGCAGTTTTAATGTAGAAAGTGATAACACACCGGGTTCAGGCAGGTTGCAGGACAGGTCATGTTGTACGATTTATCACCACTTGCTTTGGACATTTACCACCTCATCCTCGTCTTCGTCATCATCGTCAGCACTCGACAGACGATTTTCTATAATAGCTCTCACTGCAGGTCTGGGCAATAACAATTCTGGCGGTTTGGCTCTAATAAGGCTGAATGAAACTGGAAACTCTATATGACCAAGTCCAAAACACGCCAGTGATCCTCAGGAAGAACGAGAAAACGTCTCACTAACGACTCAAACTCATCAGCTCAAATCCTGTGTCAAACAATCACGGCGATCTTCGGGAGCAGCTGTGATACCCGAGGTGATATCACAGCTGACCCAGAGGTTTCCAGTGTGTGCTGATAAGCATTCCAAAGTTCTGATGACTTCTCCTGGTGCTTAAAAAAGCAAAATATACCAGTGTTGACGTTTTGAGGTTCTATTTGGTCCCAGTAGGTATTGTTGATTGATTTTCAGGTATTCCTGTGGATAGTATCTGCAGAGCAAGAGAAAATGTTCAACCTGTGGTTCTTCAACCTAATCGCTAGTGGAGTCCCAGTGGATCCTGAGGTAAGACTATGATATCTTCTGTAACCTCTAATCTCTCTGGTACCAGGCTTTGCGTCAGGATTCTGAATGAATATCATCTTTCGTCGAGAAGGATCTCGATCACGTATCGAAGATCAGGTTGTCGTATACAGTCGGTGCCAAGAAATTGTCGGATCGGAACATGCAAACCGTACTACCGTATTACTGCATACTACTATATGATGCTATTAGCAAGACTGGATGCTACTATGGCAAGACGGGATGCTACTGGATACTACTACATAAGACTGGACCAGTCTGAGGCACATTAAATGATAGTATTCTTTGCTATTACATAGTAGTACATGCAACATTTTCTTACTACTAACATACTACTACGCAGGCTATAAATTTGTCATCGGTAAGACAGGATGCTACTGAATACTACTGCTCAAGATTGGCCCAGTCTGAGGCACATTAAATGATAGGTAAAGCGATAAATACTGCAACTTTTTGGTACAGCTATCATACTACACAGGCTACAAACCATTGTTGGGGAATTGGAGGTAGAGGGATGCATTACTTTCAAATGGGTGATCGGATCTGAATGAAACTTGACAAGTGAAAAGAACAAATGCCTCACATATTCCATTTTACGTCGGAACCGGATCCAACAACTGTGGGGGGAGTTGAAGGAGGGGGGGGGCACCAGAAATATCGTGACACGCTTAGAGTGGAGGAATCAGGTCAAACTTGATGGGAAGAATGAGTACATATCCTAGATACATCATTGACATAACTGGATTGGATCCGTGAACTGTGGGGGGAGTGAACTCAGTGGTCCCGGAATTCGGGTTGTCACGGGTTAAGCTACTTACTTTAAGAAATATTTTTGACCAATAGATAAATTTTTGTGATTCCCAAGGGCCCATCATCCTTTTTGCCTAGAGGAGTTAGCTTAGAAATGACTTTCAAACGTTTGTAAAGCGCCAATCTTACCGAAAAGTGGAATGTTTGTTTGCTCTACTTTCCTTTGTTGTTAAAAAATGTGTCGATTATAAACATACATACTAACTTCCTTAATTGCTTCATGCGTTAATACTATGCCGAAAAATGCTATTTTGAATTACATGAGATGGTAATCCGGCAACTGTCACGGTAGTCACATTTTGAGGCAAAAATACCTATAGCTCCTCATGTAAAGGAATTCGCCAACCGGATTTTTCCGGTTGAACCTCAGCGGGGTTCTGTCGGAAAATCAGTTCGAAATCGTATCACACTTCTAGCCTTGCGTTCAAATCTAAAATACCTATCTCTTTTCCGTCAGTCAGCGTGTGATCTATACTTGCGAAGTAGGGTACTTCCGGATGGGCCATGAGAATAAAGCTGCGTTCGATTTGAGTCCTCCTTGTCCTGTCCTGTCTTCTTGTTACTGCCTTGTCACGGTTTAAACCCGTTTTATTTAGCCCTCTCAGGTGAATGACTCAGCGGACAAGCATCGCAAATAAAACGCAGTCGAGAAATCTACCGTACTAGAGCTGCGTTTCGATTTGAGTCCTCCTTGTCTCGGTCCTGTCTCCTTGTTACTGCCTTGTTCCGGTTTAAACCCGTTTATTTACCTTGTCAGGTGAATGACTTAACGGACACGCATCTGCAAATAAAACCCAGTTGAGAAATTTACCTGAGACAGGACCGAAACTTGCTCCGAGAGCATATCATCATTCACAGCGTCCCGTCTTACAGGGCACTGAGAATTGTCAGCTGACAGGACAAATAAAACGGCATTAAGCGGTCAAGGCAGTTAAATAAAACGTCATTTGGATGACAGGACCGGGACAAGGCTGAATCGAACGAAGCTTAAGACTTTCCAAGCAGATTCAGGACCTTACCGAAAGCGCAAGTAGGGGAGAGGGGGGCAGGTCCGTCATAGGGACAGTTCCGGACATCGGCTCTGTAAACCTCGCTGTTGAAACTTTTATAACGCGAACTTGTTTTTTCAGAGCAGTTACACTTATAAGCTTCTTCTGTAAAACCTTCCCGCAGTTATACTCGTGCTATCATAGCGAAACGATTCTAGTGTCACTTTTGTTGCCGGAAATGGAGTTCTACGTCATGGATTTGGCTCTTCATTTTGGTAGTTCCGATCCCACTTATATTGTCGGTGATTTTTATTTAGGTATTTTAAGATCGGCTCTACCATGTTGAATAAGAATTTCCGTGATTGATACAAAAGTATGAGAGTTACAATTTCTGTGAAAACAGCAACAGGGGCAGGTCCAGACAAACACAAGCTGAATGGAAAAAAATAAAAAAAATCATGAAAGTAGATAAAATCGGAAAAGGGAAGGAAAAAAGTCAGCAAAAAGGCTCAGAAGCGGTTCTGGAAGAAAACAAGTCATATTCAGACCCAGCGGTAACAGCATATCCGGATGATAATAACAGATGTTGATAAACGATGTTGCTTGTGCAGTTTTGCCAAACCGAAGCAAATGAACGAAACTAAATTGAGGCAACGAAAGCAAATAAAAAAAAATGTGTACGGTATACAACTTTCTTGAAAGTACTTCTTGGGTTAAACAGAAGTGATGTCCGGAACAGCCCTACCTAAGGAAAATAAGATTTGAAAAGAAAATGTTACAGGTAACAAGCTTCTACAAAATAACAATTGCAGCTAAGACATGATTCTAAACAGTCGAAAAATAGGAATCAACAGACCCTAAAACTAAATCTTGGTACGCAAAAAAGCAAAAACGTAACGAACCTGCCACCCCTCTCCCCTATTCATTCCCCGGATTAAACATTCGGAGGAGAGAGAGAATCCCTTGCAAATGGTTCAGTATTGGTAAAATTTTATAGGTGAAAAATTATCATTTCCTAGATGATCTAGTCTTTGCCCCTTAGGCGCTTAAAGTACGTGCACACACACTGCGATAAGATTTAGCATCCGAAAAATCGTATTTAATCCTTGCGGTAGGTCAGGAAATCGTATCCGACAGCGAAAATCGGACTGTCGGTGCAGGCAGTGTTGCCATACTGGCGGATTTTACGATCGACTGGCAGATTTTTTAGTTGTTAGTGTATATGTAATCCAGCTGTACTTGTGTAAGTAATGGCGACAAGGTAAAAGCTTAACGCTAAATGTAATAATAATAATAATTAAACAAAATTTGATTCTATTGACAATCCAGTTTTTGGAGATTTCTTGCTAGTTTTGGTGGAAAAAAAATTGGCGAATTTTTTGTATTTCTTGGATCACGAGCTGGCAACATTGGGGGGACGTACCTTTAGACAAATCTATTACGTAATTATTACTAAGGTAATATCAGACAATTAGGTTGAAGCCAGCACGCTCGCTGTATAGTTTGTCCAGGGTCCACGATGGAATTGATGGGGAGTATAGAATTCTGGATTGGTCTTCTTCCAATAGGCAAAGGTTACCCCGATTTTTATGGTACTTGCCTTCCTGCCATGGGCCAAAGACCAATCACTTATCCGTTTGTCGGTCTGTCCGTCAGTCTGGTGATCGCGGTCTAGGTTACTCCCAGATGTGCTAGGACGATGAAACTTGGCAGGCATGTTAGAGACCCGACAAAACTAACTTGGAAATAGTCACTTCCCCAATCTGAACACCGTGGGGTGGGGGGGGGAGGGGGATCCGGAATATTGACGTATTTAGAACTTTTGAATCGGGAATCTGATCTTAATGAAACTTAACATTTAGAAAGATCTCGTCTCTCAGATGTCAAACTTCAAGTACGGAACGGATACGGTGAATTTGGGGTGAGTTGGAGGGGGGGCGGAAATCGTGTGAGATGCTCAGAGTTGACGGGTCGGGATGAAACTAGGTGGAAAGAACAAGCACAAGCCCTAGGGGCACAGTTGACCAGACCGGACCGGATCCGAGCACTGTGGGGGGCAAGGAGGGTTCCAGAATTCCGATGATCCCGAGTTACGATGCTTTCACTTGTTCTACAACGATGAAACTTGGCGGGTGCATCGGGGACTCAATAATTTTAACTTAAGAACAATCATTTTACCGATTTGACCACATTGGGGGGGGGGGATGTGGAGGGAGCTGAAATCTGGAATCTTGAGATATGTCCTAGATATGTACAACTTTTGAACGGGTGATCGGATCTTAATGATACTTGAACTTCGGAGAGATCTCGTGTCTCAGATATCCCACTTCAAGTCCGGACTGCATTCGGTCACTCTGGGGGGAGTTGGAGGGGGAAACCGCAGAAATCGTGTGACATGCTCAGAGTGGATGGATCGGGATGAAACTTGCTGATAAGAACAAGCACAATCCCTGTTTACATAGTTGACAAGACGGACAGGATCCGAGCACTGCGGGGGGAATTGGAAGGAGGGCTGCGGAACCCCGATGATCCCGACTTAAGATGCTTATACATGTGCGAGGACGATGAAACTTGGCAGGCATATCAGGGGAATTTAAGAACAGTTGTTTCTCCAAATTTAACCATCCTGGGAGGAGTGGAGGGAGTAGGAATCTGTAACCTTGAGGTGTGTCCAACGTTTGAACGGGTGATCGGATCTTAATGAAACTTGATATTCGGAAACAAGTCATTTCTAAGATGTCCCATTTCAACTTCGGACACTATCCGATAAGTGGAAAAAACAGTTTTAAGAAACCATACAATCTTTAAGATCCCCAAGGGCCCATGATGGTTTGTGCCTCAAATATTTTGCCTCTAGATTCATTTTTAAACCGCTTAAAGTGTGTATCTTAACTGCAAAGTGGAAGAAAGTACTTTTCGAAGTTTGTACTCTTAGAAACTTTTTGAGAGACGCGGACCGGAACGGCGAACTGTGTGGGGAGTTGGAGGTGGTTTTACGGAATTCCAGTGATCACGAGTTAAGCTACTTCGAGATGCATTAGGACGATGAAACTTGGCCGGCATTTCATGGACCCGATCACATTGGCATGGAAGTAGTCTCTTCCATCTTCGGGGGTGTTGAGGGACGGGGAATCCGGAATGCTGTTTCGTGCATAACTTTCGAATGGGTGATGAGATTCGAATGGAACTTGATCATTAGGACGTGTTTCTGACCAAACTATACAGTTTACAAGGCGGCTCTTCATTCATATCCCAGTACAAGAACGACCCAACCACCCTCCTCAAGCTTAAATACATGCTAACAAGCTTGCAATTGCCATATGAGCTTATAGCTCTTGTTTTGTATAGGGGCAGCCATTCGCAAGCATTCAGCAGCCCAGCTTTGGCGTTTGTCTCCCTTCCTCCTGCTCCGCTGAAGACATCACGAACGCTATGACTGGAATGACTACTGGAAATACCTCTGTGGGTGGGCTTGGTTTCACTGCAACAACAATGGATGGCTTCTGTTCTGTGGATACCGATCAGCCTTACGCACCTGACGAAGCCGAAGTCGCGATGTTGTAAGCACCCCTTCAGTCCAAGCTCAGCTTCTGGGTTGTGATTGTTCTATTGGTGACCAGCCATCGCCCCGAACCGAGGTCGCTACAATCGGAAAGCTTTAGGATAATACCACGGCGTCTCTTTTACCCATGGTTCACACTGCTGCGATTTCACGCAAAATTCTGCGTCATGTGACATACGACACAAATCTTGCGACAAGCAACGCAGAACTTCGCGTTTTGTCGCAGTGTCGGATGCGTTGAAATATTTCAACTGATCCGACATAACGCATGCGATTCTTGAGGGAAAGAAAAGAAAAAACAAAGACTAGTTAATTTTCAAGACTAAAAATTACTCTACCTTGTCTGACTGTAATCCTAGGATGACTGAATGCAAAATATCTTCTGAATAAACTTGTATTACCCTTTTTTCAACAATATGACATATGGGGTTTGACTGAAAGTTTCCTAATGATGGGTGGTATTTAGATGGGTAATCTCCCAGCATCTTCAGACTCTGTTTCCCCAAAGGCTTTGTCCTTTTGCAGAATAATCTCGTCGAAAAATTTCGCTTTCCATTTGCGTCTGCGTGGTAGTGGTTCCCACATGCGATTCTGTCGCACGTCGGAACATCAAAGAAAAAATCGTGTAGCACACGAAGCAGCAGTGTGAACCAAGGGTTATTCCGTTCTGGCTTAACGTCATGTTCTGCGAAAGAAGGAAGTAAAAATGGTCAGGTCGTGCTATTTTAAATATGCGAAGCACCTGCTCTATCTCTTAAAGTTATCCACAACCACACGCTAACTGATACGTTCTAAGCTTAAGTTTAAGTGTTACCCTTTCCGAAGTTTTCTCGTCTCTTCCGAAGATCATCGATAAGTCAGCAACTGGGCCCAACCAGATCTTCTACCCTGTCTCCTGGCCGAAGATTAAAACATTCTGATTTCAAAATGGCGGGTCAAAACGGAATTACTTAAATACATACTTAAAGTTACGTAATTCAGAGGCAACGAAAAAAATCGGCACAGTTTGACGCGCTTCTGCTTCGCTATAGTTTTTATGGTTTAACGAGTTATATTGGCTAAAGCGTGATGTATTTTCTAGGACAGTCCTCGCCGTTCTTGGTGTCTGTATACTTTGTGGGACCATCCTTGACATTGCGAAGAAGTACAATGTTCCGAAAGATACAGAAGGTAACTGCACGCTTTTAAAGAATATCTCAAACTTAAAAAATACTTACCCTTACCATCCCCGTTATTGTTCGACCTGAAGTGATGTCGCGGTGGTGCTACTACACCCCGCAATGCGCACTTTTGCCGCCGTTAGATAGCTTTACTCCCCTGCAGTTAACTGTTCTAAATCTTTTATACTGTCATGTCTTGACGTATTTTATTTACCTTAGGCGTGTTCTCGCCGTTCCCCGAGGACTCCTCGGGGAATCGAAGGGAACGGCGAGAATAGAGGGAGTCACTCCACGCGGACTCTGCGTACGGAAAACAACAAGTAAACGGGGAATGCGTCCAAGTGGATTTTCTTCTAAAAATAAATATGCAATTGACGAAATTAGTTTGGATTCACTTCGTTTTTGGTTTTGTTTATTCTAATTGTTTTTCATTAATTTTACATTGCACCCACACCAGCAAAAATTGACTCCCCTATGAATCTAAAAGGGAGTCCTTTTTGATGCCGGTGATGATAATCGGAGCATTCCCCGTCCACGGGGACTCGCGAGAATACGGGGAATCAGTCCCCGGGACAAACAAAAACGCGGGGACTCCTACAAGTGGAGTCATCGGGGAATGGCGAGAATATGCCTCTTTTGCTCACCATGACCTCATTTCATCATGACAAGTCACTTCTTCTTCAGGCTTGGGCTTGTTAATAACTCTTTGTATCACTGAAAACAGAAACTCATAACCGAAGAGAAAATTGAAGAAAGGGCCGAAGTGGAGGTCATCTCTTATAAAAACGGCCGAAACCCTATCGAAGAAGAAGATAACTTTTGTGTCTATACGGAGCAGGGTCATTCTATGCCTAAGGGGGAACGGTAGTCGAAACTCCTTATTGCAGATTCAGAATGGGTTTTGGTCGGTGAACAGGTAAAAGTCAAAGGACTCCCTCTGTGCGATATTTATCTATATCTCAGGGGTCATCAGAGGGTATTGGGTCGAGAAATTGACACTAAATTACATTTGAATGACTTTTTGGGTGCTGCTTTTTCGCAGTCATTGAAGTACCTGGAGCAACGAGTTCGCTAATTCACTTTTCGAGTAAAACGTCACTTATCGTCAAGTAACAGCGCCTAATAGACAAACATTCAAAATCTTCGAAAATCTGAAAAAATGTCGAGTGACAAGGCTGAAAGTTGCTGTGGGATCCCGAAACGTAGCAAGAACAAAGGTTTCGATGGGGTCCCAAAACTGTAATATTTGATCCAGAAAGTTTAGTCTTGTCTTCGCCAGATCCAGTCTTCGCCAGACTCGTTAAATTTATTATTAAAATCTATCTATTAGCCAAATAGCTGATCATATGAGAAATCATATTCAGATATGGATTCAGCATATGTGTTTACCCCTAGATGTCATATCTATTTTGACGAAACTGATCGATACATCCTACATTCCTTCTGACGAATTTCCGGTTTTCCGGGTTAACTGCTTAGCCAGCAATAAAATAAAGCTAAAAAACGAATTTAATGTATCTCCTTACCCCTATATCGTCCCATCTAATCAACTTCAAATACAATTTTACATATAACAAGTAAAAACAAGTCAAATAAAACTTTTGCTTTAGCAAATTTTCCGATTTCGGTCGGAGTCTGGGAGAACTACTGGTCGGGGTAGAAAATTCTTGTCACATAGTGGTCAGCAAACTTCTTACCTCTAAATCGAACATCTAATCAACTTCAAATAAAACTTTTACTTTTAACAAACTTTCCGGCTTTGGCCGGATTCATGGCGAACTACTTGTCGGGCGAGAAAATGGTTGTCATAATCGTGTTGATCGTGTCTGTCTGTCGGTCCATTGTTCTCGAGTTAGGATACTTCCATAAGTGCTAGGACGATGAAACTTGGCAGGCGTATAAGGGACCCGACCAAACAATTTGGAAGTAGCCCCTTCCCCAACCCGACCACCGTGGCTGGAGGGAGGGGGAATGCGGAAATGCGCTGTTGTCTCAGGGTCAGATTCCGCCGGGAATCCGGCCAAAACCGGAACAACAGTTTTGTATAAAGGTCATTAGAGATCGATGTATGGGGTAAAGATCATTTTCTCGCTGGACAAATAGTTCAGCCGGAATCTGGCCAAAGTCAGAAAATTTGCTAAAAGTGACAGTTCGTCTGAAGGTGAACCGTTTGGCCGTATTTTTTCCAGAAAACACCACTAAGGTGCATTTATGTTTATTTTCAGACGGCTGATTATTAATTACTAATAAAATGTCTAAGCAGTCTGACAGACCAGATCTCTCTCTAAATGGCCCGATTGTCTGGATAAAATAGTCCAGAAGTATTAAAATTTGTGGGATCCCATCTCATCGAAACCTTTGCTCTTGTTTTAGTTGTATTAATTTCAGCCACGCTGGTCTTAAGAAAAAAAACACACACGGGGATGTTCGTAACTCTAGTAGACCAACTGTATTTTGACCACAGAATGGAGGGTCACTGGCATATGAATTTTGTACCTTAAAATTTTCAACCTAATCACTCCATTCATTGGATGCGTATAGGCATGCCTCAAAAGTTCCGGATTCCCCCTTCCGGCTACCGCTTACGTGAAACAATCCAGTTTTGGCACATGAATACGTCATCAAGAGTGTCTTATTTTACCAACCTAGCAAGTTTTCACTTCCGGAAATTTTCCGATGCCCCTCCAGCTTCCTCCATGTACCGAGGTCAAATCAGTTCCGGACCCTGAAAGGATCCTGTAGAATTTTAATACTGCAGTGGCGTGTACTTATCTTCCTCTTCTGACTTGTCCAAATCTTTCTATGTTAAAACTTCTTCTTTTAATTCGATGAGTGGCTGTGCAGATATAGGTAATACATTATAGATTGATCGTATATGATTCAATTACCCTGTTCAGGTGAGCTCAAAAGAGCAAGATAAATTAATTTTAAGTCTGTTAAACGCTTTCGGTCTAATAACTCTAAAAATCTCTTAGGCATAATAAACATAGGTGTGTGTTTAGGAGTCGGTTTACCTCGCATGTATCTTTTTCAGGATCTTTCTTTCGAGTCTTCCAGTGCTTCTCCGTCTTAACCAACGGTTCAAAACTCCTGTCTACCAAGTCTGGTGGAGACAACTTGAGCTGCATTCACGGTCTAAGATTCATAAGCTTCACGTGGGTCCTTATAGGTCACGCATACTCACTGACCAATTTTCCAATTGCCAACTACGGCCTCCTTATAGACGTAAGTCTGTTACTTGTGATATCTCTAACGGAATCTCATTGCTTTTTACTTTTGACGGTAAGGCTCTTGGACCTTTAGACGTCCTATCCAGTCATTTCCTGGTAAGGGATTTGACAGGAAAACCTTGCCTGTCAGCTACAGCCAAATGGATTTAGAACCTCGTGGCAAAGTTTCGTGTTATTTTTTGACAAATGATCGTCGTCGTAAGGCGTAGTCTCACCGTTCCCCGAGGACTCCACTTGAGGAGTCCCCGCGTTTTTTTGCCCCCACGAGCAGGGAATGTTCCGATTATCATCACCATCGTCAAAAAGTACTCCCTTTTAGATTTGGAGGGGAATCAATGTTTGCTGGTGTTTTTGAAATGAAAAATTAATTAATAACAATCAGAATAAACAAAACCAAAAAAAATGATCGATACTAATTTCGTCAAATGCATATTTTTTTTCGTACAAAATCCGTTTTTGAAGCATTCCCCTTGTTCTCACTGTTTTCCGTGTGGAGTGCTCCCTCTATTCTCGCCGTTCCCCGAGGAGTCGTCGGGGAACGGCCAGAATACGCCTTTAGAGAAGCTCTGTTTTCCGGGAAAGTCGAAGTCATGTATCGATTAGCCGTTAAGGTAAGCATTATTTTTCAAATCTGCTCATGATAAGAATAAAAGTAGAATAATTTTGTTTTTTTTACGAAGGGCCAACTAGGGCTGCCCAAACATCCATATAGAAACAAACGCAAAAGACACAATATTAATCAAAAAGGAAAGAAAAATGAGCGAACCCAAGAAGTGACCCTACGCTACCGACCTGTTATGGGTAAATCTCGCCCAAAAAAAGTCCGCCTAAACGGAAGGATGGACAAAAAAGTGGCCCTGGGAGCACCCTAAGGAGCAGATAGTCAGATGCGCGTGTCCTCATTTTAATCGAAACGGAAGATTTCCTACTTAATTCTGGAAAAGATGGGTGGCCAACACCAACAAACATCCCTGAAGTCCTTCATTTAAGGGGAAGAGCGAGAAAGCGCCAAAAAGAGCTGGCCATGAAAGCGCTAAAAAGAACTGTGGTAGAGAACCCCAAAAGAAAAGAACTTTAATTTGAATTTGTTGGCATTGTAGACGATGTTTGGTCCCCAGGTGGGCTGGACGTTGTGATTGATTACCTCCAAAGGTTTTTCGAGGTCATAGACTTTCGTTGTAGCCTGAGATTGCTGCTGGGTCATTGCTGTTGTTTTTTTGTGGTGGGGACAGGTAATTGATCATCAGACATTTGGATGAGTGTTAATTTTCGCTGGCGTTTGTGATAGAAAATGCTTCTGGGAAACAAGAAATCTTTATCAAAGACATACCTGTACCTGTTTCATCATTTCCCTATTTCAGATACAAACGTTTGCTAGTGCCCATAAACTAAAGGAAAGGGAAAGCTAAAAAAAATATATAAAAAAAAACATTGTGAAAAGTCGTAAAAGAGAATCACTGAGCAGGAACAACTCGACGTACTAGGCGTGACATAGTGTCTGTATGCGCGCTCTGGCATCAATTTCGAGGCATTTCACGTCCGCGAGGTTATTGTGTTACTGCTCGGACGTTTCCACCAAAACGGGGAGACAAACTTCCAGCCTAGTTCCATCCACTATCCCTATATTTCGTTTTCTTTCAGCAAGCCGTGAATTCAGTAGCTTTCCAAGTCATCTCCAACGCCTATCTTTCCGTCGACTCGTTCTTCTTCATGACTGGACTTCTGCTGGCATATTTATTCTTGAAAGCGATGAAGAAAACTGGAACGAAATGGGGCCTAACCTCTCAAGTCAATCCTGCCATGCTGATTGTTCATCGTTTCCTAAGGTGATTTTTTGTTACTTACTTGTACTTGTGTCAGGACGCAAGCTGTGCAGCTCTCCCTGGTGAGAGCAGCTGACGGACCGAGGTATGCCATGAATCTCGGTCTTCTCTGAATGGCATCGAGATTCGAATCCAGTAGGGATCCCATCTCCTCCCATGCCGGCGGAAGCCTCCGATGGGCTCGAGGTCTTCCTTGAGGGTGGAGGTCTTCCTGACCTCCCCAGAGTTTCTTCAACCTGGCATCGGGGTGGCGAGCAAAGCTTTCTTCGCCACGGTGAAGTCTTCTCTTCTGCTCACGTGGCCGAACCAGGACAATCGGCGTTTCTTCGCTAGTGAGGCTGCATCGTATTTTTGGGAGGACCGTCTCCTTATTTCGTTGTTGCTGAGACGGTCTCGGAGTGTCAGTCCCAAGATTTTTCGGAGGCATCCACGACCGAACACATTAAGAGATAGGGCCCCGGCAGCTTTTATTGGCCATGTTTCCAACCCGTAAAGAAGGGTGATCTGACCATGGCCTCGTAAACTACAACCTTTGAGTTTCGACTGATGCCTCTACGATTCCATAGACCCTTCTTTAGCTGAGCAAAAACGCCGGTAGCAGCTGATATTCGGGCCAGGATTTCCTCGCTGCTGCTTCCTGTCACGTCCATGAGTGAGCCAAGGTATTTGAACTTATTCAACCTTCTCTATGGGACAATGGGTCAGCTTGATGCCTAAATCCGACGGTTCGTTGGAAATGTACTTTGTTTTTTTTCGGAGCTGATTCTGAGCCCCTGTGGTTCCGCCTCCTTTGATACATGATCCAGCATCCTTGGGCCTGGGCTGTTGAGTCTGAAAGCAAACCGCTGTCATCAGCGTAATCAAGGTCAGTCACGGAGAACTCGGGGCTGACTTCGATGCCCGCATGGTTCTGCATAGCCCTTCAGATAATCAAGTCGATTACGAAGTTGAAGAGAGTGGGCGATAGTAAGCAGCCATGACGTTCGCCGTGAATTTTGTTAGCTCTGAACCTCTGGTTACAGACCCGCAAACTTCTTGCTTTTGTGGGCATGTGTAGTTTTCATACACGTGTAAAAAATGGAATGCGCTGCTTAAGGGCGATTTACGATCGGAAAATATTGGTGAAATCCCTGAGGAGCTAAAGGGTAGATCAGCTGACACAGAAAAGACTGTGTCGAACAAACGCTGTCTACTACAATCGAGGACACACGCCTTCCACCGTCTGTGGGCTTACGAGGTGCATACGCTGTCCGCTGCGAGAGGAGATACGAGGACCCTTTCCACTATATGAGGACATCAGCTATCCATTTCCAGAATACGGATCCCAAGAAGCATTGCTAGGCAAACTATCATATCCATTCAGCGAAGAGATGTTTCTTTGCAAACTGAAAAAAGAGACACTAAGTTCGGGATTTGTGCTGTTTTGAAGAATGAACCGTCATCATAAGTGACCTAGATTCACAAACGCTGGCAAATGCATTGTAATGGATTTAGGTGTGGACGAGTGGTAGGCAATATATTGGTTTCCGGGCCGTGGACTAATTAAGGCTAAAATGTCCGATTCCATCGTGTGAAAATGATTATAAGACGAATGGTCGAAATACCATGTTCGCAAAACAAAAATAATACAACAGTGTCAGAACAATAATTGCTTGCTTTCAAAGTCATTCATTATTTGCTCAGCACGGAACGGAATGCCTAAAAACAGAAGCTTGCTTTAATACATGAGTTAATTTAGATCACAAGGACTGGCACGTCGGAACTATAGGCTTAAATCGTTTAAGTAGCGGGATCAGCTGAATAAAGTCCTATCTTTTCGATTCGAATGGTGAAATCGGGAAATTTACGATTGTCCAACTGACAAATCCGTAACTGGCGGACATTTATGGCTGTTATCTTATTTACAAAACCAAAATGAGTATAAACTAGTTTGGTCAAAATAGACAAATAATAATAATATGATTAAGAACTTCAGTTACAAATTTACCAGTTATAATTCAGCTGTCAATGAGTGCGGACGTAGTATCACCTCCACGTCATGGAAAACCGTTTTTTGGGATCCCAAAATGTAAGTGGAGGGATACCTGTGAAAAGTTGTCCGTCTGTCTGTCTGTCTCTCCGTCTGTTAGCACGATGTTGCACGAAGTTTCGGTCAGTATCATCAAACTAGATGGATCAAATATTAGATTTTTTGGATCCCATCGAAACCTTAGGTCTTGTTGCGATGGAAGGTAAGAACAATATTGTCTGAATCCCTGTTTTGAACTCCATTTCTCGTGCCATGATTGCGGGAATTCAGAATAAAGCTTTTTTGGGATCCCAAAACGTAAGTGGAGGGATACCTATGACATCGCAAAAGTTGTCCGTCCGTCCGTCTGTAAGCACGATAACTCTCGAACGGAACGAGATATTTTGATTAAACTTGGTGTGAGGATGTTTGGGTCAAGAGTAAAGTCGAGTTTAGGGGTGGGGGAGGGGGTTTAAATTAAGGGGCACGCAAAATATTTTTAAATAGCTAATGGGACAGTCGATTATGAGGTAAGAAGACAGGCTGCACACGATGGTGGAAATCATTTTCTCGCCGGACATGTAGTTCGCCCGGAATCCGGTCAAAACCGGAAAGTTTGTTAAAAGTAAAAGCTTTATTTGAAGTTGATTATATGTTCGACTTAGGGGTACGAAGACATGCTGAATCCGTGTATGACAGTCATTTTGTACCCGGACATATAGTTCGCCCGGAATCCGTCTGGAGCCGGAAATATTTTAATTTGAAGTTGATTAGATGTTCGATATTGGGGAAAGAAGAAATGCTGAGTGAGACGTTGAGTTCGATTTTAGTTTATTTTTTTTTGCCGGACAGGTAGTTCCGGAATTCGGCCGATACCGGGAAGTTCGCAGAAGTAAGGCAGGAAGTTTTCATCAAAACAGATATGACTTATAGGGGTAAACACAAACATGCTGAATCCATATCTGAACTTGGTTTTCTCAGATGATTAGCTTTTTGGCCTTAATCTGTTTCTGAATTTTAATAGTAAGAATTTTCAAGGAGTCTGCTGGCGAAGACTGGATCTGGCGTAGACAAGACCCAATTGTCTGGATCAAATATTGAATTTTTGGGATCCCATCGAAACCTTTGGTCTTGTTGAGTCATGCATACGAGTTTTCTTAGCGCGACGAAATTTTTGCCGCGAAAGAATTACGAAGCGGTTGGTTAAATCCATTAAAGTTTAACCGAAAAGGGCTAGGATACGACAGTCTAGTTACCCATCACTTGTTCGCTCAAATAATCTTGAAAACCCGATGAAAAAGCGTTAATTTGTTTTTCTGATATTTCCAAATAATCGATTATCCCATTGTGCTTGCCGCTCTTCCCGTTTTTGTGATATCTCTATGGTGCCTGGAACATTTGGCAACAACACCAGCAGCAAACGAGTAAAGAAATTGTGTATCAAATAAACAAAGAAGTGTCTGCAGTCTGCAGTGCCAAAAGCTAGTGCTAGCTAGTGAGGTGTCTTGTGTAGTGAGAGTTTAGTGATTTTCGCAGGCGAATTGTGGACGGATTCACCATGGGAAAGCGTCCACATTCCCAACGTCCCTACTGAAGACTACTGTGGACAGAATGAAAATCCCTAATGGGTGTTGTAATAATTCAATGTGTTTGAATCTAAGATGTAAAAATAAGTTGGCTGTTCAGTTAAACTTTAAGCTCCGTTGACAAGCATGCCTACCCCAACACAGATGCCTAGGCACGGGCCTAGCATCACCGTTCATATCCGTGCCTAGCCACAGATTTTGGGCCTGGCACGGAGTTCTATGCTCTAGAACTTGATACCTGGCTAAGCCGGGACATGTGCCTAGGCACCTGTGATTGACTAGGCATGCTTGTGAACGCGGCTTTAAATCTTATTTTAACCTTAAGCTGCCTCGTTATGTTAGTGCTACTGAGCTGTGTTCTGATTTTCGGTTGCCAACGTTCGATCAGCTCCACGTTTCTGCTCGTTGTTCTTTGCGTGAGCGTCTCCTGGCATCTGATAATGAGCTTGTTGATGTATTATGTGCCCCTCTCTTACGCCTTTCGTTGCCAATATGGCAAAAGTTGTATGAGCCTCATGATATGGGCTAGACTACCGCTGTACTTTGCTTAACTTGTTGTTCCTTTTGTGTTATTTTTCTATAGCCGTTTGGCTGGATTAAAATTATTGTATTGTATTGTATTGACATCGCGAAATATTTCCAAACGAGTGCGACAAATAAGGTAATCCTGGCGACCTTATTGGGACCTTAGAGGGATACCTATGACATCGCAAAAGTTGTCCGTCCGTCCGTCTGTAAGCACGATAACTCTCGAAGGGAATGAGATATTTTGATGAAACTTGGTATGAGGATTTTTTGGGTCAAGGGTGAGGTCGAGTTCGTAGATGGGCTCTGTAGCCCTATATTTGGGGGTGGGGGAGGGGGTTCAATTTAAGGGACAAGCAAAATATTTTTAAACAGCTAATGTGATAGTCGATTATGGGATAAGAAGACATGCTGAGCACGATAATGACAATTATTTTCTCGCCGGACAAGTAGTTCGTCCGGAATCCGGCAAAAACCGGAAAGTTGGTTAAAAGTAAATGTTTCGTTTGAAGTTGATTAAATGTTTGATTTAGGGGTAAGAAGACATGCTTAACACGGTGATGAAAATCATTTTCTCGCTGGACGAGTAGTTCGTCCGGAATCCGGCAAAAACCGGAAAGTTGGTTAAAAGTAAAAGTTTCATTTGAAGTTGATTAAATGTTTGATTTAGGGGTAAGAAGACATGCTGAGCACGATGGTGAAAATCATTTTGTCGCCGGACAAGCAGTTCGTCCGGAATCCGGCCAAAACCGGAAAGTTGGTTAAATGTAACAGTTTCATTTGAAGTTGATTAAATGTTTGATTTATGAGTAAGAAGACATGCTGAACCCGATGGTGAAAACCATTTTCTCGCCGGACAACTAGTTCGCCTGTAATCCGGCCAAAATCGAAAAATATGTTAAAAACGTAAAAGCTTTATCTGAACTTGATTAGATGATATATTTAGAGGTAAGTCAAAATTTTATTTAAAGTTGATTCGATTTCTTTATAGGGATAAGGAGATACGCCGGCTTCGTTTCTGAATTATTTTTTTTTTGCAGGATTAGTAGTTCGCTCGGAATTCGGGCGAAACCGCAAATTTGGCAGTAGTAAAGCAGGAAGTTTTGGTCAATATCGTCAAAATATATATGGCTTATGGAAGTATAAATAGGTAGATAGAATATCTGAACTCGGTTTTCTCTGATGATTAGCCTGGCGAAGACAAGACCGAATTGTCTGGATCAAATCTTAGATTTTTGGGATCCCATCGACAGCTTTGGTCTTGTTATTTTTGACCCGTCATTTTTCAACCGACAGAGGTCCAAGTGTGCGGCGACGAAATGGGACCCTGCGTACTGTCGAAAGTGCAAGATATGTGCCGAAGGTGTGATTGATCTTTCGAGCGTGTTCATGTTCAAGTTATTTTTATTTAAAAACTTAAATATACACAACTAAAATAATATTAACATAGAAAAAAAAAATCTATCTATTAAGCAAAATCCCAAGGGCTCTATGGCCCCTTGGCTGGGAAACAGCTATTTTTATAATAAAATAAAATAACTCACCAGGTGTTCTCGCGAATACAACCGACCTCCACATCACCACGCAACAAAATAAAAAAAAAAAACAAATAAATATAAATAAACAAATTCATCGAGAGCCAACACCAACATCTAATTTTTTTTGAGCTATTAAAACAAAACAACCGTATTCAAACTTAATAAATTTTTTTCTATAAATTCAATTTTCTTCTCAAATTTCAACCAATTAACTACTATTTTCCGACAGTAATCTTTTAAGATGTTTTGTGACGATTTCAATGCTTCAATGTCGGACGTCTTAGTCTTTAATGATCGAGAAAAAAGGGCAGACCAATCCAACTTGGTAGTTATATCTCCGACACAATCAATCACTTACATTGGTGTCACCCTAGGAAGTACCCTTAAAGCTCGGTCTATACTTGTACAGAACGCAGAGGAGAAATTTCATGTCAATAACGTTTTCATCGTGACAGACAATGTCCATCTTTCGCTTAGTCTGCTAGCTAAACTCTACAACGCTGTGGCGTTACCCCACGTTTTATATTTGGCTCATTTTTCGAGCAATCTCAAGTCCGGTCGCTTTATTTTCGTTACCTATAATACTTACGAAAAATGCCACCCTGGACACACAACAGATACCTAGTAGGAAAATTCAGCTTGTTAGAACCCAATGAGGCTGTAGACACTGATTAACTCGCCCTCTGAGTTTTTCTTCCTTTTTAGTGCTGTATATATTTTGTCATTAATCGCTAATCGTCTTGTCTCTCTATTGTTCTTTATATTTTCTTTCGTTTGTTCCGTTATGTTCAGTTTGAATGTAACGGGCTATAAAGAATATACGTACATAAATACAAATGAAAATTAAAGTCATGGTATAGCCTACTGCTAAGTAGTCTTCTTTTCTATACTTTACGGAAAGAAGGGTACACGAACGGCCGTAAGGATCGAGGTACAGACGATTTTGGATTTTGAAGAACATCCAGATAATAGTGCGAACACACGATCATGATTTCCCAGCCGGATTTCCTGCACTTTCATCATCAAGTTGAAAAAATTTCAACTTTTTCATATGGAAGTGATGATGGTGCCCAAAATCCGGGCAGGAACTCCAGACCGGGAGCACCCAACCCTGATCGTGTGTTCGCACTTTAAGTTTATTGTGTTTCCAGAACCTATTATACGATTTCACTTTCGTCATCTTGCCAGAAGGTCTTTTAGTGAGAACTGCAATTGCAGTTTTCCTCGTGTCTGTAGTTCAGTTTCAGTTGGTATAAAATAGGTCGATGTTTTTGTTAAAGTATTTACATAATTGTGTTGCGAAGCAACACTTCGATTTTATCGTGTTTTTTCCTAGTCTGCCGATTATGCTGAGTGCTAGGAGATGGTAGGCTTATTCACTTAAAGAAGCTTGAAAATGCGGCCATAATGCGTTACTTCGTTGCACCACTATTCAAGAATACTCGATTTTCAAAAGTCGAATTTCCTTATCTGATTTGTATGCTATATATGCTTGTATCTGTGTTTTATTCCCGAAGAAAATGATTTACGAAAAAGAAGTGTTCACACCTTCCGTAAGCTTCAAACCTTCATGTACTGACACGCCGCGTCTGAACTAAGATTGAATTTTTCTGCGTCATAATTTTTCTCTCATCCTTTGCGTTGTCAGGACGACCGTAGATATTCTGAACGTCATCGAGTCAAGTTCAAGTTCAATGGGCTTATTAACAAATACAAAATAAATCATACATAACCAAAACACTCAGTCTATTTCTGGACGCCGAGAACCACAATCATTACATTTTACACATAATACGCAGAGTGATCACTGTTCCTACTCTCAGACACAACCTTGCTCTCAAAAAAACAAAACAAAAAATAACCAATTACCTTCCTGCACCATACCCATCTAGAGCAAATAGTGAAAAATAAAAAGATCCCTTAACACAATCCAAAATATGCAGTGTATTCAAAAAATGATACAAAAGTAAGTCGGCTTTTCAGTTAAATTTTAATCGTGTTTCTACTTGCGAGTGGAAAGCTCCGTTCTAGCAGGCATGCAGGCAGGCACTAGTTTGAGAATGGAGCCGTTGGAGGTGGACTAGAACTGAAATCCCTAAGACTTCCGAGAGTATCCTGGCCGCTGCACCAGAATATTTTCTCCGAACAATGAATATAAATATTGACAAAAAGAAAAAGAAGATTTTCCCATGGGTCCGAAAGTCCACACATCTGCTTTTACTGGCTATTTCTGTTCTTGTTTCTCTCCACCCTCTTCTCCGCGCTTGGGGTAAAGGCAGAGAAGTGATATCACATGCTCATTCTAGACTTTAAAATGTTATCTCAGTTCAAATAAATTGGAGCTTGACCTTTGTACTTTTCTAAGTGGTGGTACTAGAAAGCTGGACGAAGGCAAGAAATAATTTTGAACTAAGACGGGTAGACATATGCTTTTCACCGCTCATTGATAGCCTTGATGATACCGATGATGAGTTGATCAGAGTACAACCAGTCAGAGACGTTACAAGCTAAAAAAAAAAAAAATTTGGGGGGGGGGCAAGGCATTTACGGACTAGCTGGTAATTTTTACCGACTGTTTTGCAGAAAGACGACTGTTTTCAAGAAAAAATTACAGTTTTGAAAAAAAGTCGACTGATTTTCAGAAAAACCGACGGCGCTTTTCACCGTCACGGTTATTTTTTACCGACTTGCCGACAACATTAGGGGAGAACGTCCCCCCTCCCCTACCCCCAGTCGTGACGTCCTGTAACAGGTGTTTATGTTCAAAAATTCCTTTCTGAGAATACGATTATCAAAGCATTTTATTTTGATTTTAGGTTGACGCCAGGTTATGCCCTGATAATTGGATTCTACGTCACCATCTGGCCTAAACTAGGTGACGGCCCAGGCTGGTATATGGTGGAAAATTATGCTGCGCAGTGTGAAGCACAATGGTGGGCCAACCTGCTTTACATACAAAACTTCGTCTATGAGTCCCAAGGGGTAACTAGCTTATTTTTGTCTTGTTTTTATTTATTTAAGAAACAAACAAGGTTTATTTATCTCTTTAAAGGACCTGTCTGACCTCTAATACTAACGTAACCTCCTTCCATAATTACTAAACCCGGAGACCCCAATTTCGTACGGTACACTCTAACCCCTCTAACAAAACCACGCTGATTTTCTCACTTGCCGTGTTTTGGTACCTTCGATGTGTATCACGCTGTACCAGCGAGTTCGGTACGTCCTGATGTAATAAGATGATGAAACTCGGCAGCAATATGAAGGATCCGAATAGACCGACATGAGAATAGTCGTTTGCACGATTCGAACATCGGGGGGGGGGAGTGGAGGGATGGGGAATTCGGAATCTAGTGACATTTATAACTTTTGAAAGGGCGATTGGATTTGAATGAAACTTGGCAAGTGGAAAAAGCTGTTGTCTCAGATATTCCATGTCAAGTCCGGACCGGATCCGATACTTGGGGGAGAGTTGTAAGGGGGCACCGGAATCTTTGTGAAACGCTTAGTGTCGAGGGTTCGTGATGGAATTTCGTGGGAAGAACAAGCATAGGTATTAGATACGTTCTTGACGGAACCAGATCATGTCGGGACTCTTTGGGGGGAGTTCGAGTGGATTTCCCAGAATTCCGGTGATCGCGAGATAGGATACTTCCAGATTTGCTAAGGACGATAAAACAAGGCAGGTATATTAGTGACCCGACCAAATAGACTTAAGGATCCGACACAATGTCCTAGGAAGATTTCCGTTCCTGGATCCGACCATTTTTCGGGGAGTAGAGGGAGGGGGAATCCGGAAATTACTGAATTCCGTAAATTGCGAAAAAAAATGGTCCGATTCAAGTGAAACTTTATGGGTGAAGAAACTGATGACCTAAATATTCAAAGAATGTGTACGAACCCATGCGGTCATGGTTGGAGGAGTTGGAGGGGGGGGGGGGGGGTCCGGAAACTTTATATAGTGACATGCACTAAAACCAAAGGGATGGGCAGAATGGAATATGCATATTGGACAGTACCAAGTTTATGCGGCCTAGATTTGCCATTTGGCGTCCGAACCGGATCCGACCATAGCAGGAGGAGGATGAAGTAGGAACCAGATATTTGCAGATATGCTCTGATTGGAGTTGAACTTGAAGGACGGGGAGAAAAGAGTTTGTGTCTGAGTCTTATTCGGCCACAGTAGGGGAGAGTCCCGGAAATATGGAAACCGGAAACTTGGAAAGTAGAGAGATTGTCTGCCTCAGATGACATATTTTAGGGTCTGGACCGGATCCGAGCACGATAGGGAGGGATATAGGAATTCTCGGAAAAATGCTCAGATTCACTTTCTCGCTTTTCACACCACCTATTCGTAACTAGCGCCATATGAGCTCGTAGCTCTTGTTTTATCACCGTTTGTTCACATCAGAGAAATGTGTTTTTAAGTGACCATTGCTTTTGCACGTAAGTATAATACCAACCGACCCAACCGGACCGGATCCGAGCACGGTGGTTGCCATGTGCAAGTGCCATATCAGCTTATAGCTCTTGTTTTAATTAAAATTGTGCTAACTTATTTACTTATTCTTTACCAGCCTAACAAAGTGGCCACTGGCCACGCAGATTCAAACTCTCGAGCCACTCATGATCAATCTTTCCCAGCCAATTCCCTTTCCACTTTTACCAGCCCAACCACACCTCAATCTTTTCTTCAGTTTCATTTTATCTTATTTTCTTGGTCTTTTCCATACATACATGATGTACCCGTCACCAGGAAACGCACCATTCGTTCTTTGGGTTTGAAGCTTCACAACCCTCTTTCTATCGTCGAGACTGGACGACATCGAGACTTTTCAGCATAAAACGCCTCAAAATCCTAAGTAAAAATCAATTGATTCTCAAGATATTCTATCGTTTCATGCGTCATACTATGAAGTTCCGCTGGAACAGAAAAAATGGGGCAAAAAAGATGCTGAGAATCTGCAAGAAGTTGCCCATAATCCCATAAAGCCTGCTGAGATTACAGGTCAATCTGCCGACAATATCGGTCGGTAAGGATGTCGAGAATGCCCAGGAATGTGACGAGAATTCAAGAAAAACTTGTAACCACACAAAAACAATACCAAAAGTTTCGATCGGATCCCAAAAATTTAATATTTGATCCAGACAATTTGGTCTTGTAGATATCCGGTCTTCGCCAGACTCCTTGGACATTTTTACTACTAAGATTTAGGAACAGAAGAAGGTCAATGGCTAATCATCTGAGAAAACCAAGTTCAGATATGGATTCACCATGTGTGTATTTTCCCATAGGCTATACGTCATATCAATTTTGACGAAATTGATCAAATCTCCCTGCCTTACTTCTGCTAAATCTCCGGTTTCGACCGGATTCCGGGCGAACTACTTTTCCGGCAAAAACTAAAGCTCGAAAACAAATTCAGCGCATCACCTTACCCCTCTATTAGATAAAATTATTTTTTTTTGCGCTAAACGCCAACGGACATAGCAAATACATATCGAAAAAAACAAACAAAAAAAACACCAACACACAGAAAAAGTATTAACTCCTATAGGCACCTATTCCTATGGGCCAGGGCTAACCTGCGGAACCTCAACAGCTCTTTTATGTTTCCAAAACAGTTATTCTCCATTACACCACACATCCATTTTTCATATATTCCCCTTCCATTCACTCCAAAAATGTCTAACTTAAGTTCAGTCAGACTTTCGCATTCACGCAATAAATGTTTTAAATTCTCATCCATGCTACCACACATCAGACATGAATATATATCGAAGATCTAATCAACTTCTGATAAGAATTTAAGTTTAAACAAATTTCCCTGTTTCAGCCGGATTCCGGGCGAACTATATGTCCGGGTGGAAAATGATTGTCAAAAGCATTCAGCATGTCTTCTTACCCCTAAATCGAACATCTAACCAACTTCAGATAAAACTTTTACTTTTAAAGGACACCTGCATGAAGAGTACCAAGTATCATCCCTATCTGTGTGACTTCCGCTAACATTGCCTGCAGAAAACTCAATCCAAATACGAAACAGTGTTTCCAAGCTATGATTTTTGCTCCATTTTGCATCTGTCCTTATTTCAGTACCGAACAATTTTAGAAATGAAGAAATGTCTCGAATCAACCCTCCTTTTGGAATATTTTTAACCACTTAAGCCCAAACGTATATCTAGAAGAAATTCCAATACGATCTGGCCAGCGCTGTACAACATTTGAATGAATTGCGCTTTTTTTCTTGGAGTCTGCATGTGCAAACCTCCAGAAAGAACACCCCTATTTGGTAAACGTCACGCTCAGGAGGAAGAATGCTCTCCGTGGCCATGTCTGTACATACATTCTTCATGGTGTGTTCAAGTATAGTTTCATTGTTCAGGTGTCCTTTAACTAATTTTCCGGTTCCGGACGGATTCCAGGTGAACTACTTGTCCTACAAGAAATGATTTTCGCATGAATGTTCAGCATGTCTTCTTATCCCTAAATCGAACAACTTATCATTTGTTTATAAAACTTTTACTTTTAACGGTTTTGGCCGAATTCCGGGCGAACTACTTGTCCGGCGAGAAAATGCTTTTTATATTCGTATTCAGCATGTATTTTTACCCTACATCAAGTATCTCATTAGCTGTTAAAAAAAAGTTTGTTTGCCAGTTAATTTGAAACCCCTGCCCCACCCCTAAATGTGGAGCTACAAAGCCCATCTACGAATTCGGCCTTTCCCTTGAACCAAAGAGTCTTCAGACCAAGTTTCATCAAGATATCTCGTTCCCTGCGAGAGTTATCATGCCTACAGACGGACAGACAGACGGGCGGACAGACAGACAACTTTTACGAAGTCATACAGGTATCCTTCCAGGGATCCCGAAAAAAGGGTGCCAAAAGTTCTGAAAGAAATGTCGAGAACTGAAAAAAAAAAAATCCGTAAAGGTTCTTAACGATGCAAAAGTTGCCGATAATCCCTTAAAACCAGCCAGGAGTACATTCAGGAACGCCGAGAATGTCGGTAGGGATGCCAAGAATCCAGGAAAAAAGTTGCAACCAAAAAATAAAAAAAAAGAGGGTGCCTGATTGTGGTTTCAAATTTTTCTTGGATTCTCGTTATATTCCGGGCATTTTCGGCATCCTTACGATACTATCGGCTTTAGGGAGTTATGGGCAACTTCATGCATATTCTCGGCATCTTTTTACCCGACCTTGTGTCGTAACTAAACTCCACATTATACTATCAATAAACGCTTCTCGACAAGTTTGACACAGGGAGTCCCCCTGAGAGAAAAAGTAAGAAAGATATTGAACTTTCCAAAAAATATCTTTACATTTGTCGGTTGAGTTCTTTGCAGAAGTCTGATTCCCCGAAGACTTTCTTCCAGCATCCTATATTTTCCAAATTACGCCTAGCTTCGACACGAAGTATGCGGTCATCTCTGCTTGTTTCATGGTTTTAACAGATGATAAAGCTCCTAAACTGTTCTTGTTGATACTAATGATATCTTACCCATCCGCCTAAAATTAAAGCGATCCTAGAGAAAAAGGGATAATAAAGGGATTCTCAGTTTTTCTACTATCTGCTTAACCAAATAGCTAATTTTGTCACTGTACATTTTATAATTTTATCACTAGCTAATTTGCCTTGACATTTCGAGCCATGAAATAAAAAATCCCGCCTAGAGTTGTTTGTCCGATTTGGGTTGCAGTCCGTCCTACTAATTGACCTACCTTGTCGGTCGTGGGAACAGACTTGTCAGCCTCACAGACGACAATAGCTGAAACACTGTTTTCAAGCCACAATACCTTCGTGTGATTGCTGGAAAACGTCTAGCTCACCTCTATTTTTCTCAGTGTCTCGTGGTTACGTGGTACCTTGCTGTCGAGTTCCAGATCTTCGTTCCGGCCACGGTCTTCGTCTGGCTGATGTATCGCTACGAACGTATCGGAGTGGCTATGACGGCTATTGTTACGCTGCTGGGATGTGCCTTAGGAGCTTTTTTCATGGCGATTTGGGATATGCCACCGACAAGCTTGATCATTGGGAACGAGTAAGTCCAACCTTTTCCATTCAGTTACAAATTAAAGCTTTTGCTATCAGAAAGCTAGAGGTAACTTAACAAAATATTTTTTACAACTGACTGCGTTAACGGATAGATAACTAATTTTATTGTAGAGATATTTTGGTCCTTTTTGCAGGTTGCCAGATCGTGCTAAAGAAAATAAGCCACGGTCTTTGAAAATTACGCCAAAAATATGACAGAAAAATCTACACCTCCCAAAAACTCAATGACTGTCAACACAGAACCCCAAACGTCTTTCCGGCCTTCGTCGGGACGATTAAAACGACGTAAAAGTAGTCGATTTTTCTGAAAAGTGGTTAGCTTCCCTGAAAAACAGTCGGTTTTTCGTAAATATAGTCAATTTTCACATCTCGCCAAAAAAATACGCCGGTTAAAAAGAAAACCAGCCACGTTTTACGCCACACGCCAGTTGCAAAAATATGTACGCCAGTCTCCGACAAAATCCGCCAGTTTGGCGTAAAATCCGCCAGTTTGGTGTAAAATACGCCAATCCGGCAACACTGCCTTCTTGGCATGGGTCCTTAGTTTCGTTTTGCGTTGCGCCGATACCATGGTATCTGATACCACGGTCTAAGTCGTGTTTGCAGTTTGCGTGGCATCTGGCCGGTTATCGTGGTAACTGATCGCGGTATCTGAAAAAGTCATCTCACTTTCATCAAATTTTGTCAAATTGGTGGGAAAGAAGTTTGGCACTTAGTGATCTGACTGTATATCAGATTTTCCTTTGGGATGACTTCGAACGAGACTTCGAAAAGCGCAATTTCGGCAATTGTCGTTTTTGCAGAGCAACCGTTTATCAGATACCACGGTTAGTGCAAAAATGATTAATTGCAGATCCAGTTACAATGCTGACAGATACCATGGTATCTGCAAAAATGCAACTCTTGTCACGGACGTGTACAGAATTGCAATAATATGGAAAGCGAAGAATGATTATTGAGTGGTTAACTTTAAACAATAATTAAATTATGCAGAAGAATAAAGGAGGTAAATAATAT
This sequence comes from Branchinecta lynchi, assembly GCA_023053575.1. NCBI lineage: Eukaryota > Metazoa > Arthropoda > Branchiopoda > Anostraca > Branchinectidae > Branchinecta > Branchinecta lynchi. Next base: position 5,590,236 of record JAKZAP010000021.1, on the reverse strand, counting down.
CAGAAAAATTAACTAGCTAATATTTATTGTCGGTAATAGATTCTGTAGGTCTAGGGTACTGTTCCTTCGGTATTTTTTCATGAGATAGTTGATTTGATTATGAAGAGCTTGAGGAATATTTTATTTCTGTGGTTGAATCAGAGCAAAATAACACCAGAGAGTAGCGCCAAGACCTAATGCTTTGCAAACGGACCATAATCGTAGCGCCACCCACTACCCTAGTACCCTTATGTCATTTAAAGCGAGACAAACTTGCGGGTTCAGAAATTTCTAGTAAATCCCTGGTGCGGTGTGTACACCCAAGGAAACAATGGCGGCCAGGGTTGCCAAATATTTTGGCCGTGGCCCGAAAGTGTCACTTTTTCAGCCAAAAAGTGCCATTCGGATTTCGTTGTCATTTGCAAATTCAGAAGTGTCACAAAAAGTGTCCCTTTCCAGTTGTTTTCCACTACAGAAATACACAGGGGGCGAGAGCGAAAAGTGTATATTCCTCCATCCGCCTCCCAAAAAGCTAAAAAAAATCACTGTTTACAGCGAAAACGCCGCTGTCGCTCATGACAGGAGAAGGGATCTTAGAGTCAAGTTTTTGCCCACACAAACAAATACAACCTTTAGTTCAGATAAGAAATCAAACTATCACAAAATTTACTTCAATCATGTTTAATAATTCTTCTGAGCAATCAGTGTAAAAAATAACCGAAGCAACCGTTCAACTATTGTTCTGGACAAGACTTGCAGTCACCCATGTGGCTTAGTCGCTAACAGAAATATATATTTCTATAAAATTGTATTACTAATACTCAGGAAAGTTTCATAAAGTGTCATTTTAGCAAAAAGTGCCACAATTTGGCCTGAAAGTATTGAAAGTTTCACAGACTTCACAAAGTGTCACTTTGGCAACCCTGACCATAGCCTCCATTGGAGGCTGGATAATGTTTTTGCAATGTTAAGAATACGAAGTTATCGGAGCTAGCGCTTCTGAACGACTGAATGAGTTTCAATAGGGATGTTCTCTATTTCTAGTGGTGACAGTATCGCTGCTATTCAAGTGTGTGTCAATTCTTGGCGCTACTCCCTGGTGTTATTTTGCTCTGGGTTGAATAATAAAGACAGCCAACAAAAATATTCCTTTTTTTTACCCCTTACTATGTTAGGCTGCCAGGCTTTGGCCTGTGTTTTTGAAGTCTCTAACGGGACGACGTCGAGTACGCTATCTAGGTTAGGAAACAGAGCAAAATAACACTAGAGAGCAGCACCGCTAGCTCCTACAACTTAAAGTTTGAACAGAGCTAAGCAAAGCTACAAGCTCCTCTATTTTTCTGATGTGTGCAGGCCGTATCTTAGCTTTATCAGAAATGACGTCAGGTCTCGGGCTCGTTGCCGTTTTCATCGACTCTGTAACGTCACAGTTCTCATCATGCTCAAGCAGAGCAAAATAACACTAGGGAGTAGCGCCTAGACCAGGCCAAGACTTATATTTTCCATGCTTTGCAAACGGGTCATACTCGTAGCGCCGCCCAGTGCGCCCTTGCGGCATTTAAAGCGAGCCAAGCTTCCGGGTTTCGAAATTTCTAGGAAAACAAAGGTGCGGACTGCCCACACCAAAGGAACAGTGGAGGCAGTATTATTCTTTTGCAATTTTCAGAATACGAAATTATCGGAGCCAGCGTTGGTGAACGACTGAATGAGTTTCAGTAGGGACGTTCTCTGTCGCTAGTGGTGCTAGTACCGCTACTATTCGAATGTGTGTTAAGTTTGTCAAGTCTTGGCGCTACTCCGTAGTGTTATTTTGCTCTGGGCTCAAGCAAGAGACACAAAGGTTCGTTTTTCTAGCAAGAGCCCGGAAAGTAACCTTGCCAAGAAAGACAGAAATATCGCTAGAGTAAAACCAGCTGACGTATCCGTTTAACGCAGTCAACTGTGACTCGCAGACGCAACTGATATTTTTGCAGTTTGGCCTTGCAGATGTTGGTGCCTCCTCGTGCGAGGAGCATATACGCCCCTCATAAAATTCCTCTCAGATTAGTTCCTTTTTGGCCGCTAGGTGCGCTATCGTAAAGAAAACAATACTTCTTGGTATACGTTTATCCAGGTTTTATTTTGTGCTATTTTCAATTCCTGTTAAGCCTAACCATGTTTAAAACTGTTTGAAATGCCTGTATTCCCCTCTTTTTGCTTTACCTAACTCTGTTCTGTCAAGCGTCATCAGTTTGTCACTTCTGGCTTCCGACTTCAGTGCTGAGTGCTGGGAGACTTTTCCACGGGGCTAAGGCGCGACTCGGTATGAAGCGAAAGCCTAACCGCTTATTCACCTGTCAGATAACTTATCCTTAGATCTCACGTGTGATTGTTATTGTTCCTCTAGCGCGTCTGGCGGAAATTCGTCATCGGATTTTATGAATGACGTATATATCACAGAAAAGACGCTAAAGTCTTGTAGCTAAGCTATTGAGCTCTGCGAAGAAAACTGTGCCTGTTGAATAATACGTGATATTTGGACATTTTGGAAAGGTTTTCTAATTTCAGTCAGTTTACTGGTATCTACGAATATGTGGTCGTCTACTACAAAATGTTCTGGTTCAGATATCCTCCTTTCTTTGTTGGGATGTTGGTTGGGTGGATCTTATACAAAGTGAAGCAAGCAGAGTATACGAGACCTGATTGGGTAAGTCTCAGTGGGTATTCCGTATTATATCCAGCTACACTTTAAAACTCCTACATACATATCAATCAATCAATCAATCAATTTTATTCCAGTAAAAAATTACCATACCACAAAGAAAACAAGGAAAAAAGAAGAAGACAAAAAAGAACGAACGCGGCAACAAATGCAAATATCACATGGACAAAAAAGCAAGGATGCCTAACCAGGCTCATAGAACTTCTGACAAATTGGCAGAGAGAGGCGGAGCCAAGGAGAACAAAGCACAAGGATGTAATTATTATCAGATTCAAGTAAACGCTGTTTAAGCGAAGTTTTACACGATAGGTGGAGTTGGGAGAAATTGAGTACACGGAAATAACCTCAGTCGCACTTGCTGATCGAGGTATCTTGTGAAGATATCGAAAAATATCATTATAAGCCACACGCAGCTCACTTATTCCTTGTTTACTGTAGAAGCAAACCAACAAAAGACCAAAAATACTCGTACAGTATGAACGGAAAAGAAAAGTTTTCACTTCTGAAGAGCAAAAAGAAAACTTTCTAAGGAGTAGGTTACCACGTGCATAGTCGTACATGTGTATGTACATCATCGTTTAAGTGTTGATCAAAAAGAAAACCGAGATAACGAAAGTGCGGTACAAAACTCAGTACATTCCCCCCAAGCGTAATTGGAGGGATAAAAGGGGTAGTTGACGATTTTGGTCGAAAAACAAACACACTCGGTTTTCTTTGCATTAAAAAGAATATCATAATCTTCAGCAAATGATTGGAAAGTTAAAAGCAACTTATTTAATGCGCTTAGGCAAGTCGCCAGCAAAACTAAATCGTCAGCATAACTAAGGTTATTAAAACAACGCAGACCAATGTGACAGCCAGGCTGCTAGCACTAAGGCGAATGTTTAGTTCATCCAATACACAATAAACAGATAAGCGGATAACACTCCACCTTGCCTTACTCCATTTTCTACAGAAAAAGAAGAACTTATAACATTTCCCCAACGAACACGAAACCGTTGATTTTTAAACCAAAAAGCCCAAATGCAAAGGTAGACTTGGGGAACACCTCTCTTCTTCAAAACTGAAAGGAGTCTACCTTGGTTTACGCGATCGAACGCTTTGCTCACATCGATGAAACACGCATAAACATAAGTTGAGAAAAGCTAGTAATATTCGACTACACATAGCAGAATAAATATAGCAAATTCGACTGAAAGTCTCCGTTTGTAAGCAAATTGATTCTGCGACTTCGACAAAAAAGTCTCAACACAAGTCAAAATTAAACGCTCAAAAACTTTGGAAAGGTTCGAAGAATAATTTATGTAAAACCCTCTTATTGAGTTCAGCGGAGTTAAAAGAAGATTTCGAAAATGGCACGAACGAAAGCGTTAAAACACAACAAAATAGCTAAGCAAATAACATTCCTTAAAAAGACTGTTACCTTAATGACTCACGATTTATATTAAACGGCGTCTGGAATATTATCACTAAAACAAATGGTTAAGAATGGCAAGATGTGATATTGGTGGGTGTTGTCAAGGATGTACGAGTGGAGTGGGCGGGTCAGTAAACGAAACAGCTAGTTCTATTCTCTGAATACTAACACATATATGAGTAAATAGGCAATGCTTGAACGAATGAAACTGATCTCCGAGCTTGCTCCGAGTGTATATACAAAATGGGAAGGTGATCCAAATCTCTAGCAGGATATAGGTTCTCACGTACGAAGGCTGTTGGTCAGCCTACATTTGCGGGACTTTCGCTGAGGTGGGATGGAACGAGGGGTTGTGCACTGGTGCCACATGATGTATAAGGTCCCTGCCTCACGTGCCTCATGTCTTCCTCACTTGCCTCATGTCTGTCTCACGTGCCTCATGCCTACCTTACGTGCCTCATGCCTGCCTCACATGTCTCATTCTTGCCTCACATGCCTCATATCGCCCGTTCTGTCGACACGTTTAGGGATTCTTGAAAATCTTTTTCAAACAAAAAGAGAAGGAGCTTCTTATCTCCCTGGGTAATTTGAACTGGGTTGTCCGTGCGGATTATTTGAAAGGTAAAAAAAAAAAATTCTTGTTAGTTGATAGTAAAATTGTGTTTTCATCGTGTCTGCCTCATGCCTGCCTCACGTGCCTCATGCCTGCCTACGTGTCTTATGTGCATTATGCCTGCCTCACGTGCCTTATGCCTGCCTCACGTGCCTTATGCCTGCCTCACGTGCCTCATGCCTGCCTCATGTGCCTCATCTGCCTCTGCCTCATGGTGTACACGAAATCGACCAGTACGCAACCCCTCGGGATGGAAGCTCCTATGTCGTGGGTGACAGGTGTCGAAAAGTTATGAATAACTTTTTAACTTTTTTGTTATGAATGTCTCTGATTACGGAAGGACTTTTGAATGTATAGAAATAATTTGCTTGACGAAGTATCCTCTCAGATTTTTGACACCCTTTTCCTCAGAATATTGTAAACTAGCCTGAGCAGTTGTGCATAAATGTGGCGCAAAATGTACTAAGGGTGCTCTGGGTGAATGTCCTCGAAACAAAATGCCCTCTATCTGGGAAAAACTAACCGGCACCAATCCAAATTGAATGTGAAAAAATAATGAAAGAAGAGAGGGTCATTGAAAAGTGGATTTGATTTGAACGACTTGGATAAAATAATGCAACAATAGAAATACAAATAAAAGTTGAATAAGGATAACTGCAATTTACATGACGTCACGAAAACAATGAGGACATAAATCTGGCACTTCTAAAATTGCATACTCAGAAATCAAAACCTATCTTTGGTAGAACATAAGACGAAACCTTCATCAGAGAGCACTTGGACAATCTGCCAGCTACAGAGATTATTTATTTTAGCAGCCATGGCGCACTTATCACTCAACTCTGTAAAATGATAGATCTTGGGCAACCGACAGTGTTTGAATTTGGTGCTCTGGGTAGTAACTCCTTCGTAATTATTTGTGTGTTTTATATTTTATAACCTTTCTTGTTATCATTGTTTTGTTTTGTTTCTTTTAGCTGAAACCAGGCTTGGCACAAATTCTCGCTGTCGTTGGGTGGCTTGTGGCAGGCGCTTCTGCCGCAGCTTGTCTCTATGGCATGTATGACTACGGCAGTGGAGACCGAGAAGTGCCGCAGGAAGTCCAGATCATTTATGGCGGATTCCACCGAGCAATATGGGCCATTTGCTTAGGTTGGGTGGTCTTCGCTTGCGACACGGGATACGGAGGTATGTCCATCCTTTCGAGCGAGGTACCACTACGTACGGTAAGACTAGGGAATGAACTTCCGGTTCGGATAGTGCTCGGCTTTCATAAGCGCAATCGTTGGCAGAAATATGAATCCATCTCAATTTCGTAGTTCTGACGGATTCATATAGGCATGTAAGGGGTCATGTAAGCGTTGTAAGTTCATGTCAGTTCTCAAAGCCTTGTTCGTGACCGTGTGATAAAGTGGACTCAGTGGTGTAGAGATAGATAGATACTTCACTTTAGAGGGGGGGGGGGGTCGGAGGGTGGTTTCCTGCGATTCCGGTGATGGCGGTTCTGGGGATTTTTCAGACGAAACCTAGCAGGCATATCAGGAACCCGATCAAACTGACTTGGAAAAAGCAATTTTCGCGATCCATTCGTCGTGGGGGAGTAGAGGCAGGGGCGTCCCGAGCCTTTCTTCATTGCGGCGGCGAACCTGGTAAAAATTGACCGAATCGGTGCCTGATATTAACCAAATTTTTTTCTGAAACACAGCGAGTTGCCTTCAACAAGCTCTAATGTAAGAAGTTGCATAGCATGCATATGTAATAGTAAAAAATACTATAATTTAATTTGCCTCAGACTGGTCCGATCTTAAGCAGTAGTATCCAGTAACATCCTGTCTCATAGTAGCACCCAGTCTTGCTAATAGTAGCATGCAGTAGAATGCAGTAACACGGTAGCCTTGAAGTAGAAGCATGTAGAAGCATCAGTTAGTAGGCTACTGCATGCTACTTTTTCGTACAACTTCATACAACTATTTTGAGATAAATTTTTCATCGGGCAGATACGTCGCAGTGCAGCATCGGAGAAGAAAAGTCGAGAGCAACAGACTTTTGGTTGTTGTCTACCATTGTGACGTCCCTTTTGACGCACTGCAGTGCTTGTGACGCATATTGCTCTTCGGTTGTTCAAGAAGTTTGTAGATCAATCCGTACCGCCTATGGGCGCATCGTCCCCAACCGGGGGCGCTATAATCGTAAAGCTTTGGGAAAAATGTACAGCACCTTCTGCGCTCCTTCTATACTATTTCGTGCTGGTGTCACTCATGTTCTGCGAAAGAAGGAGATTAAAAAGATGAAATCATGTTTTTTTAAATATGCAAATCATCTGCTCCACTTGTCGAAATTATGCCACAACCATACATTGACGGAGAAGTCCAAAATTCAAGATGCAAGTGTTACACTTTTGGATGTCTCTTCGTCTCTATAAAAAATCATTGACAACAGAGCCCAACCAGCATACGACCTTCTCCACTGCTTCCTGGCTGAAGATTGAAAATTAGTGTCTTTTGCTGTGTCTTTATGTCTTTTATTTATTTTCTTTTATTTACTCCGCTTTTTCGAAATGGCGGGTTACAAATAAATTACTTACTTAAAGCCAGGCTTCACCTTCCAGGTTACCGGACGTCCGGGGCTTCCGCATAGTCAAGCCAACCCTTCCAGATTTCCATGATAATGATGACATCCAGTTTTGCTATTCTTCAACATTTCCTAGATCTCCCCTTCGCATTTCAAATATCTCTTGCATCCCAGCCACAACTGTCAATCACTTTCCCTTTACTTCCTACATTTGCATATTTGTTCTGTCTCTCGAAATGATTGCCTCTATGGTACCTTCCAGACATCCGGAATCTGGGTGTCCAACACCCCGGACTTCCAGACGTTTTTGGCCTGGCTTCTACCTTCCAGATCCGTCACGACGAAAAGGGCTGTCTGGAATCCGGAAGATAAATCTGGAAGGTGAAGCCTCGCTTTTTCCTACTTAGAGGTCGGTCATGCACGCCTGTTATGTTCATTTCCTCTGATCTGCGTAGTGGCGAAGGAGGAAGTTGACGGTCGTCAACTCAAAGCTCAGCAATTAGCTTTAGCTTTGCTCAGTTTTATCGGAGTGAGGGAAATCCATAGTCGGTGCATGGGGCCAAAGACGGAGGTGCTATTGGCTTATTTTTTCTTGATTTGGTAGAGTGTCGTCTAGTAATGTTGTTTTTTAATAAAGCGACAATGATTAAAGAAATGAATTCTAGTGTTCTTGGGAGCACATAACTAGGCAATTTTGGCTGGTAGTTGACTTTGACACAGAAATTAAATGAAAATGAAACTGCTCAAATTTCACTACCATTCAAATAAGCATATCCCCATTGAGGTTAACCCACAGATCGATCTGAGACAGTCCCGACACATGTAATATGTATACAAAAGATGGGTGTGGCTAATTTACGTGGTGTTGTAGCCTAATAAGTTCTTTATTTTTGTTTGTGTGTTTGTTGTAGTGTTTGTTTATGGCGTCTGGCCGGAATAAAAGTCTTGAATTGAATTGAATTGAACATCTGCTCTCGTCCAGTGTGCTTTCTGTTTCAGTGAAAGTCATCGAGGATATAGGTCCTTTTTACCCTGAGGCTGCGAAAGTCTCGGAAAACCTGCTTTTAGGTTTTTGTTTGATCGAGAATTAAATGAAACTTAGACAAATTTAATTACAGCATTATAGTGACTTGTGACTGTTTCGTGTGTTTCAGTTACCGTGCCCTTTCCTTTCCCTGTGATGTATTTCTAATTTTTTTTTATGTATTCTACTTCTTCGGTTGGCCTCTGCCTGTGACGGGCATAAATTATTAGTTATACTTTATTTTATTTTTAGGTCCCATTAATACATTCCTTTCGTGGAAACCATTCATGGTCCTTGGGAGACTTACCTTCTGTGCTTATCTTATTCACATGGACTGGATGATATTTTACCTGTCCTACGCTCGGTCACCTCTCTATTATACGAGCATGAGTATGGTAATTGATTTCTCCCTATTTTTTCTTTGGGACCCAAAAAAGTAGTGACGGGATACTGATGACTTTGTAAAGTTTGTCCGTCCGTTTATCCTTCCGTCTGTAAGCACAATAACTCCTGAAGGTGTATTATATTAAGACCTTGTGTTGAGGATCCTTTGGTTCAAACTACAAGTCAGTTTCGCAGATAGGCAACGTAGCCCTATCTTTAGAGATGGGAGAGAGGATTCCAGGGATGAACAAAATATTTGTTTAAAGCTAATATGGCAGTCGATTAAGGGGCAATGAGGCATGCTGAATCCAGATCCCAACTTAATTTTCTCGCCGGCCAAGTAGTTTTTTCTGGCTCTCAAAGGGATTCCTTTGTCAGAATTGTATAGTTCATCCTTTTTTATTCTTATCACTCCTGCCTATGTCTAGGGATACAAGGTAGGCAAAAGGATCAGTAGCCTATGTCATTTGCTGGTTGAATAAATAGAAAAGAAATACTATGCTCCGCCACTTCTCTCTTAGGCTTCCAAGTAGGGTCCTCGAAATCAATAAGGGAAACAAGAGCTCAGAAGTCATATTGCACTTGTTACGAGTAGGTGGTGTAAGAAAGTAGATACACAGAAAAAAAAAATCTTGCAGTATTTGCTACTGGGATTAATATGTCTCTACTGTGATAAGATTATTTTTAACTCGGATTTTTTAACTCCTTTCAACCCCCCTAGGATCGGACCTAGAAATAGAATATCCAGTTTCAGTCGACTGCATTTCCAGCCAGCTCCACTAGGTTATGAGCATTTCCGGCATCGCCTCAGATGATCTAGGGCAAATGACGTGTCTACCTTCCACGTTTAGGTCCACTCGTTTGATGTCTAGACGTGCCACACTATTTCCGTTACCACCCCTCCCCCCTCAAACTCTTTCTATCGCGGCCAAATCTTGTTCGGACACATAATCTAAAGCATAGTCTTTTACCGTCTTTCAAGTTTCACTTGAGTTTGACCATTTTTCGAGAAACTCTGGTACCCCCCCCCCCTCCCCTGACCGTGCTCTGATCCGGTCCGGACCTATAATAAATATATCTTCTAGGGATCTCGCTACTTTCCAAGTTTCGTTCAAATCACTACGCTCATTTGACCCCTATGCGAGCCACAAGATTTCCGGGAGTACCATCCCAACTCCCCCAACTGTGACTGAATACGACTCGAACACATAAACTTGCCATCTCTGACATTCGCTGACATCTCTCTTCCCGTTCGTCAAGTTGAACTCTCATCGGAGCACATCTGCAAATTTCTGGTTACCACTTCATACTCGTCCTAGCGTGGCCGGATCCGGTCCGGACGCCAAATAACAAATCTAGGCACCATGATCTTGGTACTGTCCAACTGCAACCGAGACTGCAACTTGCATCTCATTCGACCCATTCATTTCTTTGCTATGCAGGTCACAAAGCCCCCCCCCTTCTCCCCAAGCATGGCTGCATGTGGTTCGGACACATGTTTCGCATATCTAGATCATCAGTTCTTATCACCCATAGAGTTTCAGTCGAATAGAACCACCCATTTGCAAGTTACTGAAGTCAGTAATTTCTGGATTCCCCTTTTCTTAACTCCCCTAAAAATGGTCAGATCCAGAAACAGAAGTCTTCCTAGGGGTATCCCAAGGGCATTATGTCGGGTCCTTAAGTCGATTTGGCCGGGTCAGGTCCCCCAAAGAGCCCCGATATAGCCTGATTCTGTCAAGAACGTATCTAGGGCTTATGGTTATTCTTCCCTCCAAATTCCATTGACGCTAAGCGTTTCTCGAAAATTTCGGTGCCACCCCTCATGTTCCCCACACAAGTATCGAATGCAGTCCGGACTAGACTTGGGACACTGAGACGATAGCTCTTTTTACTTGCCAAGACTCATTCAAATCCAATCTCCCGTTCAAAAGCCATGAATGCCACTAGATTCCATATTCCCCCTCCCTCCCTCCCGTCCGATGGTCGGGTCGTGGAAACGACTATTTTCAAGTCAGTCCGTTCGGATCTCCAATATTCCTGCCGAGTTTCTTCGTCTTAGTACGTCAGGAAGCACACAACTTGCTGGATCACCAGAATTCCACCCCGCCTCCACCCCCAACTCTCCCCACAGTGCCCGAATCGTGTCCAGTTATGTCAGTGATGTGTCTAGGCTTGCTATTCCCTCTAAATTTCATCCCGATCCCTCCACTCTAAACTTTTCCCAAGATTTCCGGTTCCTCCCTTCAACTCCCCCCAGAGTCATCGAATCCGGTGCGGAGACTATTTCCAAGTTAATCTTTTCGGGCCCTTGATGCCTTCCAAGTTTAATTCAATTCAATTCAATTCATTTATTTGTATCCGCCAAAGCTGGCGAGTAGAAAAAAAAATATAATAAAATTCATACAATCGGTCTACAAACTAGTAACTAGACCATATACTTTCATAAAAATCGCAAAAATTGCGATCGCTGGCAGTTGGCCGAAGTGACCGGAAGAAAAGAAAATCAGGGAAGGGAAGCATGGCTTTTTCACTATTCCCCTTGCAGACCTATTCCATAATGGGCCACGTCGTAGTTACCTTGGGACTGTCTACAGTCGCGACGTTGGCGTTTGAAGCCCCGTTCTTGAATCTAGAGAATGTCCTGTTCAAACCTTCCATGTCAAAGAAAGGTAAGTCGACAGTCCTCTTTTTTGCCTACTCATCGCCCGGGTAGCTTACTAGTCCATGACAGTCGAGAAAGAATTGTTTCGAAGCAAACTGTATTTTTCTCTCTCTCTCTCTCTTATTTCTTTCTATTTTAGCTGTGAAAAAATTTGATTTGTTCTTGCAAGTTAAGTTTGTAACGGATCGGTTTAAAGCAGGAAAGGAAAGGCTAGGTGTGGTGGACGAGGCAAGGCTATTAAAAGCGAAAAAGCTTAATAAAATCAGGAAAGGCATACCAATAATCTTTCCTCGTTTTGGTAGAATTGGACAGGCAATGAAAATCCTGAAAGTGCACATCTGCTCCGCACCTTAAAAACAAAAATAGACCAGTATCAACGGTCGGCAACTAACATATTTAACAAGTTCATCGTTCGTTTCTTTGTCTTAGTAGACTGTGAGAGGTTGATAATTAACAGCCTTAAAGTGCAGATCTTCGCCGGCTAATTGAAATCGTAAAATCCCTATCCTCATTTTAGTATCGTTTGAGGGTTTGACATCTAACACTGCTAAAGACCACCAACTCTTTCCTTTTCTAGTGAGGGGTTGGTACCTAACACATTCGAAGCTCACTATTCCTTTCATCGTTTCAGTATCTTTTGAGGGGTAGAATCTAACCTCTTTATCTCTTTTTAAGGTTAGCGAGTGCTAGGTATTTAACACATTCTTCTTATTACGCAGTGAAGATACGAGGACAGAAATAGCAATGCCGCCCCTCACGGAAACCAATTTAGTACTGTACGTTGAAGATGCGCACATTAAAGTTTAACTAAAAAGTCAACTTATTTTTCTGTCATTTAGCTGAATATACTGAATAGTTTGGACTCTGAAAGGGACTTTTGTATTTTCCACTATCTGCTCTGGTTATGACGCTCAGAATATCTGCGGCCGTCCCCACAACGTGAATTCTACTATGGCGCGGGAAATTTTAATCTCACCAGAAATTCGGCTTTTCAGTGGCAGCGATGCGAGTTTGATGAAGACTGCTTAGTGCTTGAACAAAACAAAAATCATAATCTTTCTAGTAAGGCATACAACAAAAAGACAAATGCATAGCGGTACCACAAATCACACGGAAATTCCACTATTTGAAAATTGATTATTCGTGAATAGCGGAACAACGAAGTAACGCATTTTCAGCAAGTCTTCAAGCCAATTTAAGCGAATAAGTGATGGGTAACTATAGATTGTCCTATCCCAGCCCTTTTCAGTTAAACTTTAAGGGTGTTCGTTCCCTACCGCTCACAGGATACTAAAACGGGGAACTAAATGGTGGTTTAGTTTCTGACACCTCACGGGATACCGAGCAGAGGAAAGTCACGGTGCAGCTTCATATTTTTATTGATCCGACTCGTATACATGGCACTAAATACGTCGGAAATTACATTTACTGTGTTAAAATATCTAACTGGCACCAGGAGATTTTGGTGCAGCGTCCGCCCTGTAGCCAGTGCTAGATCGTGCAGAATATCTTTATGTTTCTCACTGGCAAGGATTTGATTGGCCAAAACGTAAACGTTTATAGTATCCTTCAGGTTTGGCAAAACTTTCTTCTTTTAGGGATCCCAAAGCGTAAGTGGCGGGATACCTATGACATCGCAAAAGTTGTCCGTCAGTCCGTCCGTCCGTCTGTATGTCTGTCCGTCCGTCCGTCTGTCCGTCTGTACGCACTATAACTCTCGAAGGGAATGAAATATTTTGATGAAACTTGGTGTGAGGATTCTTTCGGTCAAGAGTAAAGTCAAGTTCGTAGATGGGCTCTGTAGCCCTACATTTAGGGGTGGGGGAGGGGGTTTAAATTAAGGAGCAAATGAAATATTTTTAAACATATACTGTGATAGTCTATTATGGGGTAAGAAGTCATTCTGAACACGATGGTGAAAACCATTTTGTGATCGGCCAAGTAGTTCGCCCGGAATCCTGCCGAAACCAGAAAGTTTGTTAAAAGTTAAGTTTTATTTGAAGTTGATTATATGTTCGATTTAGAGGTAAGACGACATGCTGAAAACGATGGTGAAAACCATTTTCCGCCCGGAATCCGGCCAAAACAGGAAAGTTTGTTCAAAGTAAAAGTTTTATTTGGAGTTGATTAGATGTTCGATTTAGGGGTAAGAAGACATGCTGGACAATGGTGTGAAAACAATTTTCTACCCGGGCAAGTACTTCGCCCGGAATCCGGCAAAAACCGGAAAAAGTTAAAGTTATATATATTTGTAGTTGATTAGATATCCGATTTAGGGGTAAGAAGAGATGCTGAATCTGTGTATGAAAATAATTTTTTACCCTGACATATAGTTCGACCGGACAAATAGTTCGACCGGACATATAGTTCGATTTGTTATAAGTTAAATTTTTCTTTGGAGTTGATTAGATGTTCAATATCTACGCTCAGTTCGTTTTTGAGCTTTCTTTTCTCGCCGGACAAGTAGTTCCGGAATTCGGCTGAAACCGGGAAATTGTCAGAAGTGACAGGAAGTTTTCGTCAAAACAGATATGACTTATATGGGTAAACACACATGCTGAATCCATATCTGAACTTTGTTTTCTCAGATGATTAGCTATTTGGCCTTATCTGTTGCTGAATTTTAATATTATTACTGTTCAAGGAGTCTGGCAAAGACAAGACCCAATTGTCTGGATAAAATATTGAATTTTTGGGATCCCATCGAAACCTTTGGTCTTGTTATTCTGCCTTTCCTGCTCTTAATAGGCATTCCTGTAGCTTTGCCTAGCGCACCATGCCATTCCTTTTCTTTCCTGCCTTCAGTCAGTCCCAGTTTGTAAAATCCAGAAAGTCGTCTCTAGGACATTTCGGGATCCCAAAACCTCGCCCAAAACGTATGACTTACCTAAGACTTCTAAAAAGTTGTCCGTGTGTCTGTCTGTCCGTCCCTCCGTCCGTCTGTCAGCACGATAACTATCGAAGGGAATGAGATATTTTGATGAATTGGTGTGAGGATTCTCTGGGTCAAGGGCAGGTCAAATTCGAAGATGGGCTGCACTGTAAAAAGTTTCTCCGAATAAGGATGCAGTATTTACTACTGGGATTAATCTTATCTGTATTGGGATAAAAGTAGTCCGAGTTAGGGATAATCTTATCTCAGTAAAGACAAGACTAATTCCAGTAGCAAATACTGCAAGATTTTTTTTTACAGTGTATGTAGCCCTTCTCCTTCGCTTACTCCAGTAGCCTGGAACCGATTCATTACACAGATACCTAGTTACACAGGTAACCGACGAGGTTGTAGACAAGCTTGTTCAGAAAGATCTTGGAATTCATCCCCACGCCAATACTTTTGTGCTGATAAACTCTTTTTTTTAGTTTTTATTTGTAGTGTTATAGTATTTTGATAATAATCGTTAATTGTCTTTTCTCTCTATTTGTCTTCTTTCATTTACTCCGGTCTTGTTCAGTGTGAATGTAATGGGTTACTAAGAATATACATACATACTCACATTATAATCCTCACAGGTTAGACTGATCGTGACGCTATTCGGAAGTCGCACGATGATTATGGCTTGGAAGCAGCGGCAAAGGAAAAGTGAGATATTAGAAATTCGACAGATGATGTTGGCATCGAGGAAAGGGTGTCGAACGCCAGGTTCGAAAACGACCATGCAAATCTAACAAATGATCGTAACACTAGTATGTAATAATCTGCAGATGCTGTCCTTTCTCTCTCTATAAAATAAATGTATACTCCTCTCAGTTATATACAAAAGTCTCCTTTGTCAACAAGATGGTAAGTTGATGACTCATTTCTCTAAACGATGTGATGATGCTGATGATCGATCAGCATCATCCAAAAAACTAACTATGTCACAAAGACGTTTAGAGAAATACGCCATCTTTCGGCAATAACCTGAACTTATCGCCTAGATGGCCTATGTGTTTACACCAGGGTTCCGGAATGATGACGAAACTAAATGGGGCCGTCTTGAGCCACAACACCCCCCCCCCCAACCCTCCATTCCTCTCCCTGATTATAAAAATAAGACAGAGGCCATAAAAGACAGTGCTTCGTACCCCTGAACTTGGACTTCGAATAGGTAGGGAGTTTTCGTCGCCACGGGTGGAAGTGGGATCCAGATCAAAATAGCGTCTACCGTCTGGAGGGGTTCACTGCCCGAAGTTGTCCGCCATCTTTCGTCACTAGGGAGAGCTGAACAACTTGCGTCCGTAATCATAACAAGTAAGTGTATAGTTTCGTCTGGAAATATTAGCCTGGTCTTGTTTCGATTTTTTTTTCCGTCTCTCGATGAGATATTTTGTTCCAGTTTCAGTGATTTACCATGAGTTTACGAAATGCCTGCACCACAAAACGTCCTTTTTCGTGCGGTCGGCTTGTCGGGCCGTTTTTCGTGCAGTTTGACAGAAGTGGTGAACGAAATGTAAAGCTCCAAGTAAAAGACATGGTGAGTTCCAAACGACGGCACAAGCGGTACTTACAGCTACTCGTGGAAAGCAAGTGCCTTACCGTGTGGTCACGATACTAAAGTCACGACCTAGCTGTGCTTCGGGCAACATAGAAAGACACTGAAGATGTGTTTCTATGTTGAAAAATCTATCCACAAGGCACAAGCATACATTTGTGGATAGCCAGGTTTCAGCGTGTCGGGTGACGTCTCAATATGTGCTATAAGTTGGACACAAGCAAAGTTAGAAGAAGAAGAAAAATTCACCACATCCTTTACATGCTACAAGGTGTCTACCTTAGTTATATTTATGTATTTACTATGCTACACCTGAGTAAATCCAAGCGTATTTTAAGCTGTGATGTCTCTGGCGACGGAACACAGGATGAACACGGGACATGAATACGGATTTGTAGATCTGTGGTGTGTCATGTTGCAGTCAGTCTGACAGAGCTCCGTCACGTTGCTATCACGAAATGAATTGAGAATGCGTTGTAGAAGATTAGTTCTTGGTAGAAGTAATCACTTTGGATGTACTATGGAATATACAGAAAAAAAAAGCCATTCCTAGTCTTTGAAAGCGGTGATAGTGCTAAAAGGCTTTGAACATTTCATGACGGGATAATTGTCCATCTTGTTGGGAATGTTATGTGCAAATACTTTTCTTTTGCCACTTGTATTTACGCAATGGATTCCTATCTTTCCTAATCCGAGATAACGCATAAAGTTTCTCCTGTAGACTGCCTTCTTTCCTTCGCCGTACATTTTCTTCAGTCACGCATGTCGCAAGATTTCTGGTCAGTATGGTCGGGTCCCTGTTCCGCCTTTCACGTTTCATCGTTCTGACACATCTGCAAGTACCCTGAGGTACTTGCACAAACAGTCCAATTTTCGTTTCGCTCCAGAATACTCATCACATGCAGGTTTCTCAATGGTGACGCAAATTTCGCAGGTGTATTTTTGCGTGCGAAGTTTTATCCGACTGTGTTTGCTCGTAGCTTTAACTCGCGACTAAAAGTCCGACCGAGAGACAAACTATCGGTTTGTAACACTTGAGCAAAAGGCAGGAATTTTTGGGAGTTGTATATTAGAGACTTGTAGTACTTGAAGAAACATATTTTTAGCACTTTGTCGTCTTTTAATAAAACAATGCGTAACCAGGTGTTTCCTTGGCCTTAGGTAATGCGCTTGAAAACCAGGGTGAACTGTAAAATCTATGGGTGGGGGCGTTTCTTCATGGGGACGTCACGTGGGGGATGTTTCTTCTCACATACGTTTTATAACTAAACCTGAAACGAGGTGCAAGTCGTGATTCATCCAACTGAGTTCTGATGATTCACCAAACTTACCTGTAGTGTCCTATTTCCGTGATTCACCGTTATTTGTTTGTATATTTCAGACACTTATCTTGTCCCAGTGAGAAAGATACGTTTTCCGAAAACTTAATCTTGAGTCAGACTTCTGTTCTCCACAGTCCATGTGTATTGTAACTTGTTGCATTCGCCCGTATGAAAAGCATGAGGCGTAGGATGTCTCGTAATCTGTTGTTAGCACTTGTGGTAGCTGTTTTCGTAACATTAGCTAAAGCGTTTACTCGAGAAGATTTCGACAGGACGATAGCTAAGCAGAAAGAGTTTTCTAGTAAGGACTACTTGGCGTTTGCAAGGCAATATAGCAGAGCATGGTTGGATGGTCTTATTCCAACAGCAACTGGAAATGTGAGTCTCCAGTGCAAACTGGACAGCATAGTCTACAAGGATGCATTGACATCTGTTACTTCGCCGTGGGCACTACAAAGTAAGTTGAATTGAAATCTACTTACAATACGTGCAGCTGGTAGAACTGTGGCATTTTCATTGCAATCGAGCAAATAGTTATAACGTAAATTGTTGCGACCAACCCCACTGGTAGCTTTGAAGTCGTTTCTTGGGATCCCAAAACGTAATTGGAGGGATAACTATGACATCAGAAAAGTTGTCCGCCTGTCTGTGAGCACGACAACTCTCGAAGAGAATGAGATATTTGGATGAAATTGGTGTGAGTATTCTTTGGGTCAAGAGTAAGGTCGAGTTCGTAGAAAGGCTTTGTAGCCCTATATCAGGGTTGGGGGAGGGGGTTTCATATTAAGGGGCAAACAAAAATATTCTTTAAAAGCTATTGAGATAGTTTATTTAGGAGTAAGGAGACATGCTGAATCAGAATATGAAAGTTATTTTCTTGCCGGGCAAGTAGCTCACCCAAAATCCGGCGAAAACCGCACACAAAATTCGTCGACCAGTTTTTGGCTATAGCAGTCCCTACCCCTTTATTCTCAAAATAGTAGGGGATGCCGACATTCTTCTGTTTATTCTATGGACGTCGGAGAGATCTCGTGTAATCGAAGGACGAAGGGGTTGATATATAATCATAATGTTCAAACGACGAAATATGACGATAAAATGTTCAAACGACGAAATATGTTGTTCAAGCGAGGATTTTGTTCAATGAGGATTTATTGGTAAAGTACTGTTTAAGTTCGTAGACGGGTCCTTTAGTCCTGTCTTTAGAGGGGTTTCAAATTTACGGTAAAAATATGTATGTTTTAAAAGCTAATAAGATATTCACTGAGGGGGTAAGGAGATCCGCTGAATCCATATGTGAACTCAGTTTTCTTGTTGGACAAATAGTTCATTGCAAATTCGGCTGAAACTGGAAAATTTTTTGAAGCTCAAAGTTGTTTATGAAATCGATTAGAGATTCGGTATCGGGGCAAAGAGACATACTGAATCCATTTTTGAACTTCATTTTAACAAAATATTCAAGGAATCTGGCGAAGACTGAATGGCGAAAACATGACCCAATTGTTGGAATCAATTGTTTGACGTTTGGGGTCTCATCGAAACCTTTGGTATTGTTCTTTAATGCCCGAAACGACATCAAAAGTAAGCGTATGGATTTTACAGGAAAACCTGTTAGTTTTGACTTTATAAGTTATTTTCCTATAATTGATCGTCGTATTAACTTATCATGTAACCATTGTCATTCCATACGCGGTCCCTCCTGTATTTTTCTGAATATGTGCTAACTCGCCAACTAACTATCTGTAAGAAGAAAGTGATGTTAGACAGATTGAAATGTTGTTTTTATTCTTTATTTTAGAACTCCGTCTTATACGGGAATAAATCGTTCTTATTAACTATAATAAAATACAACTACTTTCTTCTGTATTTTTTTAAGTTTAGTTTAGTCTATTCAAATACAAACAAATATATACTTCAAAAAGTTTCTTCCCGAAGAGAGAATGGCTGTAGGGTGTAAAAAAAAAAAATAAAAAAAAATTTGAGAATTGTATACGGATTATTGCCTCAGGATCGATTTCTATATTTTTTACTGTTGAAATTCTGTAAATCATTCGTAAACATTGGTATACTCCCGATGGTTATTACGTCATAGGGAGAGAATTCAAAATTTTGTTCCAGTAAATCGGATTGGAAATACGGATGCTGTGAGACGACTTGTTTCTGTCGAGTGTCATGCTGATGACTTTTGTTATTGTTCAAAAACATTTCTTACGCTTCTAACAACTCGTCAGGCATACTATCCACAGTCACAGTTTAACTTGGGTGATGCAATCAGTAATTAAACAAAGACAAATCTGTAACAATTTAAACAGTAAACTTCATAATAAAGAAAAAGAGACAAAATGTGATTTTCCTCTTGAAGATTCACGTTGGTAAAACCGACAAAGGAGTCTGTTTCGTGCTCGTTTAGTCGTTCTAAATCAGTGAATAACTTTATAAGAAAAGATTTCGAGTGTTTTGTAATTACTTTTATATTTGTTTTCACTTCTTTACTGCACTTATGCCGTTAATCCGTGCGTCATAAATTCTTCATCAGTTCATAATTTCTGCTGTTTTGAGCCACATTTTGGATTTATGGATACAGAACTGGTCATGCACTACGACGAGGTTCAAGATAGCAAATTGTCCTTCGCATTTATGTGCAGCAACAAAGACTGGTATTCCACAACCAGTCTTTCCGTAGACTGTTACCATTTGGATTGATGTTATAGCTTTATGAAGTATAACTTTGTTAAACAAAACCTGGTATTCCACATTACTTGCCGTGTCATCGCTTGGCTCGGTGCGTGATGTAAAGATAGTCATACGACTTGCTTGTTATAATGTCAAACGATTCTACTAATGTTAAATCTGTCATTTTCGTTCAGTGTTTGATGCCACTGGAAAACTTCCTGATGGAATCTTAAATGGGAATTGGCATGCCTTGGGGGACTACGAACAATGTCTTAGGGTCCGGCCCGATCCTGCTGTGGGAACATGGAGAGGAAAGTATTGCCAGGTAGGTATAAGTAAGTGCTTCAGGAGTGTTTTAAGCGTAAAACAAGACACATACAGGAAGCGCGAAACCCTTTTTCACCTTCTTTTCAAACCACCATTTCAAATTTCAAATCGATACATTATGTATGGGATCGATTGAACAGAGGCACGGCTCGGCACGGCGCAGGAGGCACCGAGTAATAAAAAGAGATTAGCAAGTAGTCAAATTAGACAAGTAAGTGGCAGTTCGTAACTCCAAGCCTAAATGAAGGCACGTTAGAACATAGTCCCTGCCCCTAAGTCTGAAAGGGCCCTTTTAGTATTGTGCCTCTTTTTATTACTCAAGCCTCGTACACTATGGCGTGCCGTGCCGTGCTTCTATTTAGTCGATTCCATTGCTTCAGATATCTGAGATTTCTTCTCTCCCTACCCCGGCGCACACGGAACCGCTACCTGATCCGCCGTTTGTTAATTTCCAACCCTTTGTTGACGCTTGAAGCCCTCTCCTCTGATTTGTGTTCTCCGATTGGAAAATTACCTGTCCCCGACCCCATTAGCGTGATTCTAAATTAGTGAACCTTTATGGAAAATATTTGTTGAGTGTTTTCCGATTATTTGATATTTCTCTATCCTTGTTTACTGCACTTAAATTCATTCATTCATTATTTATTACCCTTCTTTCAGGGCGATATACCTTATGATTGTTGGAGATGATTTCTTTTGTTCCTATACATCAAGAAAGTAGTGGTGATCGCTATATGAGCATGGCAAGGCGTGCGATGACATTCGTATTGGATTTTTATCGTTTTCATCGTCACATTTATCGCTCTGGCGACACAATATTGGCTCTAACGAGTTCACTGTTCATGTAGCATGTTACTAACATGGCAATCATGAATCTTATTTTGATGATGTCGCAAATGATAACACACCAGTCTGCACGGCATATGACACGTTTCTTAAACGGGATTTCACAGCGGAACCAATTGAACTGTTTAGAGCGTGTAAGCATAGTTCGCTCACACGCAAACCATTATGATCGTCAGTTAGTAACAGGCTACGTGAACAGTGATCTCGCTAGAGCCAAAAATTTGTGTACGACACTGGAGTGATAGACTTCTAAAATTAAAATTCTGCTTCTGATTTGTTTGTCACAGTAAAATCACTTGTAGAAGTCCAGATTTCACATACAATGTGAATGTGAATGTTGAACATTTACATAACACATGTAGCCATGCAGATGCCATTTAGTGGCACTCGCTTTGGGCATAAATGGATTGTTCAGCCTTCCGCATCGTGGTTAACAGTCGACTAACGATTTTCTCTAATCGCCTTCGGATTTCGGAAATAAAATAGTCATTCCTGATGAGTTCTTGGAGACCAAATTTGTACAACTTGAGGCTGTGAGGTTTAGGCTGGTGTCAGTAGTTCAAGCATTGAATAACTTTCAGGTGTTCCTGTGGATAGTAACTCCGGAGCAAGAGAAAATGTTTAACCTTTGGTTCTTCAACCTAATCGCTAGCGGACCTCCAGTGGATCCCGAGGTAGGTAGATTGCCATCAGTAGATTTACCTGAACACACTGTAAATATAAATCTTGCAATATTTGCTACTGGGACTAATCTTATCTTTATCGAGATAAGATTACACAAAATTAATCTTATCTTTATCGAGATAAGATTACACCTAATTGGTGTAATCTTACCTCAAGAAAGATAAGATTAATCCCAGTAGCAAATACTGCATCCTTATTCGGAGAAACTTTTTACAGTGCAATGAGTAATAATAATTTGCTGACGATAATTCTCGTTCCGATTCTTGATACGCAAGTCCAGACTTTGTCAATTAACAGCAACATTGAAGTTCGGCTATCGAAGAATTTCCGATTCCAGGATTTCGCATGCTGGATGAGCAGTGTGTTGATGGTAGTGTTGGGCGATATTTGGATTTTTAGAAAATTTATTGATATATCGATATTTTCACTTTCGATATTCGATAATCGATATATCGATATCGATATTTTAGTACCATGTTTTCCTAGTATACGTCTCGGTTCGCCAAAATTTAAGAGCAAAATTGTCGTAAAAAAGCAACTAACCCTACATCAACTCAAACTTCAAATTCCTACGTCAAAATCGAGTAACGAAGTACATATTGCTCCACTTTTGGATACACAAATGTAACTTATGTTGGAATATTTATAACAATTATAAATGAAAATATCGCTTTCTGTATTTTGATATTCGATATTGATATTGGGTCCGATATATCGATATATCGTTATCGATATCAAATATCGCCCAACAGTAGTTGATGGATGTATGAGATTGATAACAGAATTTCATACTGAGCATACCAAAGTGTTTCTTGTTTTATAGGGGCAGACAATCATAAGCATTCAGCAGCCCAGCCTTGGAGTTTGTCTTCCTTCCTCTTGCTCCGCTGAAGACATCACGAATGCCATGACTGGAATGGCTTCTGGGAATACGTCGGTGGGCGGACTTGGTTTCACTGCAACAACATTGGAGTCCTTTTGTTCTGTGGATACCGACGAGCCATACACACCTGACGACACAGCAGTTGCTATGGTGTAAGTGTTCGTTCAGTCCCAAGCTGACTGTGAATCATGAATATTCTTTGAGCCCAAGCTGACTTTGAAACATTTATTCAAACAAACCTGATTACAGGTTTGTTTCCTTCCCTGATTACAGGTTTGTTTACTTCCCAAAAATTGCACCAGAGGATTTGACAGCCTGACGAGGACCCTTGCCAAGAAGGGCTGAAATATCGCTGATGTAGAATCGTAGCTGACGTATCCGTTGAAAACATTGTTTGAATAATTGTGAATCATGTTGGGTGTGGCTAAATGAATTACCCACCTGAAGAATATATTCGGAGATATTTCGGACTTTCTTGGCAAGGGTCCTCTTTAGGTGGTATCTATAAATGTAAACGGGCATTGTAAGACCATCTGAAGATTTGATTTCTGTAGGTCTTCCTGAAGAAAAACGACTGGGAATAGAATCATTATTTCGGATGCACTTTTACTTATCCCACCACTGTCAGCAATTACTGCAAATTTGCCTTTGCCCATTAAGGGCCTCGCGTGCCGAGTGGATACATGGTGACAACATGACAAAGTTTATTTAAGTCCCTGATAGGGTAGAAATAAAACCTCTGAATCAAGACGTAATGGATCCATTTCTTTGGAGCAGCTATTATTCATAATCTTGTACAACAGATCATATTGACATAACTACCATTGGGAAAATACTATCTTACTCCTTGCTACACTGTCAGAAGTTTCATAACAGATAACACGAGGATGCGCGGTTTCAACAGATAATGCGTAACAGATAACACTTCAGATGTTATCTGTTGTGTTTGAAAATGTTATGCAGGAAATGTTATGGAATGTTAGGTTAGGAAATTGTTTAGTTATGAAGTGTTAGGAAGAGCCAAAAAAGCATCTACTGACTTTCTTCCTTATCGTCATGATGTCGGATAACACAGCAGATACTTGTTGGCGGTGTTTCGTTTGTTCCTGATGGTAACGCTTATTATGCATAACATTTTGAAAGACAACAGATAACATCCTAAGTGTGATCTGCTACGCTCTATCTGTTGAAACCGCGCATCTTCGTGTTATATGTTATGAAACTTCTGACAGTGTATTTCTTGAAATAATTTTATTGTATTTTAAAAATATTTTGTATTTTAAGTCAGGTCTAATATAGATGTTATCGTAATGTTGCTGCAAACATTACACAATAAGTGTTCGAGACTTTTGCATTTTTTAAAGACTAATAGCTTTTATATTTTCAAGGACAGTCCTCGCAGCTCTTAGCTTCTGCATTGTTAGTGGTACCCTGCTTGATATTGGGAAGAAGTACACGATCCTAACAAATACAGAAGGTAACATATAATTCTACCTTTTAGTATTTTTTTGTTTGTTTAGTTTAATACTCTTTATTATACAAACCAAGTTTTACATGCTAAACTACATAAACACACCTTTTATAACCCTCTTAACATCCTTTATACATATTTGCTACTGTTTACCCGGAAACTGTTTATTTATCACTTTAATCAAAATCAAAGTTTCTCCAATCTGACTTCAAAAGGGAAAGTGAAATTGTGCAGTATTGAAGAAACCAAGGATTGTGGCATTCCGACACAAGTCGATTCGTGTTTAATGTGTATAAATAGAGAGCTTGCGCTGCGAAAATTACATTTTAACTATAGACTGGAACAGATGAAGGAGTGATCCTAAGACCAGTTATTTTGTGTTCAATAAAACTCTCTCATCTCCTTCTGGACGGTATCTTTCAGGTCCGTTCTTTCGAGTCTTCCAGTGCTTCTCCATCTTAACGAACTGCTCCAAACTCCTTTCTACGAAATCCGCTGGTGACAACTTGAGCTGCATACATGGCATAAGATTCATAAGCTTTACGTGGGTGCTTGTTGGTCACGCATACGCTCTGACGAGTTCTCCAACGGCCAACTATGGTCTCCTTATTGACGTAGGCACAATTTCTATTACTTGTTAATATATGTTATCCGCCCTAACCGCATTTGACCGATTTTTACCTTTACCGAGCTCAGCTGTTCCGGACGTCTTGGCCATCGAGGTTTGAAGGTACTAAATTTTGTACTAAACTTCAAGGATTTGCATATTTAATTTTTGATTCCTGAAAAGGATCTGGAATGGAAATACGGAGAAAATGGCTTGTGTTGCGCTTTAATTAAGTGAGCGTGCAGTCTTTAGCGTAACTTGTAAACAAAAGGAAGCCATCTGGAGATTCAAGGGTAAAACTGGCATTTTGATTCCAGATTTCTTACATTGTTGTAGATTGCGCCTGAAGAGGTCACTTGCGAGAAAGGACTGGAATACTGTTAGAAGAAATTTACACGTTTAGAGCCATCAAATATGACGAAAAATACATATTTAGCAGTATGTTTTATTATTTGAGTGCGCTCCAGTGATTATGTTCGGGGCTTTATTGTTTATTTATAACGGGACGGACTTCAACGGACTAATTGACTTCAAACAATTATATAAAAAGGTTTATTTTCTTCTTTCAGCAAGCCCTGAACTCGGTAGCCTTCCAAGCTATATCCAACTCATATCTGTCTGTTGATTCATTCTTCTTCATCACTGGACTTCTGCTAGCATATCTGTTCCTGAAAGCTATGAAAAAAACGGGAACGAAGTCCGGCCTCACCCCCCAAGTCAACCCTGCCATGCTCATTGTTCATCGTTTTCTAAGGTACAGATTCTACAGACGTCTGATAATTTATTAGAGGTTAACTTCCAACAGCGAGGTTGATATCTGAAAATACCCAAAAAATCCCATACAAATGACCTATCCGAGCCGAAGGCGAGGTAGGTGTCAAAATGTCTACCGAGTGCATGCGAGGTTGATATTTTTAAATTACCGTAGACTGTGTTACTCCTATATCAACCGAGAGGGAAATACGTTAAGCATTATAACTTTTTTGAACACAAAGTAGGCTACTGTTCTTGTTCTTGCTGTACTGCTGTTAGTACTTGTTAGTGTTGTACTGCTGCTGTACGGTTAGTAATTTTTAGGGCACTTGACCTTCGGCCAAGTGCCATATAGCGATGACAGTTTCTGTCCGTCCGTCGGTCTGTCCGGGTTTTGCTAGGGCACTTCCGGCTAAGCTAGGATGATGAAACTTGGCAGGCATGTGGGACCCCAAAGATTAAGTTGGAAATAGTAACTTCCGCGATTCGAGCATCGTGGGAGGAGTGAAGGCAGGAGAAATCCAGAATATTGAGGTATTTATAACTCTTGATCGGGTGACCAGATCTCAATGAAACTTGATATCTGGAAAGACCCCGTATCTCAGGCGACCCTCTTCATTTCCGGACCGGATATGGTGACTTCAGGGGGAGGCTGAGGGGGGGGGGGAACCGGAAATCATGGGAAACGCTCAGAGTTGAGGAATCGGGATGAAACTTGGTGGGAAGAACAAACACAAGTCCTAGATACATCCGTGGCGTAACCGGACCGGATTCGGGTACTGTTGGGAGTTGAAGGGGAGGAGGGGCAGAAATTCGTGCGATCCCGCGAGTTTGGTACTTCCTGATTAAGCATAGACACTGTTCTTTTTGTTTCTTCAAAAATAGAAGAACAGAAAAAAGGGCATTTTGAGAACAGAACAGAAACAGAAACAGGTGTCGTAGAAACCAGTTAACCTGTTCTGTTTCTGTTCTGTTTTTCTTTAAAAACAGAATACAGCTGTTTTATTGTACAAAACATCTGTTTAAACAGCTGTTCTTTGTTTTTGCCCACACTAAATATAACAATCCGAGTCTCGTGTTTGTTTCAAGCGAATAGAGGTCCCCGTCTCAGTTCTAAACAAGGTTGTTACCAATTACAGGAGAAATAAAAGTGACACTGATACTAGATTTGCAATGTTATTTTATCGAGCGTCTGTGACGCAATGCGAGTGCATTGTTCCCGTAAATCATGTGACATGGGACTGAAGAAGACCCTCGCCAAGAACGGCCGAAATATAGCTCCAAAAATTTCAGCTGACCTATCCGTTTTGCACTGTCGAATATTTAGAAATGTCTTTTTGAAATAATAATTTTGATTTCTCGATTCGGGGGACTCCATGTGCGAACTACCAGACGCCAATACGTACCATAACGCGGCTACATTTTGAAAATAAAACGATCATGGGAGATCTTGATAATGCATCATTTGGTCAAAAATATTGTTTGCACTTTGTGGTTAAGATGTACACTTTAAGGGGTTTAAAGTTTCAGTAGAGTCAAATCACTCGTTCCAGAGCTATGCATGTCACTTGATTTACGGAACTCTCCTCCCCATCCTAATATTGGAATGGAAGACTTGAGGAAACAATCATAAGACAATTAACCTAGGCTCAAGTTCGTTATGCTGTCTAGCCAAGAAATTGGTCTTAACTCTACCATCCACCCACCCCCACCCCAGGTTTGGGAGGAAAGACAAGCTTAAAGCGCAAAAGGAAAAACAGTCTTCGTAGCCTTACTCTTATTAAAGAAAAGTGTATGAGATTACACGCTTTGGGGAGTTTCTGCCAGCTTCCTTGCTCAATTTTTGGAAATCTGAGTTGGCTTACCTACGTAAGCTACTAACATATATTGAGGAACAGACAAAGGACTAAATATTACCCACTCCTTTCCTTGGGCAAATATTCCCTTGGTTCCTGATGGTACAAAACGGATACGTCAGCTGCATTTTATTAGAACTATATTTCAGCCCCTATGTTCATTTTCCGTTCCGTTTAAGCTCATTTTCCAGCTTGATCGGCTTGAGCCTGAAGAGGACCCTTGCCAAGTAGGGCCGAAATATAGCTCTAATATAATGCAGCTGATGTATCCTTTTTGTAGTGTCAAACATAATCTCTAGTCATCTTGGGCTGAAGGAATATTTGGTTCCTGATAATAATTTAAAAAAATGCCCGATGACAAATTTATCTCAAAATAGTTCAAATTCAAATTCGTTTATTTCCATGCTATCTTTTAACAAAAATAGTGGTGGATCGTCATACATGGTCGACATAGTCATAAAAATCACATATATATTACAATTTTAAAATTTTAAAACACTATGAAGTTAGTACGAAAAAGTAGGATGCAGTACTAACGATGCTACTACATACTTCTACTTCAAGGCTACCGTATTACTGCATACTACTATTATGCTACCATTAGCAAGACTGGATGCTACTACATAAGATTGGACCAGTCTGAGGCACATTAAATGATATTATTATTTGCCATCACATAGTGTTACATGCAACTTTTTCGTACTACTACCATACTACTACGCAGGCTACAAATTTTCATCGGTGGTTGGCCTCCTCCCTGAATGTTAAACTTTTCCCAGAAACAACTGTAATACAGCATCTTCATGAAGAAAATTATTTTACACCCAAATTCAAAACATCTTCTAAACTGCAACTCCAGGCAGTGGTTTCAATTGAGGGGGGGGGGGGTATTTTACACACGGAAGGACTGTATTTGATTTCTATTTGCACTGCACAATAAGCCTACTGATATATGCTACTGGAGCATGAGACATTCTAAGTTTGTTTTTTTACTAGGCTACATTTCCTATGGCAGAAAAATATGTGAATTACTAAGCTGCGTTGTAGTTACCGGTCTTGTCGCCTTAATGCCCCTTGACGTGGATAAAACCCCGGGAATAATGACTTGATTCGAAGACAGGGAAGAGTAAATCGAAACGCGGTTACGTGAAAATGGTATAAACTATTAATATAATAGTTACAGATTCCGGGATAACTGTGTAATTTGGAAAAAATATAAATTTGATTTCAGATATTTTTATTTCAAACCAAACAAACTGACTATAGTCATGCCAAAATAAAAATGCAGTGTTCTTTTCGTTTTGGAATGGCTGAAAAATTACATTAATTACTATTTTCGCGAAGAGAAAAAGAAAAAATATTAGACGTAGGTAGACGATTCACTTTTGATACTAAAGGTCATCCTACCTTTCTCTAAAATTATTTATACTTTGCTAAGCTTGATGTAAAAAGCCATACAAGTTCACATTCGTCTGACAGATTTAGAACTGAAAGACCTGAACACTCATTTAGTTTGATTTAACCAAAAAATACAGTCTGCTGAATGCCCAGAGTCCCTAGAGCCTAATTTTGCCACTCGTATGCCGCGTGCTATCAAACAAATACCATACGATCGAGAACAAGTGGAGACGACAAAGAATCGCAGCCTGTCGTAACGAGTCGTATCCCGCTTCGAGATGCCCGCCACGACCAGCTGGGTCAGTGGACATCCCGCTGAAGGTTCAAGGTTTTAATTACACTTCTGTATAAAATCATAGTAAATAGAGGGTCAAGCCGGGGACACAAGGTCGATTGACAAAAACCCGGTACAATATAGAACACACCTATTTTACATATAACTAATTATATAAATAAATGCTAATAATTGCATGACTCACGACTAGACGGGAACCCGCCCCACAAACCCACGGACACTCGGCAAGATCAGCCCGATAAAGAAAAGCAGCTAAAAAAAGAAAAGCAGAAACAGATGGAAAACAGGTACAAAAAAACAGAAACAGGCGAAAACAGGTAGGATATCCCAAAAAACAGAACAGAACAGAACAGGTAAATAAAAGGACAGGTGACCTGTTCTGTTTCCGTTTCTGTTTTTTTGCAAAAGCAGAACAGAAAACAGGTACCCCAAAAACAGAACAAAACAGAACAGTGCTCATGCTTATTCCTAATGTGCTAGGTGATGAAACTAGGAAGGCCTGACTTGAAATAGTCTTTTCCGCGATCCGACTACCATGGGGGGAGTGGAGGGACGGGGAGCACGGAATCTAGTGGCATGCGTAACCTTTGAACGGGTGATCGGAATCGTATGACACTTGGCAGGCGGAAAGAGCTATCGTCTTTGATGTTCCACGTCAAGTCCTGGTCGGATCCGATACTTGTGTGTGGGGGGGGGATTGAAGGGGGGCACAGGAAATCTCGTAAAATACTTATAGTTGAGGGATTGGGATGGAACTTGGTGGGAAGAACAAGCATGAGCCCTTGATGCGTAATTTATAGAACCAGATCGTGATGGGCTCTGTGGGGGGATTTAGAGGCTGTTTCCCGGAATTCTGGTGATCGCCAGTTAGGATAGTTCCAGATATTCCAAGGATGATGAAACTTTGCAGGCGTATTAATGACTTAAGGACCAGACATAATACCCTAGGAAAACATGAGTTCCTCGCTCCAACCATCTTCGGGGAGTTGAGGGAAGGAGAATCCGGAAATCACTGGCTTCCGTAAGTTGCGAACGGGCGGTCTGATTCGAGTGAAACTTTATGGGTGATGACAGCTGATGACCTAGATAAGCAACACAGGTCTAAACCTGTCTAAACCGGCCGTGGTTGGAAGAGTTGGATGAGGGTTGGAGGGGGGTTCAGAAACTTTTTGACATGAACACAAACCAAACGGATGGACAGAATGGGATGCAAGTTAGAAAGTACTGAGTTTATGCGGTTTTCATTTGTTAATTGGCGTCTGGATTGGATCTGGCCACATTGAGGGGGTGAAACGGGAACCGGAAATTTGCAGATAGGGTATGCTCCGATTCCAGTCAGACTTGATGGACGGGAATAGGAGATTATCAGAGATGCGACCTTTTTGTTTCCGAGTCGTTTTCAGACACAGTGGGAGGAGTCTGAAGGACTTTAGAAATTTGACAAGATTGGCTTAGAAATTGTCACTTCTCAGATTGGAGAATCCCATAAAGTACTAATCCTAACCTTAAAGTACTAATCCTAACCACAAAGTACAAAAAGTACTTTTAAGCAAAGTATACATTTTAACTCGAGGGTTTTGCTCAGAAATCAGTTTTTAGCACCGTTAAAGTGTATTTCTTAACCGAAAAGTAAAACCAAAAATACTTTTAACCATAAGATATCTATGCATGATCCCTAAGGGCCCGCGATCATTTTTGCGTCAAGGCTTTTGCTTACAAGTGATAATTTTGTATACAAACAATAATTTTGAGCAAAATATACATTTTCATGATTCCAATGAGCCTATCATGATTTGTGCTTCAAGAATGTTCATTACAGATGAATCTCTAGCGCCCTTAAAGTGCGCAGTATCACGGCCAAATGCACGAAAAAAAAATTTTTACGGACGATTCGTTCTCATGATTTCTAAGGACCCATGCTCATTCTTATCTCAAAGGTTTTGCTACAATTGATCACAAAAAACCCAAGAATTGACGAATTCCTACTTTCATCCTCTGACCCAGCCTTGCAAGTGCCATATGAGCTTCCAGCTCTTGTTTGCTTTCCAATTTTATTTGTATTATATACGTCTAATCTGGATCGTATCCACTGATTCCTGTAACTTATAGCTTGTCCACATGGGGCTGAAACAGCTGCCGATTCTCGATCAGCGGCTGATTTACGCGTGTAAAAAGTAGTTGAAAAAAAATAAAAAATCAGCCGCTGATCTTCCAAAGGGCACGTATTTTCCTCGCGGTCACCGATCGGGATAAACTAAATCCTTTGGAATGTGACCTGTGATGACTCCACAGGGAAAGTAAACAGACTGCAATGTAATTAGGGGAAATAGGCGAAACTTGGCGAATTTTAGTTGAATCAAGTTCAAATTCTGTCAGACGAATTTGAACATACCATGATTTTTACAATAAGCATCCCAGGGTTACTAAATGATTTCGAAAAAAGGTAGAATAATTTTCTAAGTACAACAGCGTACTATGTTCTGTTTATGTCTAATTTTTGTGGGTTTTTTTTTTTTTTTTAATAATTTGAATAATTTTTCCGTTCAACCTTCATTGAAAAGAGACTGAAGACCACTACATGAATGTATTCTGTTCTCGTATTATTTATATTTATTACGAATTATATGTTATGTTCTCATTTAACAAGACCAAAGGTTTCGATGGGATCCCAAAAGTTCAAATTTGATCCAGTCAATTCGGTCCTTTCTTCGCCAGATCCAGTCTTCGCCAGACTCCTTGAAAACTTTTACTATTAAAATTTGGAAACAGATTAAGGCCAAATAGCTAATCATATGAAAAACCAAGTTCAGATATGGATTCAACATGTGCGCTTACCCCTTTAAGTCATATCTATCTTGACGAGGCAGATCGAAACTTCTTGCCTTACTTCTGCCAATTTTCCGGTTTCGGCGGAATTCCAGAACTACTTTTCTGGCGAAAAAATAAGCTCAAAAAAAAATTCAGTATGTCTCCTTACCCCTAGATCCAGCCTCTAATCAACTTCAGATTAAACTTTTACTCTTAACAAACTTTCCGGCTTCAGCCAGATTCCGAGCGATCTATACGTCCGGTGATAAAATGATTGTCATATGCCAATTCAGCATTCTTCTTGCCCGCAAACGAACATCTTATCAAACTTGAATAAAACTTTTACTTTAAACAAATTCTCCGGATTTGGCCAGATTTCCGGTGAACTATTTGTCCGGCGAGAAAATAAATTTCATATTCGGATTCAACATGTCTCCTTACCTCTAATTCAACTATTGCATTAGCTTTTAAAAAATATTTTTTTCCCCTAAATTTCAAACCCCTCCCCCACCCCTAAATATAGAACGAAATAGCCCATCTTCGAACTTGACCTGTACTTTGACCTAAAGAGTCCTCGTGCCAAGTTTGATCAAAATATCTGAACCTCTTCGAGAGTTATCGTGTTAACAGACGGACGGACGGACAGACGGACAACTTTTGCGATTACATGGGTATCCCTCCACTTGCGTTTTGGGAACCCAAAAACGAAACATCTAAATCAATTTATTTGCTTTTTAACTTAAGACTGCCGAGTCGCCTGAAATCTGTCAATATATTCGAGTTTGTCTAATTCACAATATGTTTTTGGGATCCCAAAACGTAAGTGGAGGGATACCTATGACATAGTAAAGTTGTCCGTCCGTCCGTCCGTCCGTCTGTCTGTTAGCACGATAACTCTCGAAGGGGTTGAGATATTTTGATCAAACTTGGCATGCGGACTCTTTAGGCTCAAGTACAGGTAAAGTTCGAAGATGGGCTATGTAGCTCTATATTTAGGGGTGGGGGAGGGGTTTATAATTAAGGGGAACAAAAATATTTTTTAAAAGCTAATGAAATATTCGAATTAGAGGTAAGGAGACATGCTGAATCCGAATATGAAATTTATTTTTTCGCCGACAAATAGTTCACCCGGAATCCGATGAAAACAGGAATATTTTTGAAAGTAAAATGAAGTCGATTGGAGGTTCGATTTAGGGGCAAAGAAACGTGCTAAGTCCGAATATGAAAATTATTTTCTCGCCGGACAAATAGTTCGGCCGAATCCGGCCACCGGAGAATTTATTTAAAGTAAAAGTTTTATTTAAATTTGATAAGATGTTCGATTTGCGGGTAAGTAGACATGCTGAATTCGCATATGACAACCATTTTCTCACCGGACTTATAGATCGCTCGGAATCCGGCTGAAACCGGAAAATTTGTTAAAAGTAAAAGTTTAATTGGAAGTTGATTAGAGGTTGGATGTAGGGGTAAGGAGACATGCGGAATTCGTTTTTGAGCTTTATTTTTCGCCGGACTAGTAGTTCCGGAATTCCGCCAAAACCGGAAAATTGGCAGAAGTAAGACAGGAAGTTTCGATCTGCTTCGTCAAAATAGATATGACTTAAAGGGGTAAATACACATGCTGAATCCATATCTGAACTTGGTTTTCTTATATGATTAGCTATTTTGCCTTAATCTTTTTCTAAATTTTAATAGTAAACGTGTTCAAGGAGTCTGGCGAAGACTGGATCTGGCGAAGACAAGAGCCAATTGTCTGGATCAAATTTGAACTTTCGGGATCCCATCGAAACCTTTGGTCTTGTTATTAATGTTATATATTTTGTTACAACAAACAAAAAAGTTGGAATTGGGTTTTTCTTTTCGATTCTCCCGTCAACCCCGAACAGTTGATCCGTCGTCTCAACAGATCAGCCGCTGTTTACGCGCTTATTTCGGTCCCGTATTAACAAGCTATTAGAAAACCTGCAAGCATCTATATTCCTCCCTCCAATAACTGTAGACTTTTGATTGAAATAAATGTATTCATTATTTTAGGTTGACCCCAGCTTATGCTCTCATTATCGGGTTCTACGTGACCATTTGGCCTAAGCTAGCGGACGGCCCAGGCTGGTATATGGTAGAGATTCCTGCTTCAAGGTGCGGAACAGAATGGTGGGCCAATCTGCTATATATCCAAAACTTCGTCTATGAATTCCAAGGGGTAACTAGTTTTTTGTGTTTTTTTTACTTTACTACATTACCTTGCGGAATGTAGTATATTCTTATTAATTTTGTTTTGCCAACCATTACTCCGGCTTTGTCAATGTACGCTATTCACCCTGATCTGTCTTTCTTAAGATGTTTTTTGTGTTTTTTTTAAGTGAAGACCTCACTGTGTCAGTTTTCTCATTTGCCCCTCCTAGTAACTTGGGTTGGTTCCAAAAAGCACACCGATCTTATCGCAACTCGGCCAATGCCCTTGCTCAGAATGCCCACGGTTTGTTTTATTTTTGTTTATTGAAATTTTTATCTTGGGCTGGTTCTCAAAATCACCACGGTCATCCAAGGCTCAAAATGTCCAGGGTTCTAAATGGCCACAAGTGAGGTCAAAGACCCCGAAATCGAAATCGTCCGAAATGCCGATAGTTCAAAATGACCAGGGGGAGACTAAAATCGTCCTGGCTCAAACTGCCCACATCGGAGGCTAAAATGATCCTTAGACAGCGGACAACTGAATTATAAGAGACAGGATTACCACGGGTAAGGTATTGAAACAAAAATACTTTATTGTTTGTTGATCCGCTTAGAATTATTGCGTGAGAGTAGCCTACAGAAGACATGTCATATAAGATTTTTCCAAAATATAAAGCGAAACTAGTTGCAACTGAGGTAAGATCGGTTCCCTACTTAAAATAAAAGTTTTAAGATTTCGGCAGAGTATTATAGTTTTATCTTATAACTGAGATTGTACCAGTTTAACATACGATTATCGCCATTCTACTGCGACGAACTGGAGACCTCGAATAATTCAATCGAGGACATTCTGAACCGTAGGCTTTTTGAGCCATGGGCATTTGGAGTAGCAGGTATTTTGAGTCATGGGCATATTGAACTGTAGGCATTTGAAGGGCTCATTTATAGCGGACACATGGGAATTGTGATCGTGGACGTCACTGTCTGATCGTATGGCTCCTCAACCGAGGCGAGGCCAACAAAACCTGTCACTTGTCGTCACTTGACTCCTCCCCTAACCTAGCCTAACTTTACCAGCGCCGTCTTTCATAGTCGCCTACTCGCTTTGGCTGAATGGCCCGTAATTTAGGTGAGGTGTTAGGCCTAAGATTTCAGCCACCTTAAAAGCTAGAAATGCCAGTTCTACCCTGTTTCTATTTAGTTGAAGTGTGCAGCATTTTTGTGCGGTTTTAAGATTGAGATTTGGAGTCCAAGCTACATTAAAAGGCAAGAGTTGTGAAGGAGTAGTTGAATTTTGCTTGGATTGAAAAAATTTCGCCTGCGGCGCTCACTTTAGTTTGTCTTGAGTAGATATGTCAGAAGCCGGTACCGAGGCGCTTCTCTTCTCTTCAGCAAATACTGATACGAACGGCATCGTCTAATTCCTGCTCCTTAATTGTTTATTATTTATTAGTTGCTATCCACCATTCACAGTTGCTATCCACCATTCATAGCGAACACACCTGAACTCGTTTAACCAGTGCTTGTGTCATACCGGCTGTAGGAATCTCATTCGATTTTTCACCTGCTGATGATTTGGATTATATTTGACGCTGTTTGAAGCTGGGGGGTCGTAAAAAAGCCCCCCTTGCGTGTAAGTCTTTGGCTTATGTTACTTCAAATTTCTAAGTAGTAGCCTATGATGTCAGCCTGGCAAATTGGAGATGTTGCTGTTGCGAAGTTCCAGGGCTACCCTCTGTGGCCGGTTAAAATCATCGGAGAAAACAAGCAAGCTTCGGGCCCAACTAAATTCACTGTTTTCTGCTACGGGTCGCATGACTTTCAGATAGTCCCTCCCCAAAGTCTTCACGACCTTAAACTGAAGAGAACAGAGGCGCTTCAGAAGACCACTAATGAGGTCAAGATCGCCTTCGACGAAATGGATAAGGAACCGGATATTTACCAGCCTTACCTTAAAGAATACCAAGCTAAGCGGAAGGGCTCTATCTCTAACAGTACCGGTTCACAGAGTCATCCTTCAACTAATTCTGAAGCGAAACCAAGCGCGGTCATAAGTAGCGAATCCTCTGACCTGAGCATACGATTAAATCAAACTCAACAAGAACTAGAGGCAGTAAAAGCAAACCTCAGGGAGGAAATATCACGCAAAGTTTCTGAGCGCCTGAATTCTCAACTCCCAATCTCAGCGGAATCAGTTATTTCGGACGTATATGATTCCATTGTGGTAGAGTACACGCCGAAGTTTGACATGATCGAAAAGCAGCTCAAATCACTGAAAAACAGCTTCATTGTTCTTGAAGAGCGAGTGAAAAAAATTGAAAACAGACTGGATGATATTGAGCAGGAAGACAGAATGGATTCTCTGATTTTCAATGGTCTGAAACAAGCTCCGGGTGCTGACCTAAAATCGTGCATTAACAGAATTATCTCGGACAAGATGGGTGTGCCTGTTGCAGCGCCCGATTTAGTGAAAGTAGTTGCGTTTTTGATCGAAGTTTTGTTCGCCGTTCGCTTAGCCGGTTTCTTAATTTCCGTTTTTGAACGCCGTCGAAGTTCACCGTTTGCTTAATTAGTGTTTTTACGACTCCGGCGGTCCTTGCCAGGTCGACGTTTCTTCGACGATTCAAGCAAATTTTGAACTTGCTAGCCCACGAAGTTCGACGGTCAGAGTTTGAAGGACGAAGGAACTGTGACCGGCGACCCAAAACGGTATTTAAGCAGAGATCTTTGAGGTTGAAGGTAACTTCAAACTTCGATCAAAAACGCAACTAGTGTATCGGTTTACCCTTCCTTCCAATCCTACGCGACCTGATATGATTGCTCCGGTACTCGCCCAGTTCTCGTCTAAAGATATGGCCAGAAATGTTTTTGCGGCCAAGAGTAAGTTAGCCAAATCTGGTATATTTGTGTCAGAAAGCCTAACGAAGAAACGACGTGAAATCCTGCAATTGGCGCGGGATAAGTTAGGCAACCATAACGTCTGGTCTGATCGCGGCCGCATATTTGCTCGATCCCAAACTGACAATCAATCGCGGAGACTGTGGTGTCGTGACGACATCTAATTTAAATGTATTCGGTTTGTTTTTGTTAGTATCGTAGAAATGTGTTCTTTAGTTTTTACTTTGTCGTCATAGTTCTGTAATAGTAACTAGTGTGATTCATTTATGAATGTCTTCGCGATTACTTCAGTTAGAAAATAGCCGTTTTTCGTTAGATAATATTCTGTCGAGTGATGTTGGTAGCCGGTCGGAATTTATTGATAAACAGCCAATGAGGCTAAGTAAATATATTGCAGTCGATGATACCCGACCTCCCTTTATGGTGTCCGGATTCCAGATTCTTCAGTGGAATTGCCATTTAACTACTTCACATGAGGATGTAGCTGATCTGATTAATAAACTGGACACTAAGGTACAAGTGCTAGGTATTTGTGAATCATTCATTAGTGAACAGTGTCCTGCTTCGTTTTTTAATTTTCCAGGTTACACACTCATTTCCAAGACCCGGTCAGCGATGGGAAGGGGAGGTTTAGCATTCATAATCAAGGACGATGTAAAATTTAAAGTAAGGGAAGATTTGTCATTATGGATTGAAGGTAAGATTGAAACTTTTGCTATTGAGATAGCGATAACTAATAATGATCCACTTTTTATTTCTTTAGTGTACAGACCCCCCAGTGCTAGCCCAGATTTTTTTCTAGAAGAATTGGAAATTTTAAGTTCAAAAATTATTCAAAGTTTTGATAAGACAGTAATCATGGGAGACTTTAATTTTGACTTATTAGATCTTCAAGCCAACAATTTGGATTTCCTTAACCTCATGCTTTCACTTGGTGTTTTCGGGTCTTACGAATCCTGGAACCCCGGAACTCCGGACCCTGCGCCACCGGACCGAGTGGCTAAACGAAAACTGGACCCTCACACACGAAAACTGGACCGAGCGGCTCAGGGAACAAAATAATGACGTATCACACGAATCCTGGAACCTTACTATATTCGTATTAAAGCGCTCCATAATTTTCCGGACCTTCCTTACTAGGCGGGCTCTTTTAGGTACAGCTCAGATTAAGACGATCATAATGGTCTCATTTAGTAAGTGCATTATTCCAAGAAGTCAGTTCCTAATCTGCCAGGGCGTACCACTGAACAAGTGTTACCGCAGTTTTAGTTCACACGAATCCTGGACCCTGTCACTTGCGACATCCCAGATGCGTTACATTAGAACTATGATAGTGATGAAAGTCAATTTTCTCAGATCATTTTGGTGAGCAACAGCCTAAATCCCGGATCGCTCATAAGTTCTCCCCTTGGCGTGTTGTTATTCACCGAAAGTCCGTTTTCTTAGATAATTTTGGTGGGCAACAACCTAAAATCCCGGATTGCTTATAGGTTCTCCCTGGCGCGTTGTTATTCACCCCTTTGTTGCGGTCTCATGTCACACGAATTCTGGAACCTGCAAATTCCAACGTCTCTATATTTCGAGAATTTCGGATACTAATTCGGGGGTCCAGCATCCAGGATCCATGTGAAGCAAATTTGTGGCTGCGTGTGTAACACACGAATCCTGGACCCTCGCTTTGTTCGTACAGGCTCTCCATAATTTTCGTTTTAATTAAATAATATTCAAATGAAATATTTAATTTATTTATTTATTTCATTCAGACACCGGCCAAGTAGGGCTATATGCATAACAAAAACACTTTACACACTAAGTTGAGTCGAACCAACAAAATACCAACTCTCCCCATTTCAGACAAATGGGAAAAGATAGCTGCATGTGCGGCCCAGAGTTTTCCCCCTAAGTTTTCACTTTTCTTGATTGTTTTTTTTTGTTCCAAGCAGGATTTTTCTATATAAAGTGGGCATTACTGCTCAGATTTTTCTCCCGGATTCTGGGTTCCCATCTTCTTCCAGTCCGTTTTCGATAGTGGTAGATGAAAGAAAGATATACAAGATTTTCATTTTTCCTCAAACTGCAAATAACTGTCTTCACATAATCTTGACCCCAGATTCCGAGGCGTCTGGTGAATCCTGACGCTTATTCCTACACAAAGGATACGCTTCTTCCAGAGACATTGTTTAGACACACTAACCCGTGTAGCGGGATAAACCTATCCGAAAGTAAAAAAACCTCTTTGGAATATTCAGGCTCTTGATGGTTCCCCAAAGAGATTTTTACTTTCAATGCGAGAGAAGAAAAGTGCTGTACATTTGTGACTGGGTCCAAAAGAAATGAAGCCTGTAAATAGGAAATTTCACGCAGCGGAATTGGAACCCAAGGAGCTTCCCGATTAAAAGTGAGCACACTTAAAATTAAAAACACAGCGAATCGAGCGCTTTTACTCTGACGTATTTACTTTTACGCCGTTTATAGACAGAAGAAGGAGAAGAAGATACGAAAAAGTATGTAAGCGTGGGCAATGGCCTTTGGTGTATTCTTGGAATCTACTACTACTACTACTTAGATTCTTAGTTTACATTTCCCACCCCAGATAAGTTGGAGAGTAGTTTGGAGCATGTTTTTAATTGTATAGCTAGTTTTGTCCATTTTTTTATTAATGGTAGTGGTGATGATGGTTTTCTCAGTGATTATTCTATGTTTGGAGTGGACCAGACTGGCAGCTCAGTAAACTGATTAGCCTAAAGCTAAATCTAATTCTCCCCCAGCCCCCGATGACTCACCCAGATTGGGTAATAGCTGTTCGTATTTTTAGAATTAGGACTGGCCATGCTTATTGTAATGGTGTATTTAATATTGTATTATACCAATTGCATCAAGTTTCTTCACCATTGTGATATTTTCCCAGTTCCAGAAGTTGTTCATCACATAGTTATGATTTGCAAAAAAAATATGATGATGAAAGGAATAGCCTATGATGTTTTGCCCAATAAGACTGTAAAGAATTATAGTTTTATGTGTTAAAAGAAGCTGATGTACCAATGAGACATGTGCCAAAAGAACTTTATCTGCCGTTGAGAACAGGATGAGAATACCAACCACCAGCTAAACCATCGAGCATTTGATTTTTTTTCTGTGTTTTCCTCTACTAGACTGTAGCCTACAGAACTTAATTTCTTACTTGTAAAAATCCCTTTTGCTGATGAGACTTGAACTTTCCGAGTGCGCCCGACAGGGTTTGCAAAATTTGATTTCTTAAGTATAAGTAGAAACAGATGTGCCAAGGAGTTGACCGACTCCAGACAAAAGCATACTAAGTTTATTTCTTCTGGATTCCTTATGTATAAAAAGAACCCGATATGCCGACAAGACTATCGATGCACAACAAGAGCATGCAAAATTCAATTTCTTCAGTCTTTTGCCTGACAAATGTTTGCAGGATTTCATTTCTTGCGTATTAAGAGAACCTGATGTGCCTATAAGTCGACCAACGCCTGACAAAATCATGCAACATTTTTCTTTCTTTTGCATTCCCCAACTTCCAACAACAACAACATTTTTAGTTTACCAAGTTACCCACCATGTGGAATATTCCTCTCTTATTGTCACATAGTCCTTGAAAAATTGGTAGTATAATACAATTTTTTTCTCAAAGTAAGTGGTTTG
The DNA here is from genome assembly GCA_023053575.1 of Branchinecta lynchi. NCBI lineage: Eukaryota > Metazoa > Arthropoda > Branchiopoda > Anostraca > Branchinectidae > Branchinecta > Branchinecta lynchi. Next base: position 5,549,751 of record JAKZAP010000021.1, on the reverse strand, counting down.
TTACACCATAAGCAGCTTTATTTCTCTTGCATTCGCTGTACAATCAGGAGCATACCATGTCCACGCACTTGGTATGGTCAGCTTGCAACCTGGCTTTGATCTGAGTTTAATTTCCCTTCTACCACAATTGAGATGAATCAGATGGATTCCAGCTTACAAGGTGTCATGTACATCTGTTTAAACATCAATCCTTGAAAATTGATATTGAACTTATGTTGATCGTATTCTGCAGCGTACAGCAAGACATGTTGAACATAGGGTGTAGCCAATCGCTGTACAAACAGGGGCATACCATTTCTATGCACTTGGTATGGTCAGCTTGCAACCTGGCTTTGATCTGAGTTTAATTTCGACCAGAATGGAGATTAGTCAGATGGATTCCAGCTTGCAAGGTGTCATGTACATTTGTTTACCATCAATCCTTGAAAATTGATATTGAACATATGTTGATCGTTCTCTGCAGCGTACAGCGGGACCGGTTAACTACATGGTGTAACCAACACACTCATCATCAAAATTATTGTCAGATTTAACTGGTGACCTAAAACTGTAGTAGATAATTAACAGCAGTGTCCCTTCTTGATGAATGGAATATTTCTCTCTTATTTTCACATAGCCCAAAAAATTGGTAGTATAATACAATATTTTTCTCAAAGTAAGTGGTTTTGGTACACCATAAGCAGCTTTATTTCTCTTGCATTCGCTGTACAATCAGGAGCATACCATGCACTTGGTATGGTCAGCTTGCAACCTGGCTTTGATCTGAGTTTAATTTCGATTCTACCACAATTGAGATGAATCAGGTGGATTCCAGCTTGCAAGGTGTCATGTACGTCTGTTTAAGCATCAATCCTTGAAAATTGATATTGAACTTATGTTGATCGTATTCTGCAGCGTACAGCGAGACATGTTGAACATAGGGTGTAGCCAATCGCTGTACAAACAGGGGCATACCATTTCTATGCACTTGGTATGGTCAGCTTGCAACCTGGCTTTGATCTGAGTTTAATTTCGATTCTACCAGAATGGAGATTAGTCAGATGGATTCCAGCTTGCAAGGTGTCATGTACATTTGTTTACCATCAATCCTTGAAAATTGATATTGAACATATGTTGATCGTTCTCTGCAGCGTACAGCGGGACCGGTTAACTACACGGTGTAACCAACACACTCATCATCAAAATTATTGTCAGATTTAACTGGTGACCTAAAACTGTAGTAGATAATTAACAGCAGTGTCCCTTCTTGATGAATGGAATATTCCTCTCTTATTTTCACATAGCCCTTGAACACATAAAAATTGGTAGTATAATACAATATTTTTCTCAAAGTAAGTGGTTTGTTACACCATAAGCAGCTTTATTTCTCTTGCATTCGCTGTACAATCAGGAGCATACCATGCACTTGGTATGGTCAGCTTGCAACCTGGCTTTGATCTGAGTTTAATTTCGATTCTACCACAATTGAGATGAATCAGATGGATTCCAGCTTGCAAGGTGTCATGTACATCTGTTTAAGCATCAATCCTTGAAAATTGATATTGAACTTATGTTGATCGTATTCTGCAGCGTACAGCGAGACATGTTGAACATAGGGTGTAGCCAATCGCTGTACAAACAGGGGCATACCATTTCTATGCACTTGGTATGGTCAGCTTGCAACCTGGCTTTGATCTGAGTTTAATTTCAATTCTACCAGAATGGAGATTAGTCAGATGGATTCCAGCTTGCAAGGTGTCATGTACATTTGTTTACCATCAATCCTTGAAAATTGATATTGAACATATGTTGATCGTTCTCTGCTGCGTATAGCGGGACCGGTTAACTACACGGTGTAACCAACACACTCATCATCAAAATTATTGTCAGATTTAACTGGTGACCTAAAACTGTAGTAGATAATTAATAGCAGTGTCCCTTCTTGATGAATGGAATATTCCTCTCTTATTTTCACATAGCCCTTGAACACATAAAAATTGGTAGTATAATACAATATTTTTCTCAAAGTAAGTGGTTTGTTACACCATAAGCAGCTTTATTTCTCTTGCATTCGCTGTACAATCAGGAGCATACCATGCACTTGGTATGGTCAGCTTGCAACCTGGCTTTGATCTGAGTTTAATTTCGATTCTACCACAATTGAGATGAATCAGATGGATTCCAGCTTGCAAGGTGTCATGTACATCTGTTTAAACATCAATCCTTGAAAATTGATATTGAACTTATGTTGATCGTATTCTGCAGCGTACAGCGAGACATGTTGAACATAGGGTGTAGCCAATCGCTGTACAAACAGGGGCATACCATTTCTATGCACTTGGTATGGTCAGCTTGCAACCTGGCTTTGATCTGAGTTTAATTTCAATTCTACCAGAATGGAGATTAGTCAGATGGATTCCAGCTTGCAAGGTGTCATGTACATTTGTTTACCATCAATCCTTGAAAATTGATATTGAACATATGTTGATCGTTCTCTGCAGCGTACAGCGGGACCGGTTAACTACACGGTGTAACCAACACACTCATCATCAAAATTATTGTCAGATTTAACTGGTGACCTAAAACTGTAGTAGATAATTAACAGCAGTGTCCCTTCTTGATGAATGGAATATTCCTCTCTTATTTTCACATAGCCCTTGAACACATAAAAATTGGTAGTATAATACAATATTTTTCTCAAAGTAAGTGGTTTGTTACACCATAAGCAGCTTTATTTCTCTTGCATTCGCTGTACAATCAGGAGCATACCATGCACTTGGTATGGTCAGCTTGCAACCTGGCTTTGATCTGAGTTTAATTTCGATTCTACCACAATTGAGATGAATCAGATGGATTCCAGCTTGCAAGGTGTCATGTACATCTGTTTAAGCATCAATCCTTGAAAATTGATATTGAACTTATGTTGATCGTATTCTGCAGCGTACAGCGAGACATGTTGAACATAGGGTGTAGCCAATCGCTGTACAAACAGGGGCATACCATTTCTATGCACTTGGTATGGTCAGCTTGCAACCTGGCTTTGATCTGAGTTTAATTTCAATTCTACCAGAATGGAGATTAGTCAGATGGATTCCAGCTTGCAAGGTGTCATGTACATTTGTTTACCATCAATCCTTGAAAATTGATATTGAACATATGTTGATCGTTCTCTGCAGCGTACAGCGGGACCGGTTAACTACACGGTGTAACCAACACACTCATCATCAAAATTATTGTCAGATTTAACTGGTGACCTAAAACTGTAGTAGATAATTAACAGCAGTGTCCCTTCTTGATGAATGGAATATTCCTCTCTTATTTTCACATAGCCCTTGAACACATAAAAATTGGTAGTATAATACAATATTTTTCTCAAAGTAAGTGGTTTGTTACACCATAAGCAGCTTTATTTCTCTTGCATTCGCTGTACAATCAGGAGCATACCATGCACTTGGTATGGTCAGCTTGCAACCTGGCTTTGATCTGAGTTTAATTTCGATTCTACCACAATTGAGATGAATCAGATGGATTCCAGCTTGCAAGGTGTCATGTACATCTGTTTAAACATCAATCCTTGAAAATTGATATTGAACTTATGTTGATCGTATTCTGCAGCGTACAGCGAGACATGTTGAACATAGGGTGTAGCCAATCGCTGTACAAACAGGGGCATACCATTTCTATGCACTTGGTATGGTCAGCTTGCAACCTGGCTTTGATCTGAGTTTAATTTCAATTCTACCAGAATGGAGATTAGTCAGATGGATTCCAGCTTGCAAGGTGTCATGTACATTTGTTTACCATCAATCCTTGAAAATTGATATTGAACATATGTTGATCGTTCTCTGCAGCGTACAGCGGGACCGGTTAACTACACGGTGTAACCAACACACTCATCATCAAAATTATTGTCAGATTTAACTGGTGACCTAAAACTGTAGTAGATAATTAACAGCAGTGTCCCTTCTTGATGAATGGAATATTCCTCTCTTATTTTCACATAGCCCTTGAACACATAAAAATTGGTAGTATAATACAATATTTTTCTCAAAGTAAGTGGTTTGTTACACCATAAGCAGCTTTATTTCTCTTGCATTCGCTGTACAATCAGGAGCATACCATGCACTTGGTATGGTCAGCTTGCAACCTGGCTTTGATCTGAGTTTAATTTCGATTCTACCACAATTGAGATGAATCAGATGGATTCCAGCTTGCAAGGTGTCATGTACATCTGTTTAAGCATCAATCCTTGAAAATTGATATTGAACTTATGTTGATCGTATTCTGCAGCGTACAGCGAGACATGTTGAACATAGGGTGTAGCCAATCGCTGTACAAACAGGGGCATACCATTTCTATGCACTTGGTATGGTCAGCTTGCAACCTGGCTTTGATCTGAGTTTAATTTCAATTCTACCAGAATGGAGATTAGTCAGATGGATTCCAGCTTGCAAGGTGTCATGTACATTTGTTTACCATCAATCCTTGAAAATTGATATTGAACATATGTTGATCGTTCTCTGCTGCGTACAGCGGGACCGGTTAACTACACGGTGTAACCAACACACTCATCATCAAAATTATTGTCAGATTTAACTGGTGACCTAAAACTGTAGTAGATAATTAATAGCAGTGTCCCTTCTTGATGAATGGAATATTCCTCTCTTATTTTCACATAGCCCTTGAACACATAAAAATTGGTAGTATAATACAGTATTTTTCTCTAAGTAAGTGGTTTGTTACACCATAAGCAGCTTTATTTCTCTTGCATTCGCTGTACAATCAGGAGCATACCATGCACTTGGTATGGTCAGCTTGCAACCTGGCTTTGATCTGAGTTTAATTTCGATTCTACCACAATTGAGATGAATCAGATGGATTCCAGCTTGCAAGGTGTCATGTACATCTGTTTAAGCATCAATCCTTGAAAATTGATATTGAACTTATGTTGATCGTATTCTGCAGCGTACAGCGAGACATGTTGAACATAGGGTGTAGCCAATCGCTGTACAAACAGGGGCATACCATTTCTATGCACTTGGTATGGTCAGCTTGCAACCTGGCTTTGATCTGAGTTTAATTTCGATTCTACCAGAATGGAGATTAGTCAGATGGATTCTAGCTTTCAAGGTGTCATGTACATTTGTTTACCATCAATCCTTGAAAATTGATATTGAACATATGTTGATCGTTCTCTGCAGCGTACAGCGGGACCGGTTAACTACACGGTGTAACCAACACACTCATCATCAAAATTATTGTCAGATTTAACTGGTGACCTAAAACTGTAGTAGATAATTAACAGCAGTGTCCCTTCTTGATGAATGGAATATTCCTCTCTTATTTTCACATAGCCCTTGAACACATACAAATTGGTAGTATAATACAATATTTTTCTCAAAGTAAGTGGTTTGTCACACCATAAGCAGCTTTATTTCTCTTGCATTCGCTGTACAATCAGGAGCATACCATGCACTTGGTATGGTCAGCTTGCAACCTGGCTTTGATCTGAGTTTAATTTCGATTCTACCACAATTGAGATGAATCAGATGGATTCCAGCTTGCAAGGTGTCATGTACATCTGTTTAAGCATCAATCCTTGAAAATTGATATTGAACTTATGTTGATCGTATTCTGCAGCGTACAGCGAGACATGTTGAACATAGGGTGTAGCCAATCGCTGTACAAACAGGGGCATACCATTTCTATGCACTTGGTATGGTCAGCTTGCAACCTGGCTTTGATCTGAGTTTAATTTCGATTCTACCAGAATGGAGATTAGTCAGATGGATTCCAGCTTGCAAGGTGTCATGTACATTTGTTTACCATCAATCCTTGAAAATTGATGTTGAACATATGTTGATCGTTATCTGCAGCGTACAGCGGGACCGGTTAACTAAACGGTGTAACCGACACACTCATCATCAAAATTATTGTCAGATTTAACTGGTTACCTAAAACTGTAGTAGATAATTAACAGCAGTGTCCCTTCTTGATGAATGGAATGAGTGTCCAGAGATATTCAACAAAGACAACCGATTTGCCATGTTTTGGTTTTAGTTTACCCACTCTGTGGAATATTCCTGTCTTATTTTCACATAGCCCTTGAGCATATAAAAATTGCAAGTTTAATACAATATTTTGCTGAAAGTAAGTGGTTCGTTACATAAGCAGCTTTTATTTGGCTTTCAATCTCCACTGACGGTGTTTAATTTCACTGTTTGTGCAATCTTCAATACTAATTATTTTATATTATGAATAATTTTTTAACTATTATAGTACAAATTTGTATCTTAATATTTGAATCTTAATCATCTCTATTAAGGTTGTTATTTCTTTTGTTTTTCCCTCTTCCATTACCATGATAATGATAGTTCGGTTGCAGTTAGATCTAGAGGGATGCACCCGGAGATACCCTTTGTCTGTTCGTATTCCTTTTTTTGGGATCCCAAAACGTAAGTGGAGGGATACCTATGACATCGCAAAAGTTGTCCGTCTGTCCGTCCGTCCGTCCGTCCGTCTGTAAGCACGATAACTCTCGAAGGGAATGAGATATTTTGATGAAACTTGGTGTGAGGGTTCGTTGGGTCGTCGGACCAGTCAAGTTCGTAGATGGGCTTTGTAGCTCTACATTTAGGGGTGGGGGAGGGGATTCAAATTAAGGGACAAACAAAATATTTTGAAACAGCTAATGTGATAGTCGATTATGGGGTAAGAAGACATGCTGAACACGATGGTGAAAACCATTTTGTCAACGGACAAGTAGTTCGCCCGGAATCCGGCCAAAACCGGAAAGTTTGTTGAAAGTAGAAGTTTTATTTGAAGTTGATTAGATGTTCGATTTAGGGGTAGGAAGACATGCTGAAGACGATGGTCAAAATTATTTTCTCGACGGACAAGTATTTCGCCCGGAATCCGGTCCAAACCGGAAAGTTTGTTGAAAGTAAAAGTTTTATTTGAAATTGATTAGATGTTCGATTTAGGGGTACGAAGACATGCTGAAGAAGATGGTGAAAACTATTTTCTCGACGGACAAGTATTTCGACCGGAATCCGGCCCAAACCGGAAAGTTTGTCAAAATTAGAAGTTTTATTTGGAGTTGATTAGATGTTCGATTTAGGGCAAGAAGACATGCTCAACACTTATGTGAAAACAAGTTTCTACCCGGACATGTAGTTCGTCCGGAATCCGGCCAAAACCGGAAAACTGTTGGAAGTCAAAGTTTTATTTCTAGTTGATTAGATAAGCGATTTAGGGGTAAGAAGAGATGCTGAGTCCCTGTGTGACAATCGTATTTTACCCGGACATATAGCTCGACCGGAATTCCGGCTGGAATCGGAAAATTTGTTATAAGCTAAATTTCTATTTGAAGTTGATTAGATGTTCATTACTGGGGAAAGAAGATACCCTGATTTTGTCTTTGAGCTTTCTTTTTTCGCCGGACAAGTAGTTCTGGAGTTCGGCCGGAACCGGAAAATTGGCAGAAGTGGCAGGAAGTTTTCGTCATAACAGATATGACTTATAGGGGTAAACACACATGCTGAATCCAAATCTGAACTTGGTTTTCTCAGGTGATTAGCTATTTGGCCTTAATCTGTTTCTGAATTTTAATTGTAAAAATGTTCAAAGAGTCTGGCGAAGACTGGATCTGGCTAAGACAAGACCCAGTTGTCTGGATCAAATCTTAGATTTTTGGGATCCCATCGACACCTTTGGTCTTGTTATTTTAGGGATTGTCAACAACACGGCTGAGTCTTTGAATGTGGTGATCCAAAGGATTATCCAGAAGCCAAGTGGGGTCGCCATGGATGTTTGTATCATGGGGCTTCTTTCGATGGACTAGTACTGCTATGCTTTGGTGTGTCGCGGCTACCAAGGAATCGGTGACCTTAAATTATTGATCGACCACTGCAAGAAAGAACCAGCCGTAATGCGCGAAGTACCAAATCCAAAAGAAAGTCCGTAAGAAGCATACCAGCGTTTGCTTTTGGAAACAGAAAATTTGGATCAGGGCAAGGCCGTGGAAGATCTGTCCTGTTTCTCTTTTATCCATTTGGCAAATGCTATCTTGCGACAAGGAGGTGTTGGCTGGGACCATAATGAGCGTGTGTACTTAGTGAAAATATCTCTGGCACAAGTGTATCTCTGGTAAGAAAGGAACAAGAAGCCATGACGGTGCACATAAACTCGATAAGAGCTGACGCTTCTTCGAAGAAGTCCCTGCTTTTGAAATTCACATGCAGCTGCCTCTCGGAAAGCAATGTCTGTGTCTGCAAACTGGCCGTGCTTTTGTACGAAGGAATAAAATTGAAGCTTATAATACCATCCTTCAAGCATAGCTTGTTGTAAAACGCCTCAAAGAAAAAAAAGACCCAGAAAATATGTCAGAGCTGGGGCGAAAGGTCCTATGTCTATAAAAGGGAGAATTGATTATCACCCTGCGGACGACGCAGCAGCTGCAAACGAGAGAGAAATTATGTCAAGTGCATGTGAGATCCCAATCAATGAAGATACTGGTTGGAGCCAATACGTCGAGTCTGCTGTACCTGGTAAGTCATCAACAGGGCTATCCCCGAACATACCCATCAGTTACAAGTTATATGCAATCGTCTTTCTGGTGTTAGATGCTTGACTGTTCTGCAACTCTTGTGGCTGCGCTCAGTTTAGTGTGGCAGGGTGTGCAAGTGTGCAAATTACAGCAATGCATTTTTGCTCGCATTTTCTGTCCGTCCGTCTCTTCCAGGTTTTGCTAGTTCGGGCACTTTCACATAAGCTAGGACGACGATACTTGGCAGGCATATCAGGGACCCCAAAAGATTAAGTTGGAAATAGTCACTTCACCGATTTGCGCATCGTGGGGGGAGTAGAGGGAGGGACCCTAGAGGTATTTATAACTTTTGAACGGGTAATCGGATCTTAATGAAACTTGATATTTGGAAAGTTTCAGACGATCCGTTTAAAATTCGGACCGGACCCGTCGACTTTGGGGTTAGCTGGAGGGGGGAAACCGGAAATCTTGGAAAACCTTTAAGGCCTTTTTCTGCGACACAATTGTGGGCCACACACTTCTGGGTGTTTGTCGCGGAAACACGATTGTGTGCCACACAGTCGAGCCACGAGTTGAAACTCGCGGAAACGACGTTTCGTCTATTTTTTTGGCGGAAATTTCAAATATCTGCAAATAAAAATAAAATTCATGTAAAATCTCAATAAATAGAACTCCAGACTTATTTCCTTTCCATTATGTGCAAAAGGGATCCTCAGTTTTAAGTCTATATGCTTGAAAAGTAGTTAACTTTATTGTTTAGATCATCATCATAAGGTTTGAATGGTGTTGAGTTCCACTTCGTGTAGATCTCTTTCTGCCTTCTCGGTTGATCGATGGTGGTTGTTTTCGGTCAGAAGTTTTGCTTAGTAGACTCCGTTCTCCACTAGCATCTCAATCAAAATCTTGAAAATTTTGAATTCTGGTTGGGCCGGGAGTTTGGCACTGGTGATGACTTGAAATTGGTTCGGGAGTTTTAGCTCGTCGCACAAGCTTTTCAGTTGACGGCTTCTTCATTGGGGGATGCGGCATTCAAAAAAGAAGTGTTGGGGTGTTTCATCTTCAGCCTGGCACATACGGCAGTTTGGGGAGTGGGTTGAGCCCCAATCGAAAAGGGTTTTATTCAGAATGATGGTTTGAGATTTCAGCCTGTAGAAGATGCATGATCTCAGTCTATCTTTGAATGGTGAGCAGTATGGTCGGAGGTGGGGTGTTGAGGTTCTTGCTCTGGATGTGTCTCTCGCTGTTGTTGGTTGTTGAGAGAACCGGTTGCTAGTTGGGGCTTTGCCAGCGTGTTTGTCGACCACTTCATTTTGACATATGCCTTTGTGGCTTGGGATGTGTTGGAAGGTGCACTCTATACCGTTTGACTGTAATGTCAACAGTAGGTTTCGGATTTTGGTCAGGTCGACATCGGTGAATTTGTTTAATGGCCTGGAGCGCGGACTTCGAATCTGTGAGAAAGATGACTTTCCGTGTTGGAGGGGGTCTTCGGGATAGGACTTCTGCTGTCATTAGGATAGCTTCTAGTTCTGCTGACATTGTGCAGGAGTGGTTGCTTATTCTTCTGGTGGCAATCATGTTGAATGCAGGGATGGATGCTGCTGCGCCGGCTTTGTCATCTTTCACAGAGCCGTCTGTGTATACCTGGGTGTGGTTTGGGAAGTCAGTGTGCATCTTGTGGAGAAACATCTGTTGAACCTCTAAGTCAGAGTATTTGTCTTTTCTGAATGGGAGTAGTTGAAGCTCGACTGATGGGCTCCTGAATTCCCATGGTGGTGTGTTTGGGAATGGATATACTGTGATTTTGGAGTCTCTCCAGTTGGGGACCCTTGAGATGAATCTTTGCCAGGCGGAGGTTATCTCTGGTTGTGGTGAGTTCCGTTGAGATAGTCTTCGATGAAGCTGGTGACCTCTTTCGGAAAGTCTTTGTTGTCCATTACTTCCTTGAGTTTCTTTTCGTAGACGTTTTCGTAGGCTCCTTCGTAGTCGAGGAGCGCGGCGACTACAATTTCCCCGTTTTCGAAAGCCTCTTTCACCGTTTGTTCCAGAATGACAATGTTGTCAATTGTACTGTGGCCTTTTCTAAACCCGGTCTGACACGAAGGGATGATGTTGCTGGTCTCCATGAACCATTCTAGACGTCAGTAGATAATTTTTTCGAAGACCTTTCCCAAGACTGGGAGAAGGTAGATTGGTCTATATGATTTGGGTTCTTCTGGATTTTTCCCTGGTTTGAGTATGGGCTTGGGCTGTTTTTCATACTCTGGGGAAGATTTTCTGGATCCATGCCGCATTGTATGTGTTTAAGAGGTGGGATTTGAAAGACTTGCCGGAATTCACTATCCATGGTATGCGGATTTCGTCCATGCCTGGGGCTGACTGCTGGTTCATGCTGGAAATGGCTTCTTCTAGTTCTATGCTTGTGAAAGCGGTAAGTAGGGTCCTTGTGTTTCGCTTTGGATGGTAGGACGCAGTGTGGTGGTAATGGGGGTGGTTGTGGTGGGTTCGACCTATGGTATGTCGTTGCGAATATCTCGGCTTTCTGGCTGTCTTCTTTGATTACTCTTCCATTCACACACATGTCGTGTCTCATGTCGTCGATAGTTGGATCCTTCCCTGACATTTTGTTTATCTGTCGGTGGATTTTCGACATTGCGGTTTTGTAGTCGACATCTTTTGAGTATCGGAGCCATGATGCTTTTTTTTGCCGCTTGTGTTGTCTTCTTTACCTTGGCTTCTGCTCTCCTTAATTCGATGAATGATGACGGGGACGGAGTCTTCTGGAATACTTGTCTGGCTTTTTGTTTTGCGGTGACTGCCTCGGCGCAGCTGGGATTCCACCATGGCTTTTGAGTCTTCATGTTGAAGGGTCTAGGCTTATCAGATGTCCTAGGGATCGTGTGGTGGGCGGCACGTAGTAGGATTTCTGTGATTCTGGCGGCTTTAATGTTGGCGTCAGCATTATCTCGTATGTCCTTGTAATCTGATTTCTCTAGTCGTTTTTCAAATTCTGACCAGTTTGCTTTACGTTCATTAAAGTAACTTGGGATCTGTTGTGTTGAAGTCTGCACATTGGATATGGATGTGAGGATGGCAGTGTGATCTGTCTGAAGTTGTTTTACGTTTGAGACAGTGCACAAATGCTGTAGAGATGATGAGCCAAGTTTGAGATCAATGGTTGAGCACTTCTGCCGATGAAGATCGCAGTGGGTTTGGAGGTTGTAAGGTTTCAGCAGGGTGGAAAAGTGAGATTCTGTGAGGAAACGCTCTATGTCTCTTCCTGCCTTATTTGTTTGGGTGACTGGTTCCCAAATTGGATTGTGGGCGTTGAAATCACCGAACATGAACGTGTCTTTGTCCATGACTTCTTCAATTGTCGCATATATCTCGTTTTCTCCTTTTGGGTTATGCATCAGATTTTGACCTCTTTACCCGTTGTCAGACTGACTTTTACCGATATCACATCGATATCGTTTGGGTATTCGTTTGGTTTGATTGGAGAGTGCACAATAGAGCTGCGTACTAGGATTGCTACTCCTCCACCTTTTTTCCCACTGGATCTGTATTTTCTATATATTTCCACTGATTTTCACCTTTTTCAGGTCGTGCAGGTTGGTTTCTTGTAGGCATATTATGTCCACGGCTTCCTTGGCTGCGTATGTTGTTAGTTCTGCTTGTCTTAGCTTACTAAACGACACTATATTCCACTGTAGGATATTGAGTTTTATTTTTCTGTTTGATGCGAGGGTTCTGGGTAGGTTGGTTGTGCTAGTCATCCTGTTTTTTCTCATCTGGGGAGTGGAAGCTCAGTTACATATGCTTTTGGTTTTCGTTAGTGTTTGATGTGTTGGGTATGGCTGTTTTCCTTGTGTTAGAGCTTTTGCTGGTGGGTGATGTGGGTGGGAAGATCACGTCTTTTGATATCGTTTGCATCTCATCGTATGCTAGTTTCCAGATGTCTTGTCCAAGTAGTGTTGTGATGGCTTTTCTGGTTAAGACGGCTTTCGCCTGCTCGGAATGAGCTTGGGTGTTGATGAGGTGCATGACTGCCAAGTATTTGGCAATTTTTGTGAATTCTGACGGGTCTTCGGCTTGTTGGGCTGGGACTGGTCTTGTGGGTTGCTGCTGGTTTGCTGGTCTGGAGGCTGGGTATTGGGGGTTGTCCTCTGGTCCGGTTTAGCTGAAGGGGGCTTGTAGTACCCGCTGTTTCTCGCCACCTGAGAGTATGAGAGACTATTTTGCTGCTTCATTTGGAGTTCCCGCCAGAATCGAGCCACAAAATCGACAATCACCTCGCCAGTTCTTTGTCGAATTTGAGCCACAAAGCGAGCCATGAAAGTCTTGTTGGTCGCGGAAACACAGTTGTGGGCCGCACAAAACACCGCGGTAACACTCTTTTCGAGCCACAATCGACCCACAAACTGTTTATGGGAGCACGGAAAACGCCTTTAGAGGGGAGGGATCTGGATGAAACTTGGTGGGAAGAACAAGCACAAGTCCTAGATACATCGTTGACATAACCGGACTCTATTCGGGCACTGTGGAGGGTTGAGGGGGTGGCGGAATTCCGGTGATCCCGCTAGTTTGTACTTCTGGATGTGCTAGGACATTGAAACTTGGCAGTCATATCAGGGACCTTAAATGATTAAGCTGGAAATAGTCATTTCCCCGATCTTAGCATCGTGGGGGAGGGGAAATCCGGAATCTTGAGGTATTTTCTAGGGCCCATGAACCCGTTTGGTTTCTGAGGAGTATCACAAAGTTACTCTGACTCCTACGTTCCACTCAGTTGTCGGGTTTCGTTCGGACACAGAAGAAGCAGATCTGCTACCGTCAGCCATCAAGTTTCCAGAAAACTGGATTGCCTGTTCACTCCACCTGCAGTTTTGGTCCAACGCATCCATACGAAATTTTAACAAAATATCTAAACCCCTGTGAGAGTTATCATGGTAAAAGACGGACAGACAAACTTTACGAACACGTATGTGCTAACGTTTTGGAACCCACACAGTCGCTTCGTTTACAAGCGAAAAAGACAGCCGCGTAAATGTTCAAGCAGTGAAGTAATCTGTTGCAGTGTCTTATCACTTCTTTTCTGGTTTGCAAGACTATTGACTGCATATTATGACCTGGCTCCATGTGATAACCATTGGTGCCAGGAAGTGAATGGCGAATTCATTAACTTTCATTCGAAAACCATCTCATTGATGATGAGATGGTTTTCGAATGAATTCCATGTTACAACTTATTATTGCAACGGTTGTAAGCCGCAACGGCGCTTTTTGTCGGTAAATCATTAAATCTTGACGGTAAAATCTGGGTTTGCCCCCCCCCCCCCCGAAAATGGGCTAGTTTCGCCACTGACCATGCGTGCCATCCTAACTTGCGCGGTCTGATATTTTACTATAGCAGACTGCGAGGCGCAGTAAAAGAAATGTGACCACTAAATAAAATGTATCTCTCTGTTCATTGTCCTTCAACCAATCATAAGAGAAGCGAAACGCAGTAAACCACACTGGACGTGGACGGACACTCACGTATGAACCATGTCACGATGTTGCGTAGTCCTGGTGCAATATACTTATAACAGTTCACGGCCCTCGACCTCGGGCGATATCGCCCTTGGTCTCGAACGTTAACCTTAAGTATGTTTATTTTTAGACTTGAAGCCGTCTAACAAGGATGGAAAATGTGACTTCCTCTCTACGATCAGTGAAAGAAACGTCACAGTGAAAGAAGAGAGAATTCTGGATCGACGCTAGGCGATGCAGAAGTTGCATGTCTCGGAAGAGGAGAGAAACCCCGAATTCGCGTGGAAGTCAAAAATTGAACTTGTTAAAGGGGACAACAGTCTTAGCAGTTGACGCAGTAGTGAACGCCGCAAATAAGGATAGGAAACCACAGGGAAATTAACCCAGCCCCTGAGTGTCAAGTCCACCGGCGGTCAGTCCTGTTAACTACTGTTGTCCTGTATGGCATTTTGGTGTGACTCGCGAGCAATCGGATGTTCTAGAGAGGATATAATACCGACCCCTAATAACGGATAAATCTCTGAAAGTCCCTTATATGTATTTTCTGAAAAATCTTAACCTGACAACCCTGTCTCACCGTCGTGAAAATTTACTGCTTAAAGTTTGGAGTGCAGATTCTACTGAACCCGGTCCTTCGTGATATCCTGCCCCCCCCCCCCACAGCTTTGCAACAGAAAGGGAAAGGCCTCAAAGACAAGCTTCCGAACCAGTCCTTGCGCTTCAACCAGTGTTTTGCCGACACGTGAGATACAATAATAGTTTTGTCCCCTCCTTTGTTTCCCTACGTAACAGAAATTAGTAGGTTATTATTTTACCCCCCGTTGTCTATTTCTCGAATCGTTTATTTTTTATATTGTTCTTTCTCAGTATTCTATATGTAATATGACCACTTTCTAGTATATGTTGATAGTTTTGGTTAGTTTTTAATGTATGTTTGACTTCTACCACCTGCTATTCGGCTAGTCCGTAATTGGTGTTGAAATAAAACTGAATTGAATTGAAGGCGCTTTAAGAGCTTTGAATAAGCTTTGTTTTCCTGCAAACCCTTAGCTGATAATAACCTGATCTATTCACTTCTAGTAAAAAGAAAGCTCACATAAAATATGTCTATGAATCCGAACCTGTACTAGACAAAAACACGAAAAGGTATTTCTGTTAGATAGTAAGATAACCTACAGGCTTTGTATTGGTGCATGACACAACAAGACCAGATGTTTCGATGAGATCCCAACAGTGAATATTTAATAGACTTCCTGATAGAGATCATAGGGTAATGTTATGTATTTACATGTACATGTATATAAATATAATGTAGAAATTTCCAGTTTTGGCCGGATTCCGGGCGAACTAGTTGTCCGGCGTAAAAAGAAATTTCAGATTTGGATTCAGCATGTCTCCTTACCTCTATTTCGACCCTGTAATAAGCTTCAGAAACAACTTTTGTCTTTCGCCGAATTACCCTTTTTGGCCAGATTCTGAGCTAACTACTTTTCCGGTAAGAAATTGAAGCTGAAAAATGGATTCAACATGTTTCCTTACCCCTGTATCGGACCTATAATCAGCGACAAGGACAACTTTTGCCTTCCTGTAAATTTCCGGTTTTAGCCGGATTTCGAGCGAACTAATTGTCCGGCGTCAAAACAAATTTCAGATTTGGATTCAGCATGTCTACTTACCCTTTTGTGGACCCTGTAATCAGCTTCAGGAACAACTTTTACCGTCCTGTGAATTTCCGGTTTTGGCCAGAATCCAAGCGAACTAATTGTCCTGCGTCAAAATAAATTTCATATTTGGATATAGCATGTCTGCTTACCCTTATATCGACCCTCTTGTCCAGTGGTTCCCAACCTTTTCCGTACCGCGTACCAGGGGCGTCGCAAGGGGGGGGGGGGGGGTGCGGGGGGTGCAGCACCCCCCCCACCTTTTTGAGATTCGGTAAAATTTGAGGCCGGAGGCCCTAAATTTTACTAAAATTCTTCGGTATTTTTTCGATTTACGGGGATTCGGTAGTTATAAAGGATTCTAAATAGGCTATCTGTACAAATCTCTTTGGTATAATGATCGGGATTCGGTATAACTGCCAGTAATCGGTAGTTCTCACGAATTTGGTGAAAGAGTTTACTGAAATCATTTGGTAATATTTTGATGCCGGAACTATTCGGTATATTTATGGAGATTCGGTAGTTACACAGACTCCCGAATAAGCTCTTTGTTCAGAATTATTCGGTATCATGATTGGGATTCGGTAATTTATTAAGTATAATTTCCAGGATTCGAAAGTTAACCACGAATCCTGACTTTGTTCCAGTTTCGACGAAAGTATACCGAATACGAATATTGTTCGGTAGTCTTTCGATACCAAAACAATTCGGTATAACAACCGGGATACGGTGGTTATACAGAATCCCGAACACGCTATCGGTCTAAATTTATTCGGTATAATAACTGTGATTCGGTAACTTATTCGTTGTAATTGCCAGGATTCGGAAGTTACCACGAACCTCGAAACCCAGAGGAGGTCGAGTGAGGCACTGGTCGCGGACAAAAGGGACGATCTATGATATCATCGACTGTCCGTACTTTTATTTTGGATCCCAAAAAGAACATCTAATCATAAATATTTCGAAAATTCCGACTGTAGCACTTTTCGTAATATTCACTATTTTGTGGAAGGGCGCGTCATTTGACGGGGGTTTTAAGCCAGTTTTAGGATCGAGATTTCGAAACATAAAAGCTAGAATTTGGATGGAAATTAAATTTGGCAGGAAAAAGCAAAAAAAAATTTCGCCTGCGGCGCTCACTTTATGTTATCATAGCTAGTATATTGACTAGACTACAGCTGCTGCTGCTGCCGGAACGTCGCTCCATCCGTTTTCTATAACTTCTTAGAGTCTCGGTATTTCATCAACGGTAAATGATAGAATTTGTAAGAGAAGCAGTTAAATTTTAGTCTACAAAAACAAAACAAAAAATATTTCGAAAATTTTCGCTTGCGGCGCTCGATTTAATTTTCTATTGGCTAGAATAGATAGTAGCTGTTACTGAAATCATGCCCGGCAACATATTCTCCATGTGGGCTTCGCCAAAACGCCGCCTAATAGTTGGCTTATCGTCGTTCATGCTGCCTTTATTGTTATTCTTCCTACGTAATCGTTTCTGTTCCATAATTTAAAGCTGGAATTCTTAGTTCTAGGATTCGGTAAAAATTTTGAAAGATTCGGTAAAATTTTGGCTCTGCACCCCCCCCCCCCCCCCACCGAAAATGTACTTGCGACGCCCCTGCCGCGTACCCCTAATCAAGGTACAAAAAGATTGCGTACCCCGTTTTTCGGAACGTGAAAAAGACGATAGTTACTATCATAAGATAGGGCATGCATGTGTAAAAGTATCTACAAAATCGATGAGGCAATCACTAGAGGCTGCTTAGTAGCAAAAATTTTGTCAAATCTCGGTTCGACGTCATTAGCGGCATATTTTTTACAGTCAGCCTCTTAAAGCGTTTAGTTCTGATTTCTCCGTCCTTTCATCAAGCTGCATCGCAAACTTTTTTGTTAGGCTAATTCGCAACCTGAATGACAATATCACTTGCAATGTCTTCGATTCTTCTTGAAACAATATTATTTGACATAGAAACAGATTTTACAGCAGTAGGCTAGCTGTTTTAATGAACATTATCTCACTGACTTTCACTAGGGCTTGTAATCAGAGAAGTCACGCACTGGTTCATACCCATTACCCCAAAAAGGTTGGCAAGACGGTTTCTGCGCGAAGCGACGCGATTTCTCGTAAAAGCAGTTATTTAAAAAAAAAAAAGTCGGTAAAAATGGCCTGTCGGTCAGTAAAAATACCTCGCCCCTTGAGATACATTTTGGCTGGTGATGCCTCTGCTGGTAATATTAGGCTTTCGGCAATCAAAAATATGTCAGGCGAGATTTTGAAGCTGCAGACTAATTTAATTTTGGTTCCTTCGCGTACCCCTAGCAAGGGTCTCGCGTACCCCCTTGGGGTACGCGTACCACCGGTTGGGAACCACTGCTCTAGTCAGCTTCAGGAACAACTTAGTTTCCTCCAAATTTTCGGATTTGGTCGGATTCTGAGCGAAATAATTGTCCGGCATCAAAAGAAATTTCTTATTTGGATTCAGCATGTCTAACTACACCTAAATTGACTATCTTATTGGCATTAAAAAAAAAAAAAAATTCGTCCCTTAATTTGAAACCCCCTCCTTCGCCCCTAAACATAGAGCTAGGGGGCTCATCTACGAACTTGACCTGTACTTTGACCAGAATGATCCTACACCAAGTTTGAACAGAATATCTCAACCATTTCGAGAGTTATCGTGCTAACAGACGGACAGACGGTCAAATTTTGCGAATTCATAGGTATCAGTCACTTTTGGGATCCGAAAAAAGTGCAATGCAGAATACGCACCGATTCTCTAGGACCGCTCAATATGGGCACCGTCCATATAAAAATTGGAAGAGGCATCCTTGACTGGCCATTCGTGACGTTTAAAAAACAATTTATTTTACAAGAAGTGTGACCATTTATGGCCAGGTCTTAAGTGTGTAGCCTGATTATCATGTGCGCAACCGTTTTTTATTTTCGCACCACTACACGTTTTATACATTCCTAAGTAAAAATTGAAAAATCTCGACGATTTTCCCGATCAAGTATTTCTGCCTACTACACAATCCGAGTCGCTTTGCTGACCGTCATGTAGGAACTGCAGGGTACAGAATTCATGCAATGGTAGTTATACAAATGTCAGAATGTCCCAAGTTACAGGGTCCTGGACGACCCAAAGACTATACAAACTATCAGACTGGCTGCTCCGCAAAATCAACGGTTTTCCTATCTCACGCCATGTTGTCTTAGTTCGGCACCTTATCGCAAGACGGCTAATTAGAACAATATATTGAATGTCGCACGTCACAGGGTCCACGATTCGTGTGAAGTAAAGCTATTGGCAAAAACATGGTGAAACTGTTCCGGTGAAAGTCGATCGGGTTTCAGTCGGTTGTTCACCAAAATGATCAGAATATCAGTCCTTCAGCACTATCGTGGCAATAACACAACGCTGCGTATTTAAAACATCTAGAATGTCGCAAGCAACAGGGTCCAGGATTCGTGTGAACTAATACTGCGGTTACACTTGTTCAGTGGTACGCTCTAGCAGATTACGAACTGAACAAGAACAAAGGTGTTGATGGGATCCCAAAATCTAATATTTGATTCAGACAATAGGGTCTTGTCTTCGCCAGATCCAGTCTTCGCCAAGCTAATCATCAGAGAAAACCAAGTTCAGATATACCTGGTTTTCACCGTCGTGTTCAGCATGTCTTTTTACCTCTAAATCGAACATTTAATCAACTTCAAATGAAACTTTTACTTTTAACCAACTTTCCGGTTTTTGCCGGATTCCAGACGAACTACTTGTTCGGCGAGGAAATAGTTTTCACCATCGTGTTCAGCAAGTTTTCTTACCCCCTAAATGAACCACAGAGAAAACCAAGTTCAGATATACCTGGTTTTCACCATCGTGTTCAGCATGTCCTTTTACCTCTAAATCGAACATCTAATCGACTTCAAATGAAACTTTTACTTTTAACCAACTTTCCGGTTTTTGCTGGATTCCGGACGAACTAATCGTCCGGCGAGATAATGGTTTTCACTAACGTGCTCAGCATGCCTTCTTACGTCACAATCGACTATCGCATTAGCTGTTTAAAAATATTTTGTTTGTCCCTTAATGTGAACCCCCTTCCCCACCCCTAAATGTAGAGCTACAGAGCCCATCTACGAACTTGACCTTACCCTTGACCCAATGAATCCTCACACCAAGTTTCATCAAAATATCTTATTCCCTTCGAGAGTTATAGAGCGCACAGACGGACAGACGGACAACTTTTGCGATGTCATAGGTATCCCTCCACTTACGTTTTGGGATCCCAAAAACTACCATAGCACTAATATAGCGGTCCAGGATTCGTCTAAAGTAAAACTGCGGTAGCAGTTTCGTGAATGGTAGGCCGTCTAAGATTACGAGCTGACTTAAAAAAATGGACTTTCAGCACTATCATAGCACCAATATAACGCACTAGCTACATCGAGAATGTCGCTAGAAACAGGGTCCAGGATTCGTGTGAACTGAAACTGCGGTAACACTTGTTCAGTGGTACGCTCTGGCAGATTACGAACTTACTTCTTGGAATAATGCACTATCTAAATGATACCATGATAATACTAATCCGAGTTGTACCTAAAATGGCCCGCCTCGTAAGGAAGGTCCGGAAAATTATGGAGCGCTTTAATACGAATATAGTGAGGTTCCAGGATTCGTGTGATACGTCATTATTTTGTTCCCTGAGCCGCTCGGTCCAGTTTTCGTGTGTGAGGGTCCAGTTTTCGTTTAGCCACTCGGTCCGGTGGCGGAGGGTCCGGAGTTCCGGGGTTCCAGGATTCGTAAGACCCGTGTTTTCCCGTTAAATTCTATTCCATCCCGAATAACTGAGCATTCTGCAACTTTGATTGATAATATATTCGTTAGTGAAGGTTTGGTGGAGGATAGCACGTGTGACGTATTAACCTCCTCTGGATCGGACCATTTACCACTTCTTTGTTCGTTACAGAAGTTGTCAAATTGTATAAATAAAAGAATAAATAAAATTATTAGGCGGGACATGAAAGAAGTAAATCTGGCTAAATTCAAAAATGTAGTTAGTTCGTTGGACTGGGAGGTGGTTTACAATGAGAAGGACGATGCTTCAAAAGCTTTCAATATTTTCTCAGATATCCTTTACCCTGTATTTGAAAAAAATTGCCCTATTAAGGAAATTAATTATAAGAAATCTAAACCGAGAAAGCCATGGATTAATGATGAAATTCTGAGTTTAATAAGTCAAAGAAATAAGTTGTATTGCCAATATCTAGAGAACCCGTCTGAAGTTGCTTTAAATGATTTCAAAGAGTTAAGAAATCATGTAAATAAAACAAGAAGAAATGCAAAGAATGATTATTATTTAAACCGTTTAAAAAGTAAGCAAGGTAATATAAAAGATACGTGGGGGATTGTCCGTGAAGTAATTGGATGTGATAAAAAAGATAGAAGCATCACCGAACTAAAAATTAACGACAGAATAATTGATGATAAACTGGAAATAGCAAATCATATGGGTGATTATTTTTCGAAGATTGGTAATGATATACAGAAAGATGTGTCTGGAGGTGGTGGTGATAACACTTTTAACATTGATCCTTCGAGTATGCAGAATGGTTTTGAGTTTGAGCCGTGTACTGTTGAAGAAGTTGATAAAATTGTTAGTGGTCTTAAATCAAATTCGTCTGGTATAGATGGACTGAACCTTAAGGCTTTTAAAATTGTTTCGGTGTACCTTTTGCCGGTATTAGTGTATTTAATAAATCTGTCAATAGCTAAAGGCCATTTCCCGTCTAAACTAAAACAGTCAAAAATCATACCGTTACATAAAGGTGGGGATCCCTCGGACCCCTGTAATTGGCGACCAATTTCGATTTTACCTTTATTTAGTAAAATTTACGAAAAAGTTATTTATAGGAGATTGTATAATTACCTGGATTCGAAGAAAATACTATATGATGGCCAATTCGGTTTCAGAAGTAAACATTCCACTAGCCATGCAGTACACCATCTTTTAAGCTTTGTTGATAAAGCTCTTGAAAAAAACCTGGTCCCTCTAACTGTTTTTGTAGACTTCCGTAAGGCTTTTGATACTGTTGAATTTAATACCCTTCTAAGTAGACTAAGCGGGCTTGGGCTAGGTAGTATTTGTGTACAGTGGTTTTCATCGTACCTGCATGGCCGAAGTCTCAAAGTTGCTTTATCGGATATCCTAAGCAGCGAGTTCGATGTAAAGTGCGGAGTGCCTCAAGGTTCCGTGCTCGGACCTCTGCTATATCTCGTTTATGTTAATTCACTGGCATCACATGTCGGTGAGGAGGCGCTGACCTCTTTCGCGGACGACACTGCCATAACAATAATTGGTAGTTGTTTGGTGGAGGTTGTACATAAGGCTAACTTAGCACTTGAACGTTTACGTAGTTTTACAGTTGGTAGTTCCCTAGCAGTTAACGCATCTAAAACAAATTACATTATTTTTAGTCGAACAGGTAGGTTACTCAATGATAACAATAACATTTTTTTTTGAGATTTACCCATTAAACAAGTTTTTGAAATGAGATATTTGGGGTTTTATTTAGATAATAATATTAGTTGGAAAAAGCATTGTAGTATTATTGGTGCAAAAATGGCTAGGGGGCTAGGAATTCTAAGACGGGTAAGAAAAACATTTCCATTTCAGATTTTAAAAATTATTTATTTTTCCCTTGTTCACCCTTACATTGATTACGGTTGTGTTCATTGGGCTAGCAATTTTTTTTCTAATTATAAAAGGATCCAGATTTTGCAAAATAAAAGCATTCGTTTGGTTGCGGACATAAAAAAGGAGGTTGAATCCAAAACCATTGCCAGCTTTTCCCGGTGTAATGTTCTGAATGTTGGTCAGATTCGTGATTACCAGGCATCAATTTTTGTGTTTCAAAGCATGAACCATATATGCCCTGATTATTTCCATGATTATTTTTCTATGAATCAGGAGCACCACAATTATGATACTAGAAATGCACAGTTTTTAACTAATGAAAAAAGAAAAACAGTTAGATCATCTTATATGATTCATAATCTGGGGCCTTCTGTTTGGAATAATCTGCCGTCTAGCATCAGGGAGTCTGCCACTTTATACAGATTTAAAAATAAACTGAAAACTTTCCACTTAATTAATACGAGTTGAAGGGTATGTGGTCTTTTTCTTCTTTTTTTTTTCTTCTTTTTTTTCACAGTTGTTCGGGTGGGGCTGAAACTGGTAATGAGTAAATATTAAGGATTCTTGTTGCGTGTAGTGTTCACGTTTAATTGTTTGTTATTTAAGTCATAGGCTAGGTGGTTAATAAGTTGTTATGTTTAGTTATTTATTTATTAGATACAAGTAGTATTAATAAATTGCAGCACAAGTCCTTAGGACTTTCTTTTTGCTGCAATGGGATATTAGTAGTGTTATTTTATTTAATTTTTAATGTTTTTGGTTAAAAATAAAAACCTACCTACCTACCTACCTACCTACTACAATGGCATTTTCCCTAACGTTTTAGAACATATAACATTAATATTTATTGAGCCTGCTGGTGCTGTGTTTTTAGCCAGTCGTATATTTTGAAGTCCTCACGCCCCCATGCCAAAGCCCTTCGAACCGCCCCTGTCCCTAGGAGGAGCCAACTCGTATCGTTCGAGTGTTAGCCGTGTCTTGTATATTAATTAATACCCGTTGCGGCAGAGTTGGGAGGGAATGTGGTTGTGCAGCATCGTCATCGGGAGTTCTTTCGTTGCAGCTGCCGTACTCTAGGGAAAAGGTTAGAGTCAAAGCATTGGCAGCCGCAAAATCCCCGAAATCAAACCGGTCTGGGATCAAATCAACACGTATACTGAGATAGCTTTATCTTAAGAGGTATTGAATTTCACAATGTAACATTAAGATGCTCCACGCGTAGCGTATATTTTATGTTTACGTTTGATCAAAGATGAAATGTCGAGTTCGAAATTTCGATTGTCCACGATTTGGGTATCAATAAAAGATACTACGAAAGACTTTGTCGACGCCCAATGTGTATCTAAGGTATAAGATTTAACCCTCGACTATTTCTTCAATGTTAGCTTGCGGCTAACGAAAAATAGCAGTAGTTCTGAGCTCAACCTAATTTACTTGGTTTTATTTCAGTGCCTAACTGTTACGTGGTACCTTGCTGTCGAGTTCCAGATATTTGTTCCGGCCACAGTGTTCGTATGGCTGATGTATCGATACGAACGTTTTGGCGTGGCTGCTACGGTTATTGTTACACTGTTCGGATGTATTTTAGGAGCCGTTTTTATGATTGTTTGGGACATGCCACCCACAAGCTTGGTTGTTGCGAACAGGTAAGTCAAACCTCGTCAATTAATTTACAGCTACAAACAATGCACAAATCCTCCTTTGGTATGCTCCTTTCCTTTGAACAATGAACTATAGTTAAGTCTCAATATGGCACTTTTGGGCTAAACAGTAAAGTGGAGACCAAAAATACTCATTCGGGCGTTTTTGGGGGGATCTTAGTTAGCCACTTTTTCGGATTGGTAGTTAATCTACAACATGTCAAGGGTTCGCCAAAAAGATATGTGTGTTGATCTCAGTTCTCACTGCTTCTCGATGACTTCTCAGTAGAATCCAAATCTCTATAGAGATTTGTTTTTATCTCAATTCTCACTATCACTCGATGACTTCTCACATGAGAAGCTTTTGGGATACAAACATCAGCACAGCTCTGAGCCTGGTGCCTGCCCGCTACGCAAAGATCCACCGGTTAACGGAGTGGCTGGAACGGAAATGTGTCTAGCTGTATTGCCTTTCCGTGAGAATGCAGGGGAGGGATCTCTCACTCTGCCTTGTTTTAACCAAGTTTTGTTTTACTTACAACAAGATGAATAAAAGAATATATTGTGGGGATAAGGAGGAATGATTACTTGAAACTCTTGAAAGACCGCAAAAGAAACTATGTAGAATGTATCGCTTTCGTATATTTGAACTTAACTTTGGTACTGTTATATCACGACATTTACAATGATTACATTTCGCTTTGGTCAGGACAGAGTTCAGAAAACAATGACAAATATCCTGCAAGCACTAACTTGTAATAAGACCACATGGACTGTTGGTCATCAGATAATCAGATCTTGCAGATGTTCGGTCTTTGCCGAACCCCAAACACATTTTATACAAAAACATCTGTGCTATTCATTTAAGGCAAGAATAAATAGTAGATCTTGATTCGCCGTGTCTTTATCGGACCTGTCAAATCATTTTTTTTTCTTCAGCTTTGGATTCTATTAAACTTTTTCCAGATTGTCTGTCCTGGCCGGACTCCGGTCAAACTACTACTGGTCCGGGTGAGGAAGTAAAGCTTAAATCTTTCTCTTTGAGAAGTGTTCCCACTGTCTTTAAAATAGTTTTTACCTTTACGAAATAAGTAAGTAAGTAAACAATTTAGTACCCGTATTTTTCACTTAAGAACAAAACGGAGTAAAGAAGAAGATAAAGAAAAAGAAGAGAAAATTTAAAGCACAACACAAATACTGACACATGACATATCAATTCCGCAATCACGAACTATAAAAGTGTTTAATTACCCGATTCACTGCGATAGTAGGGTCCGCAATCTGGTGTTTTTCAATCAAAAAGGTGTTCCTCGTCCAAATGGGACATCGCAGCAGAAACCTCGCAAACATGAAGTAAAGGGACCGGAGCTTACGTTTTGGGGTTTCGGTTAACAAATTCCAAAACGTCGCGATATACAGAAGATGCGGCAGTGCGACAGCGTCATACATGATCGCGAGATACTTTCGGCATAATTAAAGTCTACTGGCGACGATAGAACCGTATGCGGTACGAAGTTTTTTCTCGACGTGTTTAACGAGCAGTACACGAGTTTCTTTAAGGTTGTGGCCTATTGGCAGACCAAGGTATGCGACGTGAGACGAAACGGTAATTGACTCGCTACCCAGTTGAAGGTGTTCAGGTTGAGAGGAATTATCATTAACAAACAGTACTGTAGATTTAGAAGTATTGAAGGCGAGGCCTATTTTTCGATATTCATCTCGTAGGATCACGAAATTCGATTGCAGACCACTAGTAGACCGACTTAACCTTAATAGGTCGTCTGCGTACGTAAGTAGCAACACGTTTATACTTTTGGCGATACATGAAACATTGACACTTGCCTGGTCATTTAAAACACTGTTATTGTACAAACTAGGGGATAATAATGAACCCTGACGAGCACCTTTCTCTACCGGAACAACTACTGAAGTGACTTGGTTTCCTAACTTTATACGCGCTTTCAAACGACAATACATATGATACAGTACACGGGTGACGCGGAGGTTTACACTTTGCTGGTAAGCCGCTAGAAGGGCCTGAGCATGACTCGACGAATCAAAGGCTCTATCTACTAACATCAAAAGCACCGATCACGATGATGTCACCAGATTCATGGGAATCCGCTAGAATAGCGGCCAGACTGAAAAGAGCGTGAGCGCACCCTAGTCCTGGTCGGAAACCGAACTGG
The DNA here is from genome assembly GCA_023053575.1 of Branchinecta lynchi. Taxonomy (NCBI): domain Eukaryota; kingdom Metazoa; phylum Arthropoda; class Branchiopoda; order Anostraca; family Branchinectidae; genus Branchinecta; species Branchinecta lynchi. Next base: position 5,523,504 of record JAKZAP010000021.1, on the reverse strand, counting down.
TGGTCAGGCATTCGGCACGAATGCTGAATTTCTTTTAAAACTAAAAGCTCGAGAACTTTGCAAAGTACTGGGGCAACGGTGATAGGTCTATACGAAGAGCACTGATCCGCGGGTTTACCTTTTTTAAGGATAGGTGATAGCAAGCCGACACAAAAAGAATCAGTTACTATATCGGTAGTGAAGATAATCGGGAACAGTAGCGTCAGATGCTCCACAAGCAAAGTGGTACCCTGTAACAGATTTAGCGCGCACCTTCACCACGGGAATGTTTTTTCTTCAGCTTCAGAGTAGCATCAGATACGTTTCCGTACGTAACAACAAACTCCGGATCACACTGGTTGGATAGTAACGGTTATAGTCTATGTACAAAGGGATTAGACACATTTGGGTCGGGGGGCACTGAATTCTTTGGAAAAATACGATTCCCGATCTTTTTCGTTAATGGATTCATGGTGTTTTCCGGCAGCCGATTCACTTAACCATGCTTTCTAGATTAGAGCTGGGTCACATATAATTCTGGATTAGTATTCTTCGATTAGTTTCGTGCGGTGAGCTTTCAGTTGCTTGTCAAATTTTCGTTTCGTCCGCAAACGTAGTAAATTAACAGGGCCGGACTTGGGACGGTCACATTTTTGCCAGACTCTGAACCAGAACTTAGCTTCGTTGCAACACTTAACTAGAGCTCGATTTTGCGAGAATTTGGGAACTTCTGTTTTCTTTCTGACCTTTCTAGTAGGAAACGCGTTTTTTTCTGCTGAAAGCAGCGAGTGAGTAATCTCGACACTGAAGGTGTTGGCAAGTACTCTCGCTTCCTTGGGATCGATAATGGAGTTCAATTGGAGTAAATGGAAGGGGATGTGTATCTTTACAAGAGGCGAGTTCAGCACTTGATGATACAGAGAAGTATTAACTTTGTCCCATTCACTGACAACTTTCCACTTATCGTTTTTGGGTGGACACAAAACTGGTTTTATGCTAAGAGACTTTAGTAGTGGCAGATGATCCGCGAACACAGCGTCTTTCAAAACAGTTACATTTCCGTTAATTTCCTTAGAACAGACCGAATGGTCTATGTTCGACACGGATCCGGAGTTGTGAACGACGGAAAAATCACTATCTTTTGGGAGAATGGCAAGTTTACCATCAAAGACACCGTTTAGCAGTTAACTACGCGAATACGTGCTGTCAAGCAAGTTGCAATTCATTTCACCCGTGCAAAACCTGTTTGTGATGGGTGATAATCTGGTGTGGAATGCAGTTCTGAACTTTGTATCACGCGCCATGCCGTGACCGTGAAGCGATTTTAGAAGCGAAGGAAACTATCTGTCGCCAGTCAGACTTAGGGGAACGTGTGGTGAAACATTTAAAGGACGAGGAAAATCTTCTAGACATTGCGAAGATGTTCGTTCGCTGCGCCAAAGAAAAGATACAGCTTCCGCATTTTGTTATTTTCGAGCCCCAAGAAGTTCCCGCCTGCAACGAAGATATTGCTGCTTGTGTAGTGTCCACCGTGAACGAGATGAGTCGCAACTTAAACGGCCTGATTGACCGTTTTAACCAAGCGCCGTTACCGTGCCTGGAGGCAACCCCGTTGCTGCCCAAGGTAATGAGTCTTCCCCTCCTCCTCCATCTTACTCAGTAGTCTTGAAAAAGGCTCCTCCTACTGTTGTCACCCCAGAAGAAAGTCGAATATCTGTGGTGACGCTCTGAATGATGACGATTTTGAACTACGTCGAGGGAAGGACGAATGGCGCCTCGTAACTAAGAAAAAATCTAAAGCTGCAATCCTAGCAACCTCTATTAACGAAAAATCGACTGAAACCCAGGCAAGTGTTAAAACGCCCACTTTCATCGGTATGGTCAAGTTTGTTCCTGCACATGTTAATGACGATGCACTGAGAAGACGTATACCGAACTGTGAAAAAGCGGAACAATGCGGCAAGACCAGATCCTTCAAAGTATCCTTCTCATCCTGCCAACATCTGATCCACGCCATGAAAAACCCTCTTAAAATCGACTTGGAGCGATGCACCATCGAGGAACTTGTTTTTCTTCCAAACGCTGTTTGAACTGCTAGAATTCTGGTCATGTTGCTGCTATCTGCTCTAGCCAGCAACTTTGGTCTAGATGCGGAGAGGAAGGTCACGGTTCTAGCTCGGACCAGCCGTGTGTAAACCCTATCGCATGTGCCCTTTGCAAATCAAAACGCCAAACGTGCCATTCTTTCAAGTGCCCCGCTGTCAAAAAAATCTTCAGTGAGCTGAAACGGCCCAATGTTCAATAGCCCAACTTGTGTCAAAATTACCTCATGGAACATGAACGGGGTAGTCCCCCACAAACTTGCCATAATTCAAAAGTACTGTGCAAACTGTTATATTATGTTCATACAAGAACACATGCTCTCTCCTCACAATGTTAGTCTCCTAAAGTTCTAGCACGGATATACTTTTCATGTCGAGCCCGCAAAAACTCGGACTCTCGGACGTCCCTCCGGTGGCCTGACGATTGTTTGCCGCCCGCTTATTGAAAGCAAAGTGCTGTTTACGCATGACCACTTCCTGGCTATATCTTCCGGTAATATCGCATTCTTCAATGTACATCTTCCTACAAACTACCATGACGATAAATCGGAGCGAAAGTTCGCGATCTAGCGAAATCCCTAAAGTCTGTGAACACGAAAAATTTGCAGTGCGTAGTCATGGGTAACTTCAAATGCGACTTCTCTTGTCGAGGGCCAGATTCCGGTCAGTCTACTTGTTCGGCGGGAACATAGCGATCAGCATGCACTCTTGCCTCTAGATCGACGCTCTATTTTATCACATGAAACCTATAATCAACTTCAAATAAGAATATCTCTTGTTCTAATGCCGGACTAATCAGCGAGAAAAAGATAAAACAGGTTCAGTACGTCTCCATACCCATCATATCAAAGCTCAACTTTCGATAAAACCTTTACTTTCTATTTTTCCGCATTTCGGGTGAACTATTTATTCGATGAAAAAATCGTAAATCGCATCACACTTGCATTGCGCTCGCTGTTAAATTACACTTGCATACACAGCCTATCCCTTGCATATCATGTCACTAGCTCCAAGTTCATGTTTCCTACTGCGAAGTACCAATGGTTTCCGTAAGTGCCGCATGGTTGGGGCTCTCCGGTGCCACGTACTGTGTCCCACAAAGAAATTGAGCTTGCTCGACTGCCTAGGCTGATAAGATGTGGTAGAACCTGAGAGAGCCAGGTTCTGGTTATGGTGGGTTTCCACACTGCGCAAAATCCCAGGGTTGGTCACCAAGAACCAGGGTGTACGAGTTACTTTATTACTTCAGGATACTTTGGGTGACTCAGGGTTACTTTGGGTTACTTTTGGTTAAATTGGGTTACTTTGGGTTACATTGCATTGGGTTACAATAGGTAACATTGGGTTACTTTGAGATACTTTTGGGTTACTTTCCAGGGTGTACGAAGTTACTTTTGGTGACCAACCCTGGGTAAAATCCGAGCGTATTTTGAAATCCGAGCGTTTTTTACGCACATTTTGAGCTTGAAAAGATTTCTAGCAATACGGACGTATTAGAGAAATCGGTCCGTTTTGTATTTAAAAGGAATTAGGAATTTCTTTCAAGTTGAAAGGAATTCTGGTCTACTTTGATGGAATTCCGTCGGCGTCCTGGGTGAAGAAGACTAAACAAAAGTCTAGCTAGCTTTTGAGAGCAGCAGCCATCAATACTGATATCATAAATGCTATCAAATTATTTGTTTAGCATTTATGCTGACAAGACAAGTAAGTCTTGTCAGATTTCACGGCTCGAAAAAATAGTTTTTTTTTTCTCTGTGTGTAAATATTATCCTCTCACGAAGACTGGATTCTAAGGTAAGTCTATCTAATAAGCTAGCCTTCTGGCATTGAAGTGTTGGATGTTTTTTTGTTGTTGGCATGAATCGATTACGTTGTCTTTAAAAAAGAACACGACCAAAGGTTTCGATGGGATCCAAAAAATATAATATTTGATCCAGACAGTTGCGAACGAACTGTCATACCTGTCCAGAACAAAAAATAAAGTTCAGCAACGAATTCAGCATATCTCCTTATCCGTATAAAGAACATCTAATAAAAAAAATTCAAGTAAAACTTTAACTCATACAAAAAATCCGTTTCAACCGGATTCCGAACCAACTATATGTCTCGGTAAAAAAAAAGACTGTCATATACAGATTCAGCGTGTCTTCTTACCCCTAAATCTGTCATCTAATCAACTTCAAATAAAACTTCTGCTTTTAACAAATTTTACGGTTTTGGCCTGATTCCGGGCTAACTACTTGTCGGGCGAAAAAATGGTTTTCACCATCGTATGCAGCATGTCTACATACCCCTAAATCGAACATCTAATAAACTTAAAATAAAACTTTTACTTTAAACAGACTTTCTGGTTTTGGCAGGGTTCCGGGCGAACTACTTGTCCTTTAAGAAAATGGTTTTTGCCATCGTAATCAGCATGTCTTCTTACCCCTAAATCGAACATCTAATAAACTTAAAATAAAACTTTTACTTTTAACAAACTTTCCGGTTTTAGCCGGATTCCGGGCGAACTACTTGTCCGATGACGACATGGTTTTCATCATCGTTTTCAGCATGTCTTCTTACCCCATAATCGACTATCCCATTATATGTTTCAAAATATTTCATTTGCCCATTAATCTAAACCCCTCCCCCACCCCTAAATGTAGGCTAAAGAGCCCATCTACGAACTCGACCTTACTCTTGACCCAAACAACCCTCTCATCAAGTTTCATCAAAATATCTCATTCCCTTCGAGAGTTATATTGCGCACAGACGGGCAGACGGACAGACGGACAACTTTTGTGATGTCATAGGTATCCCTCCACTCAGAGGCGTTACTAGCCAAAATGTTTGGAGGGGACGAGGCATTTACCGACTGGCTGGTAATTTTTACCGACTTTTTCTGCAGAAAAAAGGACTGTTTTCAACAATAACAAGACCAAAGGTCTCGATGGGATCCCAAAAATTCAATATCTGATCCAGACAACTGGGTCTTGTCTTAGCCAGATCCAGTCATCGCCAGACTCCTTGAACATTTTTACAATTAAAATTCAGGAACAGATTAAGGCCAAATAGCTAATCACCTGAGAAAACCAAGTTCAGATATGGATTCAGCATGTGTGTTTACCCCTATAAGTCATATCTGTTTTGACGAAAACTTCCTGCCACTTCTGCCAATTTCCCGGTTCCGGCCGAACTCCAGAACTACATGTCCGGCGAAAAAAGAAAGCTCAAAGACGAAATCAGGTTATCTTCTTTCCCCAGTAATGAACATCTAATCAACTTCAAATAAAAATTTAGCTTATAACAAATTTTCCGATTCCAGCCGGATTCCGGTCGAACTATAGGTCCGGGGAAAATATGATTTTCATACAGGGACTCAGCATCTCTTATTACTCCTAAATCGCTTATCTAATCAACTAGAAATAAAACTTTAACTTCCAACAGTTTTCCGGTTTTGGCCAGATTCCGGACGAACTACATGTCCGGGTAGAAAATTGTTTTCACATAAGTGTTCAGCATGTCTTCTTACCCTAAATTGAACATCTAATCAACTCCAAATAAAACTTTTAATTTTGACAAACTTTCCGGTTTGGGCCGGATTCCGGTCGAAATACTTGTCCGTCGAGAAAATAGTTTTCACCATCGTCTTCAGCATGTCTTCCTACCTCGAAATCGAACATCTAATCAACTTCAAAGAAAACTACTTTCAACAAACCTTCCGGTTTGGGTCGGATTCCGGGCGAAATACTTGTTCGTCGAAAAAATAGTTTTCACCGTCGTCTTCAATATGTCTCCCTACCCTTAAATCGAACATCTAATAAACTTCAAATAAAACTTTTACTTTCAACAAACTTTCCGGTTTTGGCCGGATTCCGGGCGAACTACTTGTCCGATGACAAAATGGTTTTCACCATCGTGTTCAGCATGTCCCCATAATCGACTATCACATTAGCTGTTTCAAAATATTTTGTTTGCCCCTTAATTTGAACCCCCTCCCCAACCCTAAATGTAGAGCTACAAAGCACATCTACGAACTTGACTGGTCTGACGACCCAACGAATCCTCACACCAAGTTTCATCGAAATATCTCATTCCCTTCGAGAGTTATCGTGCTTACGGACGGACGGACAGACGGACAAGTTTTGCCATGTCGTAGGTATCCCTCCACTTACCTGTTGGGATCCCAAAACTTTGAAAAAAATTCACTGATTTTCAGAAAAATCGACCAATTTTCAGAAAAACCAACTGTTTTCATGAAAAAAATCAACTGTTTCGACAAAAAATCGCGGCGCTTCGCGCCTACTCGGTATTTTTTACCGACTGGCCGACGGCTTTGGGGGAGGGGCGCCCCCCCCCCCCCCACCCCAGTCGTGATGCCTCTGCATCCACTTACGTTTGGGATTCCAAAAAGGAGCTGGTCCTTCAGTGTCGGAGCCAGGGTTGAAACCTATAGGCTTCACTTTGAAGCCTTGAAGCCACCCTTGAAGCCTTACCTATAGGTTGTCAGATTTTATTCTATTTTTAGCCAGTTTGCCGGTGTCTACGAGTACAGCCTATACTACTACAAGATGTTCTGGTTCAGATATCCACCTTTCTTTGTTGGGATGTTGTTTGGCTGGATTTTGTACAAAGTGAAGCAAACGGGATACACCAGACCTCGATGGGTAAGCTAGAGCATACTTCTTACTGCAAATGATCTTTTCACGATAAATGGTTCAGAAATGTCGATACTGTCCCGTGAAGTATTAGTGATTTCTTTGTTGGTATTTGTAGGCCAAAACTCCTTCTCCGCCTCAGAATGTCTGCAAGTTTTGCACACCGTGGTTAGAAGGCGCGAAAGGCCAAGCAAAAAGTCCGAAACACAAATAGGGTTTCTGGCTAACCCCTCCGCCTCCGGTACTGAATCTCCCTCAGCAACCCCTTCCCGCCGGTACCAAACTCCCCTGGCGAAAATAACACGCCCCCCCCCCCGGACGTGCTGCTAAAAGTCCGGCAATTTTGTCGCGGAAAGTATATGTAGAGGCCAGTTGCCACCGAGAAGACGTCATGCGCTGAAATTTAACTCGCGTGTCTAGGGAAAATATGTAAGTGCTGCCGTTTCTAATAAGGTTTTCAATCTCCTATTGCGTTCGGGAGGGGGTCTTGGCGATCTGGCCAAGACCAAGATTAGCCTATTGGCCGACCAAGCCTTCCGAACGAAAAACAAAGTTTCTCATGCCCTTATTTTTGAAAGAGTTGTGGCGGACCTTGAAGGCCTTTGGCAAAGTTGGTGCAGTCACCTTGTGCTACCAACGATCCCCAGTATACTAGTCACGTATCTCCCCCGCTCATATCTTACTGGTTAATTCCTTTTGGAAAGGATGATGTTTATTGCTTGACATTCAACATTGACTGAAAATAATGCCATTTACGGTTAAGACTTCCGTTGGCAATTATTTCAAACGTGCAAATGTGAGGGACCTCTTAACCTGGGGCAAAATGCAATACCCCGTTAAGATTACGCTATTTTTTTGGTGTTTCGTCATACGATTTGGAACTATAGTTGATCGCGACTGGAATTTTTGTCCGTAATTTTCGTTCACCTCTTATTGAATCAGTCAATATTGATTCTTCTGAATTTCATGTTATTTCACCTGAGATTCCATGGACTCTAAATCCGAAAATTCGGACCGAAAATGGTGCAAACTTTTTAACTTACGTAAAATTTCCATTAAATCCAAATTCCATCGAAATTCTTGTTTGATCAATCGTTTGCTCAGTATGTCCACGCTAGTTAAAGCTGGGCCTTTATAGATTTCTGATTTCGAACATTCCGATTAATACTCGTCGAAAATCTTTGCGCTTTCTTGCATCTGAAATTTTTGACCTAATTTTGTTATCTTTGATTGATTCTCTACGTTAATCTTTCAGACAATAGATCTTAGTATTTTTGATTTTTCTGATTTTATGCTGGGATTCCACAGAGTCCGGGTCCATTCTTCGTTTCTTCAATTTGAGCTCGAGTTTGGCGGAGCCCGATACGAAATTGGCATGTTCTTCGCGCACGCTTTCTGGACCCACTGCAATGCCAGAGTACTGCAACATTCTTATAATCAATTACTCATAACCATCGCACGCCAAAACGGAGAGAAAGGGTATGATAAAAAAAAATAATAGAAACAAATCTACCCGAAATGAAAGAGTACAGCAACAAAACTACAGGAATAAAGTCACTCCAATTTTGTTTTCACTCTACTGACCATTTATTTAATTTCATTATCTGTCAACACCCTTAACCCCCCCCCCCCCCCCCCTGTCTAAGAGACTTGTGGGAGTGTAACTGTATAATTATCTTATTTTTTTTGTTTTTCTTACGAATCCTTTGTGGAATTGAAGAAATTGTTATTATTATTATGAAGCACTAGTTTTAGCACTGGTCGTAAAGCTCGATGACGTTCAGTGCAATTTCTTGCAATGCCAGACATCCGAAAATCAAATTCTTTGAGCGATTTTCGCATCTAGTACTTCAATAGACTCTGTGTCCATAATTCGGTTTTACTTTTGAAATATTTAAATTACTTTTGACTAGACATGGAATCCGATCGGAAGGTAAGTAAGTCTAGTAAATCTATTAATAGGATCAGTTAAATTATTAAACCAAAGGTAGCCTTAAAGTGTCCATGTTATCATTTTTCTTTTTCGTCTGAATTGTACTCGACCCTTTCGGCAATCAGTACATGAAAGCAGTTAGTTAATAAAAAAATATATTTCTTAGTTAACCACGTAGAATTTCGGCTTCCACTTCGAAATTCTCAAAAATATAGTAATATTTGACAGTGCGAAACGGATACGTCAGCGGATTTTTATTGGAGTTGTACTTCGGTCCTTTTTGGCTAAAAGCCACTCAGACTGGAAAATTAAGTTAAGACAAGGAAAGTTAAGACAAAATAAACAGGTTTTTTCACAAGATCATTCTCCAGTTTAAGCGGCTTGAGCCCTTGCCAAAAATGAGGAACGATGTAACGTCACGTTCTTTATTTTAATCGATCGCCTGCATGGTCATGAGTTAGTCATCAGGAAGTTGCTTCCTGATGTCAAAAAACAAGTTCAGACAAAATAAACAGTTTTTTTTTCACAAGATGATTCTCCAGTTTGAGCGGCTTGAGTCTGAAGAGGACCCTTGCCAAGAATGAGGAACGATGTAACATCACCTTCTTTATTCAACATCGCAAAAGTTGTCCGTCTGTCCGTCCATCTGTCAGTCCGTCTGTAAGCACGATAACTCTCGAAGGGAATGAGATATTTCGATGAAACTTGGTGTGAGGATTCGTTGGGTCGTCGGAATAATCGAGTTCGTAGATGGGCGTTGTAGCCCTACATTTAGGGGTGGGGGAGGGGTATCAAAATAAGGGGCTAACAAAATATTTTAAAATAGCTATTATGGGGTAAGAAGACATGCTGATCACAGTGGTAAAAACCATTTTGTCATCGGACAAGTAGTTCGCCCGGAATCTGGCGAAAACCGGAAAGTTTGTTAAAAGTAAAAGTTATATTCTAAGTTGATTAGATGTTTTATTTATGGGTAGGAAGACATGCTGAAGATGACGGTCAAAACCATTTTCTCGACAGACAAGTAGTTCTTCCAGAATCCGGGCCAAACCGGAAAGTTTGTTAAAATTAAAAGTTTTATTTGGAATTGATTAGATGTTCGATTTAGGGCAAGAAGACATGGTGAACACTTATGTGAAAACAATTTTCTACCAGGACATGTAGTTCGCCCGGAATCCGGCCAAAACCGGAAAATTGGTAGAAGCTAAAGTTTTATTTCTAGTTGATTAGATAACCGATTTATGGGTAAGAAGAGATGATGAATCCGTGTGCAACAATCATATTTACCCGGACATATAGGTTGACCGGAATCCGGCTGGAGTCGGAAAATTTGTTATAAGTTAAATTTGTATTTGAAGTTGAATAGACGTTCATTATTGGGGAAAGAAGATACCCTGAGTTCGTTTTTAAGCTTTCTTTTTTCGCCGGACAAGTAGTTCTGGAGTTCGGCTGAAACCGGGAAATTGGCAGAAGTGGCAGGAAGTTTTCGTCAAAACATATATGACTTATAGGGGTAAACACAGATGCTGAATCCATATCTGAACTTGGTTTTCTCAGAGGATTAGCTATTTGGTCTTAATCTGTTTCTGAATTGTAATTGTAAAAATATTCAAGAAGTCAGGCGACGACTGGATCTGGCTAAGAAAAGACCCAGTTGTCTGTTCAGATATTGAATTTTTGGGATCCCATCGAAACCTTTGGTCTTGTTGTTTTTTATTTTTGTTTGTGTTTATTTTTTCCCATGGCCTCTGTGCTTTTAGTGGAATAAATCTTATCTTATCTTATCTTACACTGTAAAAAAATTTTTTGCAGTATTTACTACTGGGATTAATCTTATCTTTATTGAGATAAGATTATCCCTAATTTGGATTAATTTTATCCCAGTAGAGACGAGATTAATCCCAGTAGCAAATAGTGCATCCTTATTCGGAGAAACTTTGTACAGTGTATCTTATCTTATGGCCTCATCCCTTTTTGGGATCCCCAAACGTAGGTGGAGGGATACCTATGACTTCGTAAAGTTGTCCGTCTGTCAGCACGATAACTGTCGAAGGGAATGAAATATTTTTATGAAACGTGGTGTGAGAACTCTTTAGGTCAAGAGAGAGATCGAATTCTCGTAGATGGTCTCTGTAGCTCAACATTTAGGGGTGGAGGAGGGGGTTCTGATTAAGGGACAAACTTTTTTTTACTAACAGTCAATGAGATAGTCAGTTTAGGGCTAAGAACACATGCTGAACACGAATATGAAAACCATTCTTTCGGAGGACAAATAGTTTGCCCAGAATCCGGCCAAAACCAGCAAGTCTGTTAAAATTCAAAGTTTTATTTAAAGTTGATTAGATGTTCGATTTCGAAGTAAGAAGACATGCTGAACATTTATATGAAAATCATTTTCTCGTCAGACAAGTAGTTCTCGCGGAATCCGGCGGATACCGGAAAATTTGATAAAGGTAAAAGTTTTATCTAAAGTTGATTATATGTCCAATTTAGGGATAAGAAGACATGTTGAATCCGCTTCTTACAATTTTCTTCTTTCCGGACATATAGCTCGTCAGGAATCCGGCTGAAACCGGAAAACTTGTTAAAAGTTAAAGTTTTATCTGAAGTTGATTAGGTATTCGATAGAGGGGTAAGGAGATACGCTGAATTCGTTTTTTAGCTCTAGGTTTTGTAAGACCAGTAGTTTACCCGTAACCCAGTCTAAGCCGGAAATTTGGCAGAAGTAAGGCAGGAAATCAATTTTTTTCAAAATAGATATGACGCATGGCCCAGGGATAAATACACACATGCATGCCTTCTTCTGTTTCTAAATCTTAATAGTAAAATGGTTCAAGGAGTCTGGCCAAGACCGGATATCTACAAGACCCTTTTGACTGGATCAAATATTAAATTTTGGGATCCCATCAAAACCTTTGGTCTTGTTCTCAATCTCGCAATCCCTACAAGAAAATCATTGACAAGAACTTTCGGCTTTTATAGCAGTTTTTCCTTTTCAAAATACACAGTAAAGATATTCCTTTTCTACACACAAAATAGATTGAGTATTCGCCCTTGAGCTCCTAGTCGCTGTAGGCTAGTTCCGTTTCAAGTTTTTGTAATCATTGTATCTCGTCTCTTGATGAAAAAAGTTTTTTTTTACACATTTGTATTTAATGCGCTTTTATTAAACTTTGTGATTTTTAACCACCGACTATTAAATTGGATGGTACCTTCCGGCTCCTCCCGGCACCGGCGCCCGGTGTACACGGGTTTGGAGAGTGAGTAACCCTTCGGGTAGAACGGGCCGATTTCCTACTCAGTTACTCAAATCATACAAAGTAGTAATTTGTTGTACTTAACCACTACTTCTTTCATTTAGCTGAAACCGGATCTAACCCGAGTTCTCTGTGTCTTTGGGTGGCTCGTGGCTGTCACGACTGCCGCTGCTTGTCTCTATGGAATGTATGACTACAGTAATGGAGACCCAGAAGTGCCACAAGAAGTCCAGATCATTTATGGTGGATTTCACAGAGCAATATGGGCCATTTGTTTAGGTTGGGTGGTTTTTGCTTGCGACATGGGATACGGAGGTATGTCTTTTCCTTCGATCTAGGTTGCATTTTAGTATACGAGATAAATAACCCCCGATCCCGATTATTCGATTTCCAAAAGCGTTATGGTTAGTATCATCTTACTACCCGACTCTGACAAAAGGAAATATCCACTTAATCAGTTCACTACCAGGCGGGATGGGTTAACAGAAGAAAGTGGACAAACTGAAGGGGAGAGACTAAAATGAACAGAATAAAGTGGAAAGACTAAAGTGGACAGAGAAAAGTTAAATTTGGAAAAAAGAAACTTGCCACGACTTCGGAAGGACTGGTCCACAGTCGTGCAAGCCAATAGAATAATTCTAGAACAAATGTATAATCGAAGGATAGTTTCGATGTATTACACAAATCATAGTTACTGACACGATGCTCGAAGTTTTTTCTAAAGTTAACTGAGTATTTGGCCATTTACTGTGGTATCTAATATCCAGGTATCATGGTCCCAACCGTAGGATTTGCCTGTTCTATCTGGAAAAGTCATCTCACTTCATCATCACCAATAATGCCAATACAAGAGCCTAGGATTTTTTCAAATTGGTGCGAAAGTAGTTTGGAATTTGGAATTTGAGAGTATGTATGTATTTCTTTTGGGAACATTTTTAAAAGAGCAAATTCGGTCATTGTCATTTTTGCCTAGCAAATGTCGTATCAAATACCAAAGTAACAGCAAACGATAAAACGAAGATCCAGCTACGATGATATTTGCAAAGACGCAATTAATATGTTCTATGGTAGGTGAGGTTAAGAGGTTGCCCACCCAGATCACACGAGAAGAAAAGGTTGGAGGAGAAGGAAGAGAAATAATCTGCAAATGCTCCCCAAAACGTCTGCAAACTATCATACTCTGTTTTTTTTTTAGGAGCTGTTCTCTTTGGACGTGCAAGAAGCACTTAAGCTCTACCTTAATTTCTAAATCCTTTTACACCGCCAAATTTAAGTGCTGTTGATGCAAGTAGCCGAACGTTCACGGAAGCTTTGTGTATCACTGATGGATCGGGAGTATCTAAGGTCTAAGCAATGTTCAAGAACGGTCCGAGTTTCGCAGTCAGATGCAAAGTTTGCCGGAAATTTGGGTGCCAAATTCCTTCTGAATTTCCATATCCGAATATTCCGATTTCAAAGTTTCTTTAACGGATTTGCACTGTGGATATGCCACTCGACAAGTTCACTTAACAAAGGTTCACCACTTCATTGAATTTCATCCAGCCGTCAGTTATCCCGTCAAACCCAACCCTTCATTTCAACCCGCGTCAGTTGACGCAGCGTTAAAGTCTTTGATTCATGTGGGCTGAGAAGGTGAGAGACATAATTTTTTGATGGGTCGGATTTTTACGAATACCCTTTTACCTTTGTTTTCCCCCACATCCTCACGGTAGCCAACGTTATCCACAAATTACTTGAAGACAATTCACTCCTGAAAGCCATTCCGCCATTGCTAATTAACGGTTCACTGATCTGCTGGCGCTGGCCAAAAGATTACTAAAACCTTCGAGAAGATCGAGTGGCGTGTAAGAGGACTAAAACAACTAAGTATATCGCCATGTGGACGTTTAAATATGCTGGAAGCCGGCCAGTTCGACATTTTTGTCTCGGAAGCTGAATATTATTTAGATATTTCAAAATCTTCAAGAAATCACTGTAACGAATTTAGTATAATTTATGGCGTTTGCTTATTGGGATCTAGTTTACATCCTTAATTCTTTGGACGTACGGGAATTAACCAGAAAAAAAAACATAAAACAAAACACTTAAAGAAATCGATAATGCAATAATTATTTTGATTTTTCTACACATTTTCCATTACCTGCTGCAATAAAAATGTTTTGTTAGATCCATAGTCAAACTATGATCCCAGTCTCCACAAGTAGGGCGCTTCTGAACCGTGTCGCTAGATGACCCAGCGGTCGGATCGAGTCGTGGCTTCATCTTGGGTCTTGGGTGGGGGGGGGGGGAGGCCTAGACGTTGCAAGTGCTAGAATGCTTATGATATAACTCCTTTAACTTTTGCCGTAACGCTGGCTGGGATATCAGTTAAACAACAGAGACACATTGGTCCTTCACAGTACTGACAGTTCTTAGTGGCTTATTGCTTCACCAATAGATAGATCAAGTTAGATGCAGAATTCCTTCCGAATTTCCATATCCGACTATTTTTATTTCAAATTTTCATTAGTGTCTCAAAGAAGTTCACTCAACAAGCTCTGCCATTTCATTGATATTTCGTCCAGCCGTCATTTGGCCCAACAAATCCAACCCTTTAGTTCAACCTGCACCAATTGACCCAGCATTAGCTAATACTGGCTGGAATATCAGCTGAAGAACAGACGGAGACACATTAGTTCGCAATAGTGCTTCACAATTTAGATGGATTGTATACGCGATTGGGTTGGGGGCATGGTGAAAGCCAATCTGAATTATGGAGCATCATTAAATCCGAACCAGCTGTAGTTATTTACAGAATATTTCGTTATTTTACCTTAAATATTACCAAGATCGTACTACGAATTACATCTTCTTTGTCCTAAAGCTAGTGTATTGAATTTGGTTTTTAATGATTTTCGTAGGTTTAATTTGTAACAGTTTTTAATTATTTTTTAATTGCAAGTTAAGAAAAATATAATATTTTGAAGAAGAAGTTACAATAAGAATGGAAGTAGCAGAAAAGTGAACATGTAAAAGAAAAAACAAACATTAGGTGCCACACTTCGTCATTGAGATCTTCTCAATGACACATGTGTGACACCTATTGGAAATCCCACCTCTCGGGGAGAGGTGGGATGACGACCTGTCCTAAGCCATCGACCAAAGCTCCTCCATCGAAGACCTCGCCAGATCTCTCCTTCTCAAACGACCTGCCAATGGTCATCTCGGGTCTACCTTATTTGTGGAGGCCAGGGGGTGTTCAACTCCAAATATGGTGTTGCAGCCTTCCATCACCCATTCGCACCATAGGCCCCCAATACATCCATCACCGCTTTCTAATGACATCAAGGAGGGTGCTATGATTTGTCAGACGATAAATCTCGTCGTTTCTCATTCTCTCCGTCCAATATATTAAAAATGGATCTTAAGTTACGTAGTGGTGCTCCAAGTTTCACAACCATACGTAAGGACGGAAAGGACATTGCTATTATAAATTCTAAGCTTTAACTTCTGGGAATATTTATTGTTCTCTAAACATGTCTAAGGCAACTGAAGGCAGAGCCAGCCAATGCTAATCGGCACGAAATTTCCCTTTCAGAATTGGCATCTTGCGTAAGAATGCTGCCGAGATATTTTAACTCCCTCACTTCTTCAGTTTCTTCATTGTTGACCAAGAGTACTGATACTGATACTGATACTTTATTGTAAAACGAGACTTTCACAGCATTGGATTGCCGAACTTGTCGTTTTCGTCAGGTACATCATAATTACAAAACATTTAATAAGGCGGTTGTACATAATAAAACAATAGTCAAAAATGATCAAACAGAATAAAAACCCTAGACAATTAAAATATTAAAGGGAAATAGTTGATCAATTGTTCAAAACTTCAACAAAAGATGGTACAAAGCTTTTTCTGTAGCGATCGGTTCTTGTACAAACAGGGTTAAGAACCGGAATTTTTTGTGCTACAGCTCGAGGTAGTCGAGGTTTTGGCGGGCAATATGGGGTAGGAAACAGGTGCTCAAAACATGAATGGGAACGCAGACTGTTCCCGAAACCAGTACAAAGAGTCCTTCAGCTAAGTCAGGAATGACGACATTTGTCGTATTAGCGACATATATTAAGTCTTATTAGCGTTTATGGAGAGTCCAACAGCATTAGCCACACACCCAAGTTCATTAATGTTATGTTGCATATCTTCAGAGTCGTTAGCGAGAAGTGCAAAATCATCCGCAAAATCACCATCATGGAGTTCCCTCTGTGGGTTCAATTAAAGACCCCCACTGACACTGCCCCCACGGAGAACAAAATCTATCACTATGTCAAACAATAATGGCGGTAGAATGCAACCCTGCCTTACATCTGACTGAACAGAGATCCCCTCGGTTAGTCCACCCTCGGTCTGTACTGCGCACATGATATCATGGCATAGCGCTTTAATATATATATTTTATTTATAACCGGCAAAATACAATATGTGGTAGCGGAGTAAAGGGAATAACGCGAAATAACACAATATGAATAACAGTATTAACACACTCACAAGTTTAGACATAATTACTAACTGGGCCTGAAAAATTCATGAAAAACATCATGTAGGCTACTCGAAGACCAGGATGACGAGGTCTAGATAGTACTGACGCTGACGTTTTCTCGAGTGAGCGAATCACATCTTGGACGCCGAACTCCTGAACTAATTTGTGGTTGCGACAGGATATATATATCCTGTAACAGTATAATGTATAATGTAACAGTATAATGATATTTACAATTTTGGTCGGGATCCTATAATGCAATAAGATTTTCCACATGGTTCGAAGGTGTATAGAGTCGAAAGCCGTGAGAAAGTCTATAAATACTATAAGTAGTTGAGCTTGCCATTCATTAGATTCTCCGAGCAGGACTCTCAAGGCAAATGTCAGGTCGCAACACGATCTGTTCTGGAGGAATCCTTGTTGCTCATCCCTCAGAACTTTCTCCACTTCATATTTTGAAGAAGAAGTTAACGAAAAAGAAAAATGAAAACAAAAAAGTCTCGGAAAACCAGCATTATCTTTCTTGTTTGAAATATAATTAACTAAACAAACGGCAAGTGAAGCGAAGACGAAACCGAAATGAATTGGTTGTTGTGATGTGGTTACCATACTCTCCTTTGTCTCCTTATTTTTTTTTCAATTATTTTTTTTTTTAATGTAGTTCATTATACACGATTGCGATGTAATGATCATGAGATTTTTTTTTAGGTCCTATCAATGCGTTCCTTTCGTGGAAACTCTTCGTGGTGCTTGGGAGACTTACCTTCTGTGCTTACCTTATTCACATTGATTGGATAGCATTCTATTTGTCATACGCTCGGTCGCCTTTCTACTACACGAACGTAACTATGGTAATTTCTTCATGTTCATCTTCAGATTTCCTCTTCCAGCCAACCAGCATTTCTCCGACCGACTGTAGTTTAGCAGTATTTGAAGAAGTTTATTCGTATCCTGAGATCAACGGAATCTGTCATGAGGTTCAGACAAGCGCAACGAGGGAACCACACTCAAAGCGGACCCCCTCTTTTCACGTTAGTGTTATGATTATCAAGTGGTTAGCCACACGAAGTTAACACCCAAACGTGTGTGGTAGTGTCACTGATTTATGTTGAAGCTTTTTGTGGAGCGGCTATCAGGAGCGTCACGACTGGGGGGAGGAGGACGCTCCCCCCCCCCCCAATGCTGTCGGCCAATCGGTAAACGATAAACGAGTCGGCGCGTAAGTGCCGGGATTTTTCGTGAAAGCAGTTGATTTTTTCGTGAAAACAGTCGTTTTTAATCGGTTTTTATGGCACTTGCCCTTAGGCCAAGTGTCATATAGCGATCGCAATTTCTGTCCGTCCGTCGGTCGTCGGTCCGGGTTTTGCTAGTTCGGGCACTCCCACATAAGCTAGGACGATGACACTTGGCAGGCATATCAGGGACCCCAAATGATTAAGTTAGAAATAGTGACTTTCCCGATCCGAGCATCGTGGGGGGAGTGCAGTGAGGGGGAATCCGGAACCTTGAGGTATTTATAACTTTAAACGGGTGATCGGAACGGGTAATGAAATCCTGATATTTGGAAAGACATCGTGCCTCAAACGACCCACTTAAAATCCGGACCGGATTTAGTGACTATGGGGGGAGCTGGAGGGGGGAACTGGAAATCTTGGGAAACGTTTAGAGTCGAGGGATCGGGACGAAACTTGGTGGGAAGAACAAACACAAGTCCATGATATATCATTGACATGACCAGACCGAATTCGGGCACTGTGGGGGGAGTTGGGGGGGGGGGGGGGGAATTCGGTTATCCCGCGAGTTCGGTACTAGGACGATGAAATTTGGTAGCCATATCAGGGACCCGAACAGACTGCCTTGAGAATAATCGGTTCCCCGATCCGACTATTGTTGGGGGAGTGGAGGGATGCGGAATCCGGAAATTAGTAACATGCATAACTTTGGAAGGGGTAATCGGACGTGCATGAAACTTGACAAGTGTCAAGAACATGTGCCTCAGATGTTCCTTTTCAAATCCCGACCGGATATGATAGCTGGGGGGGGGGGGGGCTGGAAAGGGGCAGCGGAAATCTTCTGAAAGGCTCAGATTCGAGGGAGCGGAATGGAACTTGGTGGGAAGAACAAGCTTAAACCCTAGATACATAACTGACCAAACAGGAGTGTATCGTGTCACAGTGGTGGAGTACGTGGGTTTACTGGAATTCCGGTGATCTCGAGTTAGGGTACTTCCAGACTTGCTAGGACCATGAAACTTCGCAGACATTTTAGGAATTCTACCATACTGACTTGAAAATAGTCCCGTCCCCGATCTGACCATCGTGGGGGGAGTAGAGGGGTCGGAAATCCGAAATCTAGATACATTCACAACTTTGGAACGGGTGATCGAACATGCATGAAACTTGGTAAGTATTGAGAACAAGTGGATGTTCAGTTTCTAGTCTGGACCGGATCTGATCACTGTGGGGGGGGGGAGCTGGAGGGGAGGGGGAGCTTAAAATCGAAGGGTCGGAGTTGGAGTTGGTTGGAAGAACAAGCGTAAATCCTAGATACGTTACTGACAAAACAGGACCGGATCATGTGACGGTGGGGGAAGTTGGAGGAGAGTTTCCGGAATTCCGGTGATCTCGAGCTAGTGGGCTTCCCGATGTGCTAGAGGCAGGCCTATTAGGAACTCTAACATATTGACTTGAAAATAGTCCCTTACCCGATCCGACCATCGTGGGGGGAGTAGAGGGATGGGGAATTTGGAATCTGGTGACATTCATAGCTTAGGAACGGGTGATCGGACTTGCATGAAACTTGACAAGTGTCAAGAGCGAGTGTCTCACATCTTCAATTTCAAGTCTGGAGTGGGTCTGATCACTGGGGGGAGCAGGAGGGGGACAAACTGAAAAACATACTAACTGTTCCGGCAAGTGCCATATGAGCTTTCAGCTCTTGTTCTGAAAATCAGTGGATTTTTCTGAAATCAGTCGATTTTGTTCTTAAAACTGTAGTTCTTTTTGTTGAAAACAATCTTTTTTTTTGAAGAAACAGTCGGTAAAAATTACCAGCCAGTCGGTAAATGCTTCGTCCCCCACCCCAAAGATTTTGGCTGGTAACGCCTCTGCCGGCTATTGGCACGTTAGGGTGCAGGAGGTATGAGTACTAAAAGGAGGCACCGATCACAAGGAACAGACCTAAGGGGTTTGTGGTAGTGCTCCTGATTTGTTTAGTTCATACCGACGGAGCCTAAAATAACGCATGGACGCCGCCTGTCTCCTTATGTAAGCATATCTTACTTTAATTTGCCATGCCTTCTTTTCGTGTATCTTTTTAGTACTTTTGCCTCCTACACCATGCCGTGACTTGCCTTCTTGCGGTCGATGTATTTGGTTTCGAAAGCGAGAGCCCCAAGTCCGTCTGAACCCTGGCGGTGGATCTGGGGTTGATCTGCTGCGATTTGTGCTTGGCACCTCAAAAGCCAAAATAGCGAAGAGAAGTCATGAAAGACGAAGATTTTTTTTTGCTATTTTTCTTGCAGACATATTCCTTAATTGGCCATGTCGTAGTAACGCTGGCACTAGCTACAGTTGCGACGCTGGCCTTCGAAGCTCCATTCTTGAATCTTGAGAAAATGCTTTTTAATCCTTACAAGGCAAAAAATGGTAAGTGAATACCTCTTTTGATGTGAACTTTGCGTCAGCGTGATTTATATTAATACCGAGTGTACTTGTGTTGATGGAAAAATTATCGATTCACTTTTATTTTTTATTTATGTTAATGATATTTCAAGTGCTTTGAAGGACCTTGGATTAACAATATTATTTGCTGATGACACCGCTTGCAGTGTTAAAGCTAAAGATGAATCGTCACTATGCTCGAAAATGGGAATTGCTATAGCACGCCTACGTCAATGGTTTCATGACAACAAACTCGTGGTAAACTGTTTGAAGTCAAATTTTGTAATTTTTTCTCGTGTTGGTTATCGTCTGCCAAACCTACAGTCAGTAGATATGGACGATCGTGATAGCATTACAAGGGTTGATAGTGTTAGATACCTTGGTATTCAGTTAGATAGTAACCTTTCTTTTAAGTCCCATATTGATAAAGTGAAACTGAAGATAAGTCGTAATGTTGGAATGATGTATCGCCTTAAGTTTCTACTCCCTTACCACGCTATGCGATCTATTTATTTTTCCCTTATTCACTCGTACCTCACTTATTGTCCCCTTGTATATCAGTCAGCGCAAAGCATTCATTCTATGTAGTCGCATTTTATGCCAAGCGGAATAATCGATTGTGACGTCATTGCGTCTGTGTGATAATAGACTAGCCAAGTGGTGGTGTTCTGATTAAATCGAATTTCTGACGTTCTAAATCGAGAATATTGGATACAATTTGTGGATGGTGTTCTGGATGTCAGAGTACGATGGTAAAGAATCAGCAGGTCTCCACGGTCCATCGGGCCACTGATCAATAAGGTGATTGCCACTGCCGTCCGTGGGCCTGCCCACTGAAAGATAAGTTTCTTTTTCAACTTTATTTCATGCTAATCTGGTTCTGCTGCTTCCTGTTACTTATTGCTGCCGTCATGGATCCTGCGAACGTTAAAATCGGAGATTTGTTCCTCGCCAAATTTTCGGGTTATCCCCTCTGGCCAGTTCGAATCCTAGAAGTAATGACGACGAATACCGGAGACTGCAAATTTGTCGTTTTTTGCTACGGCAAAAAACACGATCGTCAGCTTGTACCAGTTGTTAGTCTACTTAGTTTTGATGAAAATGAGAAGGAAGCATCAACAAAGAAAACTAAGGGTGTTAACCATGCGTTTGATGAACTAAAAAATCATCCTGATGTTTACCGACAGTTTCTAAAGAAAGGGCAATGTTCGGTAACCGATAGCCAACTTTCGGATCCCACTGCTGATCTCCGTAGCCTAGTGGTTGCTACAGAGAACGAACTTGCGGCTACAAAGCAAAATCTAGCTGAAGAAATCAAGAAAAAAATTGACGAAAAGCTGAAAGAATCGACCTCGCAGACTGCAGCTAATATTCATGCTAAGTTTCCAGTTGAAACAATGGTCTCCGAAATCTATGATGCAGTACACGTTGAGTTTCAGCCCAAATTTGAACTGATCGAAAAACATCTGAAAACCTGCATGCATATGATTGATTTATTACAAAACCGTGTTAACCAGCTTGAGCTCAAACTAGATGACATAGAGCAGGAAGGGAGAAATGATTCCCTGCTATTTAACGGTGTCAAGCAGATTTCTTCGCAAAGTGTTGGTGATGCTATGAAACACGTATTGTTTGTCAAGATGGGTCTAGCTAATATTACGGATTCAGACATAGTTAGTGTTCAGCGATTTAGTGTTGGTTCGAATAATGCTCAAAGACCAGATAAAGTTGCCCCTGTCCTCATCCGGTTTCGATCGAAAGAAATAGCCCGCCATGTGTTCAAAGCGAAAAAGCAGCTCAGTGGCTCAGGAGTATTTGTAGCTGAGAATCTTACGAAACGTAAGCGCGATCTTCTGAGCGCTTCAAGGGATAAGTTTGGAAATCGAAGTGTGTGGTCCGATCAAGGCCGTATTTTTGTGCGTGAAACCGATACTGCTCCGATCAGGCGGATCTGGTCCATTGACGACCTTATATAGTGTTTATGATTTTTGCGTTTAGAAACTTTTTTTTCTTTTCTCCATTCTTCTTTATATCTTCTCTGTTGCTCTTCTTTTTCTTTTTTTTTTTCTTTATATTTCCCAGTTTCTTTGATTTGAGGGGTTTTCCACAGCGACCGACATGCAGCCTGTGTTCAAGTTTGATTAAAACTTTTTCTTGCGGTTTTGGAAGTAGCTCTTTGTCGGTATTAACATATTTATTAAAAATTTGTGGTGCTTGTCGATACGTGGAAAACGCCTTTTACCGAAGATTTGTGTTGTTCTTCTTCCAATGTGTGACGGCAGTATGAATGACAATTATTCTAGCTCCCGACTGGAGCTTCTACAGAGTCAGCCGTTTCGTCTTGAGAACCTTCTTTCGGTTCCTATAGCCAGTGATGTAACTGGCCATGATTTCAGTCCGCTTCGCCATAGTAAATACATATATTCTCTTGCTAGTGATTTTGATAATTCCAGTCTGTCAGGACTTAAATTGGCTCAGTGGAATTGCCATGTATCTTCCAACCACCACGAGGTGAATAATTTTCTTGAGATTTTCCACGGGAATATTGATATTCTAGGGATATGTGAATCTTTTCTTAGTGAGGAAAATTTTCTCTCGTCACATTTTTTTCCAGGATATCAAATTGTGGGCAAATCAAGGACATTAATGAGGGGAGGAGGTTTGGCGTTTCTTGTGAAGGATGGTATTAATTTTACAGTTCTTGAAGATTTTTGTTATTGGAATGAAGGTAAGTTGGAAATTTTGTCTATTGAAGTTCAGATAGATAAAAGAAAATTTTTAATATCATTGGTTTATCGGCCGCCTAGTGCTCATCCTGATGATTTTTTTGGTGATTTTGATAAATTTATCACTAATGTGCTTCGAAAAAATCGTGAGTGTGTTTTCATCGGAGACTTCAATTTTGATCTACTGAAATTGACCGGCCCTAATCTAGATTTTCTAAACCTGATGCTTTGCCACGGTTATTACCCTACTGTAACTATTCCAACAAGAATTGCAGAACATTCGGCGACATTGATAGATAATATATTTGTCTCATCTGACCTCATCGCGCAATCCCATTCAGATGTATCAGTTACTTCCGGTTCGGATCACCTCCCTTCAGTTTGTACGATCACATCCATTTTGAAACCTAAAAAGGCTAAAGAAAAGTATCTTTCACGTGAAATGAAGCCTGAAAATTTGAAGAAGTTAAAGGAAGAAGTAAGTGTACTGTCTTGGCAAGAAGTGATGGATATTAGTGATGAACCGTCTCGCGCTTTTGATAAATTTATGGATATCCTTAGTCCAATTTATGATAGGTGCTGTCCTGTCCTTGAGACCGGGAAAAGTAAGAGAGCCCCCCGTAAGCCATGGATTAATGATGAAATTATCGAACTGATGCAAGTGAGAGATGACCTATTTAAAGCATACCTGAACTGTGAGTCGGATGATAGCTGGGATGCGTTTCGGAAGGTTCGAAATAAAGTAAATTCTGTTCGCAGAACGGCAATGAAACAGTATTATTCTGATAAATTCGAACAACAGAAAGGGGATATGAAAGGTACGTGGCAAACGATAAAGAACGTGCTCGGTACTGGTAAATCCTCTAACTTCCCAGAAAAGGTGGAAGTTGATAATCTGACTATCAGCAATGACAAGGATATTACCAATGAATTTTGCAAGTACTTCTCTAAAATCGGTAGTGATATATCTAGTGAAGCAAGAAAAAACAGTGAACAGTTCATGGATCAGGAATTCCCTGACAACCGTGGTGAATCTTTGTCATTTAATTTTGTACAGTGTAATATGGATGACATTAGTAAAGCTGTCAAGTCGATAAAGTCGAACTCTGCTGGAATGGATGGGCTCAACCTTAAAGCGTTTAAAGTAATTAGTGCTTACCTCCTGCCAGTTCTCCTATATCTAGTGAACCTATCGATTACGAAAGGTGACTTTCCGCATGCATTAAAGCAAGCTAAAGTGATTGTGCTGCACAAAGGAGGTGACAAAAATGAGTTATCAAACTATAGACCGATCTCAATTTTACCTTTATTTTCTAAAATTTTTGAAAAAGTAATTTATGCTCAAGTTTACTCTTATTTAGATTCTTTTGGTTTTATTAGTGATAATCAGTTTGGTTTTAGAAAGCGCCACTCAACGTTGCATGCGATTCATCACCTTCTAGATAATTTAAATGATGGATTTGAAAGAAAGTCTATCCCTCTAACAGTATTTATTGATTTAAAGAAAGCTTTCGATACGGTAGATTTCAGCATACTTTTAAAGCGGTTAAAAAGTCTAGGTATTAAAGATAATGCTTTAAATTGGTTTCAATCTTACCTTCACGGACGGTCTATAAGTGTTGTTCACAAAGATATTGTCAGTGCCGTGATGCCCGTCACTTGTGGTGTGCCGCAGGGTTCCGTTTTAGGACCCCTTCTATTTCTAATTTATGTGGATACCTTACGGTATTATATAAGTGATGGTGTAATAACTTCTTTTGCTGACGATACAGCTATTACTGTTTTTGCCAAGTCAGTTCATGAAGCTGTGGAAAAAGCAAATCGTGCACTTGAGTGTCTCCGTGTCTTCGTGAGTGTGAGTTGCCTTGCTGTCAACGCAAAGAAGACCAGCTTCCTAATTTTTAGCAGAACTGGGTCTCTATCTGCAATGGATTCTGCAGTTGTATATGGATCTGAAGTTATCCAACAAGTTTACAACCTCCGTTACCTGGGATTCCATATCGACTGCAATCTTAGCTGGAAGAAACACAGTGAAATAATATCAGCGAAAGCTTCTAGAGGTCTAGGGATAATCCGAAAACTGAAACATACATTTCCAGTGTCAACCCTGAAGCTTATATATAGCTCAATTCTTGAACCATATATTGGGTACGGGTGCTCGGTATGGGCCAGTAACTTCATAAGTAATTACAAAAGGATACAAATAGTGCAAAACAAAGCAATGAGAGTGCTCGGTGAACTGCACCAGTGTGAAAATACTGTTGCATGTTATAAAAAGCTTGGTGTTCTGAATGTTGGACAACAGCGTGACTACCAGCTATCAGTTTTTGTATTTCAGTGTTTAAATAAGTTGTCCCCTGAGTACTTCTGGAATACATTTTCCCAGAATTCTTTTTACCATGAATATGCTACCAGAAATGGTGACCATCTGGTTCACGAAATCCGACACTCAACGAGGTCAGGTTTCGCTATTAGAAACATCGCTGTTTCAGCGTGGAATGGTCTCCCGGATAGTATTAGAGCGGCCGGTAACTTAATTTTGTTTAAAAGAAAGCTGAAGAAATTTTTAATTGAAAAAGGTAATTGAAAAAGGTGGTTGAATTTTGGGGGTTGTTGGAAGGGGGTGTAGGGAGGCGGAGAGTGAAGAGGTGGGGTGGGGGGAGGTGAGATGGGGGGTGGTGGGTAGGGTGTGACGAGGAAATCATTTTTCTTTCCTATATTCTTTTTTTCTCTCTCTCTTTCTTTACCTCTTTTTTCTTTTCTTTCTTTGAAAATACATTAGGTTAGTTTTTATGTCATTATTTATTGAATAATTTCAAGTTAAAAGGTGGTTAGAAGATACAGCCACCCGCAGGACTTTTGTCTTTTATGTGGTTGTTGAGTTTTTTTTGTACAATGGTGAAAGTTTTTGGTGAAGTAAAAAATATCTGAATCTAATCTAAAAAATCTAAACACGTTCAGCAGTCATCTTGCTCCTCTTCAGAGACTTCAAAATAAGGGGATCCGCCTCCTGAAGGAGTTTATGCCATCTCCATCATCGCTACCAAACTCGTCACCTACAAAGAGTGCTTATAAGTTGCTTAATATTTTACCCGTTTCTTTATTTCTGCAATTTTTTTCGATAATAATGTTGGAGTGTTATTTCAAAAATAGACTGCCTTCGATTTTGTATTCCTGCGAGCTGCTCCCCACCGCTGATGACCACCATTATGCTACTCGTTTTGGTTCGGATCCTCGTCAACCTCTGATCAGATGTGAACGATCCAGATTTAGTTTGCGTGATTGTTTAGTTAAATTTTATAATTTATTAGAAGATAAAGATATTGTTCGCCTTTCTCTTCCTTTACTAAAAAAAAGGTTTAAAACTAAATTGTTGGATTTGTATTAATGAGGAGTGTTGGAGAAGGTGGTTTGGCCTCTGGTTTGTTCAGTCCTGATTCTCTGATTCTTTGCCCATGGTTATATATTTTTTATATTTTGATGGTTATTGAGTCTTCGATCTGACGTGGTAAGTTGCTTTATAATCTCTTATTGTTTTTAATGTTTTTCTTTCTTCTTGTTGTTCACGATGTTATGATATAGGCGCGCTCTTAATCTGTTATTGGTTGAATTTTCTTCTCTTCTTTGTATGTTGCCCGAGCATTTGTTGAGTCCCTCTCTGCCGGGTAACTTCCTGATATTTAGTTATTTTGTTTTGTTGTAAATAATAAAACCTTGAACCTTGAACCTTGAACCTTGATCGAATGGGATCGTCCCTTATTTCATGAAAAATTGTATACTACTTAATTTTTATTCTCGTTTCATATTCTTTTTACGTTAGCTTGCACGTTATTCGTATTGTTCGTAGTAGTTTTTTTTTCCAATCTCTGCCCTTTTTGTCGAATTGAGTAAATACAGGAGAGGTATGTAACTTTGATTATCGCCGAACTTTGAACGGCGCAGAAGAATTTGAGAGCCAGGTTACGGCCTCCGGTCTTGTGCATTACTTCCACGGCCTTCCGAAATATGTGAACAGAAAAACATTAATAGTCAAACAAAAATAACAAATCGTACCAGGGGATTTTGACTTAATTGGTAATTACAAACAAGAGCTGCAACACTTAGCTCTTCGCTGATATTAAGTTCTAAACCTATTATTCCCGCCTAACTGATGAGGAGAGAAAACTAAAACCAAGGTGGTCAAAGATTTGGAGAAGTGTTCAAACTGGCAGACATTCTCATGGAAATTCAATTATATAGACGCCCGATAACAGCGTGTCACCAACAACAATGTGCAATATTATACTAGCTTCCGCAGAATATTTACATGGTTTTTGTGATTTTGGTTATCCACCAAAAAAGATTTTGCTTTTGCCAAATCCTTCCATCTTTCCGCCAAACAGGAACGTGAATACCAATCGTTCCGAGCCGAAATATTATTTGGTGGTAGTATATCCTTACTAAAGCCATTACAAGTCCCAACTATAAACAACTGAGTTGTGTGCTTTCAAAAAAAACCTTATTCAAAACCTTAACCAAATCTTAGAAGGTAAAGTTCAAACACTTGACCCAATTGCCCCTTAACAATTAGGCCTTCAGGAAACCGTTGTGTTGTGTTAATTGAAGCTGGTTGCGGATCGACAGGGTCTTAATCACTCCCCCCCCCCTCCCCACTTGGTATTCGTCGGCAACTGGTTCAAGACTTCCTCCAAACTAGTGTACACAAATTCAGTTCAAACTTTTAATCCCGTAAAAAGCCATAGTTTTCTGTCTTTGATCCAACTAAGGGCAAACTGCCTTCCAATTCAGAGCAGGCAGAAGGTTATTGAAAGAGGTAGTGTGGTTCCTGATGGGAGGTATGCTTGCCCACTTTGTGAGAAGGAGGAAGAAAGTTTGGACCATTTCCTCTGTAGATGTCCGAAACTTTCTGGTTTAAGGGAAATTTATCTAGAGGGTGTGATTTTATCACTTCCTGAAATTTTGAGCAATATTAACCCTACCGTTATTACTCGAGTGGGCGTGTA
Organism: Branchinecta lynchi; assembly: GCA_023053575.1. NCBI lineage: Eukaryota > Metazoa > Arthropoda > Branchiopoda > Anostraca > Branchinectidae > Branchinecta > Branchinecta lynchi. The sequence goes on along the minus strand of JAKZAP010000021.1, from coordinate 5,495,685 downwards.
CATGGATAAATCGTTAGAGTTAAGAAGGAGTCTGATTGTTTAAGTTATGTTTTTGTTTTTGTTTGTTTGTGTATATGGACCGCGGGCTTTTGAAATACACTAATCTATCTATCTATCTATACTAACACTACAACGAACAAACAAAAGTGAACTACATAATTACAGAACCATATAAATTGGCAAGACTTCATTTTCATACATTTTAACTCAAACGGGCAAAGACAGGTGAAGCCACGGGTTACAGAATGCCTCTAGTCTGAATTTTGCGATAGTAGCAACCGGTTGCTCAAAGATGTTAAAACTAACCAATTGTACTCCCCATAGGCTCGAATATTCCTGGCGTCATTGAGAAATCGACTGTGAATCCTGACTTTGTAACAGTTGCAAAAGAGAAGCAAGATATCGGAAATTCAGAAGACTGTGTTAGCATTGAGAAAGGAATGTCGAACCCCAGCTTTGAAAGCGACCACGCAAAGATGAATTAACCCTGATTTTATTTAATTTGAAAGTATTTTGTTGATTATATATTCACAATCCTGCTTCGTCCTGACTAAGAGGATGCTTGTACCCGATACCTTATATGTTTGCTGTTTTGCATAACGATAACGCTCGCGGATCAAGCGCTTCAGAAGAAAGGAAGAAGTTTGGGGAACGGGGACTGATCTCAATCAAATCGGGTGTTTCATCTTCGTAGTAAGGAAGTTCTTTAATTTTATATCCAAATAATGAATAAAAGAAAATACGTCAGCTACGATGCTTTGGCAGCGATATTTCGGCCTTACTTGGCAAGCGTCCTCGTCAGGCTGTTATTTTCCTGTACCCATTACTCGCCAGTATCTCGGTTTATACCTGCTCTGATTGTCTGTATCTCAACGGCTTCTCGAACAGTTTGATTGAGTCTAATCCACGTAGTAAGAATGTGGCATTTTTTCAAAATGTATCGAATGGGACGGGTTTTCAAAAGGGGATCGACTAAAACCAGCAAGGGAAGGGAACGCGAGAAAAGGAGGAAGGCATACTAAAACCAGGAAGGGCATACTAAAACGAGGAAGGGCATACCAAAACGAGGAAGGCTGTCGCCAGAATTCACAGCACCGTTCCCTTCCTCTATTTAGTATTCTTTGAGGGGTCGGCAACTATAAGATGGTGAACTTCGAATTTAAAATGAGAGGATTCTAGTTGCCTACCGTAAGAACGAGAAACGGAAAGGTGAATTAGATTGTGTATAGTTGTCGACCCCCCACTCGCCTCGCAGGATTTTTGTCGCCTACCGTCAGAACGAGAAATGAAAAGGTGAATGACAATTTGTATAGTTGCCGACCCTTCACTGAACTTAATGCCCACCCATGTCAGGATACCAAAACGAGGAAGGGAAGCTGAACTTTGAATTTGAAAAGTTGCTGACCCCTCAAAGAATACTAAATAGAGGAAGGGAACGGTGCGGCGAATTCTGGCGACAGCCTTCCTCGTTTTAGTATGCCCTTCCTGGTTTTAGTATGCCTTCCTGCTTTTCTCGCGTTCCCTTCCCTTCTTGGTTTTAGTCGATCCCTTTCAAAGTACGTTCTGCAAGCGCATATTTTAAAGCGTAGTTATGACAGCGTCCGTTGGAGAGGGCGTGATCAGTGTTTTGCTTATGCTCTACCAGTCGTTTTCGGAAAGTTCTCTCTGTCCTTCCTACATAACGTTTTCCGCAGTCATAGAGTATTAAATAAATGCCTTGTACCGCTGATTTCGGACTTTCCCGAGTGTAGGTAGAAAAGCAAAGTATTTTGGGTTCTGTGAAAGATTTGGATGTTATGCTTTTTCTAGGTTTTCGACAGTTTTTCAATCACTCCACGGCAGGCCCGTATCCAGGAATTTATTTCGGGGTGGGGGGGGGTTGTCTCCGGGTCGGACAAAAAAGTACAAAAAGACAAAGATCACAGGGAAAAGCCTATACAAATGGTTACTTTTGTATGTTTCGGAGGGGGGGGGGTCAACCCCCTAACCCCCCCCCCCCCCCCTTGGATACGTTCTTGCTCCACGGTAAGCAAGTGCATTTCTTTCTTCTCCCTCATTATTACTGGGGGTACTTGCAGTGTCTTTAGGTGCTGAATGCAGCTCAAGTCGTCTTCTGATGGTCTGTTGGGGTATTGGTTTCCAAACATGACCTTTACTTTTCTTTCAACTAGTCCATATGAGCATGCCTTGTGCCATTTGTTAATTAGGTTAATAGAACTACTGGGAATTATTCAATGAACGCCTCCATCTAAAACAGTACCTCTTGTCAAAAGGTATTATACAAGACCTCCGACATAACAAAGAATTAGTTGTACCAGGTCAAGGATGAAGAGGTGAAAAAGGGTGCAAGATCCAATAGGCGCAGGAACGGGAGCATATGACGAGAAAAGTTTTCACGAGACAATCGGCTTTTGACAAGTCTCACTAGGCAAGTCCGTACGAGGCAATCGAGCATTCGAAAAATCTTCGAGAGGCAAGTATTCATTAAGCGACCGTCTCACGAGACAACCCGGATTAAGAAAAGTAGGATTAAGGCCATCAGCTTAAAGCTAGCTATCGTATATATAGTAGAGGGTGCAGATTAGGAAAGTACTCAGTTTTGATTTTGTGAATAGAAGGTCAACCCAAATCAAGTTTGAAATGGTGAAAATTGCAAGAGGCGGGACTGCACTCCATACTATTGGCTACAAGTTCATTCGGCTTTCAACATCTGCAGAGAGCACCTTCTACAGATGCTCTGACAAAGGCTGTCCAGTACGAGGAAAAGAATGTAATGGATGTTTACTCTAACTTCCACGGCTAACCATAACCACATTAGTAACCCAGCAGCGACTGTCGAAGACAAAGTACGAGAGTTAGCGAAGAGAAATTGACATTTCGACGAGTATGCCTATCAAGAAAACCTACAAACAAGCCCTTCGAGAAGTCTCCGCAAACGCCAGTCAAGCTGCTGCAGCGCTGTCCATGACTTATGCTTCGATGAGTTCGTCACTGAACCGCCATACTGCAAAAAAGCGTCCATCGTTACCGTAAAAGAGGGAAGATCTTCAACTCGGAAGCCGGTACACCTCAACCGAAGCTGGAGACAGTATACCATTGATTTACATCTTCGTACCAAGCAAATCACAATTAGACTACACTCGTTTTCTTTGACTGCTAATTTCAAAGTCAGCACAACTTGGAATAAGCCTGGCTCCCAGAACTTTTCATTCCGACTTTGAGGCTTCACTGATCAACGCCATGCAGACAGTATTTCCAGGGATTGACCACCGTGGATTTCTCTTTCACTTCGGTCAAGCGCTTGTACGCAAAGCAAAGAGCAGCGACAACAGCATCGACGTCGGAGATCCAGAGATCCACTAGTTTCTGCGCAAGATGATCGCCCTGTCGTTTATTCCACTGCCTTTCGTCATACCAGCATGGACCAGTCTCGAGGCTTCGGCCCCGTCAGACGGAACTCTGCAGCCGTTGATCGAATATTTCCAGAAGACCTGGTTGTCGCCCGGCCCACTTGCACCATGCCATTGGAACCAGCACACCAACTCGGTCCCTCTGTCCAACAATTACCTCGAAGCCTACGACCGGTCACTTAACGCGGAAGTAGGGAGAGCGCACCCAAACATCTTCAAGATTCTCGGCATCTTCATCACCAGAGAAGCAGATGACATGTTATGTGTCAAGCAACTGGAAAATGGGGGAGCCCACGTGGCGCGGCGGAAAAAATGGATTGAAAAGGATCTTAAACTGCAGCAACTGAAAGATCGGCTCCTGACTCCAAACAGCTCCATAGATTTTGTTAATCAGGCATCCCGATTCTCTGGCATTTGATCTATTTCCATTTTAATTTCCTAATTTATGTTATAGCTCAGTTTTGTGTGAGTGTATAGTGCAAATAAAATTCAATAGAAAGTCTTTATGCCTCACGGAAATTTTCACGGAAATTTTTCTTGAGACGACTTGCCTCGTGAAAATTTTTCTCCTGGTAATTTTTCTTGTGAAAAATTGCCAGATGACTGACTTGTCTCGTGAAATTTTGTCTAGAAATTTTTGTCTCGTGAAAACTTGTCTCGTGATATGAAGACGAACACCAAAGCACAGTCGGCTGAGAAGGCTGCAAATAGGAATGACTCCAGAACGGTCTGTAAACTCACAAACGAAATGGTGATGGAATTTTATTTACGCACTCAAGAAGAGGAACATCAAAGATGATATGATATATATTTACACAAAAAGCCGATGGCCGTGACAATACAATACAAAAAAAAATAACAAAAGAAACACATTATCTTTCACCAAATTCCGATTAAACAAACTTTTCTCGATACTTCGTCGACAGCTGAAAGGACCCCTAACACTGTTTATACTTTAAAACTAGGCTGTGCTTTATACAATTAAACCCACGGTTTTGGCAGTTTTAAGCCATTTCCGAGGCGCGTTGACTTCTAGTGGAAAAGGGAAGCAATTTATATAATCGGTTTTTCCGACGGAAAAACTCCTCGCTAACAACCGTCGATAGCGTGATTCACATCGGGTAGCAAAACACGACAAGTGAGAAAAGCAGCGTGGTTCTGTTCGAGGGGTTAGAATGTACCGTACGAAATTGCGGTCTCCGGGTTTAGAAATATATGGAGTGATCATGGAAGTAGGTTGTTTATTATTACAAGTAAGACAGGCCCTTTAAGGAATCTTCGCAACTGACGAACTCCCTCAAAACATTTATCTTTCACGAAGATAAGGTTTGAAGCCAAGCTGACCATTCATTTCAAATAAAATAGAAAAAACGCTTCCCCAGACGGATGGTAAATTGTAAATATACACAGAATTCAGAATTGTAAATAATCACAGATTTGTACATATAGATAAATATTCTTTGAGCCCAAGCTGACTTTGAAACATTTATTCAAACAATGTTTACAACGGATACGTCAGCTATGATTTTTCATCAGCGATATTTCGAAAGAAACAAACCTGTAATCGAGGTTTGTTTCTTTCCCCGAAGTTGAACCAGAAGATTGACAGCCTGACGAGGACCCTTGCCAAGAAGGGCCGAAATATCGCTGATGAAAAATCATAGCTGACGTATCTGTTGTAAACATTGTTTGAATAAATGTACATATAGACTTTGAACACGCACATTTTATCTTTCGTTATTTTATTTTTATCTGCATGTCGTGTCCGCAATGTTCTTCTGGTTTTTATTTACATGTCGTCTTATTGTCTGTTGGTTTCGCATCGTTTTCCTGCTGGGATTGTGGTGGATTTCATGATTTAGTTTTGTTTTTTTTCGCTGAGGACGGTTTGCCGTAAGTGCAACCGAAATATCCGAAATTTTATTTATCCCTCGCACATCATCTTGAAGGGGTAACTAGCCGATCAAGAAAAAAGAACCCGAAAATCTAGTTTTTCTATTTTATTCCATTCATCTTTCATTATTTTAACCATCCATTCTTCATCATAAACTACTTTTTCCAAAAACTTCTTCCTTCAACCCATCTAGTTCATTACATTCACACATCAGATGCACCCCTTTTTCATTTATATCCCCAAACATGGGGCAGTACACTGTAAAAAGTTTCTCTGTGTAAAGATTAAAGTTAACCGCAGTATTTGCTACTCGGATTCGTCTTATCTCTATTTGATATTAGCCTTATCTGCCTAGAGATAAGAATAACCCGAGTAGCAACTACTGCAGTTAACTTTAATACAGTATAGTAAGGACCAATCCAAATAATATACTGAATAGAACTAGAGTCATAGAACTAGATAACTTGGTTGCGAGGTGGCGGGGGGGGGGGGGGTAATTTTCTAGATTGAGCCTGAAGAGGATCCTTGCAAGAAGGACCAAAATATCCTTGAATAAATCTGAGCTAGCTTCTCCATTTATGCGCCATAAAATATGATCCGCAATCAGCTTTGGCTGAAGGAATACTTTGGTGGACGGTTTTCGGGAATTTGAGGACATACTGAGGAAACAAGCGAGTACTGACGCTCGAGGCTTACGAGTTTAAGAAGGCTGAACCAGCAAGGCATGGGGGCAGCCATCTTTCGTGTAAAGAGACAGTAGAGTGGGGAATATGGAGAACAAGTAACGAAAATGGGATTCTGGGAAATATGTATTTATTCTTGGAAAATTGAAAATTTGGTGAAAAGGCATGAGTTCCAGGGAACGGAAGTCAAAATATGAGTCAGTCAAGGACTTGGGAGTTTCCGGTGTTTTATCTAGTACAGGGAGTGATAAAGACTTAATGACTTCGAGGAGGCTGTCATGTCATACTGTAGAAGAGCACACGCTATGGAGAAGTGTAATTTAATAAGTACCTCCTTGTTTGTTTTATTTTGCTATTTTGGCGTAACACGTGGGTTTTCCCGTGAAGATTTTGAAAGTGCCGTATTTAATCAGAAGCAGTACTCTGGAGTGGATTATTTACCATTTGTGCAGCAGTATAGCAGAGCGTGGCTAGATGGCCTCATACCGACAGCAGTTGCAAACGTTAGTGAGCTCTGCAAGCTCGACAGTATAGCCTACAGGGATGCCCTAGCGACTGCCAAGTCCCCCTGGGCACTTCAAAGTAAGTTTGCTCTTCACATGCCAATACTATTTCGCTGTATTTCGTCTTTGTGTTCACGTTTGTTGTCTTGTCGTCCAGTTGTCTTGCTATGAAGGCTTGTTTCTTTTCACGCCGTCTTCCTGTCGGTCTTGGTTGTTCGTGCTCAAGCTTGCTCTCCTGTCGTCTTGCGGTCAAGGCGTGTTTCTGTTCGTCCTGTGTTGCCGTCTTCCTGTTTCTCTTGTTGGTTCGTGTTCACGCTGTCTTGTCGTCTTGCTGGCAATGCGGGATCATGTTCAGGCCGCCTTGATGTATTCCTGTTAGCCCGATGAAAAATTTGTCTCAAAATAGTAATATGAAGTAGCACGAAAAAGTTACATGCAGTACTGACGATGCTACTACATGCTTCTACTTCAAGACTACCGTGTTACTGCATACTACTATATTCTACTATTAGCAAGACTGGATGCTAGTATGGCAAGACAGGATGCTACTGGATACTACTACATAAGACTGGACCAGTCTGAGGCACATTAAATTATAGTATTCTTTGCTATTACATAGTATTACATGCAACGTTTTCGTACTACTACCATACTTGATACTACTAAACAGGCTAGACATTTTTCGTCGGGTGTATTGCTGTCTTCCTTGTTCATGTTCACGCTTGCTGTCTTACCCCCTGCTGTCAAACCATGGACATTATTCAAGCTGTCTTGCTGTTCAGTCACACTTTTGTTCAAGCTGTCTTGCAATGCTGTCTGTCTTTCTGTCCTTCTTTCTAGCCGTCTTGCAAAATTATTGATCTTCTATGTGCAGTACTTCGTTAAGCATAATTTTAGCCGTTACAACGCTGTTGATGGGTACAGCAAAACCGTATTTGTTTGTAGTCATCCAATTATCCTTATCTTAAAACTATTGAATACACAGAGATGGGCAAATTTTTGTCTCACGTGTAATCAATGATCCTATCTCGTGCGTGAAGATTGCAAGTACTTAGTGAACTATGTTCCTAAGCTGTCAATCACTTGTTTGGCAGCGCAAATGTATCGGAAAACAAAGATCGTGAGTTCAGATACCAAGGACATTTTTTTATTATAGGTAACTCGCAATGCCACTCAGCTATACTCTCTGACATCTGTCATTTCTGTCAAAAAATTCCGGAATGAAACCTAGGTTCTTAGCCACCGGCGAGATAGAGCATTCAAGGGATTGACCCCCCCCCCCCCCCGAAACATATAAAATAATAATTTTTATAGGCTTTTCCCTCTGATCTACGTCTTTTTTATACTTTTTGTCTGACCCGCAGGCAAACCCCCCCCCGAAAGGCTAACCCAACCACCACCCCGAAATAAATTCCTGGATACGGGCCTGCGTTATTTCCTTTTCATAAAATCGTTTGTCCCCGCATTTCGAAATTGGGCAAGTCCGTATCTGTTCGGTCAGTCCGTTCCATAATTCGGTCATTAATCAGATTCATTTGGTTCTGATTGGTGACCGAATTCAATATTTATCCAATTCTTGTTCAATCATCCTACTCTTGTTCTGTCCGCATCAATTTCGCCGCATTCGGTCCGTCCTTGCGTAAATTCGGTGATTTAACCTGTTACCGAATTCGGTTCAAGTCCGTATCATTCGGTCAGTCCATTCCTTAATTAGGTCATCAATCAGATTCATTTGGTTCTGGTTCGTGACCAAATTCGTTATTCTTCCAACTTTAGTTCAGTCCGCATCGATTTCGCCGCATTCGGTCCGTCCCTGCGTCAATTCGGTGATTTAACCAGTTCATTTGGTCTCATTCTCTACCGAATTCGGTAATTTGGTCGCATTCGGTCAGTACATTTCATAATTAAATTCGGTGAGATTCATTTGGTCCTGATTCCTTACCGAATACGGTAATTCACCGAATTTTTCTTTTGTCCGTTTCCATTACTATAGACTTGCCAAATTCGGTTGTTTTAGGTGGTTTTAGCAAGAGTTTTATTCCATTACGAAATTTGGTTACAATACCGCTCCCGATCTGTTCCTTATTTTTTAGTTTTTGTTCAGTATACTATACGAATTCATTATTTGAGATCGGTAATTTAAGTGGCATTCATTTAGCTCTCGTTCCTTACCATTTACGGTAGCCTCAGCTGGTTGCTCTTCTTTTTATGGCACTTGCCTTCCGGCCAAGTGCCATATACCGATCACTTTTCTGTCGGTCGGTTAGTCCGGTATTTGCGAGTTAGGGTACTTCCAGATAAGCTAGGACGATGAAACTTGGCAGGCATATGAGGGACCCGACCAAACTAAGTTGGAAATAGTCACTTGCTCGATCCGACCATCGTGGGGGGAGGGAGGGGAGCCGGAATCCGGAATTTAGTGGCATGCATAACTTTCGAATGGGTTATCGGATCCTAATGAAATTTTATATTTGGAAAGATGTCATGTCCGATTAGAGTGCGGACCGAATCTGATGAAGGGGGGGGGAGGTCGAGGTGGGACCGGAAATCATGTTACACGCTTAGAGTGGAAGGATCGGGATGAAACTTGGTGAGACGAACAAGCACTAGCCCTAGGTACATCATTGACAGAACCGGACGAGATTCGTGCACTGTGGGGGTAGTTGGAGGGGGCGGGGGGCGGAATTCCGGTGATTCGGAGTTTTTAGTTCCAGGTGGGTTAGGACAGTGAAACTTGGCACGCGCCCAACCAAAATAACTTGGAAATAGTCACTTCCCCGATCCGACCACCGTGGGAGGAGTGGAGGGAAGGGGAATCCGAAATCTAGAAGTACGTATAACTTTGGAACGGGTGATCGGATGTTAATGAAACTTGATATTTGGAAAGACGTCGTGTCTCGGATGTCCCATGTGAAGTCCGAACCAGATCTGGTTATTATGTGGGGGGGGGGGGGGTCAGAGGGGGGGGGGGAGCCGTAGATCTTGTGACACGCTTAGAGTGGAGCGATTGGGATGAAACTTGGTCGGAAGAACAAGCACAAGCCCTAGATTCATCACTGACAGAACTGGATCGGATTCGAGCATTGTGGGGGGAGTTGGATAGGGGGGGGGGCCGGAATTCCGGTGATCATGAGTTAAGGTATTTCCAGATGTGCTAGGACCGTGAAATTTGGCTTGAACATTAGAGACTTGACATGATTAGATCATTTTTGCCTCAAGGGTTTTGCTTACAACTGAATTTCTTAAAGTACAAATGATACTTTTGAGTAAAATATACATTTCATTCTCCCGATGAGCTCATCATCATTTTTGCTTCAAGAGTTTTCAATACAGACGAATTTCTAGCGCCCTTAAAGTGCGCATTATCACAGCCAAATGCATTACCAAACGATACGTTCTTGTGATTTCCAAGGACCCATTATCTCAAGGGTTTTGCTCACGAATACTCACAACAAACCCAAGAACTGAAGAATTCCTACTTTCATCCTCTGACCCATCCTTGCAAGTGCCATATGAGCTTCCAGCTCTTGTTTTACTTAAGATTGCAGTACTTAACGAATAAGCACGTCTCTTGAAGTGAAAAACTAGCCTAGTTTTGTTTGCTGTAAATTCCGAACAAATGTACTTTGTATCCACTTTACCCTGGATCGCCCCTTTCGTTGCCAGGTAACTCTGGGTTGAATAGATAATCTTGGGATCGCAGAAAGGCACTTTTATCATCAGTGTGTCCAAAAAAAATTTACTGCGGCGCATTTCGCAGTCTTCGCTAGTTAGACAAAGGTTGCATCATCTAGTTGGCGTTTGAGGTTTGGAGTTTTGGGGGACCTGAACTATGTTAAAAGCTAAGAATTTGCATAGGAAGTAGTTAAATGTGTCCAGAAAAAAAGGCGAATTAAAAAAATTTCGCTTGCGGCGCCTTAATTAATCATGGGCACAGACGTTGTTGCTATGCAGGAACACCGTCTCCTGGAACTGGAACCGCCCTCCTGGAAACTTGAACCGCCTTCCAAAGATAAAGGGCTAGTGATGGCGTATCCATGAACAAAAAACAGAAGCGGAAAAGCGTAAAAAGGCGCCAATTTGTTCTCTTTAGACTTTTTGTACATACTCAGCAACTTTTTACCTTGTAGCTTCATGAAGGCAACTCGCAGTGTTTTTCCATTTTTTTTCTTATAAATTCGGTAAAACTTAGGTACCGATTCGGTGGATTTTACCAGGTACCCCCCCCCCCCCCCCCCCCCCCCCAATGAAGAAAGGCTCTGGACGCCCCTGATTGGACATACGGGAAACCTTTTAAGAAGGGCCAGGATATTTTCTGCATTCAGCTTAGTCGAAGCAGTGCAACTCTCTCCTTATTGGTTCATTGAGACGAAGAAAAACAATCAAAGCTTTTCTGTTGCATATTCTGTCCCACACGTCTTTGAATATTCGTCACGAAACAGAAGTGCGTGTGACACGCTCGATGAAACTTGATTTCGTCCTTTTTTTTAGCATTTTAGAAAATGCTTGAAAATAAAAATAAAGTTCCAATAAATAGAACATCAGGCTTACGACCATACCATTATGTACTAAATGGACCAGGACACTCAGTATGTTGTCTGTCTAGTTAACAGAATAAGCTCATTTAACTATTTGAACTTGAGTTTGCCTTAAATTCAAATTTCCGTCAAATTTCAAGCCACAAATCAAAAATAACCTCTTGAGTTGTTTCTCAATTTTCTAGCGACAGTGGGAACCACACAAACTTTTGGTGGAAAAGACTTTCATTATCCTTCTCTGTGACGTACCTTTTTTCCAGTGTTCGATGCAACCGGTAAATTGCCGGACGGAATACTCGGTGGTAATTTACATGCGCTTGGAGATTATGAACAGTGTCTCAAAGTCCGGCCGGATCCGGAAGCTGGAGCTTGGAGGGGGAAATATTGCCAGGTTAGTCTAATCCACTTTTTTGCTTTTGGGGGGGGGGGGACATACATGTTGCTTTATTCCTGCAGGGAGATGAGATTTCCCGCTGATGATCACAGTAATTTTCTTGGGATGCGACGGGATGCTCAGAGTGAGGACTTGCTTTGTGTAAAAATCTACCTTAACGCGGTTTATTTGTTGAAGATATAGTTGATGATATAAATGATTTTTGTTTGTTTGTGTATATGGCCCGTGGGCTTTTGAAATACACTAATCTATCTATCTTGCATGCTGGAGACCTATGGTAAGTGAGCCAAGAAGTACGGTTCGTTCTAGCCATGTGGCAAGGCATTCAGGTACGGTGGTCTGGAATACTTTTCCAGACTCAATTCGAGAAGCGGAAAGTATGCCGCAGTTTAAAAATCGGTTAAAGAAACATCTCCTTGAGGGTAGTTGGTGAGTGGAGGGTTTGGAAGACGAGAGAGGACAAATTGACAAATTAATTAATAAATTTTTAGCTTATTTTAGTGAAGTTTTGATTAGAATATGATAGTAAATGTGTACTGGTTGCGTTTTTCAAGCGCGTATGTGCTTTGTGTGTAACCGGTCGTCAAGCCGGAATGATTTTTTTTTAGTAAAGTTGTTGAATCATAAAAAATGAAAAAAAATCTATCTATAGTTGAAGATACTTCTTGAAAAAAAGAAGGAGAATTGTTATGGTTGCTATATCATCCTTTCTCCCTAGGTTTTCCTCTGGATCGCATCTCCTTCTGAAAAGATGTTCAACATGTGGTTTTTCCAACAGATCGCCAGTGGCGTACCGCTTGATCCTGGTGTAAGTATACATAAGAGCTAAAAACCCTCATTTCGCTTTGTCAACATACATGCCAAGGTCCCCCCCCACTCCCACCAAACTAAAAATCCCATTAAATCTTCACCTTCCGTTAGACGAAAAATTTAACCTGGGATATTTCGATAGTGACTGAATGAGTGAATTAATGATTTATGACGCACTGCCCAAGGGCGTAAGTGCAGTAAAAAATGACAAAGAAATATAAAAGAATCGCAAAACACTTAACAAATATTTTCCATAAAGGCTCACTAATTTAGAATCACATTGATGGGATCGTGGACAGGTAAGTTTCCAATCGGAGAACACAAATTAAAGGAGAGGGTATCAAGCGTCAACAATGGGTCGGAAACAAAGTCGGAAATACTCTATATGACTAAGTCTAAAACACGACAGTGATCAGTGATCCTTAGGAAGAAGAAGTAAGCGTGTCCGTACGACTCAAATCCTGTGTCAATCAATCGCCGCGGCCTTCTGCCTTTCTTCCGCTAGCTACCCGGAGAGGCCGGAGATTTTATATCGGCAAGGAGAGATAGTCATCAAAAGTATTGACAAACGGTGGATCAGGTAGCGTTTTCGCATACGCCATGGTAGGTAGAGAAGAATACGATGCGTAAAAGACAGTATAGAACTTCCCAAGCCCATGTCTGCTATACCTCGAACGGTTCGGCACGATTTTGCAGTATCGAGATCTAATTCCTTTAGCGGCTGATTTGACTGCTTCCTCGCAAATCTTTCGCATAGTTTGTGCAATTGTTATCCCAAGCCCTGGAATTTTTTCCTCGGTTGCGAGAACATTGCCTCCAACATTCAGAGAGGGTTCCCGAGGAGAAGCAGGAGCGTTGAAACAAACGTGCTGACATTTGCGCCCCCTCATGCTAGCAACATTTGTTTTACAACATTTGCCCTTCCTGGATCGACTGATAAGGAGGATGTCGTCGGCATAGGCCAGGTAGCTAACATCGATGCCATGGAAGTTAACAGTTGGCGTAAGCTTTCTTAGGCATTGAGCAATCGCACATTTAAAAATCTGGAGCGTATAATGGGAGTTTTGGGATCTCAAAAGTTAGTTACGGGATACCTATGACTTTGTAAAGTTTGTCCGTCTGTCTGTCTGTTTGCACGATAGCTCTCGAAGGGGTTGAGATATTCTAATTACCCATTTGTTAGCACAGTAACAATTGAATGGGTTGAGATATTTTGTCAAAGTTGGTATGAAGTTAATTTCATTTACAGGTCAGGTTTGTCTCGAGGTTTGTAGATAGGCTGCGTGCCTCTATATTTAGGACTTGGGGAGAGGGGGTTTCAGAAATGGCCGGAAATATGCCAAGAAGTTGTAAAACCCAATGAGATAGTCGATATAGAGTGAGGAGACGTACTGAATCCAGATATAAAATTATTCTTTCGTCAGACAGTAAGTTTACCCGAACTCCGGCCATACCGGATATTTGGTAAAAACAAAAGTACATTCTCAGTTCAATTAAAGATAGGTATCGGGGGTAAGAACACTCGATTACTCCATATCTGAAATTTATTTTCTCGTCAGACAAGTAGTTCTGCCGAAATTTGCCAGAACCCGGATATTTGGATCGAAAGGATCTTGGTTCGCCTCTCAATGTCACCAGCTCTTTTGCTCTGCATGCAGTTTGCCGGGTATACTAAAAATGAGGAGAATCTCGAAGTACAAGATTTTTCTAAAGTCGATTAAAGATGAGATATGGGGGCAAACATGCATGCTCAATCCATATCTAATCTTGGTTTTCTTATCTGATTAGTTGTTTGGCCGTAGTTTGTCAAAGAACACTAAAGCGGTTTAATTTTTTGTACATTTTCAAGAAGTTGATTGTGAATCAATAGTAACATGTCAAAGGGGTCTGATGAAGACCGGAAATCTACAAGACCCGACTGTCTGGATCATGAAATTCAGTAAATATTAATTTTTTTTTATCCCATCGAAATCTTTGGTCTTGTTCCTATAAGCCGTTTCTGGATTCGACTGACCGTTCCCTAGTGTTATGAAAACAAAAAAATCGCACTCACCTCATTTTGTACCTCACCAGTGTGGACTGGTGAAGTAAGAACCTGGTCGGGATTTAGATTATAGCGAGGAGTAAAAACCAGGAAATGCGAAAAAATGCGTTCATTGTTTACAAGGTTTATCTGGGCTACTTGAATTTATATTATTTTCTTTGAGGACCCAATGGTGTACACCGTCCAACAACCCAGTTTTGGAGTCTGCCTCCCCTCTTCATGTTCAGCTGAGGACATATCAACAGCAATTACAGGGATGTCTACTGGAAATAGCTCTATTAATGGACTTGGATTTACTGGAACAACTATGGAGGGTTTTTGCTCTGTGGACAACGATGAACCATATGTGCCGGATGACGGTGCCATTGCAATGTTGTAAGTATGCAAGTAGTAGTGACTCGGTGAACCAACCCAAAGAAGTATTGACAAACCACAAGAGACAAAAACAAACAAAAATTTTATTTTACAATTTTTAATTTTACAAATTTTAATTTTACGTAAAACTTAATTTGACGTTTTGGCCTATCAATCCTTGCCAGTGAAAAACATAGAGGTATTCAGCCCGATCTAGCACCGGCGACAGGGCGGACACGGCACCAAAATCTCCTGGTGCCAGTTAGATTTCGCACTAACCGGTATTTGAATAATTTTGTACCATATTTTACTGGGAAAATTAACAAAAAATGAGTGAATTCCAAGTGATATATTCTCTTTTGTGTAATAATTGTATATATTCAAGTATTTCAACACATTAAATGTAATGGTCGAAGTGTTTAGCGTCATGTCGGCACTACGAATTAGATCTATAAAAATATCTATCTATCTATCAAAATAAGTCAAGAGATTGATATATTCCTGGGATTATGAAATTTAAGTACTTTCGACTGTATAAATTTGTCTGAGAATCTCATTAATAGTATCTTTAAAGATTGTTACTTGTTTATTTATCTATTCATTCCTGATTTAATCCTGTACTTAAACGGATTCAATACATCTATGTCGATTTAACAGTCCTAATATTTGTATGTTATATTTATTTATAGAGTAGTCCTTGCTGTACTTGGCTTCTTGATAGTTTGCGGAACGGTCATCGACATGGCAAAGGAGTACAAGCTCATAAAGCAAACGGAAAGTAAGACTACGCTTTTTCTTTTCTTTTTTTAACTCTTACCCATCTTATCTGATGACGATTAACGTTGTAAGAGCAATGAAATATGAGGTTTATTCTAGAGATATTTCGGCTAATATTGGCAAGGTCACTAGTCCTCATTCTTTGTCAAGGGTCGTAAAGATGATACCTTTGTCCCCCCCCCAAAAAAAAAAACATTTTGGTTAGTGATACATCTGGATAATCTTCCATACTCTTCATAAAGTCACTGCTTAGTTGCAAACACGATTCGTTGCTACTTCATAGCACTATGTTTTTCGAAGTTACAACAGTATGAGTGATATTCCGTGGTAATACAAATATTTCGTAGAAGTAAATACACCTGTATACGACTGTCGTACTGTTTGGAACTGTCGAGTTGTATTCTATGATCCTACAGATACGGCGTCTTCTCGCCGTTCCCCGAGGACTCCTCGGGGAATCGAAGGGACCAGCGAGAATAGAGGGAGTCACTCCACGCGGACTCCGCGACGGCCCTGTTAGTATGATTGGCTTCTTTGGAACCACCGATTGGCACGGAGACAAAGATTTGTGTGTTCCTTCGGTTGTGGCAGTTCTGACTGTCGATCCGATTCTAAATAGCCTCTTCTTTGCAGGACTTATCTTCCGAGTTCTTAAAGCATTCTCTCTCATATCAAATGGCTCGAAGTTGCTGTCAACGAAGCGCAGTAGGGATGACTTTTCCTGCATCCACGGACTCCGCTTCCTCAGTTTTACGTGGGTTATGATCGGCCATGCCTTTACGTTGATGATCTTCCCGACTGCTAATCTTGAGGCGTTGTATGATGTGAGTAGCCATACAGGTACCCAAAACAGAGTGAGCTAGGTAAACCGAAGGAGTTGTCCTATAATTTGAAACACATATTATCTACGTCGACACAACTTGAATATATTTGTGGATTCAAGTTAAACGTTAAAGCAATTTCCATGTAATTCTCTAACTAATCCATTTTGCTCACCCGGTTACTAATCATCGCCGTTCTTTCATCGTTATATCCTTACTTTCCAAGGACTTTGACATCCCCTAATTTAATATTCAATTACCTCTATTTCTCCCTCCGATTTTTCCTTCTGATTTCTAGTATTCCAACCGTGATTTTCGGGGGGTTTTCTTGATCAGCTAGTTATCCCTCTAAAATGATGTGCGAGGGATACATATAAATTCGGATATTTCAGTTGCACTTCGGGCAAACCGTTCTCAGCGAAAAAAAAAAAAATCTAAATCATAAGCTCCAACACAATACCAACAGAAAAACGGCGGAACCAACAAAACATGCAACGACATGTAACTAAAAATCAGAAGAACGATGTGGATTCGACATACAAATTAAAATAAAATAATGAATATTAAAATGTGCGTGTTAAAATTGTATATGTATAAATTTGTGATTATTTTACAATTCTGAATTCTGTGTCTATTTACAATTTACCAACTCCCTGGGAAAGCGCAGAAGCTTTCACCCAGCACTTATATAATCCTTCGTTTCCATGTACAAATACTTCCACAGAACTAGAAAAAAAACGAAAATCACGGTTTTATATTTCGTTCTAGCCTTTGTAATGTCTCCCTCCCCCCCCCCCCCATGCAAGCTGTGAATACAAACCAGGGATCGGTACGACCCTGTAACCATCTTGTTACGTGAGTCAAAAGGAACGCAAACGGGCAACCTAGAAATAGATTTAAATAATATGTTCTTCTGATTAGCTCCCTTATAGAATTCCCCCCTTCGCCTTTGTTCCTTTTCGCACCTACAATGTTTAGGACTGTTTCGGCCGAGCCGAGTTTGCCAGTCAAGCAGCTAAACTTCACCGTAAGCTTCAAGTTTGTCGGCTGTATTTTGAAAATGAGAAGCTTGTTTTTCGTTTTTGAGGACTTGGTCTACCTTGTGTTTTGGGCTCCCTTTCGTTTGCTTGGCTTTTTGTCAATTCTTATTCACGGCGAGCATAGTTTTTAAATATTTTGCAACAACCTCGGCTTCTGTAGCAGTAAGTCTTGACGGAGTCAAAAACCGCGAAACCCGAAAGTTTCACGGGGTTTCATGGGGCAAGTATCAGTATTTTCGAAAAACCATATTTCAACCCACTATCCTGAATGAATAGATCGTTTCTAGTTAGATTTGTGCTTTAGGAAATATTTCAGTTTGAGACAGGCTCGGTGAAAGTATTCAGGAGGTTTCATTTTCGATTTGAAATCAACAGTTGGCCTTTTTTTCAGCAAATGCGCGACTCTGCCGCCTTTCAAGTTATTCCTAGTGGAGTTTTTGCTGTAGATTCATTCTTTTTCATGACTGGTCTTCTACTGGCGTATTTATTTCTGAAAGCCATGAAGAAAACAGGAAACAAATGGGGTATCACCCCTCAAGTCAACCCCCTTATGCTGATCGTTCATCGTTTCCTAAGGTAATAATTTGATTTTTTTTCTACTTCTAGTCCAGTGGTGCTCGCTATAAAAAATTACTTGGTACAATGGCACGTTTTGGAGGAAGAATGATGGGAATTGGATTAAAACTCCTGACATTTCTTAGTAATAGGTCGTGAGCGACTAAGAGAGGGGGCTAATAGTGCGAACACACGATCAGGGTCAGGATCTCCTGGACTGGAATTCCTGCCCGGATTTTCGCCACCATCATCACTTCCACATGGAAAAGTTGAAAAAATTTCAACTTTTCCATATGGAAGTGATGGTGGTGCTGAAAATCCGGGCAGGAATTCCAGACCGGGAGTTCCCGACCCTGATCGTGTGTTCTCACTTTAATTAAGGAAGGACGCTGTGCAGTCGAAACGAGAACTGAAAGGGAAATGCGGAATAGGGAAAGAGGAATAATGCATCGGGAAGGCTAGTAAAAGCTAATAAAAATAGGAACGACACATTGTCATGATCCTTCTTTTCGTCTATCGGTTGGTCACGAGCTCTAGAGCATATCTGCGCACGATGAGGGCAAGACCATTGTATCACACCTGGGAAAAATGAGTTCCCTTCTTCTGTCTGTTCCTTCTTTTGGTTGACGGCTGTGGCATTTGCAGGTCTGCTTAAGAACTGCTGCCCAAATGATGGAATAAAAGTAACAAACTTGCTAGAGCAGGGTTGACCCTTGTCATTCATCGGCGTGCTCTAGAACAATTAAACAAGCGATATTGTGCATCGTTGCTCTTTTTTGTAGTTTTTCTCTTGGTGAAAATGGAGCAGTACAGACAAAGAAAAAGAAAAACTACACTGAGCTTTCATACTGTAGTAAATGCACAAGATAAAAAAATAAACATTAACAAATAAATAGGGACTAGTCGTGTCTAATAAATCTTCTTCTTAGCTAGAACGCGGAGAAATGGCCAAGGGCATAAACGTCAAGGTCCTGGACAACTAAAGATAACTGTGTATCTGGAAATGGGCCTGGCCAGCTCCTCTTGTCACTTTGCCAACAGCTGTTCCTTAAGCCTCATTTCCTAAGATACCCGAACTTTACCGGGGCCGAGAGACGCAGCTTCTCACCATAAACCGTTCTTGCCAACGTTAGAAAGATCGCAAGAAAATCCGGAAGTGCGATTGACAGGGAAACGCATTGTAACCATAAGGGTAATTTGTTTTAGTGGATGATAAGCGACAATTGGAAATCGGAATCAACATCTGCTTATTCTTTAACTATTTTTTAGACTGACTCCGGCGTACGCTCTCATAATTGGCTTCTACGTTAATATTTGGCCCCATCTAAGCGATGGTCCTGGATGGCAATCTGTCAAGTTCTACACGGACCAATGTCGGACGCAATGGTGGGGGAATTTGCTCTATATTCAGAAATACGTTTTTGATTATCCAGCAGTAAGTTGCTCTTATTTGACTTAGGGGCAATGGTAGGCTAGCAGCTTACTATGTACACTTGTTTTTGTTTCACTAAAAGAGGTCCAAAAGCAATTCAGACTACTGAAAGATAGCTAAAGGACCGGACAGTATATTTTTTTTGTAGCCTACATCATCAAGATTTAAAGTGTAATAATCCACTACAAAACCCATGAAGTCCCAGTACTGCATGTCTTCTAATATGTACTGGGCATAGCCTACTGCGGCTTTGATCACGATCAGCTTTTCAAAATGACTATAATAAGATAAGATAAGATTTATTCCACTAAAAGCACAGAGGCCATGGGAAAAAAATAGACACCAACAAAAATCAAAAACACAAACCAAATAAATGCTAACTATTTTACATATTAATTTACAGGAATCTTTCTCTGTGGTTCATGGAAACCGAAAGGAAAATTTTACTTCCCATTACTTGTACCAACCAATCCTCCCCCCAATTACTAACACCAAAAATTTCTCCACGAAGGTCTGAAAGCTCAGGACATACGCAAATTACGTGAAAAATATTTTCGTCCAAGTGTCCGCACATTCGGCAAAAGTAAGGACCAGACAACTGCCCCCCCCTACCCCCAATGTTGTCAACAGCCGTTTGTGTCTTAAAAAGAGTCGTTTTTTTCTGCGAAAAGAATCGGTAACAGTGATCAGTCATTTGTGTATGATGACCTGACGTAGATCCGTCAGGTCATCCAGCCAGTACGGTCTACGGACGGAAGAGATGTCTTTTCACTTTTCAATGTTCATCGGAGCATTGTCGGGACAGACAGAACGCCGTCATTGTGTTGTAAGTCGCAAGGGAAGGTAGAAGAGATGACTTTTTTTTTCTTCAGGGTTTAGCGGTAGCATTAGGTAACGAACTTATTTGGCCTCGACAAGGTTTTTTTTTAAGTGTAACTGAAAAGCCAACTTATTTTTCTGTCATTTGACTGAATACACTGAATTATTTGTATTCTGCAAAGGGATTATTTTTTTTTTTCTATGATCTGTTATAGTTATGACGGTCAGAATATCTGCGTCCGTCTTTACAACGTAAATTCTGCTATGACGCGGGAAATTTCAATCTCAACACAAACGCGGCTTTTCAGTGGGCAATGGGGAGATTGGGGAAGACTGGGGAGATTGATCGGTCCGCTGTGCTTCCTTCTCATGATAAATGAAATTGCTGCTGGGCTGGAGGATAGATGGAAATACGTTGACGATTTGTCCCTAGCGGAAGTCGTATCTGAGGGTTTGAAAAGCAACGCTGCCGGTTTGATCGACCAGGTAACCTCAGAGGCAACTGAAATGAATATGGTCGTGAATAAAGATAAGTGCTCGGTTACGACTTTTTCTTTTCTCAGGAAAACTCGGCCGTCTTTCGAACCTCCTATCGACCCTGGGCTCCTCAGTGATAAAACAACGCTACTAGGTGTAGTGATCTCTTCTGACCTTTCATGGCATGAAAACACAAAGACAATTGTAAAAAAAGCTAACAGCACACTTCAAATGCTAAAAACACTGAAAAAGTTTCGGGTTCCTAAGGACAAGCTACAGGTAATGTTTTGCTCTTTCATATTCGACCCTTAGTCGAAAACCCTTATCCGGTTTGGCACTTTCCTCTTACCAAATGTGAAACTGATAAAATACAGCGAGTTCAGAAGCCGCTGCAAATTATCTATGGCGGTTCCCCCCTACCATACTCTTTTTACCTCAACGAATTTAAAACTGAATCTCTTTCTTCCCGCCGTGAAAAACTATGCCGTAACTTCGGCTTCTCCCTTCTCCAGCATCCTATGTACCGTTCATTCCTTCCCCTACCCTTTGTTCCTGTAAGATCTCGTCCTCCCCCCCCCCCTCAAGAAGTGGCTGAGAAGGTTCCCAAACTGACCCCAATCTACTGTAACACCATGCGTTACAGTAGAAGCTTTCTGCCGAGCTTCGTAAAGCAGTATAATGATCTTTAGCATTTTTCTGACCTTTTATTTTTATTTCTTTTCTGTTGACAACGTATTTTATTCTTGTTTATGACTAAAAAAAACATCGTATTTGGGCTTTATTATCAAATAAATTGAATTGAGTTGAAAATTGCTTAGTGCCTGGAGAAAAAAACAGAAATCTTTCCCGTAAGGCATACAACAAAAATACAAGCGCGTAGAGGTACCACAAATCACGCGGAAATTCCACTATTTGAAAATCGATTAGTCGCGAATAGCGGAACAACCAAGTAAAGCTTTTTCAGCAGGTCTTCAAGCCAATTTAAGTGAACAAGTGATAGGTAACTTGATTGTCCTATCCCAGCCCTTTTCGGTTAAACTTTAAGCCTTTCAATGGAACTCGGATGTAGGTGTGACTGTCTTTTTTTTTTTTTCTTATTATCATTTTTATTGTCGAAATGTATCGGTATCTCCTGATACTTGGCCGTCGTTTCAAAAAACAAAGTCCGGGCCGGATTCGGGGAAAACTACCGTTGAGGTGTAACTGGCAAGGGAATAGGGAACAAAAAAAACTTTTTGTTTGCAATAGGGACTGTAGTGTGAGGTTCAGTGTTTTATTGTGTATGTGCTTGACGGACGACCCAATGCTAGCATGTACAACCAGGGCTGGTCACCAAAAGTAACTTCGTACACCCTTTTTCGATGGAAGATCATTCGCACACCTGTGGATTTTTTCTTGTTAGTTTTTCCTTCTTCTTTTTCTTTTTCTCCTTTAGTTTGTTTTCTTTTCCTTTTTGCTTTCCTTCTGCTTTGTCTGATTTGATTCTATGAATAAGCTATGAATTAAAAGTGAGCCCCACCCACTGCCAGGCGGGAGCCTTATGGTGAGGCTGGAAGTATAATGATGTTTTTTTTTATTATTAAACGAAATTGAAATTGAAATCGAAATTGAAATTGAATTGAAAGTAACCCAAAAGTATCTCAAAGTAACCCAATGTAACCTAATGTAACCCAAAGTAACCCAGTGTAACCCAATGCAATGTAACCCAAAGTAACCCAATGTAACCCAAAGTAACCCTGAGTAACCCAAAGTATTTTGAAGTAACTCGTACACCCTGGTTCTTGGTGACCAACCCTGGATGTATAATACGAGCTTTCAAGGAAAGTAAATTATTTCTCTATTTATGAAGCTAAACTTGAGAGAGAAGGACCCGATGAATAATTTGTAGCCTGCGAAGTTGTATGATAGTTGTACGAAAAGTTGCATGCAATACTAAGTAATAGTAAAGAATACTATTATTTAATGTGCCTCAGACTGGTCCAATCTTAAGCAGAGATATCCAGTAGCATCCTGTTTTGCCATAGTAGCACCCAGTCTTGCTAATAGTAGCATGCAGTAGAAAGCAGTAACACGGTAGTCTTGAAGTAGAAGCATGTAGTAGCATTAGTTAGTACTGCATGCTTCTTTTTCGTACAGCGTCATAGTAGTATTGTGAGATAAATGTTTCATCGGGTATGGTAAGCATTTAAATTTGGTTAACGACATGTCGACTTTTTTAATTATTATATTATCGGTCCTTTCTTCGGCTATTTCCCTTCAGAATTCGTTTTTCTCTTTTCAGTGTCTCAGTGTCACCTGGTATTTGGCTGTCGAGTTTCAAATTTTCGTCCCAGCCACGCTATTCGTCTGGCTAATGTATCGATACGAGCGGATCGGCGTGGCACTTACAGCTGTCGTGACGCTTCTAGGCGGCATACTTGGTGCAGTGTACATGTCAGTTTGGGATATGCCACCTATTGCATTTACCCTCAATAAAGCAAACCTGTAAGTAATTTGTGCATATTAGGCGTTTTCCGCAATCCCGCAAAGAGGCTGCGGCTCGAGAAGAGTGTTTCCGCGATTGTTTGTGATCGTTTGCCTCGCTCAAATTTTACAAACAACTCGGGGCTAGGGTCACTCTGGGCTCAAAAAGCCGCCTATTCGACAAACAACTGAAAATCTCTAGGGGCCGTGAGATTTGATGGCTTTATGGCAGCTTGGGGATGATGAGCAGACTGCAATTAGGGGTCAATTAAGGTTCCTGTAACATAATTATACACGCTGTTTTGCTCGGATCGATCTCCTGAATTTAAAGCGACAACAATCAGAATTAGTTGTATCTTGTTATTTTTCTTTTTTTTACTTTTGCAACCCAAAAAGCCAGGAAATGAGCCCAGTGTCACCAAGCTCTCATCAGGTAATTTTCGATTTTTTGGCTCGAAATTTGACGTGGAATTCAGATTTGACTGAAAAGTCAGGTTCAAAGAAAAAAATAGATATTTTCTAGTACAGTGTGGGAAGGGCGTAAGCCTGATCGTCTATTTATTGGGAATTCGTTTGTGTGGCTCACAAGCCTGCGGCTAGGACTGTCGCTCAAAGTTTACAAACAACATCATGTGTTTTCGATTTTTTGGCTCTAAATTTTGCTTGGAAGTCAATTTCACTGAAAATTCATGTTCAAATAATAAAATGAGCTATTATCTTAGGCAAAACGGAAGATCCTTCTATTACAGTGTGGCAAGGGCCTAAGCATGATCGTCCATTTATTGCGAATTTCTTCGCCCCGAAAATCAGAGAGAACGACTTTTCCGCGAGGTTCAACTGGTGGGTCGACTTTGAGCGTGCAACCGTTTTAACAATAGTAACTATTAGTTACTATTTTCGTTCCAGCCTCGCCAAAAAGTTACTTCGCTGACCATTCCAACCTTCTCGAAATATAAACTAATGGTAACTATTTGCTTACCATGCTACGGATCTCTGTAACTTGATTGGCCGGATGACCCGTGGGGTGAAATATTTGCGTAAAAATGATAAATGCGTTCCAGCCCTGACGCCGCAAAATTCGTGACGTCATGCGTAGTAACTACGGTAAGGAGGATGGAACACACTCTTT
Source organism: Branchinecta lynchi (assembly GCA_023053575.1). Taxonomy (NCBI): domain Eukaryota; kingdom Metazoa; phylum Arthropoda; class Branchiopoda; order Anostraca; family Branchinectidae; genus Branchinecta; species Branchinecta lynchi. The sequence continues at coordinate 5,471,542 of JAKZAP010000021.1, read as the reverse complement.
GTCAGACACACTTCTGTTTTCGTGGCAGACATTAATGGAAACAAATCTGCCCCTGAAAATCATGTTTTGATTGATTAGCTATAATAATGTTTTCAAATGAATATCTGTGTTCTATCCCGAATTGAGAAGAAATGTAACTGTCCCAAACCTTATCGTGAAACCTAGTAGATTGTTTTTTGAATTATCCTTTTCGTGTTTTAATGTTCTGCACTGCAATACAACGACAATGTATGTAGATTTTCCCTCGGTCTGCTTTTTATGACCCTATTTTGCCACCAAACTTACGCAATCAACAAAACATGAACCTTGAAGAACATATACAGTCATATTATATTACGTGTATTCTGTTACAAAAAGGAATGATACTGGTAGTATTTCTAAGTACGAAACTGGTTCAATGTTACAAAACATATAGTATAGTATCTTTATATTTTTTATTTTTCGGTTATGACCCATAACAAAATGACGGAGCAAAAAAGAAATTATGTTATGTTATCCTACTCAGATAACAAGGTTCGAGGTTTAATATAGTGGACAATTGGTGCCTGTTAGCGTATTATTATTAATTGCTTTAGCAGTCTGTGAAGATAAATATTACAATAAAATCTTTCTCGAATAGTTGTATTGCTGCCCGTTGAAACGTAAAAACGTCTTAACGTAAGACTTGTCGGGCATAAATGCGGTTTACTTGAAAGTTTCTATTTTCAGCCAATTTGAGGGTTTGAATGAATATCTTAACCATTACTACCAAGTTTTCTGGTTCCGCTACCCTCCCTTCTTCGTCGGGATGATCTTCGGGTGGATTCTGTACAAAGTGAAGCAACCCGACTACGTCAAACCCCACTGGGTAAGTTAACATTACAGCTCAATGTACAAAAGTAAGGGTTTTATTTTTCGATTTGCGAAGTTACTCTTGAGACTCCCATCGTACGAAGAACTCTCAGTTACAGTATTCCAAAATACGGTGTATCTGATCCGGCAGTTTCGGTGAACTGAACAGCGTACCTTTTACAGAAAATCCAATCCGTTCGGAAAAGAGCAACAGATATATCATTGCTAAAAGTGCGGATGAAACATCTGGTAATGCAGTTTGGCAAATTTCTCCTCGCTAGTACAAACCCCAATCACTGTTACAGGAAATAGCACTCCCAACCATCGAACCTGGAAACAAAATCAACTTCAATCCCCTAAAGTCCGACCAAATTGATACGGAAACTCGTTTGTGCTAATTTTCACATCAATGATCATTGCGCGGAACCATAGTGATTGTTATTTCAATGTAAGAAAATTAATTTAGCAATGCTATTAATGTTTAAAAATGGACTAATCTGTCTCTCTCTCTAGAAAATCTTCCACGGTACGCTCAAAGCCATGAATGTCCATCATCTGACTTTAATATTGTACTGTAAGTTGTACAAGTGTACTGTGTTCCACTGGACTACTACACCCCTCAAGAGTTACTCCCTTAGCCAATACACGTCCAGACCCTGTGTGATGTCATCGGGCCAAATATCCGTGCAGTTACCGCTGCTATGGGCGGGGCTTAGTCCCTGCTAAGAATGACTATTGATGGGAAAACAGGAACGAAGAAAAATCAAGCCAGTCGGACTCCAGTGGGTGGGTGTGGGGGGGGAGGGCAGGCCCGTATCCAAAAACTTTTTTCGGGGGGGGGGGGGGGGGGGGGGTGCCATAGATCAGAGGGAAAAGCCTGTAAAAATGACTTGTTGTGTGTTTCGGGGGGGGGGGGGGGCAACCCCCCCCCCCTGGATACGGCCTTGGGGGGGGGGGGGGTTACAGGTGGCTACACTGTCAGAAGTTTCATAACATATTGTGCATAACACTTTGTAGAATAACACCTTTTTACTTAGAAATAAAGTGTTAAGACCAATTAAGTTTATACTATTTTGTGCCTAGATCTCCAACAACACCTTCAATAGGTAAAAATACTGCACTGTCAGAAGTTACATAACGACAACAGAAGGATGCGCGGTTTCAACAGATAACACTTTGGGATGTTATCTGTTATGTTTCTTTCGTTCCCGTTAGTATTTTTACCAATTGAAGGTGTTGTTGGAGATCTAGGCACGAAATAGTGCAAACTTAATTGGTCATAACACTTAATTTCTAAGTGAAAAGGTTTTATTCTCGATAAGTGTTATACGCTATCTGTTATGAAACTTCTGACAGTGTAGATACTCTTTGAATAATCTATTGCTCATCTGAGGCTGTCAGGCTCTCACTCCACTGTATCCAAGAAAGTAAATAGGAAAGAGACCTGTTCATCATGTTGGTCTCGAACATTTCTACTGGTACCTGAAGCCCCAGTCCGTACGTAGGGACCGACACCAGACTTGGTGAGAGAGTTTGATGACGTCCGGAAAACATTGCTGTTCATTTAAGAGCCGAAGGGCGGAGAGTTGCACTTGAAAGGTTAAGAATAAACAATCTTGAGTCCTGATACAAATTACTTCAGCCTATTGGTCCATTGCTAACCTTATAAGGTTTTTGAGTTTCCTGACAAGAAACGTTTCTTCAGTCTTATCAGTCACGCTTCATTTCGTACCCACTCTCGAAATTTCTTCAGGGTGGATTGTTATAACTCAAGGCAGTCGCACATTAACTGACTCACCTCCCACTCTATTTTTACACCGCTGGGCAGCCGAAAATAAATTCCTAGAAATGCTTCCTGACGTCCTGAGCCAACCACATTTTTTTTTTATTTATTTAAGACCCGCTTTTTGCGTAACAGCGAAGTATGAATAAAATACAAAAGTAAAATATACATATTAAAACACTTAAACAAAACAATGTAAATAAACACTACAGTATTCATTGTGCGGGGCGAGAAAATGTAGTTTGAAAATACTCTTGATACTAACTCTTCGTGCCAACTAAGAATCGCCGTTTGACCAGCGAAGAACCAGAAATTTTACCACAACAAACGTTGTTGATTCGTTTGCATAGGATTTCAGTCAACTTTGAGGATTCGTTTGGTGACCTTTCCCGTTCTTCGCTAGGATCATTGGCGTGTTTGAGCACAGAAATACTCTTTCAAACAAATTTGGTAATGTGTTGTCCCCCGATGGTCCATCTTTCCCCCCCCCTCCCCTCCCGTCTCCGTGCGTCGGTCCGAGAGGAATACTGGCAATCAATTTTTTCCATATCCTGCTAATTCTTCTGCCCAATTTTTACTCAGTTTCATCCCATCATTTATTTCTAGTCATACTTGTAATTGTATTTTGTAAATTTTGTATTCCTCCTCTAGCTTTTATTCAAACAATGTTTACAACGGATACGTCAGCTATGATTTTTCATCAGCGATATTTCGGCCCTTCTTGGCAAGGGTCCTCGTCAGGACGTATCCGTTGTAAACATTGTTTGAATAAATGTTTCAAAGTCAGCTTGGGCTCAAAGAATATTTATCTACGAAGTACGGAACTTTCACAGCCCAGACATGTATTTCAGCCTGACGAGGACCCTTGCCAAGAAGGGCCGAAATATCGCTGATGAAAAATCATAGCTGACGTATCCGTTGTAAACATTGTTTGAATAAATGTTTCAAAGTCAGCTTGGGCTCAAAGAATATTTTTCTCCTCTAGCTTTTTAGCTATTTGGATTAAACTTGATTGATTGCTTGATATAGAACGTGTTTCATCCTACTTACGTAGTTACTACGCACGACGTCACGAATTCTGACTTTTTGCCGTCAAGGTTGGAACGACTTTTTCATTTTCCAGCAGAATATCATCCACGAGCGAATCTGACCAATCACGTTACAGAGATCAGTCGTTACTACACTTACTGCGCTCCCGAGCGTGGTAAGCAAATAGTTACTATTTCGAGAAGGTTGGAACGGTCAGCGTAGTAACTTTTGGTGAGGTTGGAACGGAAATAGTAACTAATAAACACTATTTGTAGGAGGGTGGACCACGCTCATAAAGTATCGGAGAGATGTTGTGAAAATGGCCGCTTAAATATACATGGAGCGTGTTCCACCCTTCTAAGAATAGTTACTATTAGTTACTATTTCCGTTCCATCCTCACGAAAAGTTACTACGCTGACCGTTCCAACCTTGTCGGAATAGTAACTAATAGTTACCATTTGCTTACCATGCTCGGGAGCGTAGTAAGCGTAGTAACTGCGCATCTCTGTAACGTGATTGGTCGGATTCGCCCCTGGCGTAAGATCCTGCTGGAAAATAGAAAAATCGTTTCAGCCTTGACGGCAAAAAAACAGAATTCATGACGTCATGCGTAGTAACTACGGTAAGTAGGATGGAACACGCTCATGGTCTCTGAAGTAAAATGCTGTAACTTCACGCTGCCATCCACACAACAGTGATGTTTGAAGCCTTACCACGTATCAACAAACGCTATTACACAATGGAGCCAAGCTTATTACTGCGAATTTTGGAAGAAGCTTGTGTCCAAGGGGCTAAAATGCTAAGGAAGGAAAGAGGGACTCAGACGGAGTCTCCGATCACACAGTACCATAGCTAAAGCTAGAGGTACAATGGGTTGCCCGTGCCTGGGTACCCTAAGCGGGGGGGGGGGGGGGTAACCGGACCTTCAGACCCTCGAAATAACCTCCACTTTTTTTTTGTTTTTAGCTCAAACCGGGGATAACGCGACTTCTAGCTCTCTTGGGATGGCTTATATCTGGCGCCGCTGCCGCATCCGTCGTCTATGGATTGTACGGCTACTCCGATGGCGATCCAGAAATGCCTCCGGAAGTACAGATTATCTACGGAGGATTTTCCCATACCATATGGGCTATATGTGTTGGATGGGTGGTGTTTGCGTGTGATACTGGATATGGAGGTAATTATCGTATTTCTTGCTATCTTCGTCGCCCGTGCCACCACGAACAGCTCTATCCAAGATAAAGTCCCATTTGCCAACGAATTGTATATAAGTTCAAACAAACTCAAGTGGGACGAGCTTTATCTCAACATACAGCGCTTCAAAAAAGACTCAAGGCGTATTCTCGCCGTTCCCCGAGAACTCCACTTGAGAAGTATCCGCGTTTTTGTTTGTCCCGGGGACTCACTACCCGTATTCTCGCGAGTCCCAACCGACGGAGAATGCTCCGATTATGATCACCATCATCCAAAATTTATTCCTTTTCTAGCTTTTAGCTATTCGGATTAAACTTGATTGATTGATTGAAAAGGACTCCATTTCAGATTCAGAGGGGAATCAATTTTTTGGGGTGTTAGTACACTGTAAAATTATTTTAAAACAATCAGAATAAACAAAACCAAAATAAAGTGGAACCAGAATAATTTCGTCAACTGCATATTTTTTTTTAGAACAAAATCGATTTTGGAAGCATTCCCAGTGTCCTCGCTGTTTTCCGTACGCGGAGTCCACGTTGAGTGACTCCCTCTATTCTCGCCGTTCCCCTTGATTCCTCGGGCGAGTCCTCGGGGAACGTCGAGACTACTCCTGTAGACCCGAGTAGATTTGAAAATCGTATGTTGAAGGGGTGGAAGTGGAACCGACTTTCATCACAAGTAGCTCGCATTTTGTCATTTTTAGGTAGGTAGGGTAGGGCCTCGGTAGTTCCGAGGCCCGGGATTGGCCGTTGGAGGAGTTGGCTCCTCCTTGTGTGTGACGAAAGTCGGTAGGCAAAGTCAACTAACAGAACTAGAGTACTTGGTAGTAGCGGTTAAGTTATCCCAGAGCAAAATAACACTAGGAGTAGCAGCAAGAGTTGACAAAAGTGACACACACTCGAATAGCAGCGACACTAGCACCAATGGCGATAGCGAACGTACCTACTGAGACTCAATCTATCGTGCACCAGCGTTGGATCAAATAACTTCAGACTCTTCATACACTATCCCCTGTTTCCTCGATGTGTGTAGACTTAGCTTTACTAGAAATGTTTAAATCCGCAAGTTTGTCTCGCTTTAAATGCAGCAAACGTGGTGGGCGGCGCTATGAGTATGGCCCGTTTGCGAAGCAAGGAAAACATAGGTTTTGACGCTACTCCTAGTGTTATTCTGCTCCGAGGTATCCATCAAAACCCTCAAAATCGGCTGGAAGAAGAATCTTTCGACTTAACAGACTAAAGTGTACACACTGAAGTGGACAGAATTAAGTGGAAAGACTAAAGTGGAAAGACTAAAGTGGACAGACTATAGTGGAAAAACTAAAGTGGAAAGACTAAAGAGGACAGACTAAAGTGTATTCATGTCCGAAAAGCCTCACGCTAATACGTTTCAACGGGCAGCAATACAAATATGCAATAAGAGACGGGGACGCGACATGAAAATAGCTGTTGAAAGAATACTGAAAAAAGGCAGACTGTTGATGGCGCTTTTTTAAGAAGGCTGCCGATGAAAAATTTGTAGCCTGCGTATTAGTATGGTAGCAGTACGAAAACGTTACATGTAATACTATGTAATAGCAAAGAGTACTATCATTTAATGTGCCTCTGACTGATCCATCTTATGTAGTAGTATCCAGTAGCATCCTGTCTTGCCATAGTAGCATCCGGTCTTGCTAATAGTAGCATATAGTAGTTTGCAGTAACACGGTAGCCATGAAGAAGAAGCATGTAGTAGCATAGTTAGTATTGCATGCTACTTTTTCGTACTACTCATAGTACTATTTTGAGAAAAAAAAATTCATCGGGCTGATACTGAATTAGGATTAGCTTTCAGTTCTGTTGTGCTTTAAATAGACGAGTGCAGCTTTCGTCAAGACGTGTGCTTTAACATGGAGTTGGATTCTAAAAGTATCCTCTGGTTGGAACTTGGTTAAGTTATCTCGGCGTCATTTTCTAGGTCCGATCAATACATTTTTGTCCTGGAAGCCCTTCATGGTTCTTGGACGACTTACCTTTTGTGCTTACCTCATCCATGTTGACTGGATGACCTTCTACTTATCATTTGCTCGGTCGCCCATGTACTACTCGAGTCTGACTGTGGTAAGGAATTGGATTTCAGGTTTTACTTGCTCCCTTATGTTGCAAAAGTAGTTGTCGTCTTATTTAAGTCGCTGATAAAACTCTGGTTTATTATCTTGGTTGTGTTGTCTTACTTTGTTGGTCCTTTTCCGAAGCAAATATGACATTTAGCAGGTACTACACCACACAACAATGTATACACTATTGTTTTATTTTCAAAATTTCACAGTTTTGGAGCTTGCCCTTTCTTTTATTTTCATGCTTTCGTGGCATTTTTAGCTTAATTATTATTATTTTTTCAAGGTTTATACAATGGTTGGACATCTTTCTGTAACGTTGCTACTCGCGACAATAGCGACGTTGGCTTTCGAAGCTCCGTTTCTAAACATTGAGAAAATGATCTTTGCAACTGCCAGTCCCAGAAAAGGTAGTTAGTTTTTCCGAAGTTGCGCTGCGGATAGACGATCAGGGTTGGGTGGTCACGGACTTCCAGCCGATGAAGAATCGACGTGTGCCCAGCAAAGAGCCAGAAATGTAACCAACAGTAGACGTTGTTTATTGGTTTAAGTAAAATTTGAGTCAACTTTGAGGTTTCGTTTGGCGTGTTGGACTTGGTCATAGAGTCTAACTTTCGGCACCAAAGCCAACACCATGATTGTTGGCACCAGCACCAACTCTGCAGACGATCAGAGTCGGGCTGAGGGGGGGGGGGGGGTCCAATTCCTGTCGTGGTGCATTTCCCAAGAATGCTCAGATTGGTATGAATCTTGATGGTGATAAGAGAAGATAGACTATATAGAAGTGTTCTTCTTCAACTAGATAGAGGGACAGATTGTTTTGATTAAAAACTATCATAGCTTACAGCTAACTTGCAGTTCCAGAACAGTCAGGAAAACACAAAACATGTAAATGAACAAAACAAGTAAAAACACAATGAGGAGAGTTGGATTGGGGTCCGGCAGAAGTGGAACGATTTGGGATGAAACTCTAAAGATACAAAGGTCCCTTGGCTAGCATATTTTTGGGTCCCGGCCGGATAAGGCTTCAGGGGTGGGGGTGTAGGGGGAACCAAAATTTCGAGGAAATGCTAAGATTCGAGTGAAACTAAATGGGTAACGTGAAGAAAATTCACAAACTAAATGGCTGATAACGTGAAGAAAATTTACAAAGAAAATTTAGATAACATTTCTAATTGGGCCTAAGAAACTCTTGGAAAACATCGTGATCTGGATGGCATAAGGTGCACAGTAGAGTAGTCATCATTGTATAAAAAATTAGCTACGCTTTTTTTTATAATAGGCTATGCTTTGCAGTCAGTTTTGGCTGAAGGAGTACCGAAGCCATAATCGTGTGAAGATAACGTAAACTAATATTCCTTGAGCCGAAGCTGACTTTGAAACATATATTCAAATAAAGTATACAAAGGATACGTCAGCTACGATGCTTCGGCAGAGAATTTCGGCCCTTCTTGGCAAGTGTCCTCGTCAGGCTACCAATCTTCAGGGTCAACATCGGGGAAGAAAATAAACCTGTAATAAATAACTGAAACTTCTACCGGCTATAAATATCTTATTCGGGCAAATAAATTTCAAATACAAGTGTAGGGAAAAGCTAATCCTGAGACTTGAGTTTTGAAACGGCCGCTGTTTTTGCTGCATTGTTGGGGCGATGACAGGAAAGTTTTTTTCTGTGTTTTGATCAATTCCGTTTCTGTTGTTAATAAGGGACTGAAAGTATAAATTTATTCCATTAATAACCTCGATCCATGTTTCTACCAAGTTTCTACTCGCCTTTATCTATTACTTTTAATTATCACTTATGAAGTGATTCACCAAATAATAATATTCACTGAAATAATAATCACTGATGCTCATGAAGCATCGCAGCTGACTTATTCGTTGTATAGATTATTTGAATATAACGTAAACTTATAATTTTTTATTCTGAATAAGCAATAGGAAGCGTGGGATCAACCAACAATAACTGTCAGTTTTTTTTTTTGTTTTTTTTTTGGGGGGGGGGGGGGGGGGGAGTGGTGAACCCTGAAAGTAACTGTCTGTTTTGTATGTTTGTTCTTTTGGGGGGAGGGGTGAACCATGAAAACAAAAATTATTTTCTTTCTAAAACCTCTTCCGAGAGCAAGTTCTTCCGCAATTGGAACTATCGCGATGAAAAATTTGTAGCCTGCGTAGTAGTATGGTAGTAGTAGCGTATTAGTATGGTAGCAGTACGAAAACGTTACATGTAATACTATGTAATAGCAAAGAATACTATCATACAATGTGCCTCAGACCGGTCCAATCTTAAGTAGTAGTATCTAGTAGCATCCTGTCTTGCCATAGTAGCATCCAGTCTTGCTAATAGTAGCATATTGTAGTATGCAGTAACACGGTAGCCTTGAAGTAGAAGCATGTAGTAGCATCAGTTAGTACTGCATGCTAGATTTTGGTACTACTTCATAGTACTATTTTGAGATAGATTTTTCATCGGGATACCCTAATTTGTACTTGTATTGCTTTCAGGGGCTGACGCGATACCCACAAAACAGCATCCTTCGATGCTGGAAGCACATTCCGCGATGGATTTGCAAGATAAACTGGAAATACCGAGAATAAGGCTGGAAACTGGACATGGGTCTGATAACGTCGGATTCGAAAATAACAGTGAGAGGAAGAGTCAGTAGCATGTCCACTAGGCTACTCCAGCGTCTGGTGGTTTGTACAACGTCTGTATTGAAGAAGTAGTTTAATAATAAATTTAATTCCTAAGGACTTTTAAATGTGCTATAGTTTTTAGGATTAGGATTCAACAACTTTACTAAAAAAAATTCATTCCGGCTTGACGACCGGTTACACACAAAGCACATACGTGCTTGAAAACGCAACCAGTACACATTTACTATCATTTTCTAATCAAACCTAAAATAACTAAAATTAATTAATTAATTTGTCAATTTGTCCTCTCTCGTCTTCCAAACCCTCCACTCACCAACTACCCTCAAGGAGATGTTTCTTTAACGATTTTTAAATTGCGGTACACTTTACACTTCACAGTCGGCTAGCTGTTTCTGAATCAACAGTATTTTACTGACTTTCACTAGGGCTTGTAATCAGAGGCGTCAGGCACGAGTTGACAACATCCATCCCCTCAAAAAGGTCAACCAGACGATTAAAAAGAAAAGAGTCGGCGCGAAGCGTCGCAATTTTTCGTAAATACTTAAAAAAAACAATAGCTGGAAGCTCATATGGCACTTGCAAGACTTGTTGAATAAGAATGACGATAGATCCTTGGAAATCATGAGATTGTATCTTTTAGTAAAAAAATTAAATTCTGTAATCATCCAAAAATGATCATGGGCTCCAGGGGATCATGCAAATGTAGGTTTTGCGTAAAAGTATTTTTTGTACTTTGCGGTTAAGATGAGTACTTTAAGGGATGGTTGGGTCTGGAAAGTGACAATTTTCATGGTCCTAGGACATCTGGAAGTGGCCTACCTTAAACTACGATCACCGGAATTCAAGACCCACCTCTAACTCCCCCAGACTGACCGAATCCGGTCCGGTTCTATCAGTGACGTATCTAGGGCTTACGCTTGTTCTTCTCACCAAGTCTTATCCCAATCGTTATATTCCAACCGTGTTACAAAATTTCCGCTCCCACCCCCCACCCCCCAACTCCCCCGCATTGATCGGATCCTGTGCGCACTTGAAATGGGACATCTGAGGCACGAGGTCTTTGCAAATATCAAGTTTCATTAAGATATCTCCCCACGGTAGACTCTCCCCACGGTAGTCGGATCGGGGAAGTGACTATTCCCAAGCTAGTTTGGTCGGGTCCCTAATACGCCTGCCAAGTTTCATCGTCCTAGCACATGTGTAAGCATCTTCAGTCAGGATAACCGGAATTCCGGAACCCTCCTTCCGACTCCCCTCACAGTGGTCGGATCCGGTCCGGTCTTGTCAACTACGTATTTAGGGCTTGTGCTTGGTCTTTCCACCAAGTTTCATCCCGATCAGTCCACTTTAAACATGTCTTACGGTTTCCGGTTCTCCATTCCAATTCCCCCCAAAGTCACCGGATCCATTCCGAGCTTGAAGTGTGACATCTGAGACATGAGTTCTTTCCAGATATCAAGTTTCATCAAGATCCGATTCCCCGTTCAAAAGTAAAAAATACGTCAATATTCCAGATTCCCCCTCCCTCTACTACCCCATGGTGGTTGAATCGGGGAAGTGATTATTTCCAAGTTAGTTTGGTAGGGTCCCTAATATGCCTGCCAAGTTTCATCGTCCTAGCACACCTGGAAGTTCCCTAACTAGAGATTAGTGGCCTGACAGACAGACCAACAGACCGACCGCGACAGACCGAAAAGTGATCGTTATATGGCACTTGAGAGCGGAGCTGCAAGTGCCGTAAAAACGGGCTGTCGGCCAGTAAAAATACCTTTCCCCTTAAGATAGATTTTGGCTGGTGATGCCTGTGCTGGTAACATTAGGCTTTCGGCAATCAAAAATCAGTGAGGCGAGATTTTGAAGCTACAGACCGCGTACCTTCGCGGACCCCTTGCAAGGGTCTCGCGTACCCCTTGGGGTGCGCGTACCACCGGTTGGGAACCACTGTTCTAAGTAACATTAGATTTAGCGAACAATGTCGCAAGGAAACTCCCCGTACGGAAAATCTACACCTCGAATCTAGGTCAAAACGGCCTCGTACATTTGAAACACAAGCTAGGTCGTTTTCGCTCTCGTTTTTCACCTCAAATCTGGGTCAAAACGGCCTCGTACATTTGAAACACAAACTAGGCCGTTTTCGCTCTCGTTTTTTCACCTCAAATTTGTGTCAAAACGACCTCGTACATTTGAAACAGAAACGAGACCTATGTTACCTGGGCAGCGTGAAGTGTTGCGGCAACCTTTGTCCGGCTTCGCCGACTAAAGTGTTCCGAGGGCAACACTTTGGTTTTGTTTCTTCGCTGTCGGTTAAATGCTGAAGTTGTCAACTTATCGAAGCTTTTAAAATGGTATGTTCTAGAAAGAATCATCACATGATCAAATCGACTTTGCAGTCAGTCCTTTTCAATCGTAGACATCGTGACGGATGAAAACTTGGAACAATATCTTATACAATCTAGTTGGTAATGTAAAGCAATCCGTAACTTTTCAGGATTAAAACACCATAGATGGCACCACTAATTATTAAGAAACTACCTCATTGCCTCATTTCCGGTACTCTCTCCAACTACCCCTGGCTCGGCTGAATCTGGTTCAGACACATAAATGAATCGTCTAAATCATTTTTTCTTACTGCCTATCAAGTTCCACTCGAATCTTAGTATTTCTCGGGAAATTCTGGTAACCCCCCCCCCCTACACCGTGCACGGATTCGGTTCGGACCTTAAAATATATCACCTAGGACATATGATCTTTCTACTTTTCAAGTTCCAATAAAAAGCTCTCCACTCGTTTGACCCTATGCGAGCTACATAATTTCCGGGACTCCCCCCACTGTGGCCGAATACGACTCGGATACATAAACTTCCCATTTCTGACATCTCCTCTTCCCGTCCCCCAAGTTTGAGTCGAACCCAAGCATATCTGCACATTCCCAGTTACCGCTTCATCCTCCTTCTACCGTGGCTGGATCCAGACCGGATGCCAAATAAAGAATCTGGGACGCATTAACTCGATCCTGTCCAACTTGCATCCCATTCGGCCCAATCGTTTTTATCACCCATAAAGTTTCACTCGAATCGAACCACCTGTTCGCAACCAACGGAAGTCAGTAATTTCTGGATTCCCTTCCTTTAGCTCCCTCAAAAATGGTCGGATCCCGGAACAAAGTTTTCCTAGGGCAGAGTGTCGGGCTCTTAAGTCTATTTGGTCGGGTCAGTAATATGTCCGCCAAGTTTTATCGTCCTTAGCTCATCTGAAGTGTCACTGAAATTCCGGAAAACCTCCTCCAACTCCCCCCAAAGTGTCCGATAAGTTCTGGCTCTGTCAAGAACGCGGAACATCCTAGACGATAGCTCTTTCCACTTGCTAAGTTTCCTTCAATTCCGTTCACCCGTTAAAAAATTAAGCATGCCACTAGATTCCGGATTTTCCATCCCTCCACTCCCCCAGGATGGTCAGATCGAGGAAACTACACCTATTCTCAAGACAGTCTGTTCGGGTCCAAATTTCATCTTCCTAGGACCGAACCCGTGGGGTTACCGAATTCCGCCCCCCCCCACCCAAACTCCCCCGGACAGTGCCCGAATTCGGTCCGTTATGCCAACGATGTATCTAGGACCCCTCCAGTTCCCCCCAAAGTCATCGGATCCGGTCCGGATCTTAAGTGGGTCGTCTGGGGCACGTGGTCTTTCCAAACCTCGAATTTCAATAAGATCCAATCACCCGTTCAAAAGTTATAAATACCTCAAGATTCCGGATTCCCCCTCCCCCCACGATGCCGGGGGGTATAGTGACTATTTCCATCTTAATCATTTCGGGTCCCTGCTGTGCCTGCCAAGTTTCATCGTCCTAGCCTATGTGGAAGTGTCAGAACTGAAGAAATCCGGACCGACCGACAGACCGACGGACGGATAGAAATAGCGATCACTATATGGCACTTGGCCGAAGAGAAAGTGCCTTTTAGAAGCAATCCCAAATAAATACTTCTATCCACTCAGATCCCAATTACAAACAAATTATAAGAGACTCCTGTTTCTATAGTAATTAATGCAGTTCTGTTTGTATCAGAAGATAACCAATATGAAACGAAAATAACATTCACTATCTTGTCTTTGTGGAACATAGATAAACTTTGGAAATTTATAGTTTTTGCTTAATGGCTCGTCCCTGCCGTATCCAGTCCACTTTTTATTTTACAGTAGTGAATATTGTATCACACTTAAAACTGGTCTGTCTTTCTGCTCTGATTTGGAGTCCTTGATTTGAAACATTTCTTAAGTGTCGATTAGATCAGTGGTTCCCAAACGGTGGTACGCGTACCCAAAGGGGTACGCGAAGGTACCAAAAGATGTTTACTGTGTAGCTTCAAAATCTCGCCTCACTCATTTTTGACTGTCGAAAGCCTAGTATTCTACTACCAGCAGAGGCATCAATAACCAAAATGTTTTTGGGGGGTAAGGTATTTTTACCGACTGTTTAAAAAGAACAACACTAATTCTACGAGAAATCGAGGTGCTTCGCGCCAACTCGTTTGTTTTTATACTGTCTAGCCGACCACTTGGGGGGAGGGGTGTTGCAAACCCGTGCATGACGCCTCTGATTACAAGGCCTAGCGAAAGTGAATTCAATAACGTCTATTCCAAAAAAGCTAGTTTACTGCCGTAAACTTTGTTTCTATGTCAAACAACATTGTTTCAAGAAGAATCGAAGACATTGCAAGTGATCTTGTCATTGAGGCTGGGAATATGGGTTATCATTTTGGGTCAAAATACAGGAAATGTCGCCGAGAATGCATGAAATGTTGCCGAGAATGCTGTTTTTGTCGCCTAGATTTTTTCTGTGTATTCGAGACTTCAATGTATGTTGCCGAGAATGACAACTTTGTAGGTGAGATTGCCACTGAAAAGCGTGGCAAAATGTCATACATTCTCGGTGACATTACGTGCAATTTCGGTGACACTTTTTTCCGTCTCGGGAACTAGATTTTTGGTTTCGAACACATATCTCTATTTCTCGGTGACACGTTTTTCAGTGGCAACCTCGGCTACAAAGTTGTCATTCTCGGCAACAAACATATTGCAGTCTCGGATACACACAAACAATCTTGGCGACAAAACCAGCATTCTCGGCGACATTTCGTGCATTCTCGGCAACATTTCTGCCAGATTTGACCCAAAATGCATGCCATACTGGGAATCAAGCTAACGAAAATGTCTGCGATGCAGCTTGAAGAAAGCACAGAGAACACAGGCTGGCTGTACACAAAAATTGCCGTTAATGATGTCAAGCCGAGATTTTGGATTTTTTGGGATCCCAAAACTTAAGTGGAGGGATACCTATGACATCGCAAAAGTTGTCCGTCTGTCCGTCCGTCTGTAAGCACGACAACTCTCGAAGGAAATGAGATATTTTGACGAAACTTAGTGTGAGGATTCTTTGGGTCATCGGACAAGTCAAATTCGTAGATGGGCTTTGTAGCCCTACATTTAAGGGTGGGGGTTCAAATTAAGGGGCAAACAAAATATTTTGAAAAAACTAATGTGATAGTCGATTATGGGGTAAGAATACATACTGACACGATGATGAAAACCATTTTCTCGCCGGACAAATAGTTCGTCCAGAATCCGGCAAAAACCGGAAAGTTTGTTAAAAGTAAAAGTTTTATTTGGTGTTGGTTAGATGTTCGATTTAGGGGTAAGAAGACTTGCTGAACACTTGTGTGAAAATCATTTTCTAACCGGACAAGTAGTTCCTCCGGAATCCGGCCAAAACCGGAAATATTGTTAAAAGTAAAATTGTCATGTGTAGTTGATTAGAAATCCGATTTAGGGGTAAGAAGTGGTGCTGAATCCGTATATGGCAATTTTTACCCGGACATATAGTTCGCCCGGAATCTGGATGGAACCAGAAATCTTGTTGTAAGTTAAATTTTTATTTGAAGTTGATTAGATGTTCAGTATTGGGGAAAGAAGATAGGCTGAATTCGTTTCTTAGCTTTCTTTTTTCACCAGACAAGTAGTACATGAATTCGGTCAAAACCTGAAAATTGGCAGAAGGAAGGAAGGAAGTTTTTCTCAAAATAGATATGACTTGGGTAAACACACATGTTGAATCTGTATCTGAACTTGGTTTTCGCAGATGATTAGCTTTTTGGCCTTAATCTGTTTCTGAATTTTGATACAAAAATGTTGAAGGAGTCTGGCGAAGACTGAAGGCGAAGACAAGACCCAATTGTCAGATCAAATATTGTATTTTTGGGATCCCATTGAAACCTCTGGTCTTGTTTTTTTTTTTTTTTTTGCTAAAAAGCGCTCAAGTGTCTTATTTATTTTGTAGGATACACAAGGCCGTATCCAGGGGGGGGGGCTAGGGGGAAACATACAAAAATGTATTTTTTTTACTTTTTTGTCCGACCAGCAGGCAACCCCCCCCCCTCCGAAAGGCCCCCCCCCCCCCCCCCCCGCCGACATAAATTTCTGGATACGGTCTTGAGGCTACATATTTCTTCATGTGTATGCCTTATTATTTACGATAAGAAATATCCTCTTTTCCACGTTCTGAGAGTGGGGGTACGCAACCTTTTCGAACCTTGGTTAGTGGTACGCGTTACGGAAAAGGTTGGGAACCACTGGATTAGGCTATCTTGTTTCTCATGCTACTCGCACGCAGCTTATCTGCCGGATATTCTGCCCTCCTGCTGATTACATTTACTTCATCCACGCTGCCTATACATAATATGACGACACCCTTTCGCCAACTAGGTTGAGCTTGTCGGTTTGGCGTGCTTTAACAGCATAAGAGCTTGGTAACACTTGGCTCATTTCATTGCTTTTTGGGTTGCAAAAGTGGAGAAAAGAAAAAGAATGGAAAAAGATGCAGCTAATTCTGAATGTTGTCGATTCAGGAGATCAATTAGAGTAAAACGGCGTATATAATTATGTTACAGGAACCCTAATTGACCCCTAATTGCATTCTGCTCATTATCCTCAAGTTCACACATAGCTCATCAAATCTCACGACCCCTAGGGATTTTCAGTTGACTCATGACAAACCTGATGATGCAATTTTTTTTCGGGGGGGGGGGAGTTTGCGGGGTTTTACGGTCGGACAACAAAGTACAAAAAGACATAGATCGGAGGGAAAAGCCTGTAAGAAGGACTATTTTTGTGTGTTTCGGGGGGGGGGGGGGTCAACCCCCTAACCCCCCTCCTGGATACGGCCTTGAAAGATATGTTTCAGTCGAGAATTATCGGCTAGTAAACTTAAAACGAAAAAATAAGAGATAAATAATATTTCAGATCGAAATTTTGAGTAAAGTAACATGTTGAGCTGTCTGTGATCCGGAGAAATCCGATGTCAAGCTAAAGAATCAAAAGGAGAACCAAGTTAATTGGGCGTAAGAAGCCATCCTGAATTACTGTATCCTTGGTTTCAATAATCTGGCGTTGCGTCTTTGAAGTCTATAACGATCTCGCCTATAACACTCAGTGCCGCATTCTGCAAACATACTTATTTTGCACATTCTCCAAGCAACAACACATCTTTACTTTTTGGGATCCCAAAACGTAAGTGGAGGGATACCTATGACATCGCAAAAGTTGTCCGTCTGTCCGTCCGTCCGTCCGTCCGTCCGTCCGTCCGTCTGTAAGCACGATAACTCTCGAAGGGAGTGAGATATTTTGATGAAACTTGGTGTGAGGATTCGTTGGGTCGTCGGACCAGTCAAGTTCGTAGATGGGCTATGTAGCCCTACATTTAGGGGTGGGGGAGGGGGTTTAAATTAAGGGGCAAACAAAATATTTTGAAACAGCTAATGTGATAGTCGATTATGGGGTAAGAAGACATGCTGAGCACGATGGTGAAAACTATTTTGTCATCGGACGAGTAGTTCGCCCGGAATCCGGCCAGAACCGGAAAGTTTGTTAAAAGTAAAAGTTTTATTTGAAGTTGATTAGATGTCCGATTTAGGGGTAGGAAGACATGCTGAAGACGATGGTGAAAACCAATTTCTCGAAGGATAAGTAGTACGCCCGGAATCCGGCCGAAACCGGAAAGTTTGTTAAAATTAGAAGTTTTATTTCGAGTTGATAGTTTGATAGTCGATTATGGGGTAAGAAGACATGCTGAGCACGATGGGGAAAATGATTTTGTCATCGGACGAGTAGTTCGCCCGGAATCCGGCCAAAACCGGAAAGTTTGTTAAAAGTGAAAGTCTTATTTGAAGTTGATTAGATGTTCGATTTAGGGGTAGGAAGACATGCTGAAGACGATGGTGAAAATCATTTTCTTGACGGACAAGTAGTTCGCCCGGAATTCGGCCAAAACCGGAAAATTTGTTAAAAGCAAAAGTTCGAGTAGATGACAGATTAAGGGGTAAGAAGGGAGGCTGAGTCGGTTTATGACGATGTTT
Organism: Branchinecta lynchi; assembly: GCA_023053575.1. Taxonomy (NCBI): domain Eukaryota; kingdom Metazoa; phylum Arthropoda; class Branchiopoda; order Anostraca; family Branchinectidae; genus Branchinecta; species Branchinecta lynchi. Next base: position 5,453,544 of record JAKZAP010000021.1, on the reverse strand, counting down.
TTTTACCCGGACATATAATTTTTCCGGAATCCGGTTGTAACCGGATTTTTTTTTAAGTCAAACTTTTATTCAAAGTTGATTATATGTTCTTTATAGGGATAAGGAGATACGCTGGTTTTGTTTCTGTATTTTTTTTTGTTTGCTGGGCTAGTAGTTCGCTCGGAAATCGGCAGGAAGTCCCGGTCAGTATCGTCAAAATAGATATCGTTTATAGAGGTATATCTGAACTTGGTTTTCTCTGATAATTAGCCTGTCCAAGACTGGATCTGGCGAAGACAAGACTCGATTGTCTGAATCAAATATTAGATTTTTGGGATCCCATCGACACCTTTGGTCTTGTTAAACATTATTATTCAAGGAAACCCCAACATTTTCTTCATAATTAAGAACTGTTTACATAATTAGCTTCCTTCGCCCCCGCACTTCGCTATTTAAACACAGCTACTTTCTTTTTGGCAGTCTTAGTAGAGTACTAAAACTCAGAGGCAAAGAATGTCTTTGATTTGTTTTTAGTGGAGTGTTCCTTGGAACAATCCACTATTGCGAGCGCTGTAGCAGCTTTCGGCTTTCGGTTTCCGGTTATCGGTTTTCACCGTATTTTGTGGAGCTCATAACTCCCACACCAGTGCAAGTATCAAGTTCAAACTTGGTACACTTGCGGGTATTGGAGTCTAGTTGTGCCTTTTTGGGGTGCCACACCCCACCCCAGCCCGGTTCAGGGGCAAATGGGCCCAGATTGCCCTGCCCAGTGAATTAAACTTGACCAGAACTGGACATAGGACGATGAAGCTCATTGGACGAGTGGATCCTAGGGCTGGGAAACTGTTTTTAAAGTTGCACCTCCCCAACCCACCCCGTTCATGGTCAACTGGGCCCAGATTGCCCAGGAGTAAAGTTCGCTACCCTTGCCAGGAATCAACAGGTATCAAGTTGAAACTTGATAGGATTGTGAGCATTGGGGTCTTTTTTTACGTTTTGCTGGTGCCAAACCCCACCCCCACTTGGTTCAGGGGCAATTTGGCCCAGATTGTCCATTTTTTAATGTTTATAGTTTGACAATAACTGGAGACAAGGCGATGAAATTCCTTTGTGCTTTTGGATCGTAGGGACCGGAAAGAGTTGAACCACCCCCACCCTCCCCGTTCAAGGGCAAGGGGGCCTAAAATTGTCCATGAAAAAAGTGTTTGACACATGACCGGAATCAAACTCTAAGCTAGCATACATGAGGAAAAAAGGTGTAAATACGCATTTTGATGGGTCCAGACCCCCCCCCCCCCTCCCGTTCATAGGCAGCCGGGCCCAAATGTCCATGAGTTAAGTTCGTCTATGACAGGTCTCAAGTCCAACTCTTGTCTATTTGTGGAGATATATCTATGGATGAGGATTTGGTGTAACATCAACAAATAAGACGACACGACGTACTTTAATCTTTAATGAACAGTTGGAAACTGGACTGTTTTATCATATGATCGATGATATGCCGTTCTTAATGAATTGTGACAAAGGGGGCTTTCGTCTGCTACGAATTGGTCTATTGCACTTGTTATTACCTTTCTAATGGACAAGAGGTTTAAAGAGTGGGACTGGTAGGCAGACCATTCAGTGTTCATGGTATTCGTGCAAGATCTTCAACAATTTTTTAGATTTAAAGCTTATACACTTACAGCTTTTAAAGGGGGGTGATTACAAGGTTATTTAAATACTTGTTTGGTTATTGGGGAAGAGAAATGTCTTGGTTCTAAAGCTTTTTGTATATAAATGTGATAAACATTTTACTTTTACACTCCACGTGTGAGCACTTGCGCACTTGTTTTTTCAACAGTCACATAGTTCACCGGAATCCGGTGAAAATCAGAAATTAGGTGGAGCTACTCAATTCTTTACCAAATATAGCATTTCCGGGAAAGACAGATCAGTTGGTTCAGTCGAAATAACCAGAGCGTAAAAATGAAATGGGGCTTGGTGGCGACTTTACTTTACCTATTTCCCTGGACTGAGGGATTTTCTCGAGAGCAGTTTGGCAGGACCATAGATCGGCAGAAGAATTTTCATAGTGAAGACTATTTACCATTCGTGAAGCAGTACAGCCGAGCATGGCTAGATGGCCTGATACCAACAGCAGTCGGGAATGTTAGTGAGCAGTGCAAGCTAGACAGCATAGTATACAGGGATGCCCTGGCGACTGCGAGATCCCCCTGGGCACTACAGAGTAAGTTTCCATTTTCCATATTCCTGCAGTTCCCAGTATTATTTCAACATAACAGGTCCTCCTCCTCCAACAATTACTGTTCGTTAACACTGATGCGAATATTCGCAGATTAGCTTGATTTTCCTTCGGGCACAAATTTCATGCCACTAAGCCACAAATTCGCTGCGATTTTTTGGAGAATCGCTATACTGTGCGTCCATACAGATGCTTTGAGGACCAAAATGTCTTTGATTGTTTGTTACTATTCCTTTCATTTATAACTAGCTGACATTTGACACCTAACACCAATTCTCTAACAATCTTTTATATCCATTTTCCTAGATATTCCCGTTTTTTAGGGGGATTTCCCATTGGGGATTCCTAGATTCCGATTTTCCTAAATTTTTGTAGCGCAATTTCGTGTCTGTAGTGGAAATAACCCAACTACAGAGGTTCTCCGAAAAATCGCAGCGAATTTGTAGCTTTTTGTCACGAAATTTGTGGCCGACGAAAAATTGGGCTATTCTGCGGATATTTGCGCCAGTGTGAACGCACAGATAGTTTGGTAGCATTTGGTCCTCGAAGCATAGGAGAAGGTTGCTTCAGAGGTAGCTTGACCCAACTGTAGTGCGTGAACCTGAATACTCAATATGTCCAAGTCCAAACTTATTTTATTCCTTTTCTAGCCTTTAGCTATTCGGATTAAACTTGATTGATTGAAAAAAAAAAACAAAAAAAAACACGCCAGTGATACTGAGGAAGAAAGGAGTAAGAGTGTCCGTACGACTCAAACTCAACTAGTTCGTTGGGCTATACTTAGGAATATCGAAATATCGATTTTTCGATATTTTCAAGTTCGATTTCGATTATCGTAAACCGATATTTGAAACTGTTTATACTGCTACATTTTTCATCGACAAAAAAACTTAACAAGAAAAAAACTGACTAAAATAACAAAATCAAACATTACCGTTGAGTATAATAGTAGCATTTCCACGCTTTTCCTTCCCAGTCTGTTTCTCCTCCCCCATCGAAATCAAGTTTGAAATCCCTGTTCTTTCTTTTATTCTGAAAATAGCGTATGACAGAGATGTTACAGACCAAAAGGAAACTATCGAAAATATCGATATTTGAAAAGTCACTACTGAAATAAGCCTTTTAAGTCGAAGCCTTTTGACTTGGCTCATCCTTTGGTCGTTTCCTGCAGAAAAGGTTGCTCGCTGGATCGCGGAGTCATCTATGGTTTTTTATTTTATTTCAACTAAGACCAACATGGGCCACAATATAACAAAAACACACTGAACAAACAAACAAATGTAAATACCAGATCACTTACGTGACACCTGTCAAAAGCCCCGCATACAACTCACGAGTCCACGCAAGCCATACAGGCAGAGAAAGCCGCATCTGAGGCCCACAAAGGATCCTAAGAAGTGGGCTAGGGGATCGGAGGATCCTGGTTTGAAGGGAAAGAATTGACCGCCTCCGAAGTTCACCAAAAGATGGAAGCCCTTCACCAACAAACATTCCCGATGCACTACAATTCCAAGGGAGACCGTGAAGCCACCGGAACGAATTATTATACATTACCCGAAAAGAATTCTCACATTTCACACTAACATTACAAGCAAGAGGAAGGCAGTAAAGTGGCGTGCAGTAAGCCCTGAAAAGAAAGCTCTTTACCGGGGCCTCGCAACTACCAAACCTCCTTATCAGTATATTTGCTCTAATAGATAGAGACCTCATAAGCGAAGAAACATGCGCTTCAGCAGTCATCGAAGATGAAAACGTGAAACCCAAGTATTTGAAATGCTGGACGACTTGAATCTTTGAACTAGATAGTACAGCATCTGGGATAATCTTCAAATGAAGACCACGTGGAATGAATGCCATACACAGCGTTTTCTTCGTGTTGAATACGACATCATGCATCAAAGCAAATTCATCACAAACCGCCAGTAGCTTATTCAGTGCTGCTACTGTTGGCGCAAGAACGGCTAGGTCGTCAGCATAACTAAGGTTGTTGAAACACAGCCCTTGTATGAAGCAACCAACTCCAGTTCTAGCCAACAACAAATTCAAATCATCAACATACAGGTTATACAATAACGGAGACAGCACACCTCCTTGGCGAACCCCATTCAACACTGCGAATGGCTGGCTAATTACACCACTCCACTTCACTCGGAACTGCTGTGTCTGAAACCAAGCAGCTAGGGTTCCAGTTATCCTAGGGTCAATACCCCTCGAGACCATCTTATTCAGAAGCTTCTCGTGGTTAACCCTGTAAACACCAGCAACTGCTTCGTTCAGTTTATTCCTAAACCCCTTAATGGCTGAATGGGTAGACCGTGAGACTTGAGATCGAGAGATACTTAGTTCGATCCCAGGTAGAGAAACTTTTTTGATTGGTTCAAGGGGTTGATTCATGATGTACCAAAAAGGGAAGTGCTAGGGTAAACGAGGGGCTAGTCACTGAAAGAAGGGTGAACTGGATTAGCAAAGGGTTACTCACTGGGGAAAAGGTGTACTTGATAAGTGAGGGGTTGTTCACTGGAAAAAGGCGTACTTAGTAAATGAGAGGTTACTTACTGGAAAAAGGTGTACTTGGTCAACGATAGGTTACTCACTGGGTGTACTAAAGCTGGTTGAGGAGGGGGTGGGGTGAGTCAGTCCCAGGTGCAGGCGAGGGGTTGGTAATTATGTATACCTTGCGGGTGGGGAGGGGTTGGAGTCTGGGTGGGCAAGTCCCAGGTTCTCCGTGAACCAATCCCAGATGCACGCGAGGGGTTGCTCACTCGGTGTACTCGTTAAAGGACTACTCGAGGGGTTAGCCACTTGGGTGAGGCTATCCCAGTGCTAGGTGTGTGTGAGACAGTCCCAGGTCTCGGTGAACCAATCCCAGTTGCACGCGAGGGGTTAGGAACTGGGTTAAAAAAAAATCTTAAAAATTAGGGGTTATGAACTCGGTATACCTCAAGGGGGATTCCCCGTGGTAACTTTAGCTCATTAGCATAAAATCCCGCAGGAATTCGGACGCTACTTAAGTACTAACTGTTTCCGTCAGGGAGGGGGACTGGTATGAAATCTGAGGACCCCTAGCCTAAAATCTGGCCTTTCTCGGAAAAAAGACCCACCCACCCCCGCCTGGCTGGTATGAAATCTGAAACCGCTAGGGGTACCCCAATACCCGCCGAAAAAATCTGCATAAAAAAAAATAATATTGCAGACACCACCCCCAATAACAGGGTGTGTAGCATATCGTTCGATTCCAAATGACAAGGTTAGAAGTATGCTGTACTTCTTTTATTTTTATCACAAAGACTATCCAATCAAAAAGCTTATTTCAGCACACGTGAAGGATTTGTTTAAGTTTTTTACCTCGGAAATACTTCAAGTTCAATGGGCAGATCAAACAATCATGACGCCACATTACCACCCCCTAGAATACAATGTTACATCAGAAATCAGCAGATTCCTAGACAACCTATTTTCGCTAATAGAACGTTACGGTGTTTTTTGCTGACTGTCATACTCCGATTTACTAGCTTCGACAAATATAAGCGGAGTTTCTTTTTTCTTATCCATTGTTGTTATATATTCTTCGCTTCATTTGTATTGCTGACAAATATTCATATTAACGGTATTAATTGAGAATTCCTTGTAAGCTCTGGAACTAGCTGCAAGTAAGTCGGTTATATTTGTAAATTTTTGGCAGCATTGTAACTTTACATCCAGAAGACAAAACTTTTCTTCGATACTACAAACAACAGAATTTTCACCAGACAACATTAGAGCAATCTGACAGCTACAGAGACGGTTTATTTTAGCAACCACGTCACTCTGATCACTGAGCTCATCAAAACTGTCGATTTTCGTGCATGGCCGGGGGTTTTTGAATTTCCACGCCTTGCAATACCATGCTCTGAAACCATCTCCGCCGAGACGCTGATGAAATCTTGACAAGCGATAACAAGCAAACGGCTTATTTTTGAAGCAATCTCTAATGGAAGTCAGAAATGTGTATGTGTGAAGCATTTTACAAGAATTAGAGCATAGTTAGTTCTCATTGTGCTTTCAGCATCAGATTTCAAGTAAGGCTTTGCACTTGGCCAAAGAATGTCTCTAGTCTTCTACTTGTGCTTTCAGCGGGACGACGGAAAAATTGACAGTTTTTCATTTTTGCCTCTGCCCTCCTGCTCGTCGAAGACAGCAGAAGTCCAGCGACTTATTTTTGAGCATACTTTCTCGAGGCTTGCTATATCCTTAAAAGGTCAGCCTTATCTTTTCTCAAATATTGCCACTGACACCGTATTTACAAGTACGAGTACAAGAAAGAGGGCAAACTCGTGAAGAAAAGTGCCCGTAGGGACAAGCGTCATTTTATAGAGATGAAAGCTCAGATGGACCTGTAAGGGATCCGGGCGGCCGGCTAATCACTGACCCCGAAAAGATCGGCAAAGACTAGCAGCAAGCTCTAACTCCACCCTCTTCAGACGAAATCACTGGTGCCCTAAAGAAGCTAAAAGAGCCCGGAGAAGACCGTATCGGATCTGAGATGCTGAAGTGGTCTGTAAACTCCTGCCTAACAGTTTGGATGACACTCTTTAACCTGGTATGGGAAACCGAAAAGGTCCCCCGTCAGTGGACAAGGAGTACTCTAGTCAAAATCTTTAAAGATGGCGATTCCACTAAGTGTGAAAACCGGTGAGGGATCAGCCTGCTCTCCGTTCCTGGCAAGCTCCTGGCCACCATCCTGCTGAACCGCATACAGCCAGCATTCGACAAACACCTCCGCGAAGAACAGCTTGACTTCCGCCCAAACCGTTGATGTGCGGATTTCATATTCGTGCTAAGAATGCAGCTAGAAGAGTGCAACGAACGGAGGAAAAAGCTCTACCTAGTCTTCATAGACTTCGAAAAAGCCTTTGACTCCATCGACCGTGCTATACTTTGGAGAGTGCTCCGGTACTATGGCATGCCGGACAAACTCGTAAGCCTGATAGCAGTCTTTTACGAAGACACGGAATGCTGTGTCCGTACCCGCGACGGCAACACTAGATACTTCCAAATTATGACGGTCGTGAAGCAAGGGTGCGTTCGGTCTCCGCTGCTGTTCGTCTTGATCATCGACTAAGTTCTAAGAAGATGTGAAGGATACGGTATTGACATCGGGGATGGCAGAAAAGTAGTAGACATATACTTTGCAGATGACATCAACCCAATGGAGACCTGCAAACAGAAGCTCCAGGACTTCCTCACAAAGACCAGTGAAACAGCTAAACTGTTCGGGCTGAAAATAAACATCCCCAAAACGAAGAGTATGGCGAGCAGCGGATCTCCGCTAGATATACGCTGTAGGGACCAGCAAGTCGAACAGGTCGTTGAATTCCGATATCTCGGCAGTACAGTTGAAAACACTGGAGCTTGTGCATGGGAGGTCCCACTAAGACTTGGTCAGGCCAGCGGTTTCTTCAATCGGCTAAAGAAGATATGGAGGAGCAAGAAGTACTCCCTTAGACTCAAGCTGAGACTTTTCAACAGCAACGTTCTCTCCGTGCTTCTGTACGTGTCGGAGACGTGGCACCTCAGCCAGCAGTTGGAGAAGCGTCTTCTGGGCTTTGAAAACACCTGCCTTAGGCGGATCTTAAACATACACTGGACAGAAAGGGTTTCGCCAGATGACAGTGCAACCCCTTATTACTGAAGTCATCAAGATCCGAAGCTGGAGGTATCTCGGCCCTACAATCAGGATGGGAAGCACCAGACTCCGGAACGCTATCCTGCAGTGGCTTCCGGAGTGATACAGACGGCGACCGAAGAACACTCCTCGTCGTACACCAGTTGGATCTTAAGAATATCAACGCGTCTATCCAGCCCGAATGGGAAGATGTATGGGCAGCGGCCCTTATGAGAGACGACGGGCGGCTCTTCTTGGATGCCCTAAGCGCCTACGGAGGTGCAGGAGGAACTAAGGTCCAAGGTAGGGTAACAAAGTTGCTGACTTTATTGGAGAATGCGTCGAACCAACCAAAATCTTCTGTGACGTGCCTCACCGGTGCCGAATATGAGGATTTTCCGATTCTTGGGAGAATTTTGCGGTGTTTCAGGATCCCAAATGTGTGCAGCTTGGACTCTTTGTCCCAGCTGCTTCGGCCGAGCGATTTCCTGCTAAATGATATGTTGCTTAGGTCAGTGTACAAAAAAACAACCCAAGAGGACCACCCAAATAAAATCTACTAAATCGGGACAAAAAAGACCCACCCCACCCGGCTAGGGTCCTCAGATTTCATACCAGTCCCCCCCTGGTTTCCGTCGTAGTTTTTACAACTGTTTACGATCGTTTTCAGTTGTTTTAAATCGGAAACAGTTGGTTTGGTTCTCAAGTTCTAAAACAAGACCTAATTTATAACAATGGTAGTAGGGAAGTTGAATTGTGTTGAGTTGTACACAATCAAACTAATTTAACAGAAACAGCGAATCTAAAATCCCAACCGTAAAGGATTGGAAACAACTGTTTACGATCTTTATTTTACAACTGTTTACGATCGTTTTCAGTTGTTTTCGGCCGTTTTCAACTGTTTCGATCGTATTCAGTTGTTTTCAGTCGGAAACAGTTGGTCTGGTTTTCAAGTCCTGAAACAAGACCATATTTTTAGCAACGGTAGTAGGAAAGTTTAATTTTGTTGAGTTGTAAACAATCAAAATATTGTAACTCAAACAGTGAATTTAAATTCCAGTCACAGACAATTGGAAATAGCTGTTTCCAATCGTAATTTCTACAACTTTTTACGATTGTTTTTTTCAAGTTTCATTGAACAACTGTTTATGAACGTTCTCAGTAGTTTTCGATCGTTTTCAGTTGTGCTCAATCAGGAACATTTGGTTAGGTAAGTCTTGAAATAAAACCTGATATTCAACAACGGTAGTAGGGAAGTTGAATTTTGTTCAGTTGCGAACGATCAAAATAGGTTAACTGAAACGGTAAATCTGAAATCTTTGTTTTGAAATGTTTTTTTTCAAAGGTCATTAAACAACTGTTTACGATCCTTTTCAGTTGTTTTCTATCGGGAACTAAGTCTTAAACAACTGTAAGCAATTGTTAGCAACTGTAAATAATTGTTTCCGATCTTAGTATTACGATCGTTTTTTTCGTATCCATTCACAACGATCGTTTGCAACTGTGTTCAATTTTTTCGATCGGAAACAGTTGGTTTACGAATTTTTTTTCAAAAAGTTGTAAGAGAAATGTTTGAAGTTGATAGCTGCCATCCGTGTTTTTGCTATTTTCACTTTTCTTTGAAGCGCAAAATATTTCTAAAGCATCTTTCGCAGTAGAAGCCCCTCTATACTGCTAATGCGTCATCTGGTAATTTTTGTATAGTGTTGCAGTTTAATCGAAAATTTTTGAAGAACAAATATTTGCCTGTATATACCGCATTTCAAATATTGCTCCTTAATATCGTTGATTGAACTGAATCACAGAAAATTAAGCATTAGGTAAAGTTGGAGAGAAACCGAAGTCCTTTCACTTTTCGTAAGCTGCAATTTAGGGCATAGGGATGGAGGTGGAGGGTGTGTTGAAAAAGAATCTGCAGTCAAAAATTGGGATCGGAAACAACTGTTTACGATCGTATAAATACGATTGGAAACAACTGGTTTTAATCGTAAAAATACGATTGTTAACCATAGTTTACAATCGCAAACAATTGGTAACAACTGTTTACAATTGCGAACGATTGAAAACAACTGTTTACAATCGTGAACAACTGTTTACAATCGTAAAAAACAACTTTTTACGATTGTTTCCAGTTACAATTTTATCGGAAAGATATCCCATAATACAGTTGGAAAAAAAATGATCGTTTACAACTTGAATAATTTCCATACGGGATTAGATGAACTTGTGGATTTGTGGTACCTCTATGTGCTTGTCCCTCAGTGCTTGAAATATTTACCAATTACAAATGAAAGCCATTTCCTAAACCTAAAATCTGTGCACGACATATATCTTAACATCATCTTCTCAATTTGTATCAGCATAAATTTTCCGAGCTTTGGACGTTCAAATTCTCCGAGTTTGGATTAATTTTGCGTTGTCGGGCATGTACCGCACACTATGAATGTTATTACTAGAGCCCCGGGTGAAAAAAGGCAAAATCCCTTAGGTGAGTAAAATTATTTCGGTGTAGCCTATTTGAATATCAGATCTTTTGATTTTTTAAGTTGGACTCTAAAGAGTGGGGAGCTTACTGTCAAATTGGAAGTGGAAAGGCTTTGTCTATGCGATACTAACGGTGGTACGAAAGAATAAATATGTAATTCACACAGTAAATACAATGATGTTAAGCATACGCGAATCTGATCTACTCTGAAGATACAGGGCTCCGGTGGTGATATATATATGTCAGTGTCGAGGAGATGTTCTCTTGCGTACGTGAGAGCGTTGTTCTACGTCTGCAAGTAGAACACGACGAGCCTGACACTTACGACCAGGTGTAAAGAACGCAGAACTCCCTCACATAGCCCATGAACACCAGCGGAGGCGAAAAAACGCTGTAGAAAAAACGACCATTTTCAAGAAAAAATAGCTGTTTTCAAGAAAAAAATTACTTTAAAAAAAAAATTAACTGATTTTCAGAAAAAACGACTATTTTCGTGAAAAACACCAACTTTTTTGACAAAATATTGAGGCACTTCGCGCCGATTCGGTTTTTTTTTACCGACTGGCCAACCACATTGGGGGTGCCCCCCCCCCCCAGTCGTGACACCCTTGGACACCATTTCATCACTTCCTCTTCAAAACATGATTTTTTCATGCCGCTGACAAGCGATCACGTGGCAGCGGACTGGAATTCCTTTTTTCGACGCCATCATCAGTTCCATACGGAAAAGTTATTTTTTTCAAGTTTGTGATGAAAGTGCAGAAAAGCTTGCGGAATATACACCATAAGGGGCGATGACCCACTTCGCCTTCCAGATTTTTTTCGAGATATCCGACAAGTCCGGGGAATTGGCCTCCCACGATTTCTGAATCTGGAAGTGGAGAGATAACACATTTGCCAGCTACAATAAATATGCAAACAGTTCGGGTAGTCGAAAAAGAAATAATGAATTAACAGCTGTGACTGGGATGCAGAACATACGTGAAGGAAATGATGAAGGAAAAATTGTTATAGCTATTATCATTATCATGAAAACCCAAAAGGGTTTGCTAGACTGTGAGGAAGTTCAAGATGTCTGGGAAGCTGGAAGGTGAAGTCTAGCTTTCATTGTTACGTTGGGTGTTAGAATTGGAACAGAACTCCACGAGTTTACCTTCAAAAGCCTTGTTTTATTTTATGCCAGCCCAGAACTACAAATGCCATGGCTTATTTGTTGCATTGCATTATTATTTGCTATTCTTTTTATAGTGTTCGATGCGACAGGAAAATTACCAGATGGCATACTCAACGGCAACTGGCATGCGCTCGGTGACTATGAACAGTGTCTTAGAGTCCGTCCGGGTACTACAGAGGGAACGTGGAGAGGAAAATATTGCCAGGTTGGACTTTAGACCCCCCCCCCCATCATCCTTTCCTCTAATCCAAAAGGTTACATGCGACGATTTCCAACAGCGTAAATCCTTTCACCCTTCGGCTAGGAAGGACTAAAAGTCCCAGAATAATACTCTGTGCGTGTTCCACCCTTCTAACAATAGTAACTATTCGCTACTATGTCCATTCCAACATCACGAAAAGCTACTACGCTGACCGTTCCATATGTATAGGTAGAGGCAAAATTTATAATTATTTCGCATCATAGAAAAATCGTCACAGGGACAATTAATCGAAATTTTGGTTTGGCGAGTTGTTCTTGGGCGTGTTATCGCTTCTAGAAGTTTGCGAATTTCGCAATTCTACCCGATAATTCGTAGTCACATTTAGAAAGTTGGACGACGGACTAGCAGCTTGAGCAGTTTCGAGCAAAAAAGTGTTAGTCTACTGCAGCATTTACAAGCAACGGAAGACCTGAACCGAATCCGGTCTTGGTGACAAGATTCTGTTTAAACACAGGACAAATACTGTTTATTCAAGCCAGAAAATCTAAAAAACGTAACTTTACCATGGTGAAGCAAACAACACAATATTTTGATAGTATTTATAACATCAGTACTGATGGCTGCTGATCTTTAAAACTTACTAACCTTTTTTTTTGTCTTCTTCGCCCACGCCTTTCAAGTAAACCGGATTTCCCAGCTCAACGGGAATTCTTGTTTGTAGAAACGCTACAAAAGCTGTAAGTGACCACTCAGTATAATATAATAATAAGACAGAAATATAATAATATACAATAGTAGCCTAATATTGATAATAATAATAAAATCTCGTATGTGAAATTCGTTGCACTATATAGGACACCTTTAGAGTCAAGATGTATTTTATCTTATGACACTATTTGTTTAGGTTTTCATAGAGATCATCAATCCACCAGAAGATAGGATGTTCAATATGTGGTTCTTCCAACTCGCAGCCAGCGGCGCACCACTTGATCCTGGAGTAAGTAGTTTTCTGAATTCACCATCCTACACCCTCTCATGGACCTAATACGCGAAGGAAGAACGACCCGAGACCCAAGCTTGTTTCCCCGCGGCCCGCCTACGTAATCTTCAGAAAGATACCTAAGTTCATTCGTTCCATATTTCACTAAACATTTTAACTGTACTAGAGTTATGTTCGTTTCGTATTTATTGTTTGTGTTTTATTTCCCCTGTGTTAGCAGACGCAGACGCTGCTATTAGGGTTGAAGCAAAATTGATGGATTGATTGATTGATCAATGTCAGTGACGAGAAATCTATGACTTCCTAAATTGGCTGTCTACCTGTCCGTCTGTAAGCACAATCACTCTCGGACGAATTGAAATACTACCAGCTTGTGTTGAGGAGACTTTCGTTAAACAATGCCATGTTCGTGGATGGGCTCCTATTTGTCGTGTTCTGGTGGTTGTAGTAGAAGTTGGAGGGAGGGGAGTGAACTGTCAGAAGTTTCACAACAGACAACAGAAGGATGTGCAGTTTCAACGGCTGTGCAGTAACAGACAATACTTGGGATGTTATCTTTTGTGTTGGAAAACGTTATGCCTGGAATGTTATGCAGAACAAGCATTGCCGGGAAGAGCAAAAAATAGCCAAAAAAGTATTTACAGACTTTTTTGTTTGTCGTCGTGATGTTGGAAAATTCAGTAGATGCTTTTTGGCGATTTTCGGCTCTTCCTGATGGCAACGCTTGTTATGCATAACATTTTCAAACATCCAAAGTGTTGTCTGTTACGAATTGTCTGTTGAAACAGGCATCCTTCTGTTTTCTGCTATGAAACTTCTGACAGTGTAAGCAAACCAAGAAAATCAACCAGGGACTGCGGCCAAGAGCGATTCTTCTGTAAGTAAAGACCGAGGCAGAAAAGCTGAGGTGGTATCAATGATATACGAGTTGTGTATCTAACTCGCAGATACAGCAACAGAAAGATCATGAGAGTTTTTGGTGCTCCTTATATTTTTAGTTGTTTTATAAAACAAAGTAGCCGCCTTCAGGAGAACTTTTTTTGCCACGTTGGGTGTTAACCATCCGCTCGTCTGGGTAGCGACAGCGCGGAGTTTTGAGTTGTTTGATTTAGTGTTGTTGTTGTTTTGTAATTTGTGTTCCTTTTCTTTTTTCTTAAGTTACTCCGCTTCTTTTCTTGTACAGTGGGTCACAAATAAATTATTATTAATATCATCTGAATCACAATCCGTTTATTTTATTCTATAACAGCCGATAGTCCTTTTATCGTCGTTAGAAAGAAATAGGTAGAAAGAGGATATAAATTAGATACGCCATCATTTAACGTTTCTACCAAAAGTCATACACATCTTCCGTCCAATAATTAAGTTTAACCGAAAAGCACTAGGATACGACAATCTAGTTACCCATCACTTATTCACTTAAGTAATCTTGAAAGCCCGATGAAACCTTACCTCAACAACGTTTAATCGACGTAAAAACGACGTTATAAACCAAATTTCTGATCATTGTCAAAAACAGAGAAAGATACAACATATGTGTCAAATGTCAGTATACCTAAAAATCTGTCACACTTCGTTGAAAATTTCACGAACTCTGGATTAAAACATTTTGCATATCTAGCGTGTTTTCCACCCAAATTCAAGGTTTCAGCTTAGATGTTTGCCTTCCATCCACTCTGTCCCAACCCTGACACCGTCAACACGCTCAAATATTGTATCAGTCCACAAAATATGTTTATCCAGACAAGTAGGCTGTTCATTAGGCCAAACCACTGAATAAATGAAGCTGCTCAGAATAAAGGCGAGTCTTAAAGGACCCCTCACACTATCAGTGGCCGAGTGGTTGGCGCGCCGAACTCGCAAGTGAAGGGTCGCTTGTTCGAGTCTCGGTGGTGCCTACTGTTTGGTTTGGGACGGGGGTTAGTGGCGTAACCCTGTAAGACAAGCCAAAGTCCACCCTGCTTCAAATGGGTACCTGGAGAAGTCCGGGGAAGGTGACAGGAAGGGTGTGTGAAAGCACAGGATGGCTGGCCTCCAACCCCCCATTGCACTTCCTGGCTGAGGGCCGAGAGTCAGAGATCAGCACCGCCAGCTTGGCCTGTCAAGGCTAGTGCTGATACCTTTACCTTTACCTTTACCTCACACTATTTACTCTTCACCACACAGTATTTTAAAATATTTGAATACTGTAAAACTAGGCTGTGCTTTCAATAAATAACCCACGGTTTTGGCTGTTTTAAGCCTTTTCCGAGACCCGTTGACTTATAGCGAAAACATGGAAGCAATTACATAACCGGTTTTACTGATGGGAAAACTTCTCGCAGACAACCGTCGACAGCGTGATACACATTGAAGGTAGCAAAACACGGCAAGTGAGAAAATCGCATGGTTTTGTTGGAGGGGTTAGAATGTACCATACGAAATTGGGGTCCCCGGGTTTAGAAGTATATGGTGTGAATATGGAAGTAGGTTGCGGTAGTGTTATAGGTAAGACAGGTTCTTTAATAAACGCAAACTTAACGCTAATATCTTCAATAACTAAGCTACTTCCACTGTCCTAACTTACTTCACCTAAATCAAAACTAATACAAAAAAACATATTTTTGGGGTATTTCTTGACATTTAAATATGTATTACGGTAGTTGTATTAAAATTATTAGTCTTTTCTTCTCTTCTATTTCCTTTTATCTTTGTGCTCGAACACTAATATTTAAATGAAATGAATCAAAACTTCATTTAAAAGGGTTAGAAACAAAATCAAGTAAACTAGGTGGGCTGGTGAGGGACAGGAATTAAATGTGAAAAGACTCCATCTTGACTAGGTTTGGCTTTAGAAAAAAAAACACAAAAACAAGGTTTTAGGGTTTTCTGTGAGGAACTCGGGTGTGAAGGAATGGAATCATTTTCCGGAAAGAATCACGGAGTCGGAGAACCACTTTTTGTTTAAAAATAGATTAAAAAATTAGTTTTATATAGTTAGATAAATGTGGAATATTTATTTATGGTGAAGATTTCATTATTATTATTAGTGAATGAGGGTTGGGTTGGGGGGGGGGGGGGGTAAAGAAAAAGAAATGAGAAGGTTAAGACGAGAAATGTGTGTCATCGTTTGTAATAGGTTATTGAAATTTTGTGTACTCCCGCACAGGACAGGGTTGTGCCCTTGTTGGGAGCGTTCTGTTTGTTGTTTTGTTTCAAGAATGTTTATATTTTAAATGAATCGAATTGAATTGAACTTTAACAGGGAAACTGAAACTAGCCGGCCTTACCGGCAAGAAAATAAATAATATCCGGTTTCAGTTGTGCTTTAAGATTTAAACTTGGAAACATTTTTATAAGTAGTGAACTGATAGACAAAAATGCTCCTCAGCCGGGATTTGAACCCAGGCCCTCTGTTTACAAGACAGACGCTCTACCAACTGAGCTACCGAGGGGCTTGTGAACATAGTTCGCAAACCACTACAATAGTCTGGTAGAAGCCGGCCATAGGAACAGTGATCCCGCCTGAAGGCAAATTCATCTAACCAGTTCACATCCCCATGTCACGGAAATTAATAATATAGATGGCACTTTGCACAAGGGACATGTACCGTGACCAATACCATAAAGAATTTTTTCGAATATAATTTAGAAGTCTAGGACTCCCTTGTCGGAGCCACGTAGACAAACCAGGACCCACAAGAACGGGTCTCGTGGTGAAAACCAAATAAAACCAAGTATATAATTTTTAATGGGGAAAAACGCCCTTGAGGGCGTTTCAAGGGCGTTTTTCCCCATTGAAAATTATATACTTGGATTTAAACTTGTATATTGTCCCAGGAGCAGTCAGTAAACAGCGTCCAGCAGCCGAGCTTTGGCGTTTGTCTCCCCTCCTCTTGCTCCGCTGAAGACATCACAGTTGCTATCACTGGGATGTCGACTGGAAACACTTCAATCAACGGAGAACTTGGGTTTACTGGTACTACCAGAGAGAGCTACTGCTCAGTGGATACAGATGAGCCAGTTCAGTTGGATGATGGAGCTATTGCGATGCTGTAAGTTTCGTTAAAGCTCAACCGAAACTCCTGATCCTTTAAATATTTTTTTAGCCAAAAGCTGACTTTGAAACTTATATGTAGTTAAAAAGTTCGGTGACCTACACAGAGAGCTTTCTGCGGATGCATTTTGTAAAATAGGCCCTGATCACGGTCTTATTCAATTTTTTGTTGAAGAAGATAGTGTTTAGTTGAAGTTCTTTTTCTTTTTATCGTTTACTCCACTTGTACTACTTGTTTTTTGTAGGTGTGGGTGATAAATAAATAATAATAATAATATTCAAACATTGTTTACAACGGATATACGTCAGCTACAATTCCTGTAACAAACCTGTAATCAACATGTAGATTAAAGGTTTGTTATGACCCAGAAGGTTGACAGCCTGGCGAGGACCCTAGCCAAGAAGGGCCGAAGTATCGCTGACGAAGAATCGCAGCTGACGTGAATCCGTTGTAAGCATTGTTTGAATATCCTGATCCTTTTCCGATCTCTTAAAGGACCCATCGTATCTATAATGCCAATGCAACCTCCATTCCAATACTCTTGATGACTAACTGTCCTTGCCGATGCAAAATAGCCGGATACCTACCGGAAAAGGCAGAAGCTATCACCTCGGCTATCACAGCTGCAGATCGCCGTGATTATTTGACACAGGATTTGAGTTGTTGAGTTTGAGTCGCTAGTGAGACATTTTTTCGTTCTTCCTGAGGATCACTTGCGTGTTTTGGACTAAGTCATATAGAATATTGCATTCAATGCCATTCATTAATTCTTAAACCCGGAGACCCAAATTCCGTATGTTCCGTTCTAATTGCGCTAACAACACCACAGTAACCACACAACAATTATGGCGTCGAATCGCTGTGGTTCTTCTGTAAGAAGATTCTTAGGCTATAATAATAATAATAATAATAATTTATTAAAGCCAACAAAGGCCCATACAACAGTATTCATTATCGCACTTAAATAACAAAATTGACCTTCAAAATTACATACAATAAGATCACTTCTTTTTACCCTTCTAGTATTCGCCAAATTACCTCCGATCTAAACTTCCAGTATGCACTTAAAATATTTACATACCGACCGAATTACTTGACGATTCGTCGACTTCATAATACCAGGAAACAGTATGGGCACCCCACCAAAAAGACTATCTCTAATGCTATTGGTGTGACTGTTACACATTTTAATGATTTTGATATTTCTTGTCCAAGGGGGTTGGAGTCGAAGAGACTATTTCAAAATCTGAAGATAGTGGAATGTAGATTTCTTTTTGTTATCACTGTTTGAAAAAATTTGACAGAAGGGAGCTAGTTAAAGGAATTGGTGCATTGTCACCGAGTTATGAGGACTTTTCGGTTAAAATGGTCTATATTTTTTTTAGCAAGTAGAGCATAAAAAGTGAAGAAACTTGTAGATATTGATAGTGGCGGCGCATCGCTGCGATCTTCTGTTAAAAGATTCTTCGGCTATATACTATATGTATGACTACTTTTATTACACCTTGCCCTTTTTCTAGGACTGTCCTTGGCATCCTTGGCTTCTGCATCATTTCCGGAACTCTCCTTGATATCGCCAATGAATACAAAATTCTAAAGAAAACGGATGGTAAGCCTTCCTAAGTTCAAGACAGTTCCACCCAGGTTGAAATCTTCGTGCTACTATAGATGGACAGGTCATCTTTTCTTGAAAAATTGCAACAGTTTCTACTACATCCTTCGGTTGAAATGACTCCGGAAAGAGCATTGCGAATGCATTATCCACATCTTGCAATATCCGGTTAAAAATAAATTACTTAATTACTTACTTGCGTGTAAAAGCGGGATCGACTAAAACCAGGAAGGGAAGGGAACGCGAGAAAAGCAGGAAGGACATACTAAAACGAGGAAGGGCATACTAAAACAAGGAAGGCTGTCGCCAGAATTCAAGACCGTAAAGCCGCACCGTTCCCTTCCTCTATTTATTATTCTTTGAGGGATTGGCAACTTTTCAAATTCAAAGTTCACCATCCCTTCCTCGTTTTAGTATCTTGACGTCGTTAGGCATTACGTTCAGTGAGGGGTCGGGAACTATACAAATTGTGATTCACATTTTCATTTCTCGTTCTGACGGTAGGCGACTAAAATCCTCCGAGTCCAGCGAGGGATCGACAACTGAGATATTTCAAGTCCACCACTTCCTTCCTCGTTTTAATACCTTGAAAATATTAAAAACGAGAAAGGAAATGGTGGACTTGAAATATCTAATTGCCGACCCCTCACTGGACTCGGAGCGACTAGAGAAATGAAAAGGAGAATTAAAATTTGTATAGTTGCTGACCTCTCACTGAACTGAATGCCTACCTGTGTCGGTATACTAAAACGAGGAAGGGACGGTAAACCTTGAATTTGAAAAGTTGCCTACCCCTCGAAGAATACTAAATACAGGGAGGGACGGCAAATTCTGGCGACAGCGTTCCTTGTTTTAGTATGGCTTTCCTCGTTTCAGTATGCCCTTCCAGGTTTTAGTATGCCTTCCTGCTTTTCTCGTGTTCCCTTCCCTTCCTGGTTTTAGTCGACCCCTGTAAAAGCGTTGTCTATGATTTATTATATGTGGAACTCCTCAAATTAACGCATGAAGAGCATTGTTTCCCACACTGTCAGAAGTTTCATACCAGATAGCGTATAACACATTCAAGAATAATACCTTTTCACTTAGAAATAAAGTGTTGTGACCAATTAAGTTTACACTATTTCGTGCCTAGATCTCCAACAACACCTTCAATTGGTAAATATACTAACGGGGACGAAAGAAACATAACAGATAATACCCCAAAGTGTTATCTGTTGAAACCGCGAATCCTTTTGACAGTGTAGTATTTTTACCTATTGAAGGTGTTGTTGAAGATCTAGGCACGAAATAGTATAAACTTAATTGGTCGTAACACTTTATTTCTAAGTGAAAAGGTGTTATTCTTGAAAGTGTTATGCGCAATGTGTTATGAAACTTCTGACAGTGCAAAGCTTAATTTCGTGCCTCGAAACCGAGAAGTAGTTTGCGGAACAGGAAAAAAGTTTTTTTTTTTGAAGAAAAAGTGTTACTTTTACTAGAAAGTAGAAGTAGGCTTTAGAAGCAGAAGTAACTGTACCTCTTGTTCCTGAAATCATCCCTGGATCACCCGCCTATGTGGTCAGAGGTAACTGATTTGCTAGACGTTTATGTTTAGTGTTATTAATTTTGTTCAAGGGCTTCGCCTTTTTCCTTTATCGTCAATTCATCATTTCAACGTTCACCAGAAGTCTGAAGTTATCCTTAAATGGTCAAAGGATTTACAACGAAACCTCTGGTCTTGTTGCTGTAACTGTGTATCATTTAGCGGAAATCGCGTCTTCAAATTATAGAAACATTTCGCCAAGAAGACCTGCTAGGAGAAAGTCTTTATGCCCCCATCAACGTCAGAACACGATTTCTTGATTTTCGTTTTTCCGTTGCATCTGAGTTTTCTTTTTTTTTCAGGACTATTCTTCAGAATTTTCCTGTGCTTCTCAGTCCTAACGAATGGATCAAAACTGCTATCGACCAAAAGTGGGGTAGAAAATCTATCCTGCTTACATGGACTGCGGTTTATTAGTTTCACCTGGGTTCTTGTTGGTCATGCGTACTCTTGGACCATGTTTCCAACGGCCAACTATCTCGGTTTAGGCTACGTAAGTATAGTTCGCTTTTCATCCGTAGCTAAAATGGCAACAGTAATGTCCAGAAGCCCGAATAGTCCAAATGTTTGGAGGGGGGACGAAGCATTTACCGACTGGCTGGTAATTTTTACCGACTTTTTCTGCAGAAAAACGACTGTTTTCAACAACAAAAATGAAATTTTTGAAAAAATCGACTGATTTTCAGAAAAATCCACTAATTTTCAGAAAAAAATTATTATTTTGACGAAAAATCTACGAATTTTCAGAAAAACCGACTGTTTTCATGAAAAAAATTAACTGTTTTGACGAAAAATCGTGGCACTTCGCGCCGACTCGGTTATTTCTTCCGGACTGGCCGGAAGTATTGTGGGGAGGGCGTCCCCCCCCCCCCAGTCGTGACGCCCCTGGTAATGGCATGAATGTTGGTAGAAATATATTTAGGCTCTAAAATACTTCTGATTCCTCATCAGGCTCCCTAGGTCGTATCAAAATAGACGAATCACAGCTTATTTTGGTCTCGTGTATGCGACGTCTCACATTCGTATTTTAAGCAATGAAGCGTGTGAATAGACTGTAAATCCGACTTATTTATTATTAAGACTAAGACTAATAGCTATTAAAAGTAGGAACAATTAAAGCATGTATATAACAAGAGCTACGAGCTCATATGGCACTTGTTACGAGTAGGCAAGGCTCGGTTATGTCAATGATATATCTAGTGTTTGCTAGGTGTCTTCCCACCAAGTTTCATCTCGATCCCTCCACTCATAGCGTTTTCCAATATTTCCGGTTCTCCCCTCCAGCTCCCCCCAAAAGTCACCGGATCCGGTCCGGATTTTAAGTGGGTCGTCTGAGGCATGAGGTCTTTCCAAATATCAAGCTTCATCGAGATCCGGTCACCCGTTCAAAAGTTATAAATACCTCAAGATTCCGGATTCCCCCTCCCTCCACTCCCCCGACAGTGCCCGAATCGGCTCGGTTATGTCAATGATGTATCTAGTGTTTGCTAGGTGTCTTCCCACCAAGTTTCATCTCGATCCCTCCACTCATAGCGTTTCCAAAGATTTCCGGTTGCCCCCTCCAGCTCCCCCCAAAAGTCACCGGATCCGGTCCAGATTTTAAGTGGGTCGTCTGAGGGATGAGGTCTTTCCAAATATCAAGTTCCATCGAGATCCGATCACCCGTTCAAAAGTTATAAATACCTCAAGATTCCGGATTCCCCCTCCCTCTACTCCCCCCACAGTACCCGAATCGGCTCGGTTATGTCAATGATGTATCTAGTGTTTGCTAGGTGTCTTCCCACCAAGTTTCATCTCGATCCCTCCACTCATAGCGTTTCCCAAGATTTCCGGTTGCCCCCTCCAGCTCCCCCCAAAAGTCACCGGATCCGGTCCAGATTTTAAGTGGGTCGTCTGAGGGATGTTATCTTTCCAAATATCAAGTTCCATCGAGATCAGATCCCCCGTTCAAAAGTTATAAATACCTCAAGATTCCGGATTCCCCCTCCCTCTACTCCCCCCACAGTGCCCGAATCGGCTCGGTTATGTCAACGATGTATCTAGTGTTTGCTAGGTGTCTTCCCACAAAGTTTCATCTCGATCCCTCCACTCATAGCGTTTCCCAAGATTTCCGGTTGCCCCCTCCAGCTCCCCCCAAAAGTCACCGGATCCGGTCCGGATTTTAAGTAGGTCGTCTGAGGCATGAGGTCTTTCCAAATATCAAGTTCCATCGAGATCCGATCACCCGTTCAAAAGTTATAAATACCTCAAGATTCCGGATTCCCCCTCCCTCCACTCCCCCCCACAGTGCCCGAATCGGCTCGGTTATGTCAACGATGTATCTAGTGTTTGCTAGGTGTCTTCCCACCAAGTTTCATCTCGATCCCTCCACTCATAGCGTTTCCCAAGATTTCCGGTTGCCCCCTCCAGTTCCCCCCAAAAGTCACCGGATCCGGTCCGGATTTTAAGTGGGTCGTCTGAGACATGAGGTCGTTCCAAATATCAAGTTTCATCGAGATCCGATCACCCGTTCAAAAGTTAAAAATACCTCAAGATTCCGGATTCCCCCTCCCTCCACTCCCCCCACGGTGCTCGGATCGGGGAAGTGACTATTTCCAACTTAATCATTTGGGGTCCCTGATATGCCTGCCAAGTTTTATCATCCTAGCTTATGTGGAAGTGCCCGAACTAGCAAAACCTGGACAGACCGACAGACCGACAGACCGACAGACCGACGGACGGACAGAAATTGCGATCGCTATATGGCACTTGGCCGAAGGGCAAGTGCCATAAAAATGAGAGTTTTTGGCTCATACGTAATGACTTTCAACCCTACAGACTAAATCAATGTTCAGAATCACAAGAAAAAACACTAAGCAATTAGAAGATTGGTTGGACAGTTAATCTAAGAAATTACGATCTGAATAAATTCAACAATTAAACAGCCCTCAACTTGGCCTCAACAAATATCAAAATCACATCCAAGGCCGTATCCAGGGGGGGGGGGGGGTAGGGTGTTGACCCCCCCCCCCCCCCCCCAAAAAAAAAAAAACCCTGCAAAAATAATCATTTTTATAGGCTTTTCCCTCTGGTCTATGTGTTTTTTGTACTTTCTTGTCCGACCAGCAGGCGAACCCACCCCCTGAAAGGTAACCCCTCCTCCCCCCACCCCACCCCGAAATAAATTACCGGATACGGGCCTGATCACATCATATAAAAAATGTTATGAAATCGGATTTTGCTCTAACCTGCAAATAACAAGAGCTACGAGCTCATATGGCACTTGTTACGAGTAGGCACGGCTCGGTTATGTCAATGATATATCTAGTGTTTGCTAGGTATCTTTCCACCAAGTTTCATCTCGATCCCTCCACTCATAGCGTTTTCCAATATTTCCGGTTCTCCTCTCCAGCTCCCCCCCAAAAGTCACCGGATCCGGTCCGGATTTTAAGTGGGTCGTCTGAGGCATGAGGTCTTTCCAAATATCAAGTTTCATCGAGATCCGGTCACCCGCTCAAAAGTTATAAATACCTCAAGATTCCGGATTCCCCCTCCCTCCACTCCCCCGACAGTGCCCGAATCGGCTCGGTCATGTCAATGATGTATCTAGTGTTTGCTAGGGTCTCACCACCAAGTTTCAGCTTGATCCCTCCACTCATAGCGTTTCCCAAGATTTCTGGTTGCCCCCTCCAGCTCCCCCCAAAAGTCACCGGATCCGGTCCGGATTTTAAGTGGGTCGTCTGAGGCATGAGGCCTTTCCAAATATCAAGTTCCATCGAGATCCGATCACCCGTTCAAAAGTTATAAATACCTCAAGATTCTGGATTCCACCTCCCTCCACTCCCCCCACAGTGCCCAAATTGGCTCGGTTATGTCAATGATGTATCTAGTGTTTGCTAGGTGTCTTCACACCAATTTTCATCTCGATCCCTCCACTCATAGCGTTTCCCAAGATTTCCGGTTGCCCCTCCAGCTCCCCCCAAAAGTCACCGGATCCGGTCCGGATTTTAAGTGGGTCGTCTGAGGCATGAGGTCATTCCAAATATAAAGTTTCATCGAGATCCGGTCACCCGTTCAAAAGTTATAAATACCTCAAGATTCCGGATTCCCCCTCCCTCCACTCCCCCGACAGTGCCCGAATCGGCTTGGTCATGTCAATGATGTATCTAGTGTTTGCTAGGTGTCTTCCCACCAAGTTTCATCTCGACCCCTCCACTCATAGCATTTCCCAAGATTTCCGGTTGCCCCCTCCAGCTCCCCCCAAAAGTCACCGGATCCGGTCCAGATTTTAAGTGGGTCGTCTGAGGCATGAGGTCTTTCCAAATATCAAGTTCCATCGAGATCCGATCACCCGTTCAAAAGTTATAAATACCTCAAGATTCCGGATTCCCCCTCCCTCCACTCCCCCCACAGTACCCGAATCGGCTCGGTTATGTCAATGATGTATCTAGTGTATGCTAGGTGTCTTCCCACCAAGTTTCATCTCGATCCCTCCACTCATAGCGTTTCCCAAGATTTCCGGTTGCCCCCTCGAGCTCCCCCCAAAAGTCACCGGATCCGGTCCGGATGTTAAGTAGGTCGTCTGAGGCATGAGCTCTTTCCAAATATCAAGTTTCATCGAGATCCGATCACCCGTTCAAAAGTTAAAAATACCTCAAGATTCCGGATTCCCCCTCCCTCCACTCCCCCCACGGTGCTCGGATCGGGGAAGTGACTATTTCCAACTTAATCATTTGGGGTCCCTGATATGCCTGCCAAGTTTTATCATCCTAGCATATGTGGAAGTGCCCGAACTAGCAAAACCTGGACAGACCGACAGACCGACAGACCGACAGACCGACAGACCGACAGACCGACAGACCGACGGACGGACAGAAATTGCGATCGCTATATGGCACTTGGCCTAAGGGCAAGTGCCATAAAAACAATAAGCCAATCCATTTTCTACGAATTTCTACTTCTGTTAGCTTCTGAAATTTTGAAAATTTTATTCACTTCGTAGAGTTCACCTTCGGATTTCTTAGTCGCCGCGCGTCTTTACCCTAGCAAGCCAAGCCAAGTTCTTAAGCATGTAACTTAACAATTATTAACAGCAACTGCAAGTAACAAAGCAACATAACAATAACATCACTAAATTGCCACAGCAAATTGGTCTGAAGACGTATAGGTTAAAAAAAGTAAGACAAATAATACAATTAAAAATAACAAAAAATCCTTCTAAGATCATAAGAAAAAGAAACAAAGAAGTTTCGCAATTTTGCACTCTGAAATAATCCAGAATATCCTGTGAGCGATTGAGCTAAGTTTTGTTCTCAAGACTGAACAGCAGCCCTTCACAAAAGTTAAAAATTAAAAAAACAAGAGGCTTCCGATTATTCTTTCAGGTAAACAAAATGTTTATATTAGGTCTTGAATGATCACGACATCACTGAAAAAAGATAAGTAAATATCCATTCAAACAATGTTTACAACGGATACGTCAGCTCTGATTTTTCATCAGCGATATTTCGGCCCTTCTTGGCAAGGGTCCTCGTCAGGCTGTCAATCTTCTTGTTCAACTTCGAGAAGGGCCGAAATATCGCTGATGAAAAATCAGAGCTGACGTATCCGTTGTAAACATTGTTTGAATAAATGTTTCAAAGTCAGCTTGGGCTCAAAGAATATTTAGTAAATATCCAAATACAGTAAATATATAAATAAACTACAACAAAAGATACATAACACTAGAGTGGGTCTACAAACGCTTGATTTTGAACACTTACCCTTGTTTCACACAGAGCAAATCGCGGCGATGAACGAGATTTTTCAATCGCAGCGACAGAAGATTTTTATCGCCTGGATGTTCACACTGAATTTTTGTCGGCAACAGCATGTAACGCGAAAAATAGTTAAAATAATTAAAAATAACCCTTAAAATAATTAAAATCATATAAAATAATTAATTTTCTAAAAGTGAATTATCAAAAGGGTCGTCGATGTTGCTGTTGCCTGCATAAAATCGTACTGTCGCCCGATTAAAGTTGAATTTCCCAGCATTGAAAATCCCCTGACGAAGCAACAGTAATCGGCGATTTTGGCGACGAAAATCTCGGCGATGGCCGATATCGCCTCAGTGTGAACCTAGGGTTACAGATGCAAGTGAAGTTTTGAACGTACTCATTTTGTATGGTTCTAAGGTTTCTGACGTGGTGAGGTTGCATGGTTTCCAAACGCGGCTGTAAAATGAATGTTGGCCAAATCTCTTTTATTATTATATTATTATTATTTATTTATATCATATTTATATTATCATTATTATTATGTTGTATGGTTATAAGGTTTCTGGCGTGGTGTTAATGAATTTTGGCGAAATCTCTTTTATTATTATAATATTATTATTTATTTATATGAATGAATGAACGAAGGGTTTATTTAAAAAAAATGGAATCTTCAATGCCCAGAGGCGAACCTGTAAGGGACTAATTACCCTCAAAACAAAACATTAATAAAAACAAAACTTCGACAAAAACAAAGGAAAAAAGGGGAAAGAAAGAAAGAAAGGAGCTTGACTTACGCGGTCTGGGACGCCCAACCAGAAAATCCACCAAAAACAAACTCATTTTCAACCAGAATCACCACTAACTATCCAAAACAAAAACTTAATGATAAAACACAACTTAAACGGCTGAGAATAACGCATCAAATTCATATACAGCAAAACAATGAACCTTTAACATGCTACGAAAATCTAGTAAAGCACTACATGACCTTAACTCTGTCGACAAACCTTCCCATACTAAAGGCCCAACATGTCTAATGCTAAATCTCGATCTACTAGTTACTACAACCGGCCTACGGATGAGCTGCGAACTACGAGTTCCATGTTCGTGAAAAGATGACGCACGGGAAAAATACTGAGAAAAGCACTGGGGTAAAACTTCATTGTAATGTTTGTACATAAATAAAGCGTCATAAAACTTACAAATTCCCGCAAAAGGTAAAATGTGAAGCTCCTGATAACGGTGTCTTACGGAAATATTTCGACCATCACCGGACAATACTCTTATTGCCATATTCTGTATCACACGTAAAGGAGTAAGGTGGCTTACAAAAGTTTTTGTCCATGCCAGACAACAATATAACAGATACGGATGCACCATTGAAAAATATAACATTCTTAATATATTCTGAGGGAAAATATGTTTAAGTTTTCTAATAATTCCAACATTCCTGGCTAATTTACTACTAATACATGCAATATGATTTTTAAAACTTAAACATTCATCAATAATAACTCCAAGGTAACGAGTACTTGCACTACGTTTAATTGTTTGACCACCAACTTTTATATCAATTATCCAAGGATAATAATTCGAACTTCTACCATATATTACAAAACAAGATTTCGTATGGTTCAATTTCAACTTGTTAACTCTCATCCACTTTTCAATGTATTGCATATTTTGTGCCGTAACTTCTAATAGTTCATTTTCGGTCCTAGCAGCTACAGTCAAATGCGAATCGTCAGCGAAACACGGCAAAATCGCTTTAACATCATCACTAACACAAGTATTTGTCGACGATATAAGACTGGATACACGACAAAGATCATTTATGTAAACTAAGAACAACAATGGACCCAAAACTGACCCTTGTGGAACACCTTTCCTTACTTGAAATACATCTGAAGCAATTCCATTTAATACCACACGCTGGGAACGGTTAAGTAAAAATGACTTAACTAAATCAAGAAAAACACCTCGAATGCCACAATTAAATAATTTCTGAATTAAAATATCATGATCAACAGAATCAAACGCTTTAACAATATCTAAGAAAACAGATGCAACCTTCATACCTTTATCTAAAGCATCATTAACAAAAGTCGTAAGTATTAATACAGCCTGCTCCGTTATTATATTATTTATTATTACTATTATTATATTGTATGGTTCTAAGGTGTCTGTCGTGGTGTCGTTCCATGGTTTCCAAACGCGGCTGTAAAATGAATTTTGGCCAAATCTCTTTTATTATTATATTATTATTATTCATTTATATTATATTATTTATTATTATTATTGTTATATTGTATGGTTATAAGGTTTCTGGCTTGGTGTTAATGGATTTTGGCCAAATATCTTTTATTATTATATTATTATTATTTATTTATATTATATTATCTATTATTATTATTATTATATTGTATGGTTCTAAGGTTTAAGGCGTGGTGTCGTTCCATGGATTCCAAACGCGGCTGTAAAATGAATTTTGGCCAAATCTCTTTTATTATTATATTATTATTATTTATTGATAATATATTATTTATAATTATTATTATTGGAATAATTTGATTGTTATTGGAATAATTATTATTATTATATTGTATGGGTCTAAGGTTTCTGACGTGGTGTCGTTCCATGGTTTCCAAACGCGGCTGTAAAATGAATTTTGGCCAAATCTCTTTTATTATTGTATTATTATTACTTATTTATATTGTATTATTTATAATTATTATTATTGTATTGTATGGTTCTAAGGTTTCTGGCGTGGTGTTAATGGATTTTGGCAAATTTCTTTTATTATTATATTATTATTATTTATTTATATTATATTATCTATTATTATTATTATTATTATTATATTGTAGGCTACTGGTTCTAAGGTTTCTGGCGTGGTGTCGTTCCATGGTTTCCAAACGCGTCTGTAAAATGAATTTTGGCCGAATCTCTTTTATTATTACATTATTATTATTCATTTATATTATATTATTCATTATTATTATTATTATATTGTATGGTTCGAAGGTTTCTGGCGTGGAGTTCCATGGTTTCCAAACGCGGCTGTAAAATGAATTTTGGCCCAATATCTTTTATTATTATAGTATTATTATTCATTTACATTATATTATTCATTATTATTATTACTATATTGTATGGTTCTAAGGTTTCTGGCGTGGTGTCGTTCCATGGTTTCCAAAAGCGGCTGTAAAATGAGTGTTGGCCAAATCTCTTTTATTATTATATTAGTATTATTTATTTATATTATACTATTTATTATTATTATTATTATATTGTATGGTTCTAAGGTTTCTGACGTGGTGTCGTTCCATGGTTTCCAAACGCGGCTGTAAAATGAATTTTGGCCAAATCTCTTTTCGGTGAATGGTGAGTAATGTTCATTTGGGTGGAAACGGATCCTTTGGTAATCCATAAATTAATAAAAACTGAAATTTATTCATGTTATGATTGCTTTTGTTAATGCGGAAGGCTCTGTCAAGTATCAAGTGAAAGCTTGGCAATGTTAGCATGAGCGGTATGTCCTCATAACGTAATTTTTCTTGAAGCTCTGATAGGTGTACGCAACCCCTGCGGCCTTTTCTTCGTCATTACGCTAGCTGAGTAGCTTAGTTTATAAATTAAACACTTTTGTGCCAAGGTTCAGCTGAGATTTATTCCGTCAGTTTTTCGGCCCTTCTTGGCAGGTGTCTTCGTTCAATTTCCTATTGCAGGATAGTTTTTTCTATCTGTAGCCTGACGAATACCTTTACCAAGGAGAGCCGAAATGTCCCTGAAGAAAATCCAAGCTTGCTTGTTCGAATAGCGCCATCTCTTATGATTCTAAGTCATCGTGGGCTAAAGGAGTATTTGGTCCTGAAAATCATATTTTTCTTCTAGCAAATGGTGAACTCGGTCGCTTTCCAAGCAGTTTCAAACTCTTACTTAGCCGTGGACTCGTTCTTCTTCATGACTGGACTGCTACTGGCTTACTTGTTCCTCAAAGCCATGAAGAAAACAGGAACTAAGTGGGGAATCACACCCCAAGTCAACCCCATAATGCTGACTATCCATCGATTTTTAAGGTAACCACAAAGGCAGGAAATATTCTTCTTCTTTTAAATTCCCATAGGGTATTCTGATGGCGCTTTTTGTCAGTAAATCGTTCCATCTTGTCAGCAAAATCAGGGCTTGTCCCTCCCCCCCCCCCCCCCCCCCACGGAAATGGACTAGTTCGCCACTTATTACAACTGATCCTAACAGTTGACTCGAAAGGAATCTGTATCTGGTCCCATTGTGAAGTTAACAAAACAATTTTTTAGATATAAATCAATTTGTACAGTACCAAAGTATACAGTACCAAACTAGTCGCTATTTTAGTATCGTGCGTTCACCTAGTCATTTTTTACGTTGTCTTTTTTAACATTAATTTGGAAACAAGTTCTAGACTGTATTGATGATTTTTTTGTTTTATGTATTTATGTCAATCGTTTAATATGTTATGCCTGACAACCTCGTTTAGCTGCACGCTATTTGGCTAAATAAACATATTGTTTCATGTATTTTCAAAAAATGCATCAAACGGATACGTCGGCTACGAATCTTTGCAGCGATAATTTGGCCCTTCTCGGCAAGGGTCCTCGTCAGGCTGTCGATCTTTAGGGACAACGTTGGGGAACAGAGCAAAATAACACTAGGGAGTAGCGGCAAGATCTATGCTTTGCGTGCTTCACAAACGGGTCATACTCTTTGCGCCGCCCTTTATACTTTTGGCATTTAAAGCGAGACAAACTTGCGGGTTTTGAAATTTCTAGTAAAGCTAAGATGCAGTCTGGATAGATCATGGGAACAGGAGAGGTTAAAACAAAAATTTGCTGTGTTCAGAATATAAAGTTATTGGGACCAGCAGTGGTCCAAGACTGATTGAGTTTCAGTCAGTGTTGCCAAGGGCTCGACCCATAAAGTGTCAAAATTCCTGAAAAAAAGACACCTCGGTTTTTTGTTTGCACATTACGCTGCGCAATGCTCAAAATGCGAATAATTGGCAAATATATTGAATATGTAAGAACATTTTTTAAAACATTTCTTAACTGTTGGATCACAGTTTGTAAAAAATTTGATCGGAAATGAGCTTTATGAGGCTTTGAACCTGCATCGAACTGTTTTTGGGATCCCAAAAAGTAAGTGGAGGGATACCTATGACATCGCAAAAGTTGTCCGTCTGTCTGTCTGTCCGCACGATAACTCTCGAAGGGATTGGATATTTTGATGAAACTTGGTGGAAGTATCCTTTGGGTCAAAGTACAGGTCAAATTCGAAGATCGGCTCTGTAGCCCTATATTTGAGGGTGGGGGAGGGGTTTCAAATTAATGGACAACAAATTTTTTTTTTTAAAGCTATTGAAATAGTCGATTATGAGGTAAGAAGACATGCTGAGCGCGATAGTGAAAACCATTTTCTTGTCGGACAAGTAGTTCGTCCGGAATCCGGCAAAAACCGGAAAGCTGGTGAGAAGTAAAAGTTTTATCTGAAGTTGATTAGATGATAGATATAGGGCGGGCAAGAAGAGACGCTGATTCTGTAAATGAAAATCATTTTTACCCGGACATAATTAGTCCGGAATCCGGTTGTACATGCATTTTTTTTAAGTCAATGTTTTATTTAAAGTTGATTAGATGTTCTTTATAGGGATAAGGAGATACGCTGGATTCGTTTCTGAATTTTCTTTTTTTGCTTGACTAGTAGTTCGCTCAGAATTCGGGTGAAATCGCAAATTTGGCAGAAGTAAAGCAGGAAGTTTCGGTCAGTACTGTCAAAATAGATATGGCTTATAGAGGTATAGATAGATAGAATATCTGAACTCGGTTTTCTCCAATGATTAGCCTATCGAAGACTGGATCTGCGAAGAAAAGACCCAATTGTCTGGATCAAATCTTAGATTTTGTGGGATCCCATCGACACCTTTGGTCTTGTTGTATCCTAAATAGAAATAAAAGTACATGTTTTGGGGGGCGATAATCCGTAACATTAGTAAAGTAATTGAAAAGGTGCTTTTCTAACCCTACAAGGTGTCATGGGTATAAAAAGGTGTAGTTTTTAGAGAAAAATTGTCATGATGTCACCCATAGGCATAAAGTGTTAAAAAGCACCAAAAGTGTTACACTTGCTTATCCTGGTTTCAGTTCGGACGTTCCTATCGCTACAGGTACTAGTGTCGCTGCTATTCGAGTTTGTCACATTTTGAAAGTCTTGACGTAATTCCCTAATGTGATTTTGCTCGCTTTTCTCGATTGTAAATATCCTACTCGGGAAAATTACTTTTAAATACCGCTGTAGGAAAAAAGCTAGTGCTAACATTTAATTTTTGACACGGCTGCTGTTTCTGTTGCTCGCCTGGAAATGTTTTCTGCGGCATTTTGATCAGTTTGGTTTTTTTTTTACCAGTAGGGGACGGAGGCTTAAATTTTCTTCAATTAATAACACCGTTCCACGTTTATGTTAGGGAGTAGCCTGTCTCTCGGTTTATGCCTCCTCGGTTTATCTTTGTCTCAAGGGCTTTTTGAATAGTTTTATGGAGTCCATACAGGGAAAAATAACAGTAGGGACTAGGCAGTAGCGCCAAGACCTATACTTTCCATGGTTAACAATCAGGACATAGTTGTATCGCCGCCCTTTACGCTTGTGGTATGTAAAGCGAGACAAACTTGCGGGTTTAGAAATTTCTAGGAAAGCTAAGATCCGGTCTGCACACCGAAGAAACAGGGGAAGCTGTATCTGTTTTTGCTGTGTTCAGAATTTTAAGTTATCGGAGCCAGCGCTTGCGCTGGTGGACGACTGATTGAGTTTCAGTAGGGACTTTTTGGACGACACTAGCGAGTAGCACCAAGACTTGACAAACTTGACACGCACTCTAATAGCAGCGATACTAGCACCACTAGCGATAGAGAACGTCCCTACTACAATTCATTCAGCCGTTCACCAGCGCTTGCTCCGATAACTTCATATTCTGCACATAGTAAAAAATTATCGTTTCCTTGGTGTGTGCCGACCGGACCTTTGCTTTACTACAAATTTCTAAGCCCGCAAGTTTGTCTCACTTCAAGTGTCGCAAGCGTAGTGGGTGGCGCTACGAATATGGCCCGATTGCAAAGCACGGAAAGCATAGGTCTTGGTGGCTTGGCGCTACTCCTTAGTGTTATTTCGCTCTGACTACGGGTGGCGTCGAGACTTGAAAAAAGTGACACTTGAATAGCAGCGACACTAGCACCTCTATCGGTAGTGTACGTCCCTATTGAAACTCAATAGGTCGTGCACCAACGCTGACGCTGGCTACATATATTTTATATTTTGAACCCAGCAAATAAAGGATACAACCTTCGCAGTTTCCTCGATGTGTGCAGACTACATCTCAGCTTTACTAGAAATTTCTAAACCCGCAATTTTGTCTCGCTTTAAAATCCGCCCGTTTGCGAAGCAAGGAAAGCATAGGTCTTGACGATAATTCAAAACTTAACGAATGGGAAGGATTTTTTAAAATATGTTATGCAAGTGCAGATTGGGAAGTGTAGTTGTGACGATGTCCGTTGGAGAGGGCGCGGTCCATTTCTTGCTCGGGTTCTGCAAGTCGTTTTCCGAAAATTCTCTCTGTCCTTCCTACGTAACGCTTTCCGCAGTCAGAGAGTATTGAATAAAGTCATCAATCCGTTATTAATGATAACACTGAAATTGATCAAAATGCAGAAAAAAACTTTCCTGCCATGGCGCAATCCAGCTGCAAATAAATCAGCCGTTTCAAAATTAAATATCAGCACTAGTTTTTTTCCCTGCTGTGGTATTTAAAAGTAATTTTTCTGAATAATATTTATGGTCAGTAGAAGCTTCAGTTATTTCTTGCAGGTTCGTTCCTTCCCCAACGTTGTCCCTGATTTTTGATAGTCTGACGAGGACCCTTGCCAAGCAGGACCGAAATATCGCTGCCAAAGCATTTTTTCTGACGTATCCGTTGTATGCGTTTTTTTAATATTTGTTTCCTCGTCTGCTTGGGCTCAAGGGGTATCTACTGATTGATGTAATCTTACCATCAGCCTCCTTCGTACATCTATGGTTCTCGGTAAAGTTGGTCGCGGCTTAATGCTTTTTTTCACACGTCAAAGAGTATCTTCGTTTTTTGGGATCCGAAAGCGTAAGTGGAGGGATACCTATGACAACGCAAAAGTTGTCCATCTGTCTTCCGCCCTTCCGTCTGCGGAATGAGATATTTTCATGGAACTTGGTGTGAGGGTTCTTTGGGTCAGGGGTAAGGTCGAGGTCAGGGGTAAGGTCGAGTTCTAGATGGGCTCTGTAGTCCTACTTTTAAGGATGGGGGTTCATATTTGACGGTGTAAAACGGATAAGTCAGCTACATTTTATTAG
Source organism: Branchinecta lynchi (assembly GCA_023053575.1). Classification (NCBI taxonomy): domain Eukaryota; kingdom Metazoa; phylum Arthropoda; class Branchiopoda; order Anostraca; family Branchinectidae; genus Branchinecta; species Branchinecta lynchi. Next base: position 5,419,440 of record JAKZAP010000021.1, on the reverse strand, counting down.
AGCTATATTTCGGCCCTTCTTGTCAAGGGTCCTTTTCAGGCTCAAGCCACTCAAGCTGGAAAATTAATCTTGTGGAAAAACAATTAAAGATTATTCCTTAAATATCTGATTGTATGAACTTCTTCTCCGAAAATTGGTTTGAGTTAAAGCTGGTGCTGTGATTTCATTCTGGACACGGCTGCTATTTTTACTGTTTAATTTGGTCGTCGAAAGGGTAGATATTCTTCTGCATTTTGATTTTAAAATAACCTGTCTCTTCTTCTTCCCAGCTAAGATTGATACTTGTCGGCGGCATTTATGGGTGATTTTAAGTTCCGTAGGCTACTGTGGTTAAATATAGTCCTTCAGCCCAAGCTGACTGCGAATCATATTTGACGGTGCAAAATGTATACTTTTGCTTTTAATAAACTTGCCGATTTTTGCCGGATTCCGGAGGAACTATTTGTCCGGGAAGAAAAAAAATTTCATCATAGTGTTCAGCACGTCTTTTTACCCCATAATCAAATATCACATTAACTGTTTATACATATTTAGTTTGCCCCTTAACGCCTAAAGAGGACCCTTGCCAAGAAGGGCCGAAATATAGCTCTAATAAAATGTAGCTGTCTTATGAATCGCCCATATATGCCGCCAACAAGTATCCATCTTAGCTGGAAAGATGAAGAAGAGACAGGTGACTTCAGAACCAAAATGCAGAAGAATCTCTATCCTTTCGACGACCAAATCGAACTGCGAAAACTGCAGCCGCGTCCAGAATGAAACCACAGCACCAGCTTTAACCCCAACCAGTCTTCCGAGAAGAAGTTCATAAAATCAGATATTTAGGGAAGAATCTTTAATAGTTTTTCCACGAGTTAATTTTCCAGCTTGAGTGGCTTGAGCCTAAAGAGGATCCTGGACAAGAAGGGCCGAAATATATTTGAAGTTGATTAGATGTTCGATTTATGGATGAGAAGACAAGCTGAACACTTATGCAAAAACCATTTTCTACCCGGAACACTAGTTGGCCCGGAATCCGGACAAAACCGGAAAATCGAAAGTTTTATTTTAAATTAATTAGATGACAGATTTAGGGCTAAGAAGAGTCGCTGAATCCGCATATGACAATCGTTTTTTACCCGGACATGTAGTTTGTCGGGAATCCGGCTGAAACCGGAAAATTAGTTATAAGTTAAAGTTTTATCTGAAGTTGGATGTTCTTTATACAGATAGGGAGATACGCTGAATTCATTTCTGAACTTTCTTTTTTTGCTGGACAAGTGGTTCGCTCGGAATTCGGCCGAAATCGGGAAATTCGGAAGAAGTAAAGCAGGATGTATCGATCAGAACCGTCAAAATAGATGTGGCTTATAGAGGAATATCTGAACTGGGTTGTCTGAGATGACTAGCTATTTGCTAAGGTAATCTGTTTCCAAATTTCAATAGGAAAAATGTTCAAGAATTCTGGCGAAGACTTGATCTGGCGAAGACAAGACCCAATGGTCTGTGTTAAATTTTATTTTTTTGGTATCCCGTCGAAACTTTTGGTCTTGTTTTCTTACGATTTTGCAGATACCATGGTATCTGATGCCACGGTTTAAAGTCTTTTTTACAGTTATTGTGGTATCTGATACCACGGTTAAAGGGCGTTTTTCCAGTTATCGTGGTACCTAATATTCAGATACCACGGTCCAACCGTTGTAACTGGTCTTGGTATCTGAAAAGTCATCTCACTTTCATCAACTGTTGTCAAATTGGTGGGAAAAGAGTTGGGCACTTAGTAATGTGACTGAATATTAGTTTTTCTTTTCGGATGACTTCGAAAAGTGCAATTTCGGCAATTGTCGTTTTTGCAGAGCAACCGTGTATCAGATACCACGATAACTGCAAAAACGATTGATTGCAGATCCAGTTACCGCGGTATAATAATAATAATAATAATAATTTATTAAAGCCAACAAAGGGCCATACAACAGTATTCATTATCGCACTTAACTAACAAAATTGACCTTCAAAATAAGATACCATGGTATCGGCAAAAAGCCAACTGTGGAAGATGATTATGAAAAGCAAAGCTTGACTGCGGAACCTATCTGAACACTGATTACGTCACTGTCTCCCTTCTCGCACTGGACATAAGAGACAGGTAACAGTAGCAGATTTCTGGGACACTTAATGAGGTTCGGTTTGGTAATGATTAGTAAGGAGGAAAAGATGGAAGAGTCAGAGAAGAGCAAAATAACTCTAGAGAGTAATCAGCGAAACCTTGAAAAACTGACACACAGTCAAATCGCAGCAACACTAGCTCCCCTAGATGACACGAACATCCCTACTGAAACTCAACCAGCACCGCATCTTAGCCTTACTGGAATGTTCTACGCTCCGCCACTTCACACACGAACAAAGCGAGCCGGGCGGCGCTGCGACGGAGGCCTATTTTTGATGCATGGGAAGGATAGCGCATTACTCTCTGGAGTTAATTTGCTCCGAGTCAGAGTAGGATATTCAAGCAACAAACATTTACTGCTTGTATTCCTTAAAGTGCAAATCACTAGCTTCGGGTGTAACTATTACATGAGCTCATCATGGATTAATAGAAAACAATTTTGATCAATGTAAACAAGGTTTAAGTTTAACTATTATTTTAGGTCTTTATTTTACTTTCTTACAAGGAGTTGAATATGTGGAAGCTACATTTTCTATTGCTGATAGAATTTATGGTTCAACATTCTTTGTAGCAACAGGGTTTCATGGTTTACACGTGATTGTAGGGACGACCTTCCTAATTATCTGTTTAGCATTATCTTCAAGTTCTAGGACAAAGACTCTATGGAATCTCTGTTGGTTTCCCAAAGACTACGAACCCGTCTCCGTTGTTTTAGTGACACCCCCAAGAGAAACACGGAAGAAATTGCATAACCGGTAATTCTGACTAATGAGTTCCTTAGAAGCAGTAGGTAGGAGCCTGACCTGCCTCGACAAGAGCCAAGCACAGCAAATCCGAAAATCTGCTTAGTGCGGTTTGCGGGGATACAAATGACATAGGAAGATAAAATCTCGGAAATCAGAACAGATAGGATGGCTAGGGACGCAGAGACAATTCCTTTAAGGTGTCCCCAGTACACTGTAAAAAAAAATCTTGCAGTATTTGCTACTGGGATTAATCTTGTCTTTATTGAGATAAGATTATCCCTAGTTCGGATTAATTTTATCCTAATAGAGATAAGATTAATCCCAGTAGGAAATACTGCATCCCTATTCGGAGAAACTTGTTACAGTGTAGAAGTGCCTTCCCCTCGTCCTTTAGAATGGTGATTATTGTCATTATATTCTAGACTGACTCCGCCTTGTGCCCTCATACTTGGGGTTTACGTCAACCTTTGGCCGCTAATCAGTGACGGCCCCGCCTGGGACAAGGTTGAGTCTTTTGCCAATAGATGTCGCTCCCAGTGGTGGGGGAACCTCCTGTACATCCAGAATCTAGTATTCGAATTCGTGGAAGTAAGTTTGTTTTAATAAATAATAGCTTTTCGAACCTGTATGCAATGAATACCTCCCTATGTAACAAAGGAAGTAATATTTTATGACAATTATTTTTGTGAAGGTTGATACGATATCGTATTGTCCTCCAGAGAGGCTCATATGAGCCGTATCAGCCTCCGCATTGAGCACTTTTCCTCAAATACTGGAAAGTAGAAGCTGACCTCCAAAACAAAAGTAAAAAAACTTTACTTTCATTAAGAAAAGGAACACTTGAAACACCTATAGAAAAAAAAAATGAGAAAACATCTTACACTCTTTACAACCAGGTTATACCTTGACCTTGTCACGATCAGATTTCCACTGAAAATACAATTTGTCAACTAAAGCAACATGCAACTACCGCTTGCTTTCCAAAAGCTAGTTATTTAACACTGATCAATTTCTTTTTTCTGATTTTCTTTGATTTCTCAAGAGTTAACACGTGGCTTTGTTATTATTCAGTGTTGTCACTTTTCTCTGGTGAAACCTGTGACTTAAGACAGCAAAAAAAACAGGTGATATTCTGGCGCCTATGATTCTTAGTACTTTTTGAAACCAATTAACGAGAAATCTCGCTTTATCAACTTGATAATTTTATGCCTCATCCTTTTTGCTACATTTTCGTATTTACTGGTTAGGAACCGGTAGCAGAATTCTGGCTCGCTTTGCCGAAGAATAGAAAATCTGTGACAAACCACAGAATTTTGCCAGCGGTGGCAACACCGGTTTTGACAGTTGTTATCTAGTGGTTAACTGGTTTCGACGGAATTTAATTCTGCTACCGCCAGATGGCATATGCGTTGCCAAAGATGTAGAACACTGTTTGGTAGAAACAAGACGTAGGTATTTCTGGTAGGTCTACAGTAGGCTTGGGTTGCTGCTCGTTAAAATAAATTTCGCCAGCCCAGTAGCATACAACAAAAGAAGACTAAGTCCTACTGATAAAAAAATATTCTGTCCGAAAAAGTTATAATAGTTAACATACCTCCATCCTTCATCTCGGTTCATATCGGAATGACAACCTTCGACGGCCATTTCAAATATCAACCTCGTCTCTGGCTCGATAGATATTTCCATAACCTGCCTCTCCTTTGGCCCGGATAGGTTATTTTCAATGGCCATCTCAGTGTTATTTTCTCGATATCAATCTTGATATCGGAAGTTAGCCGCGAAATTGTTTTCGAGTTAGTAAATTTTATTAGAACCTAGTAAAAACAAATCTCTGTAATCTAGTAAACTTAATTTTGGTTGGGTGGCAACACTGATAGCCACTGAAAGATGAAGACGAGGTTGGTACCCGATGAGAAATTTATCTCTAATAGTACTATGAAGTAGTACGAAAAAGTAGCATGCAGTACTAACGATGCTACTAACATGCTTCTGTTTCAAGGCTACCGTGTTACTGCATACTACTATATGCTACTATTAGCAAGATAGGATGCTACTGGATACTACTACATAAGATTGGACCAGTCTGCGGCACATTAAATGGTAGTATTCTTTGCACGCAACGTTTTCGTGCTAAATATTCTTTGAGCTTAATCTTACTTTGAAACATTTATTCAAACAATGTTTACAACGGCTACGTCAGCTACGATTCTTCATCAGCGATATTTCGGCCCTTCTTTGTAAGGGTCCTCGCCAGGCTGTCAATCCTCTGGCTCAACTTCGGGGATGGAAACAGACCTGTAATAATTACATTTATTACAACTTCAACTTCGGGGAAGGAAACAAACCTGTAATAATTACGTTTATTACAACTTGAACTTCGGGGAAGGAAAAAAACCTGTAATAATTACATAATAATTACATTTATTATTACAGGTTTGTTTCCTTCCCCGAAGTTGAACCAAAGGATTGACAGCCTGACGAGGACGCTTGCCAAGAAGGGCCGAAATATCGCTGATGAAGAATCGTAGCTGACGTAGCCGTTGTAAACATCGTTTGAATAAAAGTTTTCGTGCTACTACCATACTACTACGCAGTCTCCAAATTTTTCATCGGGTATGTCTTAGGAGGTGTTATTGTCAGTTTAGATATAAGCACCGAAAAAAGAAAGCATAAAATAATAGTTTTATTTCTTTCTTTTTATCTGAAAGGATTTTCGAAGACAATTTTGAGTTTGTCAATCTCAGCTGAAACTACTATATTTAGCACCATCGAATACATACATAATGCCTGAGATTTACTGCGGCTAACAATGTCGTCCGAAGTGTCTGAACACCAACACAATAATATGTCTTTGTTTTCTAGTGCATGGAAGTTACGTGGTATTTAGCAGTTGAGTTCCAAATTTTCGTGCCAGCGACGCTGTTCGTAGTTCTGATGTATCGATACGAGCGAGTCGGTGTTGCAATCACAGCAATCATCACACTATTGGGTGGTACCCTTGGTGCCGTATACACTGCCATCTGGGATATGCCCCCCACGTTTTTCGTCCTTGGATCAGTAAACAGGTAGGTCTTGGTTTAATCCACACTGTTGGTGTGGATTAAATTAAATTTCACTGTTGGTAAATTTAATGAATTATTAAATTTATTTATTATAAAGAGTCGTTTCCCCTCTTGAATAGTCCCGGAAGGTTGCATTCCCTTGCAAAGGACCACAGGATTGAAAAGTTGGAGGTGCAAGTCTGGTCTGGTGAATGTGGTATTTTGTTATTTATTTTGTATTTATGGTATTGCGGATGATTACTCGTTATTTATTTAAGTTAAAAAGTTTTTTTCATTGTATGTTGTTCCCGAGCATTCGAGATGCCTCTCTGCCGGGAAAGAAGTGTAATTTATTTTATAAATGTTTACGTAAATATATAAACCTGAACCTGAAACTGGTTATTCTTATTTTGTCTATCCTTGGAATTTTACTGGGTTTTTGAATTTTGTTAACTGGTTCGGTGTTTAGTTATTTTCTATTTCTACCTTCGCCATTTGCCCGTGTAGATTAGTCTGTCCCATGGATCAGATTTTGAGTTTCTTTTTAGTGTCTTTGCTTTTCATACAGGTCCTTCATTTAATTTTAGTATCGTCGATTTTGGTGGGAAAATAAAACGTTCAGTATTTGCTTATTTCCAGGCGAAGTTGCCAGACGAATAATAGACGAGAAGACTTATTTTGTTTTTATAAACGAGTCGGGATCGTTATACCATCTAAAAGGTCCTAGGCATATATCAACAGCTTTTACACCGTCAACGGTCCACTCGAGCCGCTACTGCCAGAGGGCAACATATTTGCAAAATTATGGTGATTTACTTGACACATCAGCTGTGGCATTTAGCCGATATATTGGAATGAAATCGAGTATGTGGCCAATTAGGACCTGGAGACGATAAGCTTCGTCTTGGCAGCAAACAAAGGGGTCAGCGCCAACAGCGCTTCCTAAATGGCAAGGAAGATAGATGTGATGCTAGGGCACAACGCACCATATCATTCCCATGATCGTTTTCAAGGCCCTCAACACCCTCGCTTTGACTCGAAATTATTTTTGCTGAACAGTCCCTTACACCATGGTTTCTTATTCATAGTTTATTTCTTATTATCTATTGTGTTTTTCTGTGGAGAGAAAAATGCAAGCCGCTTTGCATGTGTTAGAGCGGAGGAGTGTGCAGATAGAAAGTAAGAGCAAAGAACGGGAAATAAGCGTTGATTAAAAAGCTGTAGCAGTCCTTGGTGAGAGATAAGGCCCTCATTTACCGGTTTAAGTAATCCCTCAGTCTGCATTTCTCTCGCAAGCTCTTACTGCCTCCATAAGTTCAGTACTTTTTCAGATGTTAATTTTGTTATTTTTTCTAGTCAGTTCGACGGGTACGTTGATTACTACATGACCTATTATGAAGCTTTTTGGTTTCGATACCCACCATTCTTTGTTGGGATGCTTGTGGGTTGGATCCTCTACAAGGTGAAGCAGCCGGGCTTCACGAAGCCAAAATGGGTAAGCTTTCTGTGGTTCCTCATTTTGTCCATTTGGATCATCTGCCTCGTTCCCATCTCATCCAGTCTGCGTTCGTGGTGCCATTAGGTAATATTGGCGAATCTGACGGCTTCTCAGGTCAAGACCCTCGTACATCCTTTCGATCGTTTGCATGCACTGTACAAATTCCTAATTCGGAGAATTAAAGTTCGAATTCAGAGAGTTATAATCCAATCCAAGATTAAAACGCTGTAGTGCAGAATACTGCAAGAGTATATTGCAGTATTTTGCATTCTAGCGCTTGTATCTGGCATTGGCTTGTAACTCTCCGAATTCGGATTTTAATTCTCTGAATTAGGAATAAAAATGTCCGAAATCGGTGACGCACAACTACTAAAGTCCGATAAAGGAGAGATATTTTACAGTGTGAATAAGAATAAGAGCTCACGTGGCACTTCGAAGGATGGGTCAGAGGATGAAAGTAGAAATTCGCCAATTCGTGGGTTTTCTTTGTTGACTGATAGAGATTCTTTTCACTCCGCTGTCTCCTTGTAGTGGTTGATAAATTCGTGTGGCTCTTGAGCATACACAAGTGCCATTTAGCGATCATAATGTCTGCCGGTCTATCCCAGTTTTGCTAGTGCGGCAGGCGTATGAGGGATATGACCAGAATAAATTGGAAATAACCACTTCCCCGATCCGTCTGGGGGGAGTAGAGGAATGATGAATCCGGAATTTAGCGACATACATAACTTTGGAAGGGTGATCGGACGTGCAAGAAACTTGACATGTGTCAAGAACTAAGTGTCTCAGATTTTCAGTTTCAAGCCTGGAAGGATTAAATAACTGGTGGGGAACTAGAATGGGAACAGAAAGTCTCGTGAAGCGCTTACAGTCGAGGGATCGGGATGGAACCTAATAGGAAGAACAAACACAAACCCTAGATACATTATTGACCAAACTGGACCGGAACGTGTCAGAGTGGGGGGAGTTGGAGGGAGTTTACCGGAATTCCGGTGATCGCGAGTTAAAGTACATCCAGATGCGCTAGAACAATGAAACTTGAAAAGTATACTAGGGACTTGAAAATAGTCCATCCCCGATCCGATCATCGTGGGGGGAGTTTATAGATGGGGAATCGGGAATGTAGTAATAAGCATAACTTTTGAATGTGTGGTCGGACGTGCATGAAACTTGACCAGTGTCAAGAAAAAGTGTCTCCAATGTTCAATTTCAAGTCCGGGCTGGGTCTGATAACTGGGGGGAGTCGACGGATTGGGATGGAACTTGTTGGGAAGAACAGGCATAAACCCTAGATATACGTGGATGAAACTTGACAAGAGTCAAGAACAAGTGACTCAGATTTTCAACTTCAAGTCCGGACCGGATTCGATAACTGGTGTGGGGAGCTGGAAGGAGATGCAACGGAAATCTCGTAACACGCTTAGAAGCAAAGGATTGGGATGGAACTTAGTAGTAAACTTAGCGTACAGTTTCTTTTCCACTTTGCTGTCTCCTTGTAGTGGGTGATAAAGAGATATATGGTTGTGGCACCTGAACATGCACAAGTGCTACATAGCGATCATAATATCTGTCGGTCTATCCCAGTTCTGCAGGTGCCACAAGGGACCTGACAAGGATAACTTGGAAATAATCACTTCCACGATCCACATGGGGGGAGTAAGGGACGATGAACCCGGAATATAGCGACATACATACCTTTGGAACGCTTGATCGGACGTGCATAAAACTTGACAACTGTCAAGAACTAAGAACTAAGTGTCTCAGATTTTCAGTTTCATGCCGGGAATGATCAGATAACTGGGGAGGGGAGCTGGATAGTGAATCGGAAGTTTCGTCAAACGCTTAGGGTCGAGGGATCGGGAAGGAGCTTGATGGGAAGAACAAGCACAAACCCTATAAGACAAATTATTGACAAAATAGGACCAGCTCGTGCCGGGGAGGGGGGGATCTCGGTGGTCGTGAGTTATAGTACTTCAAGATGTGCTAGGACAATGAAACTTGGCAGGCATATTAGGGACTTTGCTACCAAATTGACTTGAAAATAGTCCCCCATCCCCGATCCGGTCGTCGTGGGTGGAGTTGAGAGATGGGGAATTGGAATCTAGTGACAAGTATAACTTTGCAACTGGTGGTTGGACGTGAATGAAATTTGACAAGTGTCGAGAAGAAGTGTCTCTGACGTTCAATTTCAAGTCTGGACTGGGTCTGATAACTGAGGAGAGTCGAGGGATCGGGAAGGAACTTTTTGGGAAGAACAAGCATAAACCCTAGATACATTATTGACAAAGCAGGACCGGATCGTGTCCTAGAGGGGACAGTTGGAGGGGCTTTCCCGGATAACCAAACATAGATGGCACTTTACACAAGGGACTTGTACCGTGACCAATAAACCAGAAGCATTTTTTTCGAATATAATTTCGCCTTCGGGCGGGATAATTGTTCCTATTGCCGGCTTCAACCAGATTATTGTAGTGGTTTGCGAACTCTGTTCACAAGCCCCTCGGTAGCTCAAATGGTAGAGCACCTTCCTTGTGAGCAGAGGGTACTGGGTTCAAATCCCGACTGAGGAGCATCTTTGTCTTTCAGTTCAATACTTATGAAATGTTTCCCGGAATTCCGGTGATCGCGAGTTCGGATACTTCCAAATGTGCTATGATCGTGAATTGGCAGGTATACTCGGGACCCTTATCCGATCATCGTGGGGAGTGGAGGAATGGGGAATCCGGAATCTAGTGACTTGGACAAGTGATAGGATGTGGATGAAACTTGAAAAGAGGATCTGGATGGAACTTGGTGGGGAAAATAAGCATAAATAAGCATAAACTTCGGCTGCGTTTCTTTCCACTCCGCTGTCTCCTTGTAGAGGCTGATAAATAGATTTTTTTTCAAGCTTTGGTGACCTGGATCATTTCTTTGCAAAGCAAAGAACAGGTGGACTGCGCTGCAGTCTGTGATAACTCTTCGTATCTTAGGCGTACCAAAAACCTGGTGTTCCAGCTGAGAAAAACAGAACTGAATCCCATCTTGGAAACAGGATAACGTTTCCACTAGAGGGGAACAACTGTTTCATCAATAAAGAATATCCGGAAAAATGACAAGCGCAGACTCAACTTTCCAACAATATATTTCGTCAACGGGATTCCTTTCAAGTAGATCGGAACCCTTTTTACTCGGCCGAAATTTCTGTCCGTGTACACGCTACATTAGCATTGCGATACAGGTGTTATACGCCCTGTTGTTCCTTAAAGTTCAATGGGCACATCAAACTACCCCAATCCCACTCTGTAACAATTTAGGAACAGTGCTTACCCCCTAGATCAGCAGCTTTTTCAACATTTTCCTCTCTGTGATATTTCAAAGCGTAATTTTTTAGGCCAGTACATGCTCAATTTACTAGCTTGGACAAAAATAAAAGTGATGTTTTTTATAATACTTAGTAGGTCTTTGTTTTATGCATAAATCAGCTTGTATAATTCAGATTTGGATAGGTTACTTGTTTTTGAATGATTTGTGTACCTATGTTATTTTTTATAAGCTTATTGCGTATTCTGGTACATTTTATAAAGCAAGCTAATCAAGCTTCACATCACTATTCCACAAAGAAAAACTTTGAATAAGCATTTTAAGCCATGGAACTTCTGATGAAACACTAGAACAATCAGGTAAACTGCATCTGAAGCTTGACTTTGGTGATGTCTCAAATATATCCTTTTCTATCAAGCATTGCTGGGAGTTTTTGAATTTCCTGCCACGATATCCCAGCTTCTAAGGATTTGGATCGCCGAAATGCCAGAGAGGTAAAGACAAGGGATAACAAGAAAACGGCCGATTTCCGTAGCGCCTTGTAAAGGATGTCAGAAATGTTTATTTGCGAAGCATTTAATTCAAAGTAAAGCATTAGAAGTGTCCATTGTGCTTTAACGACTGTTAAAGAGAGCTGCGAAGAGCAGCGAATTTTATATCACTATTGTCAATTGGGCTTTGGGGCAATCATCAGCGGAACATGATAAGTTCGGATTTTCATTAATGGCCAATAGTATTAACTACTCCAACAGCGGACACTTTGTCGATAGATATTGTAAGATATAATGATGTATCAGTCTGTCTCACGACTCCGCTGCGGTCGATACGCTAAGCAAAGCAAAAGAGATGGTACGCAAAGGTCTCGGGTGTAAGCATCCGCTCTGTATTTACGGAACGGGCTTGAGGAATTTTGATTGGCGTAGCGGCGGAAGGACAGAAGTTTGTTTCATTAATCCATTTTTTAAATATTCTTTGAGCCCAAGCTGACTTTGAAACATTTATTCAAACAATGTTTACACGGATACGTCAGCTCTGATTTTTCATCAGCGATATTTCGGCCCTTCTTGGCAAGGGTCCTCGTCAGGCTGTCAATCTTCTTGTTCAACTTCGGGGAAGGAAACAAACCTGGTTTGTTTCCTTCCCCGAAGTTGAACAAGAAGATTGACAGCCTGACGAGGACCCTTGCCAAGAAGGGCCGAAATATCGCTGATGAAAAATCAGAGCTGACGTATCCGTGTAAACATTGTTTGAATAAATCCATTTTTTGGTAACGATCTTTTTGTATCTCATGTTTATTTATGCTGTAGTTGTTATTGTCTTATGTTAGAGTCTTGTCATTAATGGATACAGTCCAATCATTTAATTAACAAAGCGAGATTTAATGCCATCAGAATGTCTGAAGCGTGTATGTCACTGGAGCTATATCCGTTTTTATTAAAATTGTACCATACTTACCCTGGGAATAATCACGTGTCTTCTAGCTAAAGCCTGGCATTGCTCGACTTCTCGCTCTCGTCGGATGGTTGGTTGCTGGTGCATCTGGTGCTGGTGTGCTGTACGGCCTGTATGACTATATAGACGGTAGTACTTTGATGCCGCAGGAGGTTCAGATATTCTACGGAGGGTTTCACAAGACTATTTGGGCAGTATGCCTGGGCTGGCTGGTCTTCGCCTGTGACATGGGATATGGAGGTATGGCAATATTTTCGCGTTTCAGGTGATTCCCAGCGGGTTCCAACCTCTATACTTATCATAGTTATACGCATGAAGTCACGGATTCTGGCTTCTTGGCGTCAAGGCTGGAAGGAATTTCTTAATTTTCGGCAAAATATCCTGCCACGGGCTGATCGGACCAATCACATCCCAGAGATTGTAGTTATCATGCTGAAAACATTCCCGAGCGCGGTTAGCAAATAGTTACTATTCCGAGAAAACTGGAACGGTCAGCGTAGTAACTTTTTAGGAGGTTCGAACGAAAATAGTTACTTTTGTTAGAAAGGTAGAAAACGCGCTCCAATTTCCATAGCTCAAGTGCGTCCTCATTTGTGAACAATCATTTTGTGAACTATAACACTGCACTTATACCCTTGGGCAGTGCGCCATAAATGATGAACGTTGCTATACTCTAACTTAACAAGTCCAAAACACGCCAGTGATCCTCAGGAAGAAGGAGTAAGCGTCTCCGTAACGACTCAAACTCAATGACTCGAATCCTGTGTCAACCAATCACGGCGATCTTTTGGAGCAGATGTGACACCACTTCTGCCGTTCTTCTGCTAGGTACCCGGAGAGGCCGCAGATTTTACATCGGCAAGGAGAGATAGACGTCAAGAGTATTATGGATACTGTCAACGTTGGTGTATAAACCTTTTTCTAGGTCCTATCAACGCATTTTTGTCCTGGAAGCTCTTTATGGTTCTTGGTAGGCTGACGTTCTGTGCCTACCTGATCCATTTGGACTGGATTATATTCTACCTCTCTTACGCTAGAGCGCCGATGTACTATACATCTCTGAACATGGTACGGTAAGAGTTCTGATGGCACTTGCATCTTTCGGTTCAATTTATTTATCTTTTATTCGTTCCGCACTTGAGTGCTGCTGCCCTGTATGGCATTTTGGCTGACGAAGGAACAGTCTGACCAGATTGAGAGGGTGCAATACCATACATATCCCTCCTCAATCAGTTTCGACTACCCTTCACTCCCATCGTTTAAAACTCTCCCTATCTCTTGGAGATAAAATCCTATCGAGCCCTATTCACCGAAATATCCTCCCGCCCCAACATGAACCGGCTCGGGTAAGTTCAAGCAGGTTCATCGCAGAGCCTGTACCGAAACTTCAACATCTGTGACTGCTTCACATGCTCGATATGAGCTTAGTAGTGTGCCCTCGTTTCAACTTTTCTTCTGGAATATTTGTGAACCAATTAAGCCCAAACGTATATCTAGAAGAAGTTCCAATACGATCCGGCCAGCGCTGTACCTACAAGATTTTAATGAATTGCGCTTTTTGGGATCCCAAAACGTAAGTGGAGGGATACCTATGACATCGCAAAAGTTGTCCGTCTGTCGGTCCGTCCGTCCGTCTGTCCGTCCGTCTGTAAGCACGATAACTCTCGAAGGGAATGAGATATTTTGATGAAACTAGGTGTGAGGGTTCGTTGGGTCGTCGGACTAGTCAAGTTCGTAGATGGGCTTTGTAGCTCTACATTTAGGGGTGGGGGAGGGGATTCAGATTAAGGGACAAACAAAATATTTTGAAACAGCTAATGTGATAGTCGATTACAGGGTGAACACGAACATGCTGAACACGATGGTGGAAACCATTTTGTCATCGGACAAGTAGTTCGCCCGGAATCCGGCCAGAACCGGAAAGTTTGTTGAAAGTAAAAGTTTTATTTGAAGTTGATTAGATGTTCGATTTAGGGGTAGGAAGACATGCTGAAGACTATGGTGAAAACTATTTTCTCGACGGACAAGTATTTCGCCCGGAATCCGGCCCAAACTGGAAAGTTTGTTGAAAGTATAAGTTTTATTTGAAATTGATTAGATGTTCGATTTAGGGGTAGGAAGACATGCTGAAGACGATGGTGAAAACTATTTTCTCGACGGACAAGTATTTCGCCCGGAATCCGGCCCAAACCGGAAAGTTTGTTAAAAGTAAAAGTTTTATTTGAAGTTGATTAAATGTTCGATTTAGAGGTAGGAAGACATGTTGAAGACGATGGTGAAAACTATTTTCTCGACCGACAAGTATTTCGACCGGAATCCAGCCCAAACCGGAAAGTTTGTCAAAATTAAAAGTTTTATTTGGAGTTGATTAGATGTTCGATTTAGGGCAAGAAGACATGCTGAACACTTATGTGAAAACAAGTTTCTACCCGGACATGTAGTTCGTCCGGAATCCGGCCAAAACCGGAAAACTGTTGGAAGTCAAAGTTTTATTTCTAGTTGATTAGATAAGCGATTTAGGGGTAAGAAGAGATGCTGAGTCCCTGTATGACAATCGTATTTTACCCGGACATATAGTTTGACCGGAATCCGGCTGGAATCGGAAAATTTGTTATAAGCTAAATTTCTATTTGAAGTTGATTAGATGTTCATTACTGGGGAAAGAAGATACCCTGATTTCGTCTTTGAGCTTTCTTTTTTCGCCGGACAAGTAGTTCTGGAGTTCTGCCGGAACCGGGAAATTGGCAGAAGTGGCAGGAAGTTTTCGTCAAAACAGATATGACTTATAGGGGTAAACACATATGCTGAATCCAAATCTGAACTTGGTTTTCTCAGGTGATTAGCTATTTGGCCTTAATCTGTTTCTGAATTTTAATTGTAAAAATGTTCAAGGAGTCTGGCGAAGACTAGATCTGGCTAAGACAAGACCCAGTTGTCTGGATCAGATATTGAATTTTTGGGATCCCATCGAAACCTTTGGTCTTGTTGTCTTGGAGTTTGCATGTGCAAACCTACAGAAAGGAATATCCCTATTTTGAAAACGTCACGCTCAGGAGAAGAATGCTCTCCGTGGCCATGTCTGTAAATGCATTCTCCATGGTGTGTTCAAGTATGGTTTCATTGTTCAGGTGTCCTTTAATGTCGGGTCGAAGTTTTGGTCTGCAAAATAGTTATTAATTGTTATATTCTACTTGTGTGTATGTTAATTTTGGCTCCTTGACTGACTTACATGTTTATTTTATGACAACAAAAACTAATAATCGGCTCTGTCCGTCGCATGTTTTTCGAATAAAGCGAAACTGAATTGCATTTGTTTTTAATTGAATTGAGTGCCACACAGCGACTGTAATGTCTATCCTGGTTTTGTTGGTTTGGGTATGTACGTCCATGTAGCCAGGATGATAAGACTTGGGGGGAGAGGGGATTTTGTTGCCAAGTCGCGAACGTCTGATCTAGTTCGAGTTAAACTTGATGAGTGGGAGGAGCAGGTGCCCGAGATGCTCCGTAAATGTGTCCGAACAGAATCCGCCCATGGAGGGGGATTTTCTGGGGATCCTTCAATTCTAGTGAAAGTTGGTGGTAAAAGAAAATGCCCTAGATATGATGTTATGTGTTCAAGTCGCATTTGACCACAGTGCAGGGGGTTGGACTTTTTGGGCTCCCAAAACGTAAGTGGAGGGATACCTATGACATCGAAAAGTTGTCCGTCTGTCCGTCCGTCCGTCTGTCCGTCCGTCTGTAAGCACGATAACTCTCGAAGGGAATGAGATATTTTGATGAAACTTGGTGAGAGGATTCGTTGGGTCGTCGGACCAGTCAAGTTCGTAGATGGGCTTTGTAGTCCTACATTTAGGGGTGGGGGAGGGGTTTCAAATTAAGGGGCAAACAAAATATTTTGAAACAGCTAATGTGATAGTCGATTATGGGGTGAACACGAACATGCTGAACACGATGGTGGAAACCATTTTGTCATCGAACATATAGTTCGCCCGGAATCCGGCCAAAACCGGAAAGTTTGTTAAAAGTAAAAGTTTTATTTTAAGTTGATTGGATGTTTGATTTAGGGGTAGGAAGACACGCTGAATACGATGGTGAAAACCATTTTCTCGACGGACAAGTAGTTCGCCCGGAATCCGGCCCAAACCGGAAAGCTTGTTAAAATTAAAAGTTGAAGTTGAAGTTGATTCGATGTTCGATTTAGGGCAAGAAGACATGCTGAACACTTATGTGAAAACAATTTTCTATCCAGTCATGTAGTTCCCCCGGAATCCGGCCAAAATCGGAAAATTGGTAGAAGTTAAAGTTTTATTTCTAGTTGATTAGATAACCGATTTAGGGGAAGGAAGATATGCTGAATCCGTGTGTGACAATCATATTTTACCCGGACATACAGTTCGACCGGAATCCGGGTGGAGTAGGAAAATTTGTTATAAGTTAAATTATTTGAAGTTGATTAGATGTTCATTATTGGGGAAAGAAGATACCCTGAGTTCATTTTTGAGCTTTCTTTTTTTTCGCCGGACAATTAGTTCTGGAGTTTGGCCGAAATCGGGAAATTGGCGGTAGTGGCAGGAAGTTTTTCTCAGATGATTAGCTATTTGGCCTTAATCTGTTTCTGAATTTTAATTGTAAAAATGTTCAAGGAGTCTGGCGATGACTGGATCTGGCTAAGACAAGACCCAGTTGTTTGGATCAGATATTGAATTTTTGGGATCCCATCGAAACCTTTGGTCTTGTTGTTGTTACAGAGAGCCCGGACGGATAGAGGGATCAGGAAGAAACTTGGATTGTAAGATCTGGCCCTCCTTTCCGGTTTTGCTAGTTTTGTGCACCTCCACGTAAGCTACAACGATGAAACTTGTCATTAGTTTTAGCGTGTCCTAGATTTTATTCTAAGGTTAGGATCCGGACTCGGTGACAGGAATTGGAGTTACCAGACATGTTCTGGAAGCGCCCGATCTGAGCGAAACTTGGTTAGCCTCAAGAAAAAAATGCCCTAGACGTGATTTTTATTTGCCCGAATCCTCGATCATGGACTCTGACAGACATCATGGGAAAATGACCCCAGTAAGCATTTTTTTTAATTAATATATTTTTCCAGGCATACGCTGTGATTGGCCACGTCGTGGTAACTTTGCTTCTTGCGACGATTGCGACTTTGGCTTTTGAAGCCCCTTTCCTGAACTTAGAGAAGATGTTGTTTGAGCCTACCAAGCCTAAAAAGCGTAAGTTTATGAATTCCACTTTACGTTAGAGGTGATTTTGTTTCTTACTCATCAAGAAGTCCGAAAGATTTATACATAGATGGCACTTTACACAAGGGACTTGTACCGTGACCAATAAACCATAATCCTTTTTTCGAATATAATTTAGAAGTCTAGGACTCCATTTTCGGAGCCACGTAGACATACCAGGACCCACAAGACGGGGTCTCATGGTGAAAACCAAGTAAAGCGAAAGGTATAATTTTTAAAGGGAAAATCCCGGCTGAGGAGCATTTTTGTCTATCAGTCTATCACTACTTATGAAATGTTTTCCGAAAGATTTGTTTTTATAAACTTGATATTAGCTACACTGTCAGAAGTTTCATAACAGATAACACAAGGATGCGTAACAGATAACACTTCGGACTTATCTGCTGTGTTTCAAA
Source organism: Branchinecta lynchi (assembly GCA_023053575.1). NCBI lineage: Eukaryota > Metazoa > Arthropoda > Branchiopoda > Anostraca > Branchinectidae > Branchinecta > Branchinecta lynchi. The sequence continues at coordinate 5,401,604 of JAKZAP010000021.1, read as the reverse complement.
ATGTTCTGCCTAATAAGTGTTACCATCAGGAAGAACTGAAAAACTACCAACAATCTGCTGAGCTTTCCTACATCATGACGATAAAGAATCAAGTCAGTAGATGTTTTTTTTGGCTCTTCCAACAAAGCTTGTTATGCATAACGTTTCATGCATAACGTTTTCAAACAGAACAGATAACATATCAAGTGTTGTCTGTTACGCATTATCTGTGAAACCGCACATCCTCGTGTTATCTGTTATGAAACTTTTGACAGTGCATTGTCAAATTGACATGTTGCCGCTTTTGGGCTGTTATGCGTAATGTTTCATGCATAATGTTTTCAAACACAACATATAACATCTCGAGTGTTATCTGTTACGCATTTTCTGTTGAAATCGCGCATCCTAGTGTTATCTCTTATGAAACTTCTGACAGTGTAGCATCCACCTGTTGAGCTTTCTTTTGGCAAAAACAATTAGATGCAAATATAATTTTCAATCTGTGGTTGACTTGGAAATATAATTTCTTCCACTGGGTTACAACGTTTATTTTGAATGACATATGCAGGTTTACGCGCCGCTTAATAAAAGATGATCAATTTGAAGGAAGAAATAGAAGAGCCGACCGTTGGGCGACGTCTAAAGAAGCATAACTTCACTTTACCGGTTCAGAACTCCAAGTTCGTCTCTCATCTCGTCATGACCACACTGTCAGAAGTGCCATAACAGATAACACACAGATGCGCAGTTTCAAGAGACAACACTTGGGATGTTATCTGCTGTGACTTTGAAGAAGTTATGCACTAAATTATGCAGAACAGTAAACAAGCACTACCAAGAGAAGCCGAAAACCCCCCCAAAAACCGTCCGCTGACTTTTTCGTTTGTCGTAATAATGTCGGAAAAGTTTGAGATGAGTGCTTCACGCAACTCGCATCGTCTATCCCGCATCCCAATAACTACAAAAACAACTAAGAATTTTTTGTTATTTCTTCTCTCCTTTTTGCAACGCGTAGATCCTGGGGAAGTCTGTGTATATGTGTAGTAAATAAAATTAAAATTTCAATATACTATCTAAAAAGCACTAGCTTTGTTTTTGCTCCACCTCCTTAAGCTAATGCACTGACTTGCCAGGATGCAGGAGCCTGATAGCCTTAGCAGCTTTTTCTACAAAACAAACTCAATTTAAGGGAATCAGTAAGTTAACTGTAATCGGCTATTTTGTTTTGTTATTACAAACAACAGTAGTCTGGCAAGTGACAATTGTCACAGACGAATGCTCTCAAAGTGAATTTGTTTCCCCTCACCATTAAAATAGGAAATACAAACTGTAATGAACGGACGAAGCCGCGGTAAAACTTACCAGTAGAGGATATTTATCATGGAATGCGAATCCGCTTAACAAACTTCATAGGAACACTATTTTCAAGCTAGTTGTGTGCTTTTGTTTAGGAACGAAGGAAGTTGGTTCTCCTGTTATGTCAGCGAAGAGCTGGTGATAACATACGTAGACAAATCTGAGGACTTGACGTAATGGGCCACTTTATTAGAAAAAAAAAAAGAGAAAGGGAGAAAGAGCGTAACGGAAGAATAGGTTTCCCTAGGTTGGATAGCATCGCTTAGCAGTTGCTATAGCAGCTTCTGCTCCCCAATTTTAGCGGGCTATCTGACCTACGGGAAGATGTTGGATAGAGTACTATTTTCAAGCTAGTTGTGTGCTTGTAAACCGAATAGCAGTTTAACAGAAGACAAATTTTCATTTAGAGAAAAAGGGTTGTTTTGTTAAAAAATGCTCTAATAGTGCTACGTTTTCTTTGAAGTGCTACTTTCAGGAAAAAGGGTTAAAATTTAGTGCTACCCATGGCAGCCCGGGAGTTGAGGAAGTATGTCCACGTTGTTAGTTGTATCGTTCCAGAGAGCGCTATAATTATCATAATACGGCACTACGGCCCCTCCTCTTACCAACGTAACTTGTAATAACTTGCTGGAACGCAACCTCTACTAGTGCACGAAAGACGGTGCGGAACCGCGCTGGAACGAGCGTGGACTGGGGAAATTGGCAGCATTTGGGGAAAAGCCTAGCCGGAGGGGTGGCCTAGTTATTTCAACAAGGATGGAAGGATATCGCAAAAGACTGAAGAGGGATTTCCCAAATTTCTGGCTTAGGTTTAAGTTGGAAATCTTTCAACAATCGCACGCTAGATTCCACTGATTAATTCCTAACACTAAAAAAAATCTATCCGATTTGGGATAACTTAACCTGCAGTGTTCTGCGTTCTATAATTTTACAATTAGATTTTGACTCTCCGGATTTGGACAAAATTCTCAGAATTTGCTGGTGTCTGGTGTAGAAGATACTTTTCGAATTAGATTTCGTAAAACAAATTAGATTGCAAGGTTGGTTAAGCTATCTAAAATTGTTTGGCACAAATTGCAGATGTACAGTAGCCCTACGTTCACACAGGCGTTAACACTGAGGCGATATCGGCCATTGCCAAGATTTTCGTCGCCAAAATCGGCGATTTCTATTGCTTCGTCAGGCGATTTTCAATGTTAGGAAAATTCAACTTTAATCGGGCGACTTACGATTTTATGCATGCAACAACAACATTTCGCGTTAAATTCTGTTGCCGATGAAAATTCAGTGTGAACATCCAGACGATAAAAATCTTCTGTCGCTGCGATTCAAAAATCTCGTTCATCGCCGCGATTTGCTCAGTGTGAGCCTAGGGTAGGGGTTGTCAACCCTATCTAGCGGGGCTTACACACTTTAAGGAAATAATTTACAGGGGGGCCCAAAATCTTGACCTTACTGGGGCTCTGGGCCCTCACAAGGCTTAATCCGTCACGGATATCCCCATCACTTTCCGTTAAAGCCTATCACTCTGCCCAGAAGTGCTAACAATAATTTCCAGATGACGGACAAATCCTGGAGAATCTGTATGACAGAGAGAAAGATTGATAAGATTTTCGAAGTGATTTCCATATTCGAAAGGGCTTCATACTAAAAGCCAGGCTTCACCTTCCAGATTACCAGACGTCCGGGGCTTCCGCAAAGTTAAGCAAACCCTTCCAGATTTTCATGATAATGACAGTTAAATTTGCAGTTCTTCAACAGTTCCTAGATGTCCCTTTACGTTTCAAAATCTCTTGCATACCAGTCACAATTGTCAGTCAATTTCCCTTGTCTTCTTCCATTTGCATATGTGTAGTGTCTCTCGAACGGGTTGCCTTGCCTCTATGTCACCTTCCAGACATCCAGGATATGGGGTGTCCACCACCCGGGACTTCCAGACGTTTTTGGCCTAGACTAACCTTCCAGATCCGTCTCGACGAAAACGGATGTCTGGAATCTGGAAGAAAAATCTGGAAGGTGAAGCCTCGCTTTAACCTTCTTACCGCTTTTTTTCGTTACTAGATGTCCTATATTTTACCGTATACCTTTTTTCTATCATTAATTGCATATTATTTCGATATTCAACTATTCCCATTATTTCGCTACCCTACTCTTTTCCCATCTGAGCTATATTTTATTTTCAGTTCCCCACAGCAAAATGGGTGACCCAAAACATTCACTACCGGATTCGACCTTAGAAGATATTATCGAAGAAGAAGTGAAGATCCAGCCAATCTCCTTAACGAGTGACGGAGCAGACAAATGAGTTCAAGACGGGAAGTTTTCGATAAGTTGGTCAGTGGTAGTACATGTTTTCAAGTCACTGGAATAAACTGTATGTGCATTCAGGGAGTTTCTCTAGCGGATTGGTTATATTATTTATTGCCGAAAGCTGGCTACTCGAAGTCCATCCGTCTAGTTTTGTTTTGTAGCTACTGCTATTTGTCTTCTTGAGTAAAGTTGACAGTGTCGACAAGTTTGCATTAGTAATCACAGTATAAATTCGTATTACTTTGTACAAAGGAACTAAAGTACTCGCGCCTCTCCTCTCCTTTACCAGCTGCGTTCGTTGCCCTCCGGGCTGTCTCTGGTGTTTAGTCACCAGTGTCTGGTTCTTCCCTTAAAACGCGTTTTTTTTTTGTTCACCTGTGAGTTGATGAAAACTGGCTAACTCCTCGCTGAGGCCAGGCTCACGAGCAGGTTCTGGTTAGTCCGCACCGGTGAGATAAAACCGGACACTGGGTAGTTCAAAAACGGGTTATAAGACTGGTGAGAAGTCACCGGTGATGCAAAACGGCTTATAAGAAAAACCAGAGACCACCGGTGAGAACTCCCGCGACAAAGAACGCAGCTACCGTTTAAAATACAGATTACTTCGGGTTCGTTCCAGCTTGGCCTGAAAGTTACTAAATAGTTACTTCTCAGTAGCTTTCACCGTGCCAGCTTGTCAAAAAGTTACGAGGAGCACAAGGAAGAGCGTTACTTCGAATTAACTTTTTGTTAAGACAGTACCCGACCATCTTTAGTAACTTTCACTCAAAGAGCCGCCTTGAGAAGTGAATTCGGGGCAGCACAGTGAGACAAGGCGTAATTGTTAAAATAAACAGACATTTGTGTGTGTTTTTCAGCTGTACTTGGCCTTTAGCTTCTCTTCAAATATAATTCGCTAATTAACACAAACAAAAATAATTTCTAGTCAACCTCGTTGACGGTTTACCGGTCGGTCTGGTGACTTGATTGGGACTGTGGCAGGAATGAATTTCAAATTCCTGTAACTCAGATGGCACTTTTTTGCACTATATAATTCTAAATTTCAATTAAATAATATTCTAGATTAAATTTCTCAGATTTATTTCTGTTGCTTTGTATTACTATTATTATCGTTGTATACATTGTAGGAGAAGAAGCTGAACCCTGATTTAATGAACCTTGTTAACCAACTTTGACATCACTGGCTTCTAGATTCTAGAATCTTCGGCGTTCCATTCCTGAGAAGAACCAAACATTGTGCTAAAAAAAATTGCTTGCGATTCAGGCTAGGAAACAATCATATTATGTGAAAAAAAAGGATTTAGCGACCAAAACGACAACAGGAATAGACAATTAGAATTAACGGGCATAGTCAATGTCACGGCTCCATTAACAAGCCTGAAGCATTAACTCCTCTTCTCCTTCACCTGAAGAATCTGTTTCAAAGTAATTATCAAGCCGTTCTTTTGCAGCAAAAACGAATAAACTTGTTCTGTTCATCCTTCCACATCTCTTTTTTCATTCATTATCCCATCCCGTAGTAACTTCGACCGTTCCAGGTAATAGTTAATTAGTGACGTCTCACGTAGTTACTCCGAAGTAACAACGAAGAGGAGCTGGAACGAACCCTTCGTGTAGAACTTATTTCAGCACTACGTATAAAAGTGTCTTTCAGGACTTTCCAGCCGTCCTTTTCAAGTAGGCATGCCTGTCCGAGCCTACAGTTAGTGCTGTCAGATGCAGCATTTTCGCTATTTTACTTTTCCGGATGAAATTAGAGTCCCCCTCCCCCGATAGTAGTTGCGTTTCTGATCGAAGTTTTGTTCGCCTTTCGCTTAGCCGGTTGCTTAATTTCCGTTTTTGAACTCCGTTGAAGTTCACTGTTTGCTTAATTAGTGTTTTTACTGCTCCGGCGATCCTTGCCAGGTCGACGTTTCTTCGACGATTCAAGCAAACTTCGAACTTGCTAGCGCACGAAGTTCGACGGTCAGAATTTGAAGGACGAAGGAACTGCGACCGGCGACCAAAAAAGGTATTTAAGCATAGACCTTTGAGGTTGAAGGTAACTTCAAACTTCGATAAAAAACGCAGCTAGTGTCGTTCAGCCAGTAGTAAAAAAGAGTCGGCGGGAAGCACCCCGACTTTTTGAAACTTTTATAATTTTTGTTCCTGAAGTTTTACCGAATATGGCTGAGGTTCGATAGTTTAATTACACATCACTTATTCTTTGAAATAGGCGCGAAGACCGGATAAAAATGCGTTACTTCGTTTGTCGGCTACCCACGGACGAAACATTTCATCGCATGAACTTCTTCTTTCGGATTTCTGGTACCTCTATGTGCTTGTCCCTTCATGGTTGAAATATTTCCCAACTACAAAGTAAGCCATTACCGGAAAACAAACACAAAATGGTAGATTCCTTGCAAGATATATCTGAGCACAACTTTACTCTTTTCTTCAGCCGTGACGTCTCCGGATTAGAGTATTTCAGCGGGTTCAACCCTACTTACCATAGTTACTACGCATGACGTCACGAATTCTTACTTTTTGCTGTCAAGGCTGGAATGATTTTTCTATTTTTAAGCAGGACATTACGCCACGGGCGAATTCGACCAATCACGTTACAGAGATGCGTAGTTACTACGCTACTACGCTCCCGAGCATGGTAAGCACATATTAACTATTAGTTACTATTCCGAAAAGGCTAGAACGGTCAGCGTAGTAGCTTTTCGTGAGGATGGAACGGAAATAGTAACTAATAGTAACTATTGTTAGAAGGGTGGAACACACTCATTGAATCTGGGAATGCAGAGAAACTTTCGAAATTCAAATTCTCCGCGTCTGAGTGAGTTTCCGATTGTCGTGCAGCCAGCGCACATTATTAAAGTTATTACTACAATCTCGTGTGGAAAAACATAAAATCCCCTAGATTGGTCAGTCAGTGCATGCAAATATCCGATGTAACAAGACCAAAGGAGTCGGTGGGATCCCAAAAATCTAATACTTGACCCAGACAGTTGGGTCTTGTCTTCGCCAGGCTAATCATCGGAGAAAATCAAGTTCAGATATACCTCTATAAGCCATATCTATTTTGACGACACTGACCGAAACTTCCTGCTTTGCTTCTGCCAAGTTTTCAGTTTCGTCCGAGTTCAGAGCTTACTACTAGTCCAGCAAAAAAAAAATTCAGAAACGAATCCGTCGTATCTCCTTACCCCCATAAAGAACATCTAATCAACTTTAAATAAACTTTGACTTAAAAAAAATTCCGGTTACAACCGGATTACGGACTACTTATATGTCCAGGTAAAAAATGATTGTCATACACAGACTCAGCGTCTCTTCTTACCCCTAAATCTGTCATCTAATCAACTTCAGATAAACTTTTGCTTTTAACAAATTTTCCAGTTTGGCAGGATTCCGGGCGAACTACTTGTCCGCCTAGAAAATGGTTTTCACCATCGTGTTCAGCTACCCTTCAATCAAACATTTAATAAACTTCAAATGAAACTTTTACTTTTTACCAACTTTCCGGTTTTTGCCGGCTTCCGGACAAACTACTTATCTGGCGAGAAAATGGTTCACCATCGTGTTGAGCATGTCTTCTTACCCTTAAATCGAACATGTAATCAACTTTAAATAAAACTTTTACTAATTTTCCGATGACAAAATGATTTTCACCATCGTGTTCAGCATGTCTTCTAACCCCATAATCGACTATCACATAAACTTTTTAAAAATATTTCATTTCCCATTAACTTAAACCCCCTCCCCCAACCCTAAATGTACGGCTACAGAGCCCATCTAAGAACTCGACGTTAATATTGACCGAAAGAGCCCTCACACCACATTTCATCAAAATATCTGATTCCCTTCGAGAGTTACAGCTCCTTGATCAACTCCTAATCAACTCCTTGATCATAAAGATCACGGAAAGGCTTAAGTTTGCAGACGATTTGACCCTTCCCATCCTCCGGTCAATAAATGACGTACCTGATAAATGCCCTGTCAGAAAGGCATTTGAGACTCTTTGCAAGGAGGCTGAGCAACTGAAACTGACTGTCAGCTCAGAAAAGAGCACACTCATCAGATTTAACTTCCTGAAACAAGATGCACCTGCTACAGATTATGTCCTTAGTTCGAGCAAAACCATCAAGATCCTGGGACTTCATCTGGACGAGAACCTAAGCATGGAGACACATGTGTCAAAAATAGTCTCGAAAACATCATACCTACTCAAGTTCTTCGCTAAACTACGAAGGTTCGCCATCCCCAAGGACACAATGGTAACATGTTATAAAACATACATTAGACCTGCCACCGAGTACGCCTGCGCAGTTTGGCATCCGATGATAACACAGAACCAGAGTTCTAGGCTAGAATCCCTACAAAAACGAGCATGCAAGATGATCCTCGGACTGTCGTATGTGACGTACGAGGATAGCGTCGAGAAACTTAAAATCCCAACACTTTCGAAGAGACGTCACGATCTAACCATGGCATTTGGCACGAAATGTCTTAGATCAGAACACCATCGTGACATCCTACCCGAATTCTCCCCCCTCCCGAACTATCGAACACGGCGTGCCGAAAAACTTAAGGGACTCGATCCACTCCTCCAACCACCACCGACAAAATCAAGTCAACGCTACACAAAGTCGTTCGTGCCATATTTCATCCGTCATCACAACCTGAAAATCGAAGGAAAAGAAGACAATGAAGAGTTTTGACAAAATGTGGATTAATTGTATATATTGAGTGTTTTATTTGTGTATTTCATGACGCGCATAAATTGTTGACCTCCCAGGTTATTTTTTTCTTTGTGTAAAGATATTGGGCAAATAAAAATGATTCTGATTCTGGAACATTTGCGATGTCATGGGTAATATCTAGCCATTCGCTGAAGACCTTGCCCCCCCCCCCTCCATTTTGGCTAGAACCGCGTTTGGTTCTGTTATGAGCAAGACAAGATACAAATTAATCAGGCCTATTTTTTGTGAGAAGAGACATAGTAATAATTAGCTATCAATTTTCTCGGAAATCCACATACCCAAAGTGAAAACTGCTTACCAGCAAGCTCTCTTACATGACGAAGCCAAATATCGTGGCACTCAGTTATGGTGGGTTTACACCCTGCGTAAAATCCGAGCGTATTTTCAAATCCGAGCGTATTTTACGCACGTTTTGAGCTTGAAAAGATTTCTAGCAATACGGACGTCTTAGAGAAATGGTTCAGTTTCGTATTTAAATACGTCCGTATTGCTAGAAATCTTATCAAGCTCAAAATACGCTCGGATTTCAAGATACGCTCGGATTTTACGCAGTGTGTAAATGGACCATTACCCAATGGCGTACAAGATATGAGGCAGTAGAGAGGGACATGACACTCCGAACCCGTATGACCGTCACACGGTTTTCTGGAATAAAATTTTAACATTCGATAAAGATTTATTGCGATCGCTTTATGGCACTTGAATCGCGCTGCTATTCAGTAAATAATGATTAATTCTGTAATTTTTTAATACAAAAACTGTTCGTTATAGTAGGTAGGGGTGTGCGCCCCTACATAGACACGACGCTACGTAGACACGTCAGTGCGTGGACAAAATCCGACGCTACATGGACAAATTTCCCGTCACTACATGGACAAAAAAAACCGACACTATTTGGACACGACGGTACATCGAACGACGCTACGTAGACATGACGGTACATCGAACGACACTACGTAGACACGACGGTACGTCGAACGACACTACGTGGACACGTCACTATACGAGGACAAAATCCGACACTACGTCGAAAATCAAAAAGTGTCTACGTAGTGTCGGTACCTGTACCGTCGTGTCTATGTAGTGTCGGTACTTGTACCGTCGTGTCCATGTAGTGTCGGTACTTGACCGTCGTGTCCATGTACTGTCGGTACTTGTACCGTCGTGTCATTGTACTGACACTTTTTTCGTTTCGATGTACTGTCGTGTCTTCGTAGTGTCGTGTCTACGTAGAGACATCATCCTGTAGGTAGCTATAAAAAAATACCTAATAGGCTATCGGTCCGAATTTTCTTCGGTTCGGTATGACGGTCAGGATTTGGTAATTTGTTCGATATAATTGCCAGGATTCGGTAGTTCTAACGAATTCCGAACTTACGCATTTATAGGAACTTATTCGGTATAGTAGAATAGCACTCGGAATCCGAATAGCCTTTAGGACCAAACTTATTCGATACAATGAATGGGATTCGGTATTTTATTTGGAGTAAGTTATTACGAAGCCCAGGTCTTCGGTTCAATTTCGACATTTTACCGAATCCCGAATATCAGTTTGTATGTATATCCTTTCTAACCCGTTACACTGAAACTGAAAAAGAATGGAGTCAGTGAAAAACAAGACCAAAAGTTTCGATGGGATCCCAAAATTTTAATACCTGCTCCCGACAATTCTGTCTTGTAGACATTCGGTCTTCAACAGACTTCTTAAACATTTTTACTTTTAAAATTTACAAATGATCGGAGAAGACCAAGTTCGTATTTGACAGTGCAAACCGGATACGCCAGCTGTTCAACAAGTTTAGATATATTTAGATATCCGTTTTCAGAATCAGAATCAGAATCATTTTTATTTGCCCAATATCTTTACACAAGGAAAAAAATAACCTGGGAGGTCAACAATTTATGCGCGTCATGAAATACACAAATAAAACACTCAATATATACAATTAATCCACATTTTGTCAAAACTCTTCATTGTCTTCTTTTCCTTCTATTTTCAGGTTGTGATGACGGATGAAATATGGCACGAACGACTTTGTGTAGCGTTGACTTGATTTTGTCGGTGGTGGTTGGAGGAGTGGATCGAGTCCCTTAAGTTTTTCGGCACGCCGTGTTCGATAGTTCGGGAGGGGGGAGAATTCGGGTAGGATGTCACGATGGTGTTCTGATCTAAGACATTTCGTGCCAAATGCCATGGTTAGATCGTGACGTCTCTTCGAAAGTGTTGGGATTTTAAGTTTCTCGACGCTATCCTCGTACGTCACATACGACAGTCCGAGGATCATCTTGCATGCTCGTTTTTGTAGGGATTCTAGCCTAGAACTCTGGTTCTGTGTTATCATCGGATGCCAAACTGCGCAGGCTTACTCGGTGGCAGGTCTAATGTATGTTTTATAACATGTTACCATTGTGTCCTTTGGGATGGCGAACCTTCGTAGTTTAGCGAAGAACTTGAGTAGGTATGATGTTTTCGAGACTATTTTTGACACATGTGTCTCCATGCTTAGGTTCTCGTCCAGATGAAGTCCCAGGATCTTGATGGTTTTGCTCGAACTAAGGACATAATCTGTAGCAGGTGCATCTTGTTTCAGGAAGTTAAATCTGATGAGTGTGCTCTTTTCTGAGCTAACAGTCAGTTTCAGTTGCTCAGCCTCCTTGCAAAGAGTCTCAAATGCCTTTCTGACAGGGCATTTATCAGGTACGTCATTTATTGACCGGAGGATGGGAAGGGTCAAATCATCTGCAAACTTAAGCCTTTCCGTGATCTTTATGATCAAGGAGTTGATTACGATTGTGAAGCAAGAAGGCCCAAGTTTACCGCCTTGAGGGGCTCCACATGTAATCGGAAGAAAATCTGAGATTTCGCCATCCTCCAGCAGCACACATTGGAGTCTCTGGTGAAGGTAGCTGGCGACCAACCTAAGGACAATTTGTCTGGCTCCCATCAGCTCTGCCTCTCCTATAACGACGTTGTGACAAAGGTAGTCAAAGGCCTTGACAAAATCACCTATTAGGCAATCCACAAAACTGCCTGGTAGTTCTAGGTGTTTTAAAGTCATGTCTAGGAGTCGTACTAAGTAGTGAACCGTGTAAAATATTCAGATATGGATTCAGCATATGGTTTACCCTACGTCGTATATCCTTCCTTCCCTACTTCTGCCCAACTTCCGGATTCGGCCGGATTCCGGACAAACTACTTGTCTGGCAAAAAACTAAAGCTCAAAAACGAATTCAGCATGTCTCCTTACCCATACATTCAACCTCTAATCAACTTCAGATTAAACTTTTACTTTTAACAAATTTTCCGATTTCAGCCGGATTCCGAGCGATCTATACGTCCGGTGAGAAAACGATTGTCATATGCCAATTCAGAATGTCTTCTTACCCGCACGTTGAACATCTTATCAAATTTAAATAAAACTTTACTTTTAACAAATTCCGCGGTTTTGGCCGGATTCCGGCCGAACTGATTGTCCGGCGAGAAAATAAATTTCATATTCGGACTCAGCACGGCTCTCTAATCAACTTCATAATTAGCGCCATAATTATTCATTTATTAGCAAAACATCAACACAATCCACAATCCAGCTACAGGGTACACGAGTTCCGTGATCGAAAAACTACCAAATAATTTGGGTAAATTTGTTCATCCGATTCCTGAAACCTACCAAACCCTGGCGATTATACGAATAAATGGCCTAATCCTATACCGAATAAATTGGGACCGATGGCCAATTCGGTATTCTGTGTAACTACAGATTCCCCGTAATATACCACATAGTTCTGATATAATATTTTTTTTACTGAATTATTTTAAGTAACCAAGATTACTTCACCGAATCGCAAGAATTCGGGGGGGGGGGGGGCTCACCCCCCCCCCCCCCAATTCCTCACCCTCACTCCCTGTGACATCCCTGCCTATTTAACCCGCTGATCAGGCTGTGCGTCCCGTAGAACCCTCTCAAATAGTCCCTTGGAAACCCACTGAAATACCGAGAGAAATACATCCCTTTGAACCCAACACCATAACCATAAAGTTAAACAACAACAAAAATCCAGAACCTGGTACTTCTCGACTTCTCGAAAACCTGGGTACTAGAGTCTCGACGTCACGGCAGGACCTACCACAAAAGACGTTTTTCTGTGCTCCCACAAACGTTTTGTGCGTCGACTGTGGCTCGGAAACTATTTCCGCGGTCTTTCGTGCGGCTCACAACTATGTTTCCGCGACCAACAGGATTTTCGTGGCTTGCTTTGTGGCTCAAATTCGACATACAACTGGCTGATTGTCGATTTTGTGGCTCGATGGCGAGCCACAAAACAACAAAGTAAACTACTTTTTTAAGCATATAGGCTTCAAATGAGGATACTTTTTGTACAGAATGGTATGGAAATGAGCCTAGACTTCTATTTATTGAGATTTTACATGAATTTTATTTTTATTTCAGATACTTGAAATATACCGCCAAAAAAATATACAAAACGGCGTTTCCGCGAGTTTCAACTAGTAATAATAATAATAATAACACAAAGCAAGAGAAAAGTCTTTCGCCTCTAAATAACTCTAAGAAATTTTGAGTAGTCGAACTGATCAGAGTTAAAAATCTCATCAACAATGCACTTAAAACTATTGATCGATTCAGCATTAACCGCATCTTCGGTAAGGCTGTTTCAAGGATCAACAATTCTGTTGCCAAAACCCCACTTAAAAACGTCCTTGTGGAATCTTGACTTTGTAAGCTTGTACGCGTGCCCCCGATGATGACGGTTAATGCTGAATCTTACTAAATCAGTCACTTCAAAATTGTCATAACTTCCATTGATTAATAGTGACTCGACTGTGTGGCACACAATCGTGTTTCCGCAACAAACGCTCAGAAGTGTGTGGCCCACGATTGTGTCGCGGAAAAAGGCCTAAAGGGATGATGCGGCAGGATATGGAAAATTATCGTATGAAGTCCGAAATTCCGGGAACCAAAAAAGTTGAACGGCGAGCGAAGCGAGATAGATCGGGATCAAACATGAAAAGTTGCTGTCTAGAAACCCTATTTAATACAGAAAGCACTCACAAAAATACGTCAAAATTAAATAGCAGGTCACTCAAAAACAAATCACGTTAATAATCCTCCGTGGTACGAGTGGTTCAGTCCAGGAGGAATGAGATCATTATTTGTTAGTTATGAGGAGAAGTGTTCTCATTCAAACCACGAATGAATCACAATCGATAACCTTAGTAATGCAAAGAACATGCTCAGTCCTTGTTACTACTCGAAGCTATGAGAATTTAATCATGTTAACGGGAGACTATCTCTGTTTTGCTCGTTACCATATTGCGTTTTCGTTATGTCAAAATTGTATTTTCATACACTTTAGTTTTATCTGCCCTAGCAAACCTGCATACAACTTAGGAGCTGAGCGCACAACGGTCATAACTCCGTTTTTGCTACTTTCGAGATAATACCGTTTAAACTTTGGGAAGTTAGAATATCGAAAGATAGTTATCACGTCCAGTGAGCATATCAGTAGGGAGTGATCTGGTGAAGATTCTGATAGCACAAGAAGAAGAGCGCAAAAAATTTTAGTTAGCACCTTTCTGCGCTCAGCTCTTCAACAATTCCGATCTGACCACACTCTCCAAAGTTAAGCAAACAAATCTCGTCCTGTATCCCAGACCCCGTGTTCCCTTGAAAGGCCAAATGGCCTACGTGCGACATCTTGATTTTCAAAACTAATTTTCGGCCGATCTTCGGAAAGATGGACGGAAAGAAATAAAAATACATTTTCGGTGGCAACGGTCTATGCCGTTGTCATAAAAAGTATTAAGGTTAATTTGATTAATTTAATTGCGAGCTTTGTATGAACATTTTGTGACCCGACATCACATAATATTCTAGAATTTGTAGCAATTTCAGGTTTAGGTTTTTTCTTTGAATGTAGAATATTGCACCGATCTTTGGCCTTTCAAAGGACGGAAGTTCTGATCTTAAGCAGATCCCGGTATGTCCGTAGCAGGTCCGGTTGCTGTATCGATCCGTATGATGCGGATTTTGTGCTTATCCACCAGGGCACACGTTGGTTCGTTCGCCTTCCCTCCGTAACGAGACGAGGAGAAAATGGTGATGAGCTTCGCAAAATGTTTCACCTAAAACAAATTTGTGTTCATATTGGACCCACTTTTTACCCGATGAAAAATTTGTAGCCTGCGTAGTTGTATGATAGTTGTACGAAAAAGTTGCATGTAATACTATGTAATAGTAAAGAATACTATCAGTTAATGAGCCTCAGACTGGTCCAATCCTAAGCAGTACTATCCAGTCGCATCCTTTTCTTGCCACAATAGCATCCAGTCTTGCTAATAGTAGCATGCAGTAGAATGCAGTAACACGGTAGCCTTGAAGTAGAAGCATGTAGTAGCTCACTTTATACTGCATGCTACTTTTTCGTACAACTTCATACTACTATTCTGAGATAAATTTTTCATCGGGTAGTTATAGTCGAGTAACATAAAGCAAAGAAAAGGACAAAAATGAAAAGCCTAACAATAAGAGCTACGAGCTCATGAGACACTTGTTAGGAATAGGTGGTACAAGACGTAGATGAGAACGTCACAAAACACCCCCTAGTTACACTCGAGTCAGAGCATTCCCGGTATCGCCTCGGATCATTTAGATCAAAGGAATTTTCTACTTTCCAAGTCTAGATACAATTGTTTGATCCCTAGACGTGCCACACTATTTCTGGTACCCCCCCCCCCCCACCGTGGCCGAATCTGGTTCGGGCACATCAACGGATAAACTAAAGCATCTCCTAGTACCGCCTATACAGGTTCACTCGAATCTGAGCTTTTTTCGGAAATTCCGGTACTCCCCCTCATCGTGCTCAAATCCGGTCCGGATCCTTAAATATGTAATCTAGGACATATGATCTCCCTACTTTCCAATGTTTCATTCATATTGCTCCACTCGTTTGAACCCTAGGAGCCACAGCATTTCCAGGACTCCCACTCCACCCCCCCCCCCCCCATTTAAGCCGAATACGACTAGGACACATAAGCTTCTCATCTCTGACATGTCCTCTTTCCACCCATAAAGTTTGACTGGAACCGGAGCATATCCTCAAATTTTCGGTCTCTGCTTTACTATCCTACCGAGGCCGGATCCAGTTCGGACGCAAAACTCTAGGCAGTATAAACTCGGTACTGTCCAACTTGCATCCGATTCGGCCAATTAGTTTATCCTTTGCGCATGTCACAAGGTTTCCGGCCCTCACCCCTCCCTTCAACTACCCCACCCATAGCCGCATGTGGTTCGGACGGATTCCCCATCCCTCCACTCCCCCCATGATAGTCGGATCGGAAGAGAGACAATTTTTAAGTCAATCTGTTAGGGATTCCGATATGTCTACCAGGTTTCATCGTTCTAGTACATCAGGAAGAACCGACATTTCGCGATAGCTGGCTTTCGGACCCCCGCCCCCTCCCCCACACACACAAAAAAAATCCCCCACAGTACCCGAATCTGATCCAGGTAGGTTAACGATGTATCTAGGACTTGTGCTTGTTCTCCCACCAGGTGTCATCCAGATAGCTCCACTCTAGGTCTTTCCCAAAATTTCCGGTTCCCCCCTCCATCTCCCCCCAAAGTCACCGGATCCCGTCTGGATTTGAAGTGGGTCGTCTGAGACACGAGGCCTTTCCAAACACTAAGTTTCGTTAAGATCCGATCACCCATTCGAAAGTTATACATTCCTCAATTTTCCTGCCCCCCTCCCTCCCTCCCGACCCCCCCCCCCCCCGAGATGGTCAGATACGCCTGCCAAGTTAAGCTACATTAAAGAATTCATGTGCGGCGAGATTTCGCCAGCTCGTTGTCGTTTTGTTTCTTCGCTGTCGGTTAGATGCTGAAGTTGTCAATTTATTGAAGCTATTAAAACGATATTTTCTAAAAAGAATAATCACATGATCAAAATCTATTCTTCAGCGTTGTAAAAACAACAACAAAAGAATATCGGAAGAAGGGACTAAGTTGACTTTGCAGTCAGTTGAACTTTATCCTTTTCAATCGTAGACAACGTGACGCATGAAAACTTAGAACAACATCTTATATAATCTAGTTGGCATTATAAAGCTATCCGTAACTTTTCATGATTAAAATACCATAGATGACAATATTAATTATTACGAACCTACCTTTCGCTGTCGGTGCGAATACCGTTGACACAATAATCATTCAAATCGACTGGTAAAAGAAAACTAAAGGCGTATTCTCGCCGTTCCCCGAGGACTGCTCGGGGAATCGAAGGGAACGGCTAGAACAGAGGGAGTTACTCCATGCAGACTCCGCGAACAGAAACAGCGAGAACACGGGGAATGCTTCGAAATTGGATTTTGTTCTAAAAAAAAATATGCAGTTGACGAAATTAGTCTGGACCCGCTTTATTTTTGGTTTTGTTTTTTCTGATTGTTTTTAATTAATTTTACATTGCACCAACACCAGCAAAAATTGATTCCCCTCCGACTCTGAAAGGGAGTCCTTTTCGATGATGGTGATGATAATCGGAGCACTCCCCGTCAGTGGGGACTCACGAAAATACAGGGAGTGAGTCCCCCAGACAAACAAAAAGGCGGGGACTCCTCAAGTGGAGTCCTCGGGGAACGGCGAGAATACGACTTAAGGTAACGCAGATAAAGGTAACGGAAAACCAAGGTGACGTAGGTAAAGGTAACAGAGAACTTGAGACGAATCCAACAAGACACCCGGAAAAGAGTGCAGCAACCAAGTACCAGCACAGAACAAAAGTTTTCCGGCTAAATCCGAAAAAAAGTTAAAAAGCCGTTAATGTTTCTCCCCTTCTTACGGTCAGGTACAAGCAAGTTCACATGACGTGTTGTTCATAACTGTTCCCAATGGCCTTCCATCCTCGTAATTTCACAACGATTGTCTCCACCCCGCCCCCCCCTTCCATCCTAGTAGTTTTCCCGGTATACGTTAAAGGACACTCTTTACAGTTTGTGATCCAATATTCTAAAATAGTTAATTAATTTAAAATGTAGCTCTGCTTGTAACTAATCACTCACGGTTGTTTCAAACCTTTCTCCAGGCCCGTTCGAGCTTTAACATTACCTCTAAAACGCTTAGATAACCGTTTTGTTTCTGGCAAGTGAGCTTCTCGCAAACCATCGTCGACAGCCTGATGCGCAATGAAAACAGCGAAACAAACTGCAAGTGTGCAACAACTCTACTCATTGAGCGTGTTCCACCCTACTTACCGTAGTTACTACGCATGACGTCACAAATTCTTGTTTTTTGCCGTCAAGGCTGGAACGATCTTTCTATTTTCCAGCGGGATATCATGCCACGGGCGAATCCGACCAATCACGTTACAGAGACGCGTAGTTACTACGCTTACCATGCTCCCGAGCATGGTAAGCAAATAGTAACTATTAGTTACTATTCCGACAAGGTTGGAACGGTCAGCGTAGTAACTTTTCGTGAGGATGGAACGGAAATAGTAACTAATAGTTACTATTGGTACGAGGGTGGAACACGCTCATTGTTTATGTTTCAGTGTTCAAAACTATCTGAATACTATAAAACTAGGCTCTGTTTTTAAACATCCAGGGCTTGTCTGTTGTAACCCTTTCCGAGACCCTTGACTATAATAATAATAATTTATTAAAGCCAACAAAGGGCCATACAACAGTATTCATTATCGCACTTAACTAACAAAATTGAGCTTCAAAATTACATACAATAAAATCACTTCTTTTTACCCTTCTGTATTGCCAAATTACCTCCGATTTAAACTTCCAGTATACACTTAAAATATTTACATACCGACCGAATTACCTGATGATTTGTCGACATCATAATACCAGGAAATAGTATGGGCACCCCACCAAAAAAACCATCTCTAATTTCCTTCACCCCCGGACAATCTGTCAGCAGATGGCATACACTCTCTTCTACCTCACCACAAAATCGGCAAGCACACTCAGCCACTGGCAAAGACCTATTCTTTTGAAAAACCTTTTTCCTACTTCGTAATGGGAGACAGTTCGCCCGGAGTTGGAACCACATCTTTATTAGCAAAAACTTGAAAAAATTCATAAAAATCGGTTTTCTTGTCAATAGCATGATACTCGGAACATTCGTCGGAGCATAACGCGCACGGAAATGAATCGTAAGCAAGTAGACAATTTTGTTAGGTGTCTTTAGCGTTCAAGAACTAATGAATTAGCGGTCTAGATTTCTGGGTTCAAGAACTAATGAATGCAGTTACAGAAGTAGGTCACATTGGCAATAGGTACGATTGGTCTTTTGAAGTTTAAAGTTTAACTGAAAAGCAAACTTATTTTTGTATCATTTAGTTGGATACATTGAGTTATTTAGATTCTGCTAAGAGATTTTTTGATTTTCCACTATCTGCTCTAGTAGTGAGGTCAGAATATCTACGTCTGTCCCCACAGCGCAAATTCTACTATGATGCGGAATATCTGAATCTGAACACAAACGCGGCTTTTCAGTGAGCGGTGATAAGCTTGATGAAGACTGCTTAGTGCCTAAACAAAAAAACTTCATGAATCTTTTTCGTCAAGCATACGACACAGGTAGTACCACAAATCTGACAGGGAAATTCCACTATTTGAAAATTGATTGTTCGTAAATAGCGGAGCAATGAAGTAACGCGTTTTCACCGGGTATTCAAGCCTCTTTAAGTGAACAGGTGAGGGGTAACAAGACTGTCCTATCTCTGCCCTTTTCAGTTAAACTTTAACTGAAAAGCCAACTTATTCTTATGTCATCTAATTCGATATACTGGTTTTGGTCTGGTTTTGTGGGGCTCATGACGTGCCGGCATAGTAACGGGTTCCTTTTTAACTATGATAACTTATTTTCAATTATTTTCCTCCTCAACAAAAAGAACAATCACCCGTCCGCCTATCTGTATACATATTCATTGTATACATATACAAATGATTTACCTCAAATCCTGTCTCAGAAGATTCATGAGCTCGAATCACATGGGTCAGTCCGTTTCGGTCTAAGAAGCTGTCCAGCGCCTCAGGCGTGAAGACGTGAGCTGTGTTACGTTTCACATTTTCGCCAAAGCCTTCGCTGTCCACCTCCATTCCGGCTTTTTCTACCTCCCTATACCTAGAATACAAGTTTTTTAGCATCAACGACTAATTTTTCGTGTGGACTGTTCAACATGAACATCTATGGCCGCCGCTTTAACTCTGCTTTTAGAGTCCA
Organism: Branchinecta lynchi; assembly: GCA_023053575.1. Classification (NCBI taxonomy): domain Eukaryota; kingdom Metazoa; phylum Arthropoda; class Branchiopoda; order Anostraca; family Branchinectidae; genus Branchinecta; species Branchinecta lynchi. Next base: position 5,381,953 of record JAKZAP010000021.1, on the reverse strand, counting down.
TAACTGGTGAACTTGACCGGTATCCTGCCCCATATTAACCCGATGAAAAATGTATCGCAAAATAGTACTATGAAGTAGTACGAAAAGTTTCATGCAGTACTAACGATGCTACTACATTCTTCTACTTCAAGGCTACCGTGTTACTGCATACTACTATACGTTACTATTAGCAACTGGATGCTACTATGGCAAGACAGGATGCTACTGGATACTACTACATAAGACTGGACCAGTCTGAGGCACATTAAATTGATAGTATTCTTTGCTATTACATAGCATTACATGCAACCTTTTCGTACTACTACATAGGCTACTACTACGCAGGCTAAAACTTTTTCATCGGGAAGTCAAATTCAAAATTTACAGAAATATGATATTCACAGTAGACCTTGGGACAGGGGCGTCCCGAACCTTTCTTCATGGGAGGGGGGGGGGGACCTGGTAAAAGTGACCGAATCGGTACCTGATCTTTACCGAATTTAATAAAAACAAATTCTAACAAGACCCAAGGTGTCGATGGGATCCCAAAAATCTAAGATTTGATCCGGACAATTGGGTCTTGTCTTCGCCAGGTCCAGTCTTCGCCAGGCTAATCATCAAAGAAAACCAAGTTCAGATATTCCATCCATCTATCAATCTATACCTCTATCGGCCATATCTACCTTGACGATACTGACCGAAACTTCCTGCTTTGCTTCTGCCAAATTTTGCGGTTTCGCCCGAATTCCGAGCGAACTACCACTCAGCAAAAAAAGAAAATTCAGAAACGAATTCAGCGTATCTCCTTATCCCTATAAGAACATCTAATCAACATTAAATAGAACTTTGACTGCGGGTACAAACGTATTCCGGACTAATTATATGTCTAGGTACATAATGATTGTCATATACAGACTCAGCGTATCTTCGTACCCCTGAATCTAACATCTAATCAACTTCAGATAAAACTTTCGCTTTTGACATATTTTCCGGTTTTGGGGGCGAACAGGCGAACTAGTTGTCCGGCGAGAAAATGGTTTCCACCATCGTCCTCAGCATGTCTTCTTACCTCTAAATCAAACATTTAATCAACTCCAAATGAAACTTTTACTTCTAACCAACTTTCCGATTTTTCGCGGATTCCGGACGAACTGCTTGTCCAGTGAGAAAATGGTTTTCACCATCGTGTTCATGCATCGTGTTCTTCTTACCCGTAAATCAAACATTTAATCAACTTCAGATAAAACTTTTACTTTTAAGCTTTCCGGTTTTTACCGGATTCCGGACGAACTACTTGTCCGGCGAGAAAATGATTTTCACCATCGTGCTCAGCGTGTCTTCTTACCCCTAAATCAAACATTTAATCAACTTCAAATGAAACTTTTACTTTTAGCAAACTTTTCGGTTTTACCGGATTCTGGACGAACTACTTGTCCGGCGAGAAAATGATTTTCACCAGCGTGCTAGGCATGTCTTCTTACTCCATAATCGACTATCACATTAGCTGTTTAAAAATATTTTGTTTGTCCCTTAATTTGAACCCCCTCCCCCACCCCCAAATATGCAGAGCCCATCTACGAACTCGACCTTACCCTTGACCCAAACAATCCTCAAACCAAGTTTCATCAAAATATCTCATTCCCTTCGGGACTTATCGTGCTTACAGACGGACGGACGAACAGACAGACGGACGGGCGGACAACTTTTGCGATGTCATAGGTATCCCTCCAGGTTACATTTTGGGATCCCAAGAACGTAGTGGGTAGCCCTGAAGCTACAATGTAAAAAATTGCATCTTATGTACAAAATCAAGTCTAAAGAGGAATTTTTTACTTTTTTCAGGGATACACCGTCACTAGACTTTTACCTTTGGGGGACGTCCAGTTTTGCCTACAGTACTTGAAAATGTTCCAACACAAAACGCCGTTGCTGCAAAGCGACAACGTCACTAATGTCAGTACCTAGGGGCCAGGACAAACTAGACCACCGCATGCGAAAAAAAATAAAAAAATCTGCCTTTTTTTTATGGCACTTGCCTTCCGGCCAAGTGCCATATACCGATCACTTTTCCGTCCGTCGGTCGGTCGGTTAGTGCGGTGATCGCGAGTTAGGGTACTTCCAGATGTGCTAGGACAACGAAACTTCGGAATCGGAATCGTTTATTAATAAAACAGCTGTCGTAGCCTTCTCGTGGACGAGACGCTAAATTACGCTATTCTTTACAAATTCAAAATAAATATATATCAAGGTACTACACTTCTTTGTTATAACGGTCAGTAAAAAATGGCACGAACGAGTGGGCGAACCGGTTTGTTCTGGTTTTCACAGGCACAAGATTATTGCAGCGACGGGTACGACTAGTACTTGGGGCGTCAGGTGGAAGAATGGATCTGTGTTTGTCACTAGCGAGCAGATTACGGCCGAAGTTCATTATAAGTTCGTTTCGACGGTCGAACAAGGTAGGTAACCGTAAGTCTCGTAGAGCTTGCTCGTATGTTAGGTACTTCGGGCCTAATGTTATTTTTGCCGCACGCTTCTGGACGGCTTCAATTTCCTCTGTTAGGTAAACGGTGTTCTGGATTTGAGGGCCCCACACTGGGCAACAATACTCGAGTATCGGCCTTACGTTAGTAACATAAGCTTGGCGGAGATCAGAAACGCTGAAACCCAGCCTGCGCATTGATGTTAAGGTCAGTAGTGCGTAATGTCCTTTCTGCACGATTTTCTCAATATGTGGCCGAAAAGAGCAGTCACTGCTAAAAATGACGCCCAGGATTGTAGCTCCTTTAGAGACTGGGAATTGAGTGTCGGGTTGCGAAACGTCCCGTTTGAGCAGGTTAAACCTTACCACTTTGGATTTCTGCTGGTTGATTTCGAGGCTGTTTCTTTCGCATTGTGCTTTGAATTCAGAAAGTAAAGTTTGGCTAAACTGTGGTATTGGAGTTGAACCTTCAATCCGGTACTTAAGGATTGCCGATAAGTCGTCAACAAACTTAAATCGTGGCACTTGGCAGGCATATTAGGGACCCGACCAGACTAAGTTGGAAATAGTCACTTGCCCGACCATCGTGGGGGGAGGGGGAGGTGATGGAATCTGGAAAATAGGGACATTCATAAGTTTCGAATGGGTGATCGGATCTTGATGAAACTTGATATCTGGAAAGATCACGTGTCTCAGATGTCTCATTTCAAGTCCGGACCGGATCCGATGAATCTGGGGGGGAGTCGGAGGGGTGAACCGAAAATCATGTGAAACTCTCAGAGTGGAGCGATCGGGATGAAACTTGGTGGTAAGAACAAGCAGAAGCTCTAAATACATCACTGACAGAACTGGACCGGATTCGGACACTGTGGGGGGAGTTGGAGGGGGATTCCGGCGGTCCGTAGTTAATGTACTTTCAGGTGGGCTAGGACGATAAAACTTGGCAGGTGTATGAGGGACCCAACCAAACTAACTTGGAAATAGTCACTTGCCCGACCCGACCATCGTGGGGGGAGGTGGAGGTGGCGGAGTCCGTAAAATAGGGACATGCATAACTTTCGAACGGGTTATTGGATCTTCCAGTCTCTCCAGTCGATTGGAATAAGGGGCAAAACACTAGAGTGGTTTCGGTCGTACCTATCCGGTAAAAAACAAGTCGTAGTAAATGGTAATAGCACATCAGAGCTGTGCGCAATTCATTGCGGAGTGCCACAGGGATCGATTCTGGGGCCACTACTTTTTATTATTTTTATTGATGCGGTTAAATACTTCTTGTCTGAAGCTGGGATTATTTTATTTGCTGATGACAGTCTTCTTTTTTTGTCTGCTCCTTCTATACCTGATCTATACGAAAAACTAAAAATAGCACTAGTCGAATTTACTAATTTTACTAATTGTCATCTGTTAACCCTGAATTTTCTAAAAACAAACTACATGATATTCTCAAGAACTTCTTCCCAACCAAGCCCCGGCCAGATCTCGACGGCCATTTCAGCGACTAAGAGAGTGCAATCGACTAAATACCTTGGATTTCTACTAGATGAGAATTTGTCGTGGAAAGGGCATGCTGATGTCTTATCGTCTAAACTTTCCCGGTCACTTGGAGTAATAAGGAGAGTAAAAAACACTGCATCATCTAAAATTCTAAGAATGATATATTTTGCTATTTTTCATTCTTATTTGATTTATGGTTGCTCAGTATGGGCCAGCAATTTTGTTTCTTGCTACAAGAAAGTTCAAAAACTGCAAAACCGTGCTATCCGTACAATCATGTCGCATGACCTCCCGAAGGATCTTAGCCATATTGAACTTTTAAAATCTAATAAAATAATGGATGTCTCTACAATAAGAGACTACCAAGTTGCAGTATTCACTTACAAGTATTTTAATAATCAGTTGAATTCATCTTTTCAGAATTTATTTTCGCAGAATCAGGAGTTCCACGAGTACCTTACTCGAAATGCCCGACAGTTAGCGAGTGCCCACCGAAAAACAACGAGAGCTTCTTTTATTATTAAACACTTTGCACCGGGGGTGTGGAATTCACTACCTGAAGAGATAAGGGTTGCGCCGAGCTTATCTGCTTTCAAGTCACGGGCGAAGTCCTTTTTCTTGGCAAAGACGTAAAATTTATTTATTTATTTTTTTATTTTTTTTTTCTGATCCCTTTTTCGATGGAAGATCATTCGCACACCTGTGGATTTTTTCTTGTTAGTTTTTTTCCTTCTTCTTTTTCTCCTTTAGTTTGTTTTCTTTTCCTTTTTCCTTTCCTTCTGCTTTGTCTGATTTGATTCTGTGAATAAGCTATGAATTAAAAGTGAGCCCCACCCACTGCCAGGCGGGAGCCTTATGGTGAGGCTGGAAGTATAATGATGTTTTTTTTTATTATTAAACGAAATTGAAAAAAAAAAAAAAAATTGAAATTGAAACTTGATATCTGGAATGATCTCGTGTCTCATTTCAAGTCCGGACCGGATCCGACGAATTTGGGGGGGGGGGCACGGAGGGGAGAACGTGTGAAACTCTCAGAGTGGAGTGATCGGGATGAGACTTGGTGCCAAGAACAAGCACACGCTCTAGATACATCACTGACAGGACTTGACCGGATTCGGACACTATGGGTGGATTTGGAGGGTGGAGGTTCCGGAATTCCGGCGATCCGTAGTTAATGTACTTCCAGGTGGGCTAGGACGATAAAACTTGGCAGGCATCTCTAGGACCCGAGCAGATTAACTTGGAAAAGTCACTTGCCCGATCTGACTATCGTGGGGGGAGGGGGAGACGGCAGAATCAGGAAATTAGTAGCATGCATAACTTTCGAATGGGTAATTGGATCTTAATGACTTGATATCTCGAAAGACCTCATCTCTCAGCATGTCCCATTTCACGTCCGGACCGGATCCGATGAACTGGGGGAGGGGGGGGGGTCTGAAAGGAGAACCGGACAGCTTGTGACACGCATAGAGTGGAGCGCTAAGGATGAAACTTGGTGGGAAGTACAGGCACAAGTCCTAGGTGCATCAGTGACAGAATCGGACCGTATTTCGGGTACCGAAGGGGGGAGAGCTGTAGGGAGTGTCCGGAATTCCGGCAATATTCCTACTTTCATCCTTTTACCAATTCTTACAAGTGCCATATGAGCTTCCAGCTCTTGTTTTGAAACGTCTAACTAGTTTGAGTGTAAATTCTATTCTGATGTGGTTCAATTGCCCTCCAGAATTCCAAGCATAAAAAACCAAATAAAGTTTTGTGGAAACACTGAGTGCCTTTTTGCGATCCCAAGACTACTTATTAAACCACAGAGTACATTTATTCTGAATATACAGCAAATCAAAGTAGGCTAGTTTGCTAGGAGTTAAAGCTGGTGTTGTGATTTCGTCTTAAACAAGGCTGCTGTTTTTGCTACTCGATTGTGTTGTCGAGAGGTTGAGAGAGTGAAGGAATGTTTACGACAACCAAATCTCGTAATGGAATAAAATTCTTGTTAGAACCACCCACAATAACGGAATGTGGCAATTTTTACTAATATAGATACGGACTAAACAATGATCCTGTCAATTACCAAATTCGGTCACAAATCAGGACCAAATGAATACGGACTTGAGAAAAGCCTGGTGTATTACCGGATTTGGTAACGAATGAAACCAAATAAACAGGATAAACCACCGAATGTACGAAGGGACGGACCGAATGCTGTGTAATCAATGCAGACTGAATAAAAGCTGAACGAATAAGAACCAAGTGGATCTGATTAATGACCGAGTTATGAAACGGACCGACCGAATGCCATAGAACAGATCGGACTTGAGAAAAGTCTGGTGAGTTACCAAATCGGTAACGAATGAGACCAATTCGTTAAAAACAGGTTAAATCACCGAATTTATGAAGGGACGGACCAAATGTTGTGAAATAAATGCGGACTGGAAAAAAGTTGTGTGAATTAGCAAATTCGGGGAAGAAAAGGGAACCAACACACGCGTTAAATCACCCAATCTGTAAAAGCGGGCACAAACGATTTTATGAAAAGGGGATCATGGCTTCGCCGCGATGCCCGTCTCGACAGGAATTTGACCGAATGCCCAGACGTGGGGAGCGGGGGGGGGGCGCTTCCCCCCCCCCCCGGACGCCCCTGCCTTCGGGTGTAGTTGCGCTTTCTAGGGCACCCACACTCCCGGTTGGCAGCAGCTTCGGCAAAACCGCCCAGTAACCCCAGGACCAACAGGGATTCTAAGTCCTGGGAAAACGACAAACAGCTGAAACTTGATGGGTGGTAAGATAAGACGTTCCAGACGATGTATTTAGGTGCAGGAACCGGGTTCTGCCACGCGGGTTCTGAAATGGTGGTGGTAAGTTTAAAGCGGGGTTAGACTAGAGCAGTGGTTCCCAACCTTTTCAGTACCTCGTACCCCTAATTAATGTTGAAAAAGGTTCCGTACCCTTTTTTTTGACAAATTGGTGTTTTACCATATTCTACCATGACCAGAACGTCAAAAAGACGATGTTTATTGTCATCAATGATGAGGGATTCATACCCGACGTTCGAACAGTTGTGTGCTTGTTCTGTTGGAACTACCTCTGTAAGACAACGCTCGACTGAGGTCGCTGACATCCTTGGTTAGTGGCTAGGGTATCAAACTATGTCCTGGCCGAAAAGTAAACAAAAAGTGGCAGTCCATTACCAACAAAATACTTGTTCCAACCCTAGCCGTCTGGGCCGTGATCGACCAGCGTTCTTTCGTAAACAAGCGATCGGGTCGCATACCGTTTTGCGGGAATTAAATGAGCAAATTCGCTGTCGGTTCAGTATTGTTGAAACCAGCCAAAAGTGTTCGTATAAATTACACGAGCACGTGTTATTTATACGAAAATGTCTTCTCTTACTCATAACCTATATTTAGCGGTTGAAGAGTTAATATAGTTTAACGCGTGTGTATAATTTTATTTTCTTGTATATTTAGTATTCTTTGGCCAGATTGTTTTTTGTAGTATTACATGTTGGGCCAATTTGTTTGTATTTATTTCATTTTATACTCTCCGATCTTGGAGGTCAATAAAATAATTGATTTGAACTGAATTGAATTGAACGTATTACTCGCGCATATTATTTATACTTATTGAGTTAAAGTTTTGCTTTTTTCTCCTTAAGTTTTCTTTTTTGTCTTTCTGTTATATACTCCGATTTTTCTTTTTTTGTAAGAAATAACAATATTCGTATTATTTTTATTTTATTTCCGGACCGCTTTGAGTCGGGTGAGCTAGTTGACGGGTCTGCGCTGTGGTTAGATCTTCTTGTCTGCTCTGTGACTGGTCGGAGTCACGGTTTACCACCCACAGTCCCATGTTGCGTGTGTCGTATAAGTCTTAGTTGCAATCAGTTAGCATATATTCAAAGAAAGCATAAAACGGACACGCCAGCGACGATGGATTGGCAGCGGTATTTCGGCCGTTCTTGGCAAGGGTCCTAGTCACGCTGTCCAACGTCAGAACCAATGTTGGGGAGGGAACGAACCCGATCTGGTTCTTTCCTTCCCTAAGCCCCATTTATAAAAGACAATCAACGGGAACCACAATACATTAGTTGCCTTTTTGCAGATACCATGGTATCTGATACCACGGTCAATAGGCGTTTTTGCATTTATCGAAGTATCTAGCCAGCCAGTTACCGTGGTATATGATATTCAAATACCACGGTCCGACCGTGGTAACCAATCGTGGTATCTGTAAAGTCATCTCACTTTCATCCAGTTTTGTAAAATTCGCGAGAAAGAAGTTTAGCACTTGTTGATGTACCTGGATATCAGTTTTTTCTTTTGGGATGACTTCGAAAAGCGCAATTTCGGCATAGTCGATTTTGCAGAGCAACCGCGTGTCAGATACCACGCTAACTGCAAAAACGACTAATTGTAGATTCAGTTACAATGGTAACAGATACCACTGTATCTGCGAAAACGCAAATATTACTAATAACAACTAGTTGTCAGTGCAGCCTCCGACTCAGATGTTTTACGGACCCAACCAGACGGACGTATAAACTGTCAGTTCCACGATGGACTATCCTTTGGTGAGTGGGGAGAGGGTGAATCTTGTGGCATGCATAACCTTCGAAAGGAATGATCAGATCCTGATTCAACTTGGTAACTGACAAGAGCACATGCTTCAAATATTCCATTTCTAGACCAGGCCGGTTCCGATAAGTGTGAGGAGGAATTTGAGGAGAACAAGGGATACCATGTGGCACGCTTAGAGTGGAGGGGCCAGGGAGACTTGGTGGGAAGAACAAGCATAGGCCCTTGACAAGTGATTTTTCAAACCTGGCCGGATCCGTGCACTGTGAGGAGAGTTACAGATTTGCGGTGATCGTGAATTAAGTACTCCCAGATGTGGTAAGACGATAAGAAATGAGAGGCGCATTAGGACTTTGCAAATTGGGGACTTGCGCACCATATTGAATTGCAAATTGTTCACTTCCCAGATCCGACCATCCTCGAGAGGAGGGATTTGGAGAGGGGCGTACAATTTCAACCGGGTAACCTATGCTGTACCAACCTTACTAGCACTGGGCCTAATGACGAGTCTGAATTGTTTGGCCGTGTCGGCGTTCTGTGGTATCCTAAAGGTCTGCCTTGTGTGGCGCCGTTTCAAGTCTTCGTTTTGACGGGTTTGCAATACTGCGTTCTGTTCCGCCGTGTTATGACCCTACAGTCTGCCTTTGTATCAGGTCAATACCGCGGAAAGAAAAGCCGTGACAGACAACTCCCGCTTGTTTCTCAGCGCTGCCCTGTCGAGGTGTATTATTTTCGCAAAACTCCTAAAACCTAACTCCTCCTCCTACCTAACACGGGCACGCGGTCGTTTCAAGTCTTGGCTGTTAAGCGTGTAGTCTAAACTTCTCTCTAGTTTTCTACGCTGTCAAGTTTGTAAATTCCGTCTTGTTAGAGAGTTACTTAAAGTTTAACTGAAAAGCGAACTTATTTTTGTATAACTTGACTGACCACACTGCATTATTTTGAGTGTGTTAATGTTTATATTTATTTTTCGCTTTTTGCTCTAGTATAACGTTCAGAATATCTACGGCCGTCCTCACAACACAAAGTTCTACTCTGATGCGTAAAATTTGAATCTCAATACAAACGCGGCACTTCAGTGGTTAGTGATCAGCTCGAGGAAGGTGGCTCACTGAGTGACACTTATCTTTTGTAAACTGTTTTCGTCAAGCATACAGCACAGACACAGTCACATAGATTTATAACAAATCACAGGGAAATTTCACTATTTAAAAGCCGATTATACGTGAATTGCTGAAGAATGAAGTAACGCATTTGTATCGGGTCTTTAAGCCTTTTTAACCGAACACGTAATGGGTACCTAGATTTTCATATCATACCCATTTTCGGTTAAACTTTAAAATTAAACGGTAGAGTTTTCGGATATAAGGTAGAAGGATATCCAAAATTTCTATTCAGGTGTTTTCACGGACCTTTACTTAGCTACTTTGGCTAACTGGTAGTTGATCTTAACCACAACAAGTGCATGAAAAGTGGCACTATCCGAAGTTAACTCTACTGTACATCAGATGTAACTTACTCAACAGGGTCACACCACATGGTTTCCCAAGCGACATTCGAGTCATTCTGCGGGTCGCTCATTGGTTGAGGAACTTCTCTTTCGAAATCGTTCACATTGAACCCTCCAATAGCAGGAGGGATACCTCCGTGGGCGCAAAAGATTTTATCCGCAACCACAGCAGCAATCGGAAGACAGTCGAAGGTTATGTTAACCTCTTCGAAAACCTGCTCGCCGAGCTCTGGTCCGAAAGTGGACAGACATTCCCTAAAATAAAATAATCCGTGACTCTGAGAGCGTGTTCCACCCTACCTACTGTAGTTACTACGCATGACGTCACGAATTCTGGATTTTTGCCGTCAAGGCTGGAACGATTTTTCTATTTTCCAGCAGGATTTCACGCCAGCACCGACCAATCACGTTACAGAGATGCGTAGTTACTACGCTTACCACGCTCCCGAGCATGGTAAGCAAATAGTAACTATTAGTTACTATTCCGACAAGGTTGGAACGGTCAGCGTAGTAACTTTTCGTGAGGATGAAATGGAAATAGTAACTAATAGTAACTATTGTTAGAAGGGTGGAACACGCTCTGAGCTAAGGTTCTGTAACGATTCAGGTTGTGTTCCACCCTATTTAACGTAGCCTAGCCCATGTCGTCATTAGGGGTCGGCACCGTTTCTGTTTCTTTTTCTGTTTTTTTACTACCGTTTTCTTTTCTGTTTTTTTTTTTAAATAACAGAAAAACAGAAAACAGGTAGCCGTTTTTTTAATGCCGTTTCTGTTTCTGTTCCGTTTTTTATATGTCCGTTTTAGCCGTTTCTGTTTTTATTTTACCTGTTTTTTCCAAATTTCCGTTTTTTGTTCCGACTTATACGCGTGGCGTCCTGTCATAAACTAGCGGGTTTTATTCTCCCGGCGGATTATGCCATCTACCGATATTTTCCGCTTTTCGGAAGGAAAGATCTTTGAGTCAAAATAGAGAGATTGCACCCTACCCGACGAAACGGATATTTTTACACCATCATTAAAGGAAGCATATAACAACAAAATTAGCATTAGAAGGTATAGGACTTTCGACTTACAGATTAAATTATCGGCCTTTGATAACCATTCTGAGCTAATTGCTGAAAACGTTAATCTTGCTATTTCTTGTTGGTATAATAATACTTTTGCTGGAAACGTTAATCTTTCTTTTTGGTATAATGACACTTTTGCGAAACGGAGTATCGCATCCCAATCATCCCATTGGTCGGTTAAGACGTATTTTTTGAAATCCATCCAATAGGAAGCACGAATCGTTTTATACTGAAAGCTTGAAGCCTTCAAGCTCCCATTTCTGATGAGACTTTTCTACAAAGCTGTAATTATACAACTAAGAAAGAGCCACCGAACTCGGTAAAGTTGTGCACTTTCAGGGTGCTAGGAATTAATTTTTAAGCAAAACCGGTGTTGGCGCAAATGATCATGGACCCTCTGGGGATCATGAAATGTAAAGTTTGTCAAAATTAATCTTTCACTTTGCTGTTAAGTTGGGCACTTCAAGGGAGCTGGCAGTTCACTCTGTACTTCAAGGGATGGTCGCATCTGGAAAGTGACAGTTTTTGAACCAGGTCTTATCTAGACTCTAATGTTCCAACCAAGTTTCGTCCTTCTAGCACACCTGGAAGTACCTTAACTCGCGATCACCGGAATTCCGGACCCCTCCAACCTCCCCCACAGTGCACGAATCCGAACCGTTCTGTCTCGGGTTTTCCTAGTTCTTCTGCTTGTTCTTCCCACCAAGTTTCTTCGCGATCAGTCCACCCTAAGCGTGGCACAAGATTTTCAGTACTCCCGTCCACCCCGCCCCCCCCCCCCCCCCCGCCCCATATTCATGGGATCCGGTCCGTACTTAAATGGGACATCCGAGAAACAAGGTCTATCCGAATATCAAGGTTCATTAAGATCCGATCACCCGTTCGAAAGTTACAATACCTCAAGATTCCGGATTCCTCCTCCCTGCACTACCCCACGATGCCCGGATCGGGGAACTGACTATTTCCAAGTTAATTTGGTCGGGTCTTTGATTCCTGCCAAGTTTCATCGTCCTAGCCCACCTAGGAGTACCTTAACTCCGGATCATCGGAATTCCGGAACCCCTTCCAACTTCCCCCAAAGTGCCCAAATCCGGTCCAGTTCTGTCTATGATGTACCAAGGGCTTGCAGGTAGGCATGGGCACTGTTCTGTTTTTGCATTCAAACAGGAACAGGCAGAAACAGGTCACATAAGAACAGAAACAGAAAGAAAACAGGAAACTTGAAAACAGGTCCTGTTCTGTTTTAACAGAAATGATGACTTCGAAAACAGAAACAGCTGTTAAACAGGCGAAAAAAAACAGAACCGGCTGTTTAAAACAGTTTTTTTTTATTATTTGATTTCCCGTATTTTTTTATTATGTTTATGGCAGAGTTCACCTATAGTTTGCCCTGTACCATGAAGTATCTTAAATAGTTCTTCCTTGCACCGCACAGATGCCTTTCTTCGAGTTCATTTCATAGAACAACAAATATCTTGGTCTAGAATTCCAGCTGCCTTGATCAATGAATTACACTTTTTCCCGATGGAAAATGAGCCATGGAAGTTTCGTTTGTCTTAACAACAAATTTTCGCATAGCCTACCTTTCCACTTGGATTGTTTGTCATAGTGATTGGTAATAAACTAAAGTTTACGGATCATACAAACTCAAAGTTAAGCAAGCTTCACTTCGTGACAGTGGTTGGTGATGATGATGGTCTTTTTTGTTGTGAGGGGAGGGTCGCGAGGGATTCATGTTCAATCAGAATACCGAATAGCTTTTCCTCGGTGGTTTCTTCTGAGCACGGTCATACAAGGCTCAAAACGCGCGGATTTCTCGGCTGAATGTGATCTACTATTCTGCAAAAATCCGTGAAACGGAGTTACACTTTCATCATCAAGTTGAAAAAATCTCAACTTTTCCATATAGAACTGAGGGTGTGCCAAAAATACTGTCAGGAATTCCAGTTATCGTTTGTTTACTTCATGAACCGGCGCGGATGTTGTGATGTCGCTAAGCTAGTTTCAGGCTTTCTAGCCTTTTTGAAGTTGAAAGTACTAGTCTTTTGAAATCACTTTTAACTTCGCTGAACAGATAATATGTAATGTGAAACCTTCTTGGTGATCACATGTTCGTTTTAGTGGAAAGTTCATTTATGAACACTCCACTCTTGCGGCCGCGATAGCCAGTTTTCCGTTCTCGGTTTTCACCGTTTTATTTTGGCATTCTTGTCTCGTGAACCATGACAGATGCTAATTTGAAAATTGGTGTACTTGTGGGCCTTGGGGTCTAGTTGTCACTTTTGGGATTCAACCCCCGATACACTCTCGGTTCAAGGGCTATTGGTCACAGTTCCCCCAGTGACTAATGTTTCTTTTAAAGTTTAACCTAAAAAGGCTGGGATAGGACAATCTAGTTATCCATCACTTATTCACTTAAAACAGCTTGAAGAGCCGCTGAAAATGCGTTACTTCGTTGTTCCGCTATTCACGAATAATTGTTTTTGAAATAGCGGAATTTCCGTGTGATTTGTGGTACCTCTATGCGCTTGTATTTTTGTTGCACTCCTTACTAGAAAGATTTATGATTTTTCTTTTGTTCCGGCACTAAACAATCTTCACCAATCTCACCACTGCCAACGAAAAGCAGCGTTTGTATTTAGATTAAAATTTCCCGAGTCATAGTAGAATTTGCGTTGTGGGGACGGCCGCACATATTCTGAGCGTCACAACTAGAGCAGATAGTGGAAAAAAAAAAAATCCCTTTGTAGAATCCCAATAATTCAGTATTTTTAATGAAATGACACAAAAATTAGTCGGCTTTTCAGTTAAATTTTAAAGGCTTACCACCGTTTTGCGAATTATGTGCAACTGGGCCCGGATTGCCCAGAGTAAATTGCCTGACAAATTCGCAAACTTGCTAAACATGCCTGGTACTAAGGTGGAAATTTGGAATGCGTGAACATCATTTCCAGATGGGTCTTTGGACCAAACCCAAAGACCAATCTAGATGTATCTTTCGGTTATACTCCACCCCCCTCCCCCCACATCCAAACGCTGGTAACTGGGCCCATATTGACCAATGAATTAAAAGTCAAGGGCGAATGGTTATTAGGCTGTTCGTACACAATATATGATACAGAGCTGGGCGAATCCGAATCCGGATTCAGATTCAGATTCAAATCCAGGATTCGTCCTTTTGGCCGGATTCGAATCTTCTGCTTCTCAGGCTGGATTCGGTTTCGGACTCAGATTCCAAACCCTCAATCTTACGAATCAGCTCAAATTTCTATTCTACATCCTTTTAGTTTCCGTTTTCCCAATTTTGACGCAGTGGGCTTTAGACAATCAAATTTGTTTGGTGTCAACCACCAAATATGTTAAGTAATCTATCACATTATCCGATTACCTGAAATATCAGTGTTTTTTGTCACCTCTGATTTTTAAACTATAACCTATGAACATGATTTAATTTTTGTTAAGGTCGGATTCGAATCCGGATTCAATTTCGGATTCGAATCCTCAGCATGAAGTGGTGGATTAGGATTCGTACCTAGCCCTGGATTCGGATTCGAATCCTTGTATGATCAGATTCGCCCATCTCTGATATGATATACCTTTCACTTTAACACATTACGTTTGAGCGCTTGCGCACTTTTTCATATTGGACCCGAAGACGGCTGCTGCCACGAAGGGTCGGAGGAAAGCTGCAACAGTAGTCTAAGACTTAACTGACTACGTATCCATTTAGCTCAGTTAAATGCAATCCGCCGTCAGCTTGAGCTGAATAAATATTTACAGTATCTGAAGTTCCCATTTTTTGCTGTTGTCCCTACTATTGCTTGATTCTTGCTCAATATTTTTGATAGCCGTCATCGCGTCCACATTTCGTGTGTTGTCACTGGTAAGGTTGACAAATTGGCCTCTTTTGGAATGTGGCATTTCGAAACGATGCAAATCTCGAGTTAAAAGATTTGTTGTATTGATAAGGCGGGTTGCCCCCCAAAAAACAGATTTGGCTGTTTAAACAGGTAAAAAAAAACAGGAACAGGGCAAAACAGGATACACCAAAACGGAACAGAACAGGTGAGAAAAAAAACAGCTGGTTTCAAAACAGCTGTTCTGTTTATTTTGGGTCCCTGAAACAGAAAACAGTAAACAGTAAAACAGGAGGAAAAAACAGAAACAGAAACAGAAAACAGGAACAGTGCCCATGCCTACTTGCAGGGGCGTCACTATGGGGGGGGGAGGGGGGGACTCCCCCCCTAAAGGTCCTGAGAAAGTTCACTTGTTTGTCGGCGCGAAGCGCCGGCAAACACAGAAAAATATAATATTTTTTATGCTTTTTATCAGGCATCGGTCGATTCGTCGGCACATCGGATGTTTTTACATGCAAGAAATAAAATCCTGCAAACGTTTGTCGGGCAAAACACTGAAGAAATCAAATTCTGCATGCTTTTGTCGTTCCTCGGTATTCTCGTCGGCACATCGGGTTCTTTTTACACAGAAGGAATCCGGAAGAAATAAAAACAAATTAAGTTTTTGTCGGGCGTCTGTCGACTCGTCCGAACATCGGGTTCTTTTATACGCAAGAAACGAAATCCTGCAAACATTTGTCAGGCAAAGCACTGGAGAAATCGAATTCTGCAGGCTTTTGTTTTGCGTAAAAAATAAAGTTCTTTACAATCTTGTCGGGCAAAACACAGAAGAAATCGAATTGTGAATGCTTTTGTCGGGCGTCGATGTTCTTGTCCGCACACCGGGTCTTTTATACGTAAGAAATCAAATTCTGCAAACATTTGTCGGTCACAAATTTTCCGGAAAAATACAGATTAAAAAAAAAATTCGCCGGCGTTGCTTAGTTCAACTTGTTCTGGGTACAGTCGTTGGAAGCTTCGCTTCTTAGCAAAAGTTGAAACGAAAAGCCGAATATGTGAAATTAAATATATGTATTTACATCAAAGGAACAATGTCAACTGATGCATTACAGTAAGTTTTACACAAAATTTCGCCTGCGGCGCATTTTGTAGTATTCCCTATTTGGAAGAATGGTGTATCATTTAGTTTTCCTTTTAGGATAGAAATTCTTGGGGTTTGAAAAACGTTAAAAGCCGGAAATTGTATGGTACTATAGCTGAATTTTCCGCAAAAAAAAACAGATTAAAAAAGTTTCGCCTGCGCCGCTTGGTTTAACTTGACTTGGTACAGTCGTTGGAAGCTTCGCTTTCCAGCGAAAGTTATAATGAAAAGCCGAATATGTGAACTTTAAAATTCGAAATTATACCAAAGGAATAACCTCAATTGATGCGTTGTTACAGTTAGTTCACACAAAATTTCGCCTGCGGCGCATTTGTAGTATTCTTTAGAGGAAGAACAGTGTTTCATTTAGCTTGGCGTTTTAGGATTGAAATTCGCTGAAACACGTTAAAAGCTAGAACTGTATGGTAGGTATAGCTAAATTTTTCCGGAAAAAAAAGGCAGATTAAAAAAATTTCGCATACGGCGCTTAGTTTAACTTGTTCTTGGTACAGTCGTTGGAAGCTTCGCTTTTTAGCGAAGGCTAAAATGAAAAGCCAGATATGTGAACTTAAAATACGAAATTACATCAAAGGAATAATCTCAACTGATGCATTACAGTTAGTTTTACCCCGATTCTATTCTGTGCTGGCGGCGTGTTTTGTCGGCACATTTTTTAGTCCGTCGGCACAAACCGGACGTCCCCCCCCCAAAGGTAAAAGGCTAGTGACGCCCCTGAGGGCTTGTGCTTGTTCTTCCCACCAAGTTTAATCGTAATCGCAAAATTTTAAATATAAAACAAGATTTACGCCCCCCCCCCCACATTCATCGTATCCGAACCGGACTTGAAATGGAACGTCTGAGACATGAGATCGTTCGAAATATAAAGTTTCATTAAGATCCGGTCACCTGTTCCAAAGTTATACCTATACATACGTCAATATTTTGGATTCCCCCTCACACCACTCCCCCCACGGTGGTCTGATCGTCGAAGTGACTATTTCCAAGGTAGTTTGGTCGGATCCCTATATGCCTGCCAAGTTTCATCGTCCTAGCACATCTGGAAGTACCCTAACTCGGGAACAGTGGACCGACCGACCGAAAAGTGATCGGTATATGGCACTTGAACGAAGCCCATGTAAAACGCTGGGGCATGCTGACAGGGGTGACCATGGTTCTCACACGTAATTGTACCCCTTATTCCGCATAGGGGTATCAGTATACAGTACTTTGGGAACTAAAACAATTTTATCAATTTTTGACCTTAAAATATTTTGCTTTTAAAGGTTCCTGGTACCCTTCTGGGGAAAAGGGGGTACACATACGTATGGCTTCCATACTCACCCCTGCCAGCATACCCCAGCATTTGACCATGGTATAAAAAGGGCTTAGTTTACTAGACAGGTGCAGAGTCCTTTTTTTTCACCTTACACAATTATACTCGACCTTCTCTCAGAACCTTCTCCTGTCACGCTGTCCCCTCCTCACGCCATTCACTTTCCAACAGCCGCCTTACCGTTCCAAATGGTCGCCTTATCTTATAAACCCAAAGAAGTAGGAACAAAAAAACAGAAATACCTGTTAAAACGGCCGTTTTTTTTTGTAAAAACGGTCCGTTTCTGTTTTTCCGAAAACAACGGAAAAACAGAAACGGTTTTCCGTTTTTTATTTGCCGTTTTTTACCGTTTCTGTTTTAGCCAAAAACAGAAACGGTGCCGACCCCTAGTCGTCATGGCTTCTTGGCGTCAAGGCTGGAATGAATTTTCTACTTCTGGAAAATATTACTCCCCCCTTAAATATTCTTTGAGCCCAAGCTGACTACATTTATTCCAACAATGTTTTCAATGTTTGATTACAGGTTTGTTTCTTACCCCGAAGTTGAACAAGAGGACTGACAGCCTGACGAGGACCCTTGCCAAGAAGGGCCGAAATATCGCTGATGAAAAATCGTAGCTGACGTATCCGTTGAAAACATTGTTGGAATAAATTGCTCCCCCCGCTGGTCGCGCCAATCGCGTCACCGAGTCCGTGGTTGCTAAGTACGCATCCGAGCAGGTAAGCATATGGTTACTATTATTACTATTTCAAGAAGGCAGTAGTAACAAGTAGTTTCTACTGTACTGAAGGTGGAAGATTATCTCAGTACTGTGGCTTTCTTGCGCTCATCGTCCAGCCTCGGACCCTCCTGCGACACCGGAGGCATCTATGAACAAGCGATGGTCTATTATCTGGTGGGTTGCTGCCAGTACATCCTTCACTGATGCCCTGTTCAAATAGGCGTGGTAAAGCGTCTTCACTTTCGGTTTACACTCGGGCATGCTGTTTATGCTGCGGAAGGAGCAATAGATCTTGATTCTATTATGTATTATGCACAATTAACCGAATCGCTTATTTTAGTTCTGTGAGCGACCGGAGGAACATCGCATGGGATGTCAAGTGCAGCACGAAGATTTCGCTTTTGAGATTTTTTCTAGATGTAGCACTTTAAAAGAAGACATTTTGTCCTGTTTTGACAGATTTTTGCTTTATAAGCACAATATAGTTAGAGTCCTTTAGTACGTTAACTTTAGTAGTTTTACAGATTTTATTTTTATCCGCTAAAAACTCACTTTTTAAAAAGAAAGAACAATATTTTTCCAATTTTAGTAGCACAAAAAGTTCAGTTTTAACGACGGCGCGCAGAAGGCTTAAACACCAAGTAAAGCGCCATGTAACTTAGAGCGTGCTCCATCCTACTTACCGTAGTTACTACGCATGACGTCACGAATTCTGGCTTTTTGCCGTCAGTGCTGGAACGATTTTTATGGCACTTGAGCTTACTCAAGTGCCATATAGCGATTGTAATTTCTGTCCGTCAGTCGGTCTGTCGGTCCCGGTTTTGCTAGTTCGGGCACTTCCAGATAAGCTAGGACGATGAAACTTGGCAGGCATATCAGGAACTGGACCAGATTAAATTAGAAATTGTCGCTTCCTCGATCCGACCATCTGGAGGGGAGTGGAGGGAGGGGGAATCCGGAAAAAATAGGAAAAATGAAATATTTTTAGCTTACGAACGGGTGATCTGATCTTAATGAAACTTGATATATGGAAGGACTTCGTGTCTCAGACCCTCCATTTTAAATCCAGACCGGATCCGGTGACACTGGGGGGAGTTGGAGGGGGAAACCGGAAATCTTGGAAAACACTTAGAGTGAAGGAATCCGGATGAAAGTTGGTGGAAAGAACAAGCAGAAGTCCTAGATACGTGATGGATATAACCGGAACGGATCCGCTCACTTTGGGGGAGTTGGGGGGGGGGGGGGAGAAGTCCGAATTTTTAGTGATCCCACGAGTTTGGTGCTTCCTGATGTGCTGGGACGCTGAAAATTGGCAGGCACGTCAGGGACCCGACCAGATTAAATGGGATATAGTCATTTCCCCGATCCGACCATCTGGGAGGGGGAGTGGAGGGAGGGGGAAGCCAAAATGTGTGGTATTTTTATCTTGCGAACGAGTCATCGGATCTTGATGAAATTTTATATTTAGGATGAACTCGTGTCTCAGACGTCCCACTATAAATCCGGACCGGATCCGATGACACTGGGGGGAGTTGGAGGAGGGAACCGGAAATCTTGAGAAACGCTTAGAGTGGAGGGATCGGGATGAAACTTGGTGCGAAGAACAAGCACAAGTCCTAGATACGTCATTGATATAAGCGGACCAGATCCGGGCACTCTGGGGGAGTTGGGGGGGGGGGGGGGTCCGGATTTCTATCGATCTTGCGAGTTCGACATACTTCCTTATGTGCTAGGGCGATGAAACTTGGCAGGTATGTCAGGGACCCGAACAGGTTCACTTGAGAACAGCCGTTTCTCCAATCCGACCATACTGGGGGGAGTGGATGGGTGGGGAGTCCGGAATCTAGTGGCGTGTATAACTTTTGAACGGGTGATCGGATCTTGATGAAATTTTATATTTAGGATGACCTCGTGTTTCAGACGTCCCACTATAAATCCGGACCGGATCCGATGACACTGGGGGGAGTTGGAAGAGGGAACCGGAAATCTTGAGAAACGCTTAGAGTGGAGGGATCGGGATGAAACTTGGTGGAAGAACAAGCGCAAGTCCTAGATACGTCATTGATATAAGCGGACCAGATCCGGGCACTCTGGGGGAGTTGGGGGGGGGGTCCGGATTTCTAGCGATCCCGCGAGTTCGGCATACTTCCTGATGTGCTAGGGCGATGAAACTTGGCAGGTATGTCAGGGACCCGAACAGGTTCACTTGAGAACAGCCGTTTCCCCGATCCGACCATAGTGGGGGGAGTGGATGGATGGGGAGTCCGGAATCTAGTGGCGTGTATAACTTTTGAACGGGTGATCGGATCTTGATGAAATTTTATATTTAGGATGACCCCGTGTTTCAGACGTCCCACTATAAATCCGGACCGGATCCGATGACACTGGAGGGAGTTGGAGGAGGGAACCGGAAATCTTGAGAAACGCTTAGAGTGGAGGGATCGGGAAGAAACTTGGTGGAAGAACAAGCACAAGTCCTAGATACGTCATTGATATAAGCGGACCAGATCCGGGCACTCTGGGGGAGTTGGGGGGGTCCGGATTTCTAGCGATCCCGCGAGTTCGGCATACTTCCTGATGTGCTAGGGCGATGAAACTTTGCAGGTATGTCAGGGACCCGAACAGGTTCACTTGAGAACAGCCGTTTCCCCGATCCGACCATAGTGGGGGGAGTGGGATGGATGAGGAGTCCGGAATCTAGTGGCGTGTATAACTTTTGAACGGGTGATCGGATTTTGAATGAAACTTGTATGGTGGAAAAGAGCTATCGCCTCGGATGATCATTGTTAAGTCCGGGTCGGGTCGGGTTATACCTGTGGGGATGGGGGGGGGGACCCGAAAACTCAAGAAACGCTTAAAGCAGAGGGATTGGGACGGAATTTAATGGAGAGAACAAGCATTAGGCCTAGATCCGAATTTGACGGAGCCAGATGGTTTCCGGGGCTCTGTGGGGGGGGGGGGTAGAGGGGGTTTCCTGGAATACCGGTAGGTTGGGGGTTAGAATAGTTTCCAGAAGTACTAAGACAATGAAACTTTGCAGGCATATTAGCGACCCGACTTAATTGACTTATTTATTTAAACTAGGATACGACCAACTAGGGTCAAACAAATGGGTGATAAGAATCGATGGCCTCGACATGTAAAAGATGCGTTCGAACAAATGCGACCACGGTTGGGGGAATTGGGGGGGGGGGGGGACTTTTGACATGCACAAAAACCAAAACGAATGGCCCGAATGAGATGCAAGTTCGACAGTGCCGAGTTTATGCGGCCTAGATTTGTTCTTTGGCGGTCCGGGCCGGATGCGGCCAAGGTAGGGGGGGGGGGGGGGGTACTGGAAACTTGCAGATAGGCTATGCTCCAAATTTCAGTGAAACTTGATGGACAGGAAGAGGGAATTAGGGAGATATGACGTTTATGTTTTCAAGTCCTGTTCGGGCCACAGTAGCGGGAATTGGAGGGAGATTGCCGGAAACTTTGAGGCTCGCATAGGAGTCAAACGAGTGCAATCAGTTTAAAATGAAACATAGAACTTAGAGAGAGGCATATACCCTAGATGACATATTTTGGGGCAAGGATCCGGATCCGACAACGTTGGTGGGGGAGGGGGGTACCAGAATTTTCCAAAAATGCTCAGACTCGACCGAAAATTTAGCAGTGGTATAAAAAGAAGATACTTTAGATGATCCATTTTTTAGTCCGAACCAGATTCGGCTACGGTAGGGGGAGATGGAGGGAGTACCGGAAATATTGTAGCACGTCTAGGGATCAAACTAGTGGATTTATTAGGCTAGAAACTTGGAAGTTTGAACAGTCATGCGCATTTGATAATCGAGACCGATGCCGGAACTGCTTAGAAGTGAGTGAAACAAACTATCCTACTTCTATTTCCAAACCGCATTTTTGGATGACGGGGTGTAATTTTATCACGTTCTCATCTACTTTCTTTGTACTGCCTACTCGTAACAAGTGCCATATGAGCTCGTAGCTCTTGTTCTATTTTCCAGCAGAATATCATGCCACGAGCGCATCCGACCAATCACGTTACAGAGATCCGTAGTTACTACGCTCCCGAGCGTGGTAAGCAAATAGTTACTATTTCCAGAAGGCTGGAACGCTAAGCGTAGTAACTTTTGGTGAGGTTGGAACGGAAATAGTAAAACTAATAGTTACTACTTGTAGAAGGGTGGAACACGCTCTTAGTAGACCAGTCTGAACTAGTTTTGAATGTTACCAAGGTCCCTCTTGGAAGTGTGGCGGAGCGTGACTCTTGGTCTTCCACGTCGACGTCATCGCAGCGGCTGCCAAATTAAGATGGTGCTTGTTAACCTCAATTCGTTCATGTGGAAGACGTGTCCCAAGCTATCGCTACGCTACCTAGAGCGTGTTCCACCGATCTTACAACTGTAACTATGCTTTACAATTTTCGTTCCAACCCCTTGAAAAGTTACTACGCTGACCGTTCCAACCTTCTCGAAATAGTAACTTGGGAGATTAGCACAAGGCACTATATTTTGCCGGAAGTAGAAAAGTACGTTCCAGTCTTGACGCCAAAAAGCCAGAAGCGGTGACGTCATGCGTAATTACTACGGAAAGTAGGGTGGGGCACAAGTTTAGTCTCGACGATATAAGGCGTATTCTCGCCGTTCCCCGAGGACTCACTTGATGAGTCCCCGCGTTTTTGTTTGTCCCGGGGACTCACTCCCCGTATTCTCGCGAGTCCTCACCGACGGGGAGTGCTCCGATTATCACCACCATCATCGAAAAGGACTCCCTTTCAGATTTGGAGGGGACTCAATTTTTGCTGGTGTTGGTGCAATGTCAAATTAATTAAAAACAATCAGAATAAACAAAACCAAAAATAAAGCGGATACAGACTAATTTCGTCAACTACATGTTTTTTTTTAGAACAAAATCCAATTTCGAAGCATTTCCCCGTATTCTCGCTGTTTCTGTACGCGGAGTCCGCATGGAGTGACTCCCTCTATTCTCGCCGTTCCCTTTGATTCCCCGAGGAGTCCTCGGGGAACGGCGAGAATACGCCATGGTAACTGGTTGTAGTTACCATATCTCGGAATCAGACAACAGTAGTTCCTGTTATGAACGTACAATGGTATTTTGTTCCGGAAAACTCGAAGACACAAAGACAAGAACAAGAACTCGTTTTTTTATTTTTACGGAGAACGACGACCCCTACGCCTGACAGTTTCTTTGTTACTGCCATGTTTCGAAACCAGACAACAGCATTTCCTGTTATGAACGTACAATCGTCTTTTCTTTCAAAAAGATCGATGACACAAAGGCGAGGACTCGGAACTTTTGATTTTTACAGAGAACGAGGTCCCCCCCCCCCCTCTTCCGCAATCAAAATATCTTACTTGTAAAATCCATATCGCTTCTGCGTTTTCCTTGTTTCATGATTTCCTCTGAGCAAATGAACTTTGTCAGGGGCTAAGCACTTCATAGCAAACAAGTATGTCACGACCTCCGCACCGTGCTTTCCTCGATCTACGTAATCGCCGAGGAAAAGAAGATCCGCAGGACAGAGATTCGGTCCAGCCCGCCAGAGTGCTTTCTCGAAGGTGTTTAGGTCACTGAGCTTGCCATGAATATCACCTGAAAATGGAGCCAGTTGAGAGTTGAAGGTTTCAGCCGTTTGAGCTGATTTCTCTCTAGCTGAATCCGTGGACCTAAATCACTTACAGCTGCCCTTCAAGTAAGCTTCCTATGCCTTTAATTATTTCTGAGCGATCAAGATTTTCCCCTGAAAAAATTATTACTAAATACTGGAACAAATATGAATCTTGTTCTAATCAGAGTTTGTCGCTCATAACATTAACAAGACCAAAGGTTTCGATGGGATCCCAAAAATTCAATATCTGATCCAGACAACTGGGTCTTGTCTTAGCCAGATCCAGTCATCGCCAGACTCCTTGAACATTTTTACAATTAAAATTCAGAAACAGATTAAGGCCAAATAGCTAACATCTGAGAAAAACTTCCTGCCACTACCGCCAATTTCCCGATTTCGGCCAAACTCCAGAACTAATTGTCCGGCGAAAAAAATAAAGCTCAAAAATGAACACAGGGTATCTTCTTTCCCCAATAATGAACAACTAATCTAATTCAAATAAAAATGTTACTGAAAACAAATTTTCCGACTCCAGCCGGATTCCGGTCGAACTATATGTCCGGGTAAAATATGATTGCCACACATGGATTCAGCATCTCTTCTTACCCCTAAATCGGTTATCTAATCAACTACAAATAAAACTCTGACTTCTACCAATTTTCCGGTTTTGGCCGGATTCCGGGCGAACTACATGTCCGGATAGAAAATTGTTTTCACATTTGTTCAGCATGTTTTCTTGCCCTAAATCGAACATCTAATCAACTTCAACTAAAGCTTTTAATTTTAACAAATTTTCCGGTTTGGACCGGATTCCGGGCGAACTACTTGTCCGTTGAGAAAATGGTTTTCACCACCGTGCTCAGCGTGTCTTCTTACCCCTAAATCGAACATCAAATCAACTTAAAATAAAACTTTTACTTTTAACAAACTTTCCGGTTTTGGCCGGATTCCGGGCGAACTACTTGTTCGATGAAAAAATGGTTTTCACCATCGTGTTCAGCATGTCTTCTTACCCCATAATCGACTATCACATTAGCTGTTTCAAAATATTTTGTTTGCCCCTTAATTTGAAACCCCTCCCCCACCCCTAAATGTAGGGCTACAAAGCCCATCTACGAACTTGACTGGTCCGACGACCCAACGAATCCTCACACCAAGTTTCATCAAAATATCTTAGTCCCTTCGAGAGTTATCGTGCTTAAAGACGGACGGACAGACAGACGGACGGACGGACAGACGGACAACTTTTGCGATGTCATAGGTATCCCTCCACTTACGTTTTCGGATCCCAAAAACTAAAATTAAAGCTGTGCTTATCAATGAATATTCGTTTGTGAGTAGCTCCCGGCCGTTTTGCTATCCGATAAATAACAATAATAATTATAAAAATAAAAAATTATTGGTATATCTTTTTTGGTGTGAGACAGAGTGACAAGTGTGATGGCATCCGTTTCTTCTGGATTTGTTTGTTTATCACGTTTGTCGCCCAGCTTTCGAGCCAGTCTCTCTGCTGGGGACGTTACGTAAATAGTGTTAAACATGTATATTAACACTAGGAGTAGCAATACTTTAACATAGTAAATAACACTAGGAATAGCGCCAAGACTTGGCAAAGTTGACACGCACTCGAATAGCCTGGACACTAGCACCACCAGCGGTACAGAACATCCCTACTGAAACTCAATCAGTCTTTCACCGGCGCTGGCTCCGATAACTTCATATTCTGAACATAGCAAAGAGATGATACAGTTTCCTTGGTGTGTGCAGACCTCACCTTTGCTGTGACGAACACGGGCTGAGAATCGCGAGCCTGAAAACGCAACTCTGCACACTATTTTGAGAAAGGCTTACCTGAGTGGAAAGATGGGGAGGCTTTCAAATTTGGAAGAACGCGATAACAGGTTAATAATGAGTTTTGTTTCATCAATTGCGTATAGAGAGATGGCTTGTCATCTCTCCTGGAAATAATTACTCTCTTACCGAAAACATAGATAGGTTGATCAAGCCTCAGCAGTCTCGTTTCCTTCTTGATGAAGTCTCTGGCCATTCTCGACAACTTCATAATATTATTTCCATAGGCGTTCATGTCTGACTGTAATGTGAAAATTAGACCATCAGAAATACGTCAATCAATGGGTAAAGAACTCCGTCTTTAGTATTCCTGAAGCGTGAGGGAACCCAGTCAGGGGCGTCACGACTAGGGGAGGGGGGGGGACTTAAAAACAGTCGGTTTCTCATAAAAAATAGTCGATTTTTTCTTCAAAATAGTAGTTTTTATAACACTTGCCCTTCGGCCAAGTGCCATATAGCGATCGCTATTTCTGTCCGTCAGTCGGTCTGTCGGTCGGTCGGTCTGTCTGTTCCGGTTTTGCTAGTTCGGGCACATCCAGATAAGCTAAGACGATGAAACTTGGCAGGCACATCAGGGACCGGACCAGATTAAATTAGAAATAGTCACTTCCCCGATCCGACCATCTGGGGGGGATGGGGGGAGGGGGAATAAGGAAAAACTAGGAAAAATGAGATATTTTTAACTAACAAACGGGTGATCGGATCTTAATGAAACTTGATATATGGAAGGACCTCGTGTCTCAGAGGTCCCAGTTTAAATCCGGACCGGATCCGGTGACACTGGGGGTACTCGAGGGGGAAACCGGAAATCTTGGAAAACGCTTAGATCGGAGAGATCGGGGTGAAACTCGGTGAAAAGAACAAGCACAAGTCCTAGATACGGGATTGACATAACCGGGCCGGATCCGCTCACTTTGGGGGGGGGGTCCGGATTTTTAGTGATCGGGCGAGTTCGGTACTTCCTGATGTGCTAGGACGATGAAACTTGGTAGGCATGTCAGGGACCCGAACATATTGACTTGAGAATAGTCGTTTTATCGATCCGACCATCGTGGGAGGAGTGGAGTGATGGCGAATCCGGAATCTAGTGGCATGGGCAGCTATTGTACGGGTGATCGGATTTAAATGAAACTTGATATTTAGAAAGACCTCGTGCCTCTGACGTCCCATTTTAAATTCGGACCGGATCCGGTGACAATTGGAGGATTTAGAGGGGGGAACCGGAAATCTTTAGAAACGCTTAGAGTGGAGGGATCGGGATGAAACTTGGTGGGAAGAACAAGCGCGAGTTCTAGATATGTCATGGACATAATAGGACGGGATTCGGGCACTCTGGTAGAGTGGGGGGGGCAGGATTTCCAGTAAGCGCCCGAGTTCGATACTTCCTGATGTGCTAGGACGATGAAACTTGGTAGGCGCGTCAGGGACCCGAGTAAACTGACACGAGAACAGTCGTTTCCTAGATCCGACCATCGTGGCAGGAGTGGAGGCATTGGGAATCCGCAATCAAGTGGCCAGGGCAGTTTTTAATGGGTGATTGGATCTCAATAAAACTTGGCAAGTGGAAAGAGCTACCGTCTCAGATGTTCCATGTCAGGTTCGGGGAGTAATGGAGGAAGAGGGAATCCGGAATGTTGAGGTATTTAGAACTTCCAACGGGTGACCGGATCTTAATGAAAGTTGATGTTTGTAAAGACGTCGAGACGACCCAGTTCCAATCTTCCTGATTTTCTAGGACGATAAAACTTGGAAGAAGTATCAGGGACCCGAATAGACTGATAGTTGTTTCTCCGATCCGACCACCGTGGGGGTTGCGACAAGTTTTTGACATTCACATAAGGGTCAAACAAGTGGAGTGATTTGAATGAAATTTGGAAGGTACAGAAATCATATGACCTAGATGACATTGTGCGAACCGGATCCGAACACGGAGTGTGGGAGGGGGGGGGGGGAATATTTACCGGAAGTTCCCCCGAAAATGCTCGGATTCGAGTGAAAGATAGGTGGTAAGAGAAAATGCTTCAGGGATACAGTTAGGAGTCCAGACCAGATTCGGCCGCGGTATATGGGAACTTGGAAGGGGGTACCGGAAATCTTGGGCACGTCTAGGGACATAGCGAGTGGATTTCTTGGGTTGAAACTTGGAAGGTTGGCGATAGCTTGGAGTTCATAGACTTGAGAGAACCTCGATATCCTAATTCTACACTATAAAAAAAAATCTTGCAGTATTTGCTACTGGGATTATTCTTATCTTTATTGAGATAAGATCACCCCTAATTCGGATTAGTAATCTTATCTCAATAAAGATAAGAATAATCCCAGCAGAAAATACTACATCCTTATTCGGAGAAACTTTTTACAGTGTAGGTCCGAACTGCATTTTTGGATGGCGGGGTGTTTTGTGAAGTTCTCTTTTAATTTCTTGTACCACCTACTCGTAACAAGTGCCATAGCTCTTGTTCTTATAATCAGCCGACTTTTCGTCAACGCAGTAGTATTATGTCAGTAGTAATCTTTTTTATCTGCAAAATCAGTCGGTAAAAACGGCAAGCCAGTCGGTAAATACCTTGCCCTCCCCCCCAAAAGAAAACATTTGGCTAGTAACGCCTCTGCGTCCAGGTGCAACTTTTCGAGGTAAGGTTTTATTTTATTTTTAACCAAAACATTGAACATAAAATAAAATAACATTACTAATATCCTATTGCAGCTAAAATAGCAAAAATACAGCAAGGCAGTATACAGGGGGGGGGGGGGGGGGGGGGGGGGGTTGACCCCCCCCCACCCCCCGAAACATACAAAAATGGTCATTTTTATAGGCTTTTTCCTCTGAACTATGTCGTTTTTGTCCGACCCGCAGGCAAACAGCCCCCCCCCCCCCGAAAGAAAATTCCTGGATACGGGCCTGTCCTAAGGACTTGTGCTTCAGTTTGGTGAACCTTATGAATATTGAAGGAAAATGGGAAGGAACCATTACCAATTGACGGGAACGATTATTGTGAACGTGACTGTACCTTTCTTTCTTCATAATCCCTGTATCGGCTAAGAAAGACAAACATAAAAAACGATTTCAGCCATTTAGGGCAACTCGCCCCTTTTTTTCGCCGGCTAATTAGTGTTGATTACTAATTAGGTCTGACTGCAATCACTTGCCCTGGCAGACAGATCTTGTCTTCTCGGAAATGTGGCAGCAGTAATGATAGAACAACCTTAAAGGACCCCTCGCACTATTTACTCTTCAACTTCCAGATTTCAAAATATTTGAATACTCTAAAACTAGGCAGTGCTTTCAACACATTACCCACACTTTTTTAAGCTTTTTAGACCCGTTGACTTAAAGCGAAACACAACTTACATAACCGGCTCTTCTGATGGAAAAAAATCTCGCAGACAACCGTCGAGAGCGTGATACACATCGAAGGTAGCAAAAAACGGAAGTGAGAAAATAAGCGTGGTTTTGTTAGAGGGGGTCAGAATGTACCGTACGGAACTGAGGTCTCCGGGTTTAGAAATATATGGAGTGATTATGGAAGTAGGTTGCGTTAGTATTATTGGTAAGACAGGCCCTTTAAATCTTTTTAATGAGAGAAATAGACACTACCAAATATTTGCCTATTTTCGTTGTTACTTGTCATTCAAACACGAGCTAAATAATTATCTTTCTCTTAAGAGTTGATTGTAATTGTTGTCTGGCTCCAAGAGCAACTTTGACAGCACCCAGTAGTGTATTTCCGAATCACGTCGCTAGAAGATAAATCTGGTCGTACCAAGTCGTAGTTTGAGCCAGCTGCTGAATGTGTGTTCCACCCTACTTACCATAGTTACTACGCATGACGTCATGAATTTCTTCTACTTTCCAGCAGAATATCGTGCACGGGCGAATCCTACCAATCACATTACAGAGATGCGTCGTTACCACGCTTACTTTTATAGTAGTAGTGGTGATTGAATGCTGGTTGTATTTATATATGTTGATTGTTACTGTATATGGCCATACGGCTTTCAAATACAGATTATCTTATCTTATCTTATACTCCCGAGCATGGTAAGCAAAATGTAATTATTATTTACTATTTTGAGAAGGTTGCAACGGTCAGCGTAGTAACTTTTTAAGAGGTTGGAACGAAAATAGTTACTAATATTTACTATTTTTAAAAGGGTGGATCACGCTCTAGAGCGAAAAAAGTAGTTGTTGCTACTAGCGATTTACCTTATCTTTACTGAGATAAGATTAATCCAGATTAGATATAAGATTAACTTTTTAGATCTGAGATAAGATTAATCCAGATTAAAGATAAGATTATCTTTTTAGATACAAAATTAATCCCAGTAGCAAATGCTGCAAGATTTGTTTGTGTACAGTGTATCTACCAAGGCCGTGGTCCATTTCAATCAATCAAATCAATCAAGTTTAATCCGAATAGCTAAAAGCTAGAAAAGGAATAGAAATTTACAAAATACACAGACACACAAGAAACAAATTAACTAATACACTTACAAGAAATTACCAGAAATAAATGATGGAATGAAACTACGTAAAAATTGGGTAGAAGAATTAGCGGGATATGGAGAAAACTTATTGCCAGTATTCCTCTCGGACCGACGCACGGAAGACGGGAGGGGAGGGGGGAATAGATGGGTCATCTGGGGACAACACGTTATCTTAGCTCCAAATAGTATTTCTACGTACAGATAATTTAGGAATGTCAAGTTTAATGAGAGCCTCTTCGTATGTAATATTATGATCACCCAGAATGATTCTCATTCTCATTTTCACGTTTCTACACTAAGCGCTTGCTCCTCAGCGTTGTTTTCGCCATTTTCTTCCGTGCCCTTTGCCCTATCTGCTCAGGCCTGCCAAAAAAAGGAGATTGGCAACTCCGAAGCGAGTTGCTAAATCTGTTTACGAGTCTAGCTTCAGACTCCCTTCCGCCCACAGTCAAATACTCTATATGTCAAATACTCTATCTGTGCTTTCTGTAATTCGAGTGTTGAGGGGCTGGGCCATGTTCTCTTGAGGTGTGAGGGGCTTTCTAATATAAGGGGTACTCTTTTTCGGAATGGGGGGGATGAGCTACTTCTAGGTATCCTTAAGTCTACAAATGCTAGGTCTATGGTGTGTTTTGGCAACATGGTAGAAAAAGTTATTAGTTTAGCAGAAAGTCGGTAGGATATTAAGTAAAGAATGCGAGGTTGTTTGTTAGTTGAGATTGTTGTTTGTTTTGTTTTTCTGTATATGGCTTAATCGCTTTCAAATACAGATATATATATATATATATATATGAGTCCAAAACAGGCCACTGATCCTCAGGAAGAATGAGAAAATGTCTCACTAACGACGCAAGCTCAACAGCTCAAATCCCGTGTCAACCAATCACGGCGGTCTCTGGGAGCAGACGTGATACCGCTTCTGGCTCTTCCGCTAGGTACCCGGCGATTTTGCATCGGCAAGGAGAGTTAGTCATCAAGAATATTAGCAGAAACGACAGAGGACCTGGGAGAGAGGCATGTGATCTCTTTAGGCAAATATTTAATCAACTTCAAATGAAACTTTTACTTTTAACAAGCTTTCCGGTTTTTGCCGGATTCCGGACGAACTGCGTGTCTGGCGAGAAAATGATTTTCACCATCGTGCTCAGCATGTGTTCTTACCCCAGAATCGACTATCAGATTAGCTGTTTAAAAATATTTTGTTTGTTCCTTAATTTGAACCCCCTCCCCTACCCCTAAATATAGGGCTACAGGGCCCATCTACGGACTCGACCTTACGCTTGACCCAAAGAATCGTCAGACCAAGTTTCATCAAAATATCTCATTCCCTTCGAGAGTTATCGTGCTCACAGACGGACGGACGGACGGACAGACGGACGGACAACTTTTGCGATGTCATAGGTATCCCTCTACTTACGTTTTGGGATCCCAAAGTCTATCCACCTCTATCAATATTTTATTTGAGCTGATGTAATTTTCCCCCTGAAAACTGGCAAAACTTTCCAAAAAGAAAGTTTGCCCGCTGCGTTAAGCACCTTATGCTTAATTAAATATTTCATGAGCGGGTGAGATTTCAGCAGTT
Source organism: Branchinecta lynchi (assembly GCA_023053575.1). Taxonomy (NCBI): domain Eukaryota; kingdom Metazoa; phylum Arthropoda; class Branchiopoda; order Anostraca; family Branchinectidae; genus Branchinecta; species Branchinecta lynchi. The sequence goes on along the minus strand of JAKZAP010000021.1, from coordinate 5,350,245 downwards.
AGTTATATAAAAAATAAAAAATGATTGATTCCTTTCGCTGCCGAGGCCAATAACATTTACACAATAATCATTTAAATCGACTGGTAGTGACTGAGGCAAAGGTAACGGAAAACTTGAGGATGAGTCCGACAAGACACCCGGGAAAGAGCGCAGCAACCAAGTACCAGCACATATCAGAATTTTTCCGGCTGAATCCGGAAAAAAAGTTCAAAAGCCGATTATATTTCTCACCTTCTTCGAATCAGGTACAAGCAAGCTCGTGTTGTTCATAACTGTTTCACAGTGGCCTTCCCATCTTGATATCAGGACGATAGTCCCCCCCCCCTTCCATCCTACTAGTTTTCTCGGTATACGTTACAGGGACTTCACACTATTTATTAGTTGGCTCTGCTTTCACCTACGGTTGTTTCAAGCCTTTCTCCAGGCCCTTTGAGTTCTAACATTACCTCTGAAAAATTTAAATAACCTTTTTTTCTGGCAAGTGAGCATCTCGCAAACAATCGTCGACAGTCTGATGCCTATTAAAAACAGCGAAAAACAAGAGCTGAAAGCTCATATGGCACTTGTAAGAACAGTTAGCATGTTTGTCAGATACGGTTTGCAGTTTTCAAGGCTGGATCTCTCTCCCGATATTCATTTCATCAGAAAATGGGCTTGATCTAGTAGATCTGAAATGGTTATACCACTCATTGACAACTGTATCTTCCTCCAACGATGATCGGATCGGGGGAGGGACTATATTTTCAAGCCAATCTAATAGAGTCCCTAACATGCCTGCAAAGTTTCACGGTCATAGCACATCTGGAAGTACCCTAACTCGTGATCATCGGAATTAGGGAAAAACCCCTCCAACTCCCCCCACTGGGACACGATCGGTCCTGTTTTGTCAATGATATTAATAATAATAAGAATATATTTGCAAATTGAATGGCAGGCCGTTAAGCCTCTACAATGTATCTGTGGCTTATGCTTGTTCTTCCCTCCAAGTAACATCCCGATCTCTCGACTCTAAGCGCTTCAAGAGATTTCTCCCCCCGCCTTCAGCTCCTCCCGATGTTATCAGATCCGTTCCAGACTTGAAATTGATCATCTGAGTCACTTGTTCTTGACACTTGACAAGTTTCATGCACGTCTGATCACCTGTTCCAAAGTTATGCAAGTCAAAAGAATCTCCCTATGATCATCGGATCGGGAAAAGAACTATTTTCAAGTTGACCTGGAAGAGTACCTAATATGTCTGCCAAGTTTCATGGTCCTAGTACATGTGGAAGTACCCCTCGAAGTACCCTAACTCGTGATCACCGGAAATCCGGGAAAACCCCTTCCAACCCTTCTACTGTGACATCCCGATCCATCGACCCTAAGCATTTCACGACATTTCCGGTCCCCCCCCTCTAATCCCCCTCTCTTCGGATTTGGTCCAGATTTGAAACTGAATATCTGAGACACTTGTTCTTCACAATTGTCAAGTTTTATGCATGTCCGATTATCCATTCCAGAGTTATGCATGTTTCTAGTTTCCGGATTCCCCTTCCCTCCACCACCCCCCGCGATAGCAGGATCGGGGAAGCGATTATTTCCATGTTAATCTGGTTGGTTCCCTCACATGCCTGTCAAGTTTTATTGTGCTAGCTTATTTGGAAGCGTTTCACCAGATTTCCGGTTGCCCCTCCAGCTCCCCCCCCCCCCCAGTGATCGGATCTGGTCCGGATTTGAAACTGAGCATCTGAAGCACTTGTTCTTGACATATGTCAAGTTTCTTGCATGTCTGATTACCCGTTCCAAAGTTATGCATGCTACTAGTTTCCGGAATTCCCATCCCTCCACTCCTCCCACAATGACCGGATGGGGAAAGTGATTATTTCCAAGTTCTTCTGGTCGGTTCCCTTATATGCCTGCCAAATTTCATTGTCCTAGCTTATGTGGAAGCGTTTCATGAGATTTGCGGTGTCCCCCCCAGCCCCCCCCCCCCCCCCCAGTTATCGGATCTGGTCCGGATTTGAAATTGAGGTTCTGAAGCACTTGTTCTTGACATATGTCAAGTTTCAGGCATATCTGATTACCCGTTCAAAAGTTAGACATGCTACTACTTTCCGGATTTCCCATCCCTCCACTGCCCCCAAGATGGCCGGATCGGGGAAGTGATTATTTCCAAGTTAATCTGGTCGGTTTCCCAACACGCCTGCCAAGTTTCATCGTTCTAGCTTATGTGGAAGCGTTTCACGAGGTTCTGGGTGCCCCCCCCCCTCCAGCCCCTAGCCCCCCCCCCCCCAGTTATCGGCAATTGTTCTTGACATATGTCAAGTTTCGGATCCGGAATATGATTATATCCAAGTTAATCTGGTCGGTTCGCTGATATTCCTGCCAAACGTTTCACTAGATTTGTTTGACTTGGACTGACCATCTTTAAACCATCATTATTCTCGCATTCGCTTTGTGATATACAGTCGCATAGCTCAGTGGTAAAACACTGGACTGTTAACCCAAAAGTTCCTGGTTGGATCCCGCCGTCGGCCAGCGTTTTGTTTTGCTCCCGTTTTACTTTTTGCTCCCTTTTTACTTTATAGTTTCCGGACTCACGGAGCCGGGGAAAGTTGGATTGGGGAAGTGATTATTTGTAAGTTGATCTGGTCGGGTCCCTGATATGCCTGTGAAGTTTCATCGTCCTAGCTTGTGTGGAAGTGCCCAAACTAGCAAAACCTGGACAGACCGACAGAACGACAGAACGACAGACAGACAGACCGACAGACCGACAGACCGACAGAAATTACGATCGCTATATGGCACTTGAGTATGCTCAAGTGCCATAAAAACTGCAATTGTGAAAGTCAGTGAGGTAACGTTAGCGGTGTTAAAATGTACCGTTTGAAATATGGGTCTCCAGGTTTGATTCTGGGTTACCATAACATTTCATAAGAGTCTCTGATTAAACTGGACGTTCTTAAATTAAGTGACCACAGAAATACTCATTCAAAAAATTTTGTTGCAAAATTAGCAAATTGTCCTCAGATCAGCCATCTATTCCCCCCCCCCCCTTCCCGTCGTCCGTGCGTCGGTCCGAGAGGAACACTGGCAATCAGTTTTCTCCGTATCGTATCTTGCTTATTCTTCGGGCCAATTTTTACACTGTTTCATTCCATCATTCATTTCTGGTCATATCTTGTAAGTGTATTAGTTAATTCGTTGTCGTTTTGGTGTATTTCGTAGATGTTTCATTCCTTTTCTAACTCCAAGCTATTCGGGAAAAAATTTATTGTTTGAGAACTAATGGAGGGGTCTCATTAGCGTCGGCATCCTTGATATCGTAAAAGCTGTACGTGATTGCTTTGACATTTGTTACCTCATGATGACCCTCTGCTAGCCATACCTACTATATATATAGCCTTGAGCTATTATGGAAATAAAGATTTTTTTTTGTTATTACACATACGACGAGCCCTTTAAAGCACACCTTGCACTACTCACTGTTTATGTTTCAGTATTCAAAACTATGTGAATACTGTAAAACCAAGCTCTGCTTTGACTATCCACGGCTTTGTCTGTTTTAACCCTTTTCCCAAACCCATTGACTTTTAGCAGAAGCTTGGAAAAATTCATAAAAAAATCAATTTACTTGTCAAAACATTGATACTCGAACACTCGTCGGAGCATAATGCGCACGGAAACTAGTGAATCGTGGCAAGTGCACACATTTGTTAGGTGTCGGTTGCAGGTTCGGAGTGTAACATGCGAAGTTTAGGTTTCTGGGTTTAAAGGACCCCTCGCACTATTTTTTCTTCAACTTACAGTATTTTAAATATTTGAATACTTTAAAACTAGGCTGTGCTTTCAACAAATAAAATAACCCACGGTTCTGGCTGTTTTAAGCCTTTTCCGAGACCCGTTGACTTATAGCAAAAACAGGGAAACAATTTATATAGCCGGTTTTTCTGATTAGAATGTACCGTACGAAATTCGGGTCTCCGGGTTTAGAAATATATGGAGTGATTATATAAGTAGATTGCCTTAGTATTGTAGGTAAGACAGGTCCTTTAAGAATTAATGAATGCAGTTACAAAAGTAGGTTGCATTGGCAAAAGGTACGATTGGTCTTTTAAGCGTCCCACCACTACTACTTAAATTTTTATATTGTTGGTTATAAATTTTGGGTGGGGTTCTGATAAGTCGACGGCCATCAGTTACCCTCGCTTGCGCATTTTTTTTATTTTTTCCTGTGTCTTCGGGTTGATCGAGTGTCGCTGGGTTTGTGGGGCGGGTTCCCATCTAGTGGCGAGTCATGGAATTATTAACATTTATTTTTGGAATTAGTTAGATGTAAAATAGTTTTGTTTTATATTGTACCGGGTTTTTGTCAATCGACCTAGTGTCTCCGGCTTGACCCTATATTTATAATGGTTTTATACAGAAGTGTAATTAAATAATACTAAATAATTTATTTCTTACCCACAAATTCCAGAGGAAAAACAAGTAGAGTACAATAAAGAAAAAGAAAGGAAGAAAATACTAAAATAACTATAAATACAAAAACACTAGCACATAAACAGGGGAGTAAGGGGTGGTGTGGTGAAAACCGAGAGTATGCTGAACCCGACAGCTTCCTGTGTAGCATTAGTAATTTCTCCGAAATATCTGGAACACCGTACTTACGAATAATTACTCTATTCCAATAAGGGGGGAGGTAAAGAAGGAATTTACAGTAGCGAAAATAACTTTTTCGGAGAGAAAGAAGGTCTTTCTTTTTAACAAGAGGATAAAGTCCAGAAACGTAGAATAATTAAAACCTTGAACAATAAAACCTTGAACCAACAAAAGCTGATGGTGCTTTGCACGCCTTGATCAGGACGGACGAAGAGTGATTTGATCTTAGTGGAAAAAAATCCATTTCTACGAATGAAGTTCATAGCCGTACCAGGCAATGGAAAAGATTACCCAAATACAGGGAGAAGAAGATCTTTCTACTAGAACAAGACCAAAGGTTTCGATGGGATCCAAAAAATCTAATATTTGATCCAGACAATTGCGAACGAACTACCATACTTGTCCAGAAAAAAAAAGGTCAGAAACGAATTCAGCGTATCACCTTATCCGTATGAAGAACATCTAATCAACTTCAAGTAAAAGTTCAACTTATAAAAAAAAATCCGGTTTCAACCGGATTTCAAACGAACTCTATGTCCAGGTAAAAAAAAAAGGTTGTCCTATACAGATTCAGCGTGTTTTCTTACCCCTACATCTGTCATCTAATCAACTTCAAATAAAACTTTTGCTTTTAACAGATTTTCCGGTTTGGCCTGATTCCGGCCGAATAAGTTGTCTTGGTAGAAAATACTGTTTCCCATAAGGGTTCAGCATGTCTTCTTACCCCTTAATCGAACATCTAATCAACTTTTACTTTGAACAAACTTTCCGGTCTTGGCCGAATTCCGGGAGAACTACTTGAACGGCGAGAAAATGGTTTTCACCATCGTGTTCAGCACGTCTTCTTATCCCTAAATCGAACATCTAATCAACTTCAAATAGAACTTTTACTTTTAACAGACTTTCCGGTTTCGGCCGGATTCCGGGCTAACTACATGTCCGGCGAACAAATGTGTTTCACCATCATGTTCAGCATGCCTTCTTATCCCTAAATCGAACATCTAATCAACTTCAAATAAAACTTTTACCTTTAACAAACTTTCCGGTTTTGGCCGGATTCCGGGCGGTACTTGTCCGATGACAAAACGGTTTTCACTATCGTGTTCAGCATGTCTTTTTACCGCATAATCGACTATCACATTATATGTTTAAAAATATTTCATTTGCCCCTTAAGCTAAACCCCCTCCCCCACCCCTAAATGTAGGACTACAGAGCCCATCTACAAACTTGACCTTACTCTTGACCCAAACAATCCTCACACCAAATTTCATCAAAATATCTCATTCCCTTCGAGAGTTAGAGTGCTTACAGACGGACAGACGGACAACTTTTGTGATGTCATAGGTATCCCTCCACTTACGTTTTGGGATCCCAAAAAGTGGAAGGCCTTGGGAATAACCGGGTTGTGAACAACTTGTTGTAAGCCACTGATGCATGCAATGCTGGGGTATAGGTTCAAGGAAGTCGAGGGCTACCGGGCATGGAGGGAATGGGACCTGCGTAGTCACCCGGCTACAACTTTGCAAGAACGTTTTCGCCTACCCCTCCCCATGAGTATGGGTCCTTTGTGAGTCCTCTCTTGGGTCCCCAGCGGAAGAAGTTGAGAGCGTTCATCATCTGGTTGGGTAGGGACTTCGCGTCAAACTTGTAGCGGACGTCTGTGGGTTCCAGACCCGGTGCCTCCGCTTTTTTGGTCGTTTCTGACAATGCATCACCTATGAATGAAAGTTATAAAAGTAAGGTCATATTTATTTATTTCTAAAACCGTCATACTCATTTAATCCTTTTTTGTTATCCTGTGTTTAGCGAGTTTTATCACAGTCTTGTTTTTGTATTTTGGTTTCAGCTTAAACCGGACCACAAGAAATGGTCTTTCTATCACACACACAATGATAACCATACCTACTGCCACTATGCATGTTCAAAACCACCAAAAAACCTTCAAACAATGAGCAAATTAAAACAAGAGCTGGAAGCTCATATGGCACTTGCAAGGCTGGGTCAGAGGATGAAAGTAGGAATTCTTAAGTTCGTCGGTCTGTTGGGATTATTTTTAAGCAAAACCCTTGAGACAAAACCCTTGGAAATCACAACAAGAGCTACGAGCTCATATAGCACTTGTACAAGTAGGATGTACAAGAAAGTAGATGAGAACCTCACAAAATACACCCGCCATCCAAAAATGCGGTTCGGAAATAGAAATAGGATATTTAGTTTCACTCATTTCTGAGCTGTTCCGGCATCGTCTAGATTGTCTGTAGCAAATGCACATGACTGTTCAAACTTTCATCCCAAGAAATCCATTTGTTTGATCCCTAGACGTGCTACAGGATTTCCGGTACTCACTCTATCTCCACCTACAGTGGCCGAATCTGGTTCGGAATAAAAAAAAATCGACCACCTAAAGCATCTTCTTTTATACCATCTATCAAGTTTCACTCGAATCTGAGCATTTCTGGAATGTTCCGGTACCCCCCCCCCCTCCCACCAACGATGTCGGATTCGGTTCGGGCCCAATCTCTTAATTCCCTGTTCCTGTCCATCAAGTTTTACTGAAATTGGAGCATAGCCCATCTGCAAGTTTCCAGTACCCCCCTACCTTGGCCGAATCCGGCCCAGACGCCAAATAACATATGTAGGCCGCATATACTCGGCATTGTCGAATTTGCATCTCATTCGGTCCATCCGTTTGGTTTTTGTGCATGTCAAAAGTCCCCCCACCCCCAATTCCCCTAATCGTGGTCGCATATGGTTCGAACGCATGTTTTACATGTCGAGGCCATCGATTCGTATCACCCATGAAGTTTCACTCGAATCAGACCACTCGTTCGCAATTTATAGAAGTCAATATCCATATTTCTCTTCTCTTGCTCCCCAAAAAATGCTCGGATCTAGGAACGGAAGTTTCCGGGGGTATGTTATGTCAGGTTCTTAAGTGAAGGTAATTCGGGTCGCTAATATGCCTGCAAAGTTTCGTTGTCGTTTTACATCTGGAACTATTCTAACTCACGACTACCGGAATTCCAGGAAACCCCCTCCAACTCCCCCCACAGAGCCCCGAAACCATCTGGCTCCGTCAATTTCATCTAGGCCTAATGCTTGTTCCATCCCTTAAGTTTCGTCCCAATCCCTCTGCTTTTAGAGTTTCTTGAGTTTTCCACCCCCACCCCCAATCCCCATAGGTATCGGACCCGACCCGGACGTGACACTGAACGTCCGAGGCGATAGCTCACCAGACAAGTTTCATTCAAATCCGATCACCCGTTCAAAAGTTATGCACGCCACTAGATTCCGGACTCCCCATCCACCCACTCCCCCCACGATGGTCGGGTCGGGGAAACGGCTGTTCTCAAGTCAATCTGTTCGGATCCCTGACATACCAGCCAAGTTTCATCGCCCTAGGACATCAGGAAGTATGCCGAACTCGCGGGATCGCTAGAAATCCGGACCCCCACCCCAACTCCCCCACAGTGCCCTGATCCGGTCCGGTTATGTCAATGACGTGTCTAGGACCTGTGCTTATTTTTCCCACCAAGTTTCATCCCGATCCCTCCACTTTAAGCGTTTCTCAAAATTTCCGGTTCCCTCCTCCAACTCCCCCCAGTGTCATCGGATCCGGCCCGGATTTAAAGTGAGATGTCTGAACACGAGGTCATCCTAAATATCAATTTTCATCAAGATCCGATCACCCGTTCGCAAGCTAAAAATACCTCAAATTTTGGCTTCACCCTCCCTCCACTCCCCCCCCCCCCCAGATGGTCGAATCGGGGAATTGACGATTTACTATTTAATTTGGTCGGGTCCCAGACATACCTGTAAATTTCCAGCGTCCCAGCACATCAGGAAGCACGGAACTCGCGGGATCACTACAAATTCGGACTTCTCCCCCCCCCCCAACTCCCCCAAAGTGAGCGGATCCGTTCCGGTTATATCAGTCACGTATCTAGGACTTTTGCTTGTACTTTCCACCAAGTTTCATCCGGATCCCTCCACTCTAAGTGTTTTCCAAGATTTCCGGTTTCCCCCTCCAACTCCCCCCAGTGTCACCGGATCCGGTCTGGATTTAAAATAGAGGGTCTGAGACACGAAGTCCTTCCATATATCAAGTTTCATTAAGATCCGATCACCCGTTCGTAAGCTAAAAATATCTCATTTTTCCTATTTTTTCCGGATTCCCCCTCCCTCCACTCCCCTCATGGTCGGATCGAGGAAGCGACAATTTCTAATTTAATCTGGTCCAGTTCCTGATATGCCTGCCAAGTTTCATCGTCCTAGCTTATCTGGAAGTGCCCGAACTAGCAAAACTGGGACCGACAGACCGACAGACCGACTGACGGACAGAAATTACAATCGCTATATGGCACTTGAGTAAGCTCAAGTGCCATAAAAACGTATCGTTTGGTAATGCATTTGGCTGTGATGATGCGCACTTTAGGGGCGCTAGGAATTCGTCTGTAATAAAAAACTCTTGAAGCAAAAATTATGATGAGCTCATCGGTTGAATTAAATGTGTAGTTTACTCAAAAGTATCATCTGTACTTTAAGAAATTCAGTTGTAAGCAAACCCCGGCTTGAGGCAAAAATGATCTAATCATGTCAAGTCTCTAATGTTTAAGACAAGTTTCATGGTCCTAGCACATATGGAAGTACCGTAACTCGTGATCACCGGAATTCCGGAGCCCCCACCCCTATCTACCTACCCCCGCAGTCTTCGAATCATATCCAGTTCTGTCATTGATGAATCTAGGGCTTGTGCTTGTTCTTCCCACCAATTTTAATTCCAGTCGCTCCACTCTAAGTGTGTCACAAGATCTACGGCTCCCCCCCCCCCCCCACAATAATCAGATCCGGTTCGGACTTCACATGGGACATCCGAGAGACACGAGGTCTTTCCAAATATAAAGTTTCATTAAGATCCGATCACCCGTTAAAAAGTTATACGTACCTCTAGATTTCGGATTCCCCTTCCCTCCACTCCCCCCACGGTGGTCGGATCGGGGAAGTGACTATTTCCAAGTTATTTTGGTTGGGTCCCTGGTACGCTTGCCAAGTTTCACTGTCCTAAACCCGCCTGGAAGTAACTTAACTCCGTATTACCGGAATTCCGGGATCCCCTCTCCAACTCCCCCCACAGTGCACGAATCCCGTCCAGTTCTGTCAATGATGTACCAAGGGCTAATGCTTGTTCCTTTCACCAAGTTTCATCCCGATCCTTCCACTCTAAGCGTGTCACATGATTTCCGGTCCCCCCTCCACCTCCCCCCCCCCACATTCATCGGATTCGGTCCGAACTTGCAATGGGACATCTGAGACATGACGTCTTTCTAAATAGTGAGTTTCGATAATAACCGTTAACATAGTAAAAAAAAATCACTCAAAATAAATACAATAAAAGGCAAACAATCTAAAGGAAAGATTTGCGCCACTGAACAGATTGAAAAGCTTGCCTCATCCATGCTGCCTAGCAGCAATTTTCTGAAAAAGGATAGAATAAACCCACTAGAAGAGAAGTGGACTCCAAAAACTCTATTTATCTTGGAAGCGCTCTAACATTGGAAAATGAGGTTGGATAGAAAGTAAAATCAGGTATCTTTTGACCTGGGACAGTATTTAGGTATATAACTCACTCTCAGTTTAACCAAATCTCACAGGGGTACCATGCCCATGCTCCAGGGCATGGTGCCCCAACGTATGGGCACTACCTTTGGGCATGCCCAGACGTTGGGACACCATGTCCCAAAATTGAGGATTTGTGTATGACTGCCCCCGGTCGCCGGATCGGGGAAGTGACTATTTCCAAGTTAGTTTGGTCGGGTCCCTAATATGGACTGCCAGGTTTCATCGTCTTAGCACATCTGGAAGTACCCTAACTCGCGATCACCTGACTGACCGACCGACCGACGGACGGAAAAGTGATCGACATATGGAACTTGGCTAGGCAAGTGCCATAAAAACGACAAAATTTCAAATAGGAAATCTTTGAGTCAGGACGTCAGCTACTGCCTCCACTGCATACGACACAACTCGAGTGAAAAGCTGTTTATAGGCAAAGCAAGGATGTGGGGGGGGGGGGGGGGCTAGAATGTGATTTAGCCTTACCTTCTTTCCAAAGGGTGGAGACATCCTCAATAGTGCCACTTCTTGTCAGTTCTACAACATGCGTTCCCAGCTCGAACCCCGGAACCGCGCTTTTATGCTTTCCATGTCGGGCCATTTGGTCTGAAATATGAACTTTTGGGAACGCTAAAGTTGCAATTGCGATAATCGATTAAAGCCAGAAATCTATTTTGAACTGATTACTACATCCAAGAACAAATAATCCAGCAGAACCTCTGCCTTTGGTTCCATGCACCGACTACGGATACCCCGATAAAACTGAGCGGAGCTAGAGGTACCTGCTGTGAAGTTTGAGTTGATACCCGTGAACTTCCCTCTTTGCCGCAGCGCATACCAGATGAAAAATCGTAAAATGTCTACATGGGTGGAGAGCCCGGTCTGCAGCGAGTTAGACGTGACATCACAATGGTAGACAACCAATAAACTGTAGTTACCTAGTTGATCCTGCCAGTAGCATATGCTTGTCTCAAACATTAAGCCAAGCATGTCTAAGTACAAGCTGTTATGGAGCGAAACCGCGAATGGCTGAACAAATGGCTCAATGAGCGACTCAGATGGCGTTCGTTTTCTTCTGCGGGTTCTACTGCGATATAGCTGCCTGTATAAGTAACAAAATAATGATGTTCTGTGTAGCTCCTCCTCCGCTCGTTTCCACCGGACAGGTATCAGAATATATTCGACTCCGCACGGTCGTACTACAGAGATATGGAGACGGAGGTTCTTGTAAATATTTGTTCTTGGTATAACCGGTCTTCCAAATCCTCCAAACTGTTCAAAAGTTCCAAGTTCAAAATACTGTCTTGAGATATTTTCCCCCCAAAAAGTGTCAAATGCTGACCAAGGGATAAGCCATGAATAGGATGCAGGCCCTTTCTGCAATTCAGATGCAAACCCACAGCTCCACGCAGTCACCAGGTATAAATAATCCTTCATTCCATGCTGTCTGCAAATCATAGTAGACTGCGCTAAGCGGATCAGAGGTTCACTACTCTAGCCTGAGCCTTAAGAGGGCCCTTACCAAGAAGAGCCGAAATATCGCTCGAATAAAGTCAGCTGAGGCATCCGCTTAGCACAATGGCTCTACGGAAAACAATAGCTCAGAGCGGAAAAAGTCAGCTACGATGTTCGTCGGCGATATCTCGGGCCTTCTTGCCACGGACCTTCATCACGCTGGAAGTAACTAAACTACACTGCAGATTCTGACTTTATTCTTGATTAACCCGATTCTGACTTGGTTTTCATTGCAGGACCGCGGCTGACTTTCTCCGTTTTCAGCTGGGACAGAAGGAGTAGCCTATTCACCAGAAGCGTGTTCCACCCTACTTACCGTAGTTACTACGCATGGCGTCACGAAATTTCGGCTTCTTGCTGTCAAGGCTGAAACGCATACTTAAATTTTCGGTAAAATATCACTCCACGGGGTTATCCAGTTAATGAAGTTACAGAGATCCGTACTTACCACGCTTCCTACGCTCCCGAGCATGGTAAGAAAATAGTTAGCCTACCATTAGTTAATATTTCGAGAAGGTTGGAACGGTCAGTGTAGTAACTTTTCGTGAGTTACTGTTGACTATGGACTTTGGACGCAAATGCCTGACCTCAGACCTTCAAAGAACTGTATTACCGGACTTTGAAATACCAAACCCAAATTGACCGAACACCAGACACAAAGTGGCAAATGTAAATTGTCCGAAATGAGTTCGCCCAAATACACATTTTACGGATAGGTACCTCAAGTCCTTTGTACCCTATTTCGTACACCACCTCAATTCTGTGTAGTAATTAATAAGGTAAATTGTATATATTAAGTGTCAACTGTGAATTTTTAAACTTATTGTCAAAATGTCTTATATAGTGTTATTATATGTATTGGTGGTAGACTGTACGACAATCCAGTGCTAGCGATCGAATTGTACGAGCTATTAAGGAAATTAGAGATTATTATTTAATGTGAAGTTGGAACGAAATTTGTAACCAGTAGTTACTATTACTACTAGGGTGGAACCCGATGAAAAATTGTAGCCTGGGTAGTAGTATGAAAACGTTGCATGTAATACTATGTAATAGCAAAGAATACTATCATTTAATGTGCCTCAGACTGGTCCAATCTTATGTAGTAGTATCCAGTAGCATCCTGTCTTGCCATAGTAGCATCCAGTTGCTAATAGTAGAATATAGTAGTATGCAGTAGCACAGTAGCCTTGAAGTAGAAGCATGTAGTAGCATCGTAAGCACTGGATGCAACTTTTTCGTACTACTTCGTAGTAACATATTGAGGTAATTTTTCATCGGGAACACGCTCCAGGTCTTCCTCGCAACAACATTCTTCAACCAGGGACCCATAAATTTCCTGTAATGACTCGCCATTCAGGGGGCTAGTCAATAAGAGATTTCTGTTGCGCTCTTGACCGAGTGTCAAATAGTTCGAGAAATGCCCACTGGGATAAAATACCCGACTATCCAGATAGGCAAAATTTTTCGCAGCTGTTGTGCTGAATTAGGAATATTTCCCTGTAATGGAAGAGTATCCTGATCTTTTGTCCTAGCTTAGGTACCTGGTGGCATGCTGGCAATTTTGTCTATCTGAGCAATAACGCCGATTCGACCCAAGCGGAATTTTTGGAAACTAGGTGAGGCTAGGGCAACATAGCAACATAGAGGCATAGGAAATGACAAGCCCCCTGAATGGCGAGTCATTACAGGAAATTTATGGGTCCCTGCTTCAACCCCGTTATCTAGATCCTCTTTAGGCTGGGAAGACTGAAAATGCGCATACCTCTCTCAAACGCCAGCTCAGCCGCCAGCTGTTCCTTAGCACTAATAGATCCAGCAGATGCATCAGCAGCTTCGGCTTTCTCAACCTCATGCAGGAGACTATTCAGGTACGGAGCGCCTTCTTGATACACAGGTGTAGTGATGATATCCTGATAGTGACGAACTATGTCAATTGCTTTCGTTGTGCGAAGGAGTGGAGCTTCATCATATGCTGCCTGGATCTGATCAACTGTCATCCACTTCTCATTTGAGCCCAACTGCAAAATACTTTACCTGAAAGTTTTGTATGTTCAGCAAAAGTAATTCAGCATTCAAATCCAAGTTCTCATACTTCAAACTAAACTAGTAACTATTCTTTAATTTTCCAGTGTCTGGAATCTGAAAACTACTAACTTCTGATCAGGCACAAATTCTTCTCTTTTCACAATAATAATAATAGTTTTATTTTTCACCCATCAACAAGACCAAAGGTTTCGATGGGATCCCAAAAGATAGACGGACAGACGGATATTTTTGCGATGTCATAGGTATCCCTCCACTAACGTTTTGGGAATCCGAGAAAGCACATGGCATAGACGGAGTAGGACTAAGGAAAGAAAAGAAGACGGAAACCCCATAACAAGAGGACTAGAGACTACGAAAACATTATGCTATCTACAAAACTATCCTATTGTAGAGGAACGCTCTCCCATTGATGCTTAATGTTATTGCTGTACTTCTGTATAAGTTGCCCAACTGCTGTAAGCAGGGGCATCACGACTGGGGGGGGGGGGGGGGGGACACCCCCCCCCCCCAATACTGTAGGACAGTCAGTAAAAAAAAAATAACCGTGTCGGCGCGAAGCGCCCCGATTTTTCGTCAAAACAGTTTATTTTTTTTTCATTAAAACAGTCGTTTTTTTCTGAAAATCAGTCGATTTTTCTCAAAAATGTAATTTTTGTTACTGAAAACAGTTGTTTTTTCTGCAGAGGAAGTCGCTAAAAATTACCAGCCAGTCGGTAAATGCTTCGTCCCCCCCTCCCAAACATTTTGGCTAGTAACGCCTCGGGCTGTAAGTGGGTCAGTGATGTTTTAAGTAGTGACGATTTTACTATTTCGGGTCCAAGGACGGAGGTGGAGCAGGAATTTATAGAAACGAAAAAAACAGAGAGAATTTATTTTTTATCAGTGTTAGTTAACATTCGCCCGAAAGGTGCAATGTATAAAATGTGAGGCAGGGCCACCAAGTTAAAAATCGTGGCGAGAATAAGACGGTTGAAACGCAACTTATCCGCCACAATGGAATCATAAGATGCACAATCTTTTTGCGACTATGTTTGATCAACAGTGCTCTGGTCTCTCTGATGGACGTCCCGATTGGTAGACAAGATAAATCAGCGAATCTGCTGGTCTGACGTTCGAACTTCCTAGCCGTACAGTTATATCAGGGCTAGTTTTCCAATTAAATAGAACAACTTGTGATTTTTCAGGGTTACATTTCATTCCTACGCTGCTGTACTCACCAGTTAACGTATCAAAATTTTCTTTAAGACGAGCAACTGTGCGACTGGGGTTCATAATGTCATCCGCGTAACATACAATACTAACGTCAATTCCACGAATAATACAAGCCGGGTTTACATTACTTTGAGATTCTATTACAGCATTACTGAATAGTTGCGGCGAAACTACCAACCCCTGTCTTACTCCTTTCTTAACAGGCACAACAAGATGAGCATCCGGAAAACCAGGGATTTGGATAACAACGACTAGATTAGTAAGCACGGATTATAGATGGATGAACTCCTCGCTCACAAGCAGTATAAAGAATATGCTCATGGACAAGCGAGTCGAAAGCCCTACTAACGTCGTGGCTTGCAAGCACTAAAGACTCCTTACCAAACTCTGCATCTAATAGAATGGAACAAACAGCACAAAGAGCGTGCGAACATCCCAGTCCTTTTTAGAACCCGAATTGACAATTTGACGTCCATCCGTTATTGTTTCCAAGATTCTACATTGCATTCGATAAATTAAGTTGCCTCAAATGGCAGAGGCAGTAGCTGACAAGTGAGAAGTCACAGGCTATTTAATTTTTACCCATCTTTTACTTACCCAGCTAAGAACAGTATCTGATAACAAACCAAAAACTTTTTATCCTTCACTATAACAATATTCTGCCGACACACTCGGAAATTTATCCCCCAAACCCTAGTGGGTTGAACCATTCGATGTACTTCTTTTCTCCAGTTCAAACCCTGGATTTAGTTATAAGTGCAGAGTATTGTCTTGTTAAAGTTTGTGCATTACTTAAGAGTTAAGAGTAAAAAAACCTAGGAACTTAAACCTAGCTACGCCAATACAAAAAGAACCTTTCCCGCTTGTGCAACCCGCCCCCCCCCCCCCAAACCTCACTTAAATTCTTACCTTACATGCTCTCTTAACCTCTTGGACAATGTCAAGAACAAAAAATGCATGGGAAACAAACTGGTTAAAGGTAGTGCTCCAAATGCGGTTCAGCCGAATGAGTTTCGTAACTTCCACGGCACGGCTAAACAGCTAAAAAAAAAAATTAGTGTAGGTACTGACACTGGTTTCATCTGTGATAAACTTGCACAACCTAAAATCTTAGGCTGATGTTTGGCCACAAATTTTTCTTAAATAAACCAAAAAAGGCAGTCTGGTCTAATTCGTTAAAGGTTAGAGGACTGTTGTGTCGGTCTCTATGTCAAGTGCTTAACTAACTATATGTACATACCGAAGTGAACATGATCCTTTGGTACTTCGAATCTAATTGCACAAATGAAGACTCAGAACTAAACAACATCCTGTTAAACTGAAGTCCACGTCAGTTGGATATTGCTAAATTCCATACTACGTCGACATCAGATAGTTTCCGGTCAGGAAGCTAAATTGTATGTTACGTCAGGACCTTCACTTGTGCAGTTAGGAGTATATAAACTTTTTCCAGTCTTAGCGCTGGGTCTTTCGTCTTTCATATTTTGTAAGTCACGCATGACTTAGTCTATTATCGTTATCGATCGTGATATTATTTACCCGGATTGGGATTGCCTTTATAAAGAGTAAGTCAGAAATAAAACCACTATATGTTAACGTAAACCTTGTCTACTACCGCCCTTACTTACCCGCCGCCTTACACGCTACGGTTACGCTACCTCAAACTGTGTCTACTACCGCCCGTAGTTACCCTCTCTACCCTAAGACTACAGTGTACGATCCATCTTCAGATACAACAACTGTTCAAATAAGCATAGCTATGGTAGACTGATTCATAGCCCTTGAGGTGTTGGTTAGCTAGCCGGGTTGTCGGCGATATGTCCCCGAGAAAAAATGTCTCCATGACAAAATCACAAGACAAAACGTCCCCATGACAAAACATCCCAGGGTAAAACGTCCCCATGGCAAAACGTACCTGGTTATAGATAAAAAAATTTCACCACTGAGGGACAGCTAGGCCTATGAAATTACTGATTGCATCATCAGTCAAGACAAAAATGTTCTTGGAATATAACATTTTGATATCCAGGATGGGCTGGCTGGCGCATTTAATGGAAAGTAAAGAAACAAACCAAAGTGTTGCTCCCGGCTATAGCCATTTCTTAAAGAAAGCTCTAAGATTTAGTAGTTTGTCAGTTATAGTTTTACCTTTATTTAATTTGGTTTATTTGTGTGTTAGTTTACACTGCACTCCAGTCTAGTACACTAGCCCTTTTTCAGGCATGGTGCTCAAATGTCTAGCACCATGCCTGGGTGCTAAACGTTCAAGCACTGTACCTTGGGTTTCGTGCATGGTGCATGGATTTCAGTATACAGTGCATGCATGAAAAACACAGTTTCTGTCATCACAACTGAGCACCAGCTCGGACAGGGCGGAAATTACTACCATGAATTAGAGAAATCAAAGACAATCCTTATCGAATTTTTCACAACAAAAACAAAAGGGCTCAACTGATAATGGAGATGCAAAACCTAACAGCACCCTATCTATTTTCCATGTAGAGTGCCCCAAGAGCCAATATTCTGGTTGGCTGCTAGGAAGAATAAGACCACAGGTTTCGATGGGATCCCAAAATTCAATATCTGATCCAGACAACTAGGTCTTGTCTTAGCCAGATCCAGTCATCGCCAGACTCCTTGAACATTTTTACAATTAAAATTCAGAAACAGATTAAGGCCAAATAGCTAATCATCTGAGAAAACCAAGTTCGGATATGGATTCAGCATGTGTGTTTACCCCTACAAGTCATATCTGTTTTGACGAAAACTTCCTGCCACTTCTGCCAATTTCCCGGTTTTCGGCCGAACTCCACAACTACTTGTCCGGCGAAAAAAGAAAGCTCGAAAACGAGCTCACGGTATCTTCTTTCCCCAATAATGAACATCTAATCAACTTCAAATAAAAATTTAATTTGCAACAAATTTTCCGACTCCAGCCGGATTCCGGTCGAACTATATGTCCGGGTAAAATCTGATTGTCACACACGAATTCGGCATTTCTTCTTACCCCTAAATCGCTTCTCTAATCAACTAGAAATAAAACTTTAACTTCTAACAATTTTCCGGTTTTGGCCGGATTCCGGGCGAACTACATGTCAGGGCAGAAAACTATTTCACGTAAGTATGTCTTCTTGCCCTAAATCGAACACCTAATCAACTCCAAATAAAACTTTTAATTTTAACAAACTTTCCGGTTTGGGCCGGATTCCGGGCGAACTAATTGTCCGTCGAGAAAATGGTTTTGACAATCGTCTTCAGCATGTCTTCCTACCCCTAAATCGAACATCTAATCAACTTCAAATAAAACTTTTACTTTTAACGAACTTTCCGGTATTGGCCGGCGAACTACTTGACCGATGACAAAATGATTTTCACCATCGTGTTCAGCATGTCTTCTTACCCCATTATCGACTATTACATTAGCTGTTTCAAAATAATATAGTGTACTAGACTGCTGCACTCATTGATCTTGCTTTTGTTTGATAGTTACTTTGATAATATTTACTACTAAACGTCTAAAGAATTTTGTTAATAACTCAAACGCATCTTACCTATACTTACTGTGTCTCTCTACCTAACTAATTGTTCCATCTCTTTCGTTTCCTCGCTTCCCACATCAATTTTATCCACCATAATCACACTATGCAAATTTTTGCATCCTCTTTGTTTGACTCTCTCTGAGCCACAGCCGGCTTCCCCTTTCTCTAAGCCTCAGCACCAATATGCTCCTCAGTCCCCTTTCTCTAAGCCTCAGCACCAATATGCTCCTCAGACTGAGGAGCATATTGGTGCTTCAGATCTGCACATTGCTTCAAAGACCTAGAACTGATCAGTTATGAGTCCACTGCAATGCCAATGACATATTACACCAATATAGTTTGATTTAGCCTATGAAGAAACCACTGAGACGTCACGACATGGAAATGTTTTGTCCTGGGACAGACCAGGCCTCTGCCAGACCTAGGGCAACAGGACTGGGCCAGCTGCAGTTGGGCACCAGACTTTTTGGAGAATTCCCCTCCACAGGGGAATCCCCTGCACAGGTGAAAAAGAATCCCCTGTGGTGGAGATGTTGTTGGGGGAAAAGTGCAGTTTTCCCAACCGCTCACACTTTCCCCCCAACACTCTCTCCTCCACGTGGGATTCTTTTTCACCTGTGCAGGGGATCCCCTCTGGAGGGGAATTCTCCAAAGAGTCTGGTGCCCAACCCGATGAAAAATTTACCTCAAAATAGTACTATGAAGTAGTAAGAAAAAGTAGCATGCAGTACTACCAATGGTACTACATGCTTCTACTTCAAGGCTACCTTGTTACTGCATACTGCTATATGTTCCTATTAGCAAGACTGGATGCTACTATGGCATGACCAGATGCTACTAAATATTACTACATAAGACTGGACCAGTCTCAGGCACATTAAATGATAGTACTCTTTGCTATTACATAGTATTACATGCAACGTTTTCGTACTACTACCATACTACTACGCAGGCTACAAATTTTTCATCGGGAACTGAGCTGGGGTGAAACGGGTGAAACAATCAACTTGGTATCTGAACCAATCTGAACTTACATGCTTGACAGCTTCGGTTGCTGCATTCTCCCATGTGTGTTCCTTTGGTACAATCGAACCTGGAAACCAGAGGCCTTTACCTTCTTCATCATCACACAGCAGGAATGTCTCATCTCCAGAGCAGTGAATGAGAACTGACACATGATCTCCAGGCTGAGAGTATTCACCAGCCTCCCCATGTGATGCCTTCCTGCGTCTTTTTGGAGCCATTAGGAATGATTAACAATTTGTAAACTGAAAACTTTTCCTGTTGTTGTTGTAAGGTAATACACGCTAAACATGCGTTTAAGTCGTTGATGAAACGTTGAAACCGTGCCGTATATGCATTTTAAAAGTTCGCGGTATTTGAGAATGAAAAATCTACACCATCAGCGGCAAGAGTGGGAATCCCGGACGGATTCGAGAAGAAACAGATGAATAAATGGGAATTTGTTTCAGAATTTCTGATGATGAACTAGACTGTTTAGGCTGTTCATTGTGTTACTTGGCTAGGCTTAAACTTAAGACAATATTGATCTAAGGTATTTACCTTTCAGGCTTATATAATTTGTTATACGAAATCTGCACCACAGCAGAGCAGGGTCATCAAAAATTGTCACAAATATGGGGGGGGGGGATCCCGTGAATGTTATCGAGGTTGCAATAAATTGCCGAGTTCGCTCAAAGCGCCACAAGTTTATTGTGTGAATTATGTTCCCCACAATAGTTGCATTTTTTATCTCTGCTCTGATCGCTGTTTTCTCTCTGTTTTATATTTTTCCCATTTTTGTCTAAACATGCAACACGCTGTTTCTCATTTTTCCCATTTTTTTACGCTGTTTGTGTGTTGAATATAATTTTTTATTTAACAGATTTTCCGCTTAAGACATGCTTAGTATCCGAAAGTTGTGTTTTTGTCAGAACAGCAACAAAACACGGAACAGTATAAGAAAACCAGTCATGCACAAATCCTCAATTTTTGGGCATGGTGCCCCAACGTCTGGGCATGCCCGAACGTATGGGCATGGTACCCATACGTTGGAGCACCATGCTCTGGAGCATGGGCATGGTACCCCTGTGAAATTTGGATAAACTGAGACTGGTTACATACCTAAATAGGGCCTTCTCCCTGTCCTAGATCAAAAGATACCTGATTTCACTGTCTATCCTACCTCATTTTCCAATTTCCAAAATGTTAGAGCACTTTCAAGATACAGAGAGTTTTGTGGAGGCCACTTCTTTCCCAGTGGGTTTACCCTATCCTTTTACAGGTAGTTGCCACTAAATTACTCAATCCTTTTCCATGTTGTCAAAAAGTAAAAAGTCAGAGTAAAAACAGGTAAAAAAAAAATAACTCAAAATAAATACAATAAAAGGCAAACAATCTAAAGGAAATATTTGCTCCAGTGAACAGATTGAAAAGCTTGCCTCATCCATGCTACCTAGCAGCAATTTTCTGAAAAAGGATAGGATAAGCCCACTAGAAGAGAAGTGGCCTCCAAAAAACTCTATGTATCTTAGAAGTGCTCTAACATTTTGTAAATTGGAAAATGAGGTTGGATAGAAAGTAAAATCAGGTATTTTTTGATCTAGGACAGGGAGAAGGCCCTATTTAGGTATGTAACCAGTCTCAGTTTATCCAAATTTCACAGGGGTACCATGCCCATGCTCCAGAGCATGGTGCTCCAACGTATGGGTACCATGCCCATACGTTCGGGCATGCCCAGACGTTGGGGCACCATGCCCAAAAATTGAGGATTTGTGCATGACTGAAGAAAACACTGTATTTTACCTCAAACCAGACAACTATGAACACAGAACACAAACCAGACACAAAAAATGCAACTAATATACTGGTATTTTTTGTGCTGTTGACTATAAAAATAATCTAAATAAGTTTTTTATTGCACTTAAAAAAAAGGAAAAAGACTTCAAACAGATGTTTTTTTGTTATTTTTTGGCAGAAAAAAAATAGATCTGACTGATGTCGTTAGTTCCATTTTTTGTCTCTGGTTCCTGTTCCGTATTCTGTGTTCACAGTTGTCTGGTTTGGGTAAAAAACAGTGTTTTACATACAATGTTCCGTGTTTCGTGTTTTGTCGCTGTTCTAACGAAAACACAAATTTAGGAGCCTGACCAGGTCGTAAGCAGAAAATCTGTTAAACTGCAAATTATATTCCAAAAGACTATACTTTAGGAACCAGCTTTATCCTCCAAACTTCTGGAATTCTTTATTTTCTATCTGTGAATCTCTCTGCAATTTTCTATCTGAACAGTGATAAAACATGCTAGGAGAGCAAGTACAGTGTTTTCGCAAATCAGACAGCGGAACAGAGAACACAGAACAAAGAACAGCGTAAAAACGGGAAAATGAGAAACAACGTGATCCGTGTTTTTACAAAAATGGGAAAAACATAAAACAGAGAGAAAACAGAGACAAAAAATGCAACTATTTTGACATCTAGACTTTATCTTTCTTTCCAAATAGCTTAGTTTAATCCTGAGATGTTGAAAACAAACTCATGATAGTTCACACTGGCCCAACATAATTAAAACTGAGTTGTTGCAGAACTGGTCAATTTAATCGATTTGAGGATTTTCAGAACCTCAGCGCAGGGTTAATGCGGCTCTGGAATTCAGGGAAAAGTCAGGGAATTTTTTTTGGTCAGGGTAATCAGGGAAAGGTCAGGGGATACGTGAAAAGTTGCAGAAGGTCAGGGAAATTAATGGAAAAGTTCAGTCTATACTTATGCATCAAGTTTTTCTTTACTGGAAGTTTCTTTTTCGTCGGTTCTCTGTCCAAAGTTTATGAGTTGATAACTCTGTTCTTTGAGCCGTCCCAGTTTGTAGAATGAGGAATCGCATCGTTAATTTCTCGTACAGTTTGAACGGCTTTACGAAGCTGATGGATGTTTTGTTCAGTTTTATAGCATTTGCCTTCCGACCAAGTGCCATAATCCGAACACTTTTTGCTGTCAGTCTGTCGGTTGGTCGGTCAGTCAGTCTGGTGTTTGCGAGTTAGGGTACTTCCAGGTGTGCTAGGATGATGAAACTTGGCAGGCATATTAGGGACCCGTCCAAACTAACTTGGAAACAATCACTTGCTCGATCCGACCATCATGGGGGGAGGGAGGGGAGACGGAATCCGCAATTTAGAGATATGCATAACTTTCGAACGGGTGATCGGTCTT
Organism: Branchinecta lynchi; assembly: GCA_023053575.1. Lineage (NCBI taxonomy): Eukaryota > Metazoa > Arthropoda > Branchiopoda > Anostraca > Branchinectidae > Branchinecta > Branchinecta lynchi. The sequence continues at coordinate 5,327,474 of JAKZAP010000021.1, read as the reverse complement.
AGTGACTTGATATTTGGAGAGGCCTCGTGTCTCTTATGTCCTATTTCAAGTGTGGACCGAATACAATGAATGTAGGGGGGAGTAGAAGGGGGGTGGGCCGGAAATCATGTGACACGCTTAGCGTGGAGCGATCGGGATGAAACTTGGTGGGAGGAACAAGCACAAGCCCTAGGTACACCATTGACAGAACGGGACCGGATTTGTGCACTGTGGAATTCCGGAATTCCGATGATTCGGAGTTAAGTTACTTCCAGGTGGGCTAGGACTATGAAAATTGACAGGAAAGTAAGGGATCCGACCAGATTAACCTGGGAATAATCAACTTCCCATCCGACCACCATGGGGGGAGTGGAAGGAGAGGGAATCCGTAATCTTGAGGAATGTATAACATTGGAACGGATGATCAGATCTTAACAAAACTTGATATTTGGAAAAAGCTCGTGCCTCCAATGACCCATTTAAAGCCAGATCCGATGAATTTTGGGGGGGGGAGTGAAAATCTTGTGACACGCCTAGAGTCGAGCGAATGGGATGAAACTTGGTGGGAAGGACAAGCCCAAGAACTAGATACTCAGTGATAGAACCGGATCGGATTTGGGCACTGTGGGGGGAGTTAGAGGGGGGGGGGGAGTCCGGAAATCGGGCTTACAACTGAGTTTCTTAAAATACAAACAATAATTTAGAGCAAAATATACATTTTCTTGATTCCAATGAGCTTATCATCATTTGTGCTTCAGGAGTGTTTATTACGGATGAATTTCTAGCGCCCTTAAAGTGTGCATCATCACGGCCCAAAGGCATAAATAAAATAGATTTTACGAACAATACATTCTCGTGATTTCCAAGGACCCATGACCGTTCTTATCTCAAGGATTTTGCTTACATATGATCACAACAAACCCACGAATTGACGAGTTCATACTTTAATCCTCTGACCCAGCCTTGCAAGTGCCAAATGAGCTTCCAGCTCTTGTTTTTTCAGTAAATGAGTTAATATGTTCACTGAGGTAATCGAAAGGTGTTTGAAAACTGCTGGAAAAGTTCAGGGAAAATCACCAAAAAAGGTCAGGGAAGTCAGGGAAAAACATGGAAGAGCAAGCGCAAGAACCCTGTCAGCGGGGACCGACTCGATCTGCGCAGATTTGTAGACTCATTTTCAGCCGAGAAATCTCTGCAGATTTGAATCATTCGGATTTGAATTAATGTAAAACTGACTTTGAAAAACAGTGCAGTATTAAGGGTGTATGCAACACAAACCTTAGTAGAGGTATTTCGACATCCCCTAAAAGTGAACGGTGGTTGAAGAAAAAACTAAAAGAAATCAGGCATTTTTACTGTAAAATACTTGCCAAAAATGTTTTCCACATTCATGTTTTTCTCATGGTATTTTGCTATTAGCGACTCAGGTGCCACCTGGTTTTCTTTCACAAAATACTTTACCAAGAGGAATGCACATTCAACCAATAAGATGGATGTTCGAATCAACAGACACCTTAAATAGAGAACCACGTTCGTAAATTCAAAGTATATTACAATTTAATTGAATTTCTACTTAAAGTTTATGCTTGGATAACTAGACATAGCCTAGTTGGCTATTAGCTTATATCAAGTTTGTTATTTTTCCTTTCTATTTGACCGTTTTATAAGCAAGTTACAAAGCCAGGGTTGTGAAACAGTTAGAGAGGTATTCAAATAAGCATACCTCTAATGTAAACAGATTTGTAAATGTTTTCAGATAATGATTAACCAAGAATAATAAAGTGATTCTGAAATCATGAACGTATGTTTAGGACACAAGTTCTCAGTTGATTTTGAACATTCAGGGGCCAGGTACAAAATCCAAAGTATTGAAACAGTTAATAATTCCTTCACATTTTTCCACAGTATCAAAAGATATGTTAGATGATGGGCTCTTAGGTGATGCTAATGTATTTTTTCGCGTTTCCTGACTTACAACCACAAAATAAAACAAAAGTGGTCTACTTTTAGAGAAGCATACCTGTGCTGGGGGTCTACTGTAAATTTAAGTTTGTACGATGTCATTCTCAGTGAAGATCCAACTGTTGGTTAGTCAAAGTGGACTGCATTCTTTGCTATCTTATTATGTGATTTAGCTAAACGTCTTCCCCATTAATAGTTAGCCAATTTGACCTGGATGTTTATCCCACCCAGGCAGGATTAGCCAGCATTTTGAAACCAAACCAGTTTCTAGAACCCTGGAAAAATCCTTGTGCTTTTGCTCATTATAAGATACTACAAAATATAATACACAGTGTCATACTTATACGTCAGCTGGATCCTATTAGGTTAGAGCGATATTTCTGCCCTTCTTAGTTGTCAAGCACGATTTGCAATCAGTTTGGGCAAAAAGAATATTTACTGTAGTTCCGTTTTTGCAGATACCATGGTATCTGATACCACAGTCTAAAGTCGTGTTTGCAGTTATTGTGGTATCTGGCCACTTATCGTGGTATCCGATATTCAGATGCCATGGTCCGACCATGGTAACTGATCCTAGAATCTGAAAAATCATCTCACTTTCATCAAATTTTTTTCAAATTGGTGGAAAAGACGTTTGGCACTTAGTGATATTACTGAATATCACTTTTTATGGCACTTGCCGTTCGGCCAAGTGCCATATAGCGATCGCAATTTCTGTCCGTCCGTCGGTCTGTCCAGGTTTTGCTAGTTCGGGCACTTCCGCATAACATAGGACGATGAAACTTGGCAGGCATATCAGGGACCCCAAAAGATTAAGTTGGAAATAGTCACTTCACCGATCTGAGCATCGTGGCGGGAGTGGAGGGAGGGGGAATCCGGAATCTTGAGGTATTTATAACTTTCGAACGGGTGATCGGATAGCAATGAAATTGGATATTTTCAGAGAACTTGTGCCTCAGACGACCCGCTTAAAACCCGGACCGGATCCGGTGACTTGGGGGGGGGGAGGAGCTGGAGAGGAAAATCGGAAATTTTGGGAAACGCTTAAGAGTGGACGGATTGGGACGAGACTTGGTGGGAAGAACTCCTAGATACATCGTCGACATAACCGGGCCGGATTTGGGCACTGTGGGGGGAGTTGGGGGGCGGAATTCGGTGGTCCCTCGAGTTTGGTACTAGGACGATGAAATTTGGTAGGCATATTGGGGACCCGAAAAGACTGCAGTTGTTTCCCCGATTCGACCATCGTGAGGGTTGTAGGATGGGGAATCCGGAATCTAGTGTCATGCATAACTTTTGAACGGGTGATCGGACTTGAATGAAACTTGGAAAGTGGAAAGAGCTATCGTCTCAGATGTTCCACGTCAAGTCCGGACCGGATCCGTTACTTGTGGTCCGATACTTGTGGGGGGAGTTGGAGGGGGCCACTGGAAATCTCGTGAAACGCTTATAGTCGAGGGATTGGGTACAATTTGGTAAAAAAAAAAATAAAAAAAAATAAGCATAAGCCCTGTAGACACATTCTTGACAGAACCAGACCTTACCGGGAATGTTTGGGGCGAGTTGGGGCAGATTTCCCGGAATTCGAGTGATCGCGAGTTATGACACTTCCAGATGTGTCAAGAGCGATAAAACTTGGCTCTGGTCAAATAGACTTGAGAACCCGACACGATGCCCTAAGAAAACTTCCGTTCCTGGATCCGAACTTTATTGAGGGAGCTAAGGAAATGGGAATCCGGAAATTACTGACTTCCGTAGTTTGCGAACAGGTGGTCCGATTCGAGTGAAACTTTATGGGTGATAAGAACTGATGACCTAGATATGCAAAACATGTTTCTGAACCACATGCAGCCACGGTTGCGGGAGTTGGGGGGGGGGGGTCCGGAAACTTTTTGACGTGCACAAAAACCAAACGAATGGGATGCAAGTTGGACAGGACCGAGTTTATGCGTCCCAGATTCGTTCTTTGGCGTCCGAATCTATTCGGTCACAGAGGGGGGAGTTGAAGGGAGAGTCTCGGAAACTCTGTGGCTCGCCGAGGGGTCACGACTGGAGCTATTTTAATGAAACTTGGAAAGTAGAGAGATCATATGCAGCAGATGACATATTTTAGGGTTCGGACCGAATTCGAGCACGGTGCTCGAGCAATTTGACGAAAAATGCTCAGATTCGAGTGACACTTGATAGGCGGTAAGAGAAGATGCTTTAGATGATTAATTTATGTGTCCGAACCAGATTCGGTCGTGACAGGGGGAGTTGGAGGGGGGGGGTACCGGAAATAGTGTGGCATGTTTAGGAATCAAACGAGTGGACCTATACTTAAAAGGTAGAAAAGTAATATGCTCTAGATGATCCGACACAATGCCAGAAATACTCGGACTCGAGTGAAACTAGATATCCTATTTCTAGGTCCGAACCTAGGGTGGTTGAAAGTGGTATTTTGTGACGTTCTCATCTACTTTCTTGCATCACCCACTCGTAACAAGTGCCATATGGTCTCGTAGCTCTTCTTCTTTTGGGATGACTTCGAAAAGTGCAATTTCGGCAATTGTCGTTTTGGCAGAGCAACCGTATATCAGATACCACGGTAACTGCAAAAACGACTAATTGCAAATCCAGTTACCATGGTAACAGATACCATGGTATCGGCAAAAACGCAACTTAACAAATCTAACAAATAGGGATTGGACACTATTTAAACACTATCGTGTGCTGTTCAACACCAGAAAATAACTATTTACTGCAAATTTGAGCAAGAATGGGCCGCATTAACAGTTAAAAATCAGTAAATAGAGTAGCCTACCAAACCAGTTACTTGGCTCTTAGAATGGTCCTTGTATTTGTTACGTTAACAGACTGATTTCTAAGAATAATTGATGTTTAAGATAGCAACAGACCAGTAAACCTGACATGGTAAAACCCTCGAGATCAGAAAAGTCAGTAGTTAGGCTACTTACAATCAGTTTCTAGTTTACAGATCTCACATGTGTTGGTAAAACTGAGATGTCGTTTTACTGAGTGAGGACCTTGCACAGCGCCAGTTTACAGTGTGGCATTAAATTCACTAACTGGTTTGGTACCCTAGCCATAGTCTTCAGTGTCTCTGCAGCTGAAACAGTTGAATCTGAAGAATATGGTTGTTTTGCAGATTTTAAGCAGCTTTTCGACAAGTTAAATTAACATGTGAGAAGCATGTGCCATTTTATTCTGTTTCTGTACTACAGTTCAGTTCACCGAGTTTGAGTGCTGCTGTAGCAAGAAGGCCTCTTTACCTATTGTTGTAAAAGGATCCTGAGAGCTACCTGGGCTGCCAAGATATCCCTGAGAAAAAAAAAGGTGTCCTTTTTCTGTGCATGTGTTGGTGAAAAATTAAGTCTGAATTCTGAAAACTTGCTGGAAAAGCAACATATACCACAAAAACAGTAGGGTAGGCTAGTGGTGTATGGCTCATGTCAACCTTCATATGCACCTTGTATTAACAATTGAAAAAAATGCTTCAAGTAATAACTATAAATGTATGTGTAAATGTGAAAATAATAATAAATGTTATTAAAAAATACAAAAAAAGTTATAGAATTTGGTGTGGTTTCACTACTATTGGCATCATAATGTAGGTTGTTTCGAGTAACCTTTACTGTTGACCTCATGTCCTTTCAGGATATTTTCAGATGAAATGCCTCACTTTGGTAACCTCTCCTTTAGGAATTACGGCTATGTTGTAGACAGTGACTAAATCTTTGTACCAACATCAACTTTATTAATTACAGCCAATTGCTGCTGAAACATGAAAGAAAATGGTGGCAGATTCGTCCTTTGTGCATGTTGCATTCGTCTTGGATACCCCGAGGAGAGGGAACAGGCACAACAGAGCAAAGAAATTGATAAGTGGCTGGAAAAAGAAAAAGGCAAGATGCGAAGAGAAGTAAAAGTCCTACTTCTTGGTGCAGGAGAAAGCGGCAAGTCCACAGTGTTGAAACAAATGAAAATTATACACGGCCTTACATTTTCTCAAGAAGAAATAGATGAATATGCGACAATCATTTACAGAAACGTTGTTGGTGGAATGAGGGTAATAGCTGATGCAAGACAGAAGTTGGGAATACCTTGGGAGAACGAGGATAACGAGATGATGAGCGTGAAGTTTTTTCGGTTTATGCCCGCAATGAGCTTGGATACTTTGTCATTTAATGAGTATGTCCCCAGTGTTAAGGTCTTGTGGAAGGATAAAGCTATCCAGGATACATTTCGAAGGAGGAGGGAGTTTCAGTTGGTGAGTAGAAGAGACTTTATTATTACATTTTTTAGAGCATTTTCGTACCAATTTTGGTTTACCGCGTCGGTTTTGTCGGAAATATCTTGTTATATTGTTCCATGCTGTTGACCTTCCTCGCGTCCTTTACCTCACTCCCTTCTGGAGAATGTTTACCCATTTTGAAACCCAACACATCCGTTCACTGTTCTTTCGTTACCTCAAATTCATAAAATTGCTATTATGGACGCGAAACACATATTTAGTTAATAGATTTAGAGTTACCGAACCTATCACCGTGGTAGAAGATCTCCGTGCCCGTATCATTCGTTCTTGCAACAAACCTGGATCTGTACGGCCAGGAATGATCAACATCCGATAGTTACCATTTTTGTTTAAAGTTTAATGAAAGCCAACTTATATTTGTATGATCTATTTGAATACGCTGAATTGTTTGGATTCTGCTAAAGGTTTTTTTTATTTTTCCAGAGTCTGCTTTAGTAGTGACGTTCAGAATAATTACGGCTGTCTCCACAACCAGAGGCGTTACTAGCCAAAACGTTCGAGGGGGGGGGGGGGGGGGGGGGGCAAAGTATTTTTGACTGGATGATCTTTTTTATCGAATGTTTTTTGCAGATAAAACGACTACTATTGAGAAACAAGACCTAAGGTTTCGATGGGATCCCAAAAATCTAGTATTTGATCCAGACAACTGGGTCTTGTCTTCGCCAGGCTAATCACCTGAGAAAACCAAGTTCAGATATACCTCTATTAGCCATATCTATTTTGACGATACTGACCGAACTTCCTGCTTTACTAATGCCAAATTTCCGGTTTCGCCCGAATTCCGAGCGAACTACTTGTCCAGCAAAAAAAGAAATATCAGAAACGAATTCAGCATATCTACTTATGCCTATAAAGGACACCGAATCAACTTGAAATAAAGCTTGAACTTACAAAAAAATTTCCGGACAAATTATACGTCCTGGGTGAAAAATGATTGTCATATACAGACTCAGCGTCTCCTTAGCCCTAAGTCTGTCATCTAATCAACTTCAAATAAAACTTTTGCTTTCAACGAATTTTCCGGTTTTGGCCGGATTCTGGGTGAACTATTTGTCCGGGTAAAAAATGCTTTTCATAAAAGTGTTTAGCATGCCTTCTTACTCCTAAATCTGTCATCTAATCAACTTCAGATAAAACTTATAATTTTAACCAACTTTCCGGTTTTTGCCGGATTCCGGACGAACGACTTGTCCGGCGAGTAAATGGTTGTCATCGTCGTATTCAGCCTCTAAATCGAACGTTTAATCAACTTCAGATGAAAGTTTTACTTTTAACCAACTTTCCGGTTTTTGCCGGATTCCGGGCGAACTACTTGTCGGACGAGAAAATGTTTTGCATATTCGTGTTCAGCATGTCTTATTACCCCGTAATCGACTATCACATTAGCTGTTAAAAAATATTTTGTTTGTCCCTTAATTTGAACCCCCTCCCCCACCCCTGGGCTACAGAGCCCATCTACGAACTTGACCCAAAGAATCTTCACACCAAGTTTCATCAAAATATCTCATTCCCTTCGAGAGTTATCGTGCTGACAGACGGACGGACGGACAGACGGACAACTTTTGCAATGTCATAGGTATCCCTCCACTTACGTTTTGGGATCCCAAAAGCGACTGTGTGGACGAAAAATCGACTGACTTTAAGAAAAACTACCATTCTTAAGAAAAAATCGACTATTTTTACGAGAAACCGACTGTTTTTTGTTTTGTTTTAAATGACTGTTTCCAAGAAAAAAATCGACTGTTTTTACTAAAAATCGTGGCGATTTGTGCCGACTCGGCTATATTTTACCGACTGGCAGACAACATTTGGGGTGGGGTGTCCCCCACTCCTCCCTAGTCCTGAATCCCCTTTCTACAATGCAAAATTATACTATGATTGCGAAAGATTTGAACCTGAATACAAACGCGACTTTCGGTGGCCAGTTATCAGCTTGCGGAAAGTAAATCACTGCGTGAACGCTTATTTTTCGTAAATGGTTCTCGTCAAGCGTACAACACAACAAGCGGATACAGGAACCACAAGTCCGACCGGGAAATTCCACCATATGAAAGTTGATAGTTCGTGAAAAGCGGATCAACGAAGTAACGCATTTTCATCGGGTCTTCAAGCCTCTTTAAAGGACACCTGAACAATGGAACCATACTTGAACACACCATGGGGAATGCATTTACAGACATGTCCACGGAGAGCATTTTTCGCCTGAGCGTGACGTTTTCAAAATAGGAATGTTCGTTTCTGGAGGTTTGGACATGCAGACTCCAAGACAAAAAGCGCAATTCATTCAAATCTTGTACAGCTCTGTCCGGATCGTATTGGAATTTCTTCTAGATATACGTTTGGGTTTAACCGGTTAAAAAAATATTTCAGAAGAAGTGTTAGTTGGAGAAATTGTGTATGGCACTTGCCCTTCGGCCAAGTGTGATATAGCGATTGTAATTTCTGTCCGTCAGTCGGTCCCGGTTTTCCTAGTTCAGGCACTTCCAGATCAGCTAGGACGATGAATCTTGGCATGCATATCAGGGACCCGACCAGATCAACTTACAAATAATCATTTCCCCAATCCGACTTTCTCCGGCTCCGGGAGTCCGTAGTAAAAAGTAAAAAGAGCGCTGCCCAAATGCGGGATCGAACCACGGACCTCGTGAGTCCTGAAGCCGGTGTTCTACCACTGCGCCAAGACTTCGTGTATTCGGGAGCGAAAGCGGGACTTAGTATGGTTTATTAAAGTAAGACCAAGTGGTCAAAAAGAATGTGGTTAAATTAAACAAATCTACTGCAACGCTTCCACATAAGCTAGGACAATGAAACTTGGCAGGAATATCAGGGAACCGACTACATTAACTTGGAAATAATCACTTTCCAGATCCGATCATAGTGGAGGGAGTGGAGGGATGGGAAATCCGGAAACTATTAACATGCATAACTTTGGAAAGGGTAATCGAACATGCGTGAAACTTGACATGTGTCAAGGACAAGTGTTTCGGATATTCAGTTTCAAATCCGGACCAGCTAGTTCGGGCACTTCCACATAAGCTAGGACGATAAAACTTGGCAGGCATATCAGGGACCCCAAATGATAAGGCTGGAAATAGTCACTTCCCCCATCCGAGCACCATGGGGGGGGGGGACTGGAGGGAGGGGGAATCCGGAATCTTGAGGTATTTATAACTTTTGAACGGGTGATCGGATCTCGATGAAACTTGATATTTGGAAAGACCTCATGCCTCAGACGACCAACTTCAAATCCGGACCGGATCCGGTGACTTTGGGGGGAGCTGGAGGGGGCAACCGAAAATCTTGGGAAACGCTATGAGCGGAGGGATCGAGATGAAACTTGGTGGGAAGACACCCAGCAAACACTAGATACATCGTTGACATAACCGAGCCGATTCGGGCACTGTTGGGGGAGTGGAGGAGGGGGAATCCGGAATCTTGAGGTATTTATAACTTTTGAACGGGTGATCGGATCTCGATGAAACTTGACATTTGGAATGATCTCATGCATCAGACGACCCACTTAAAATCCGTACCGGATCCGGTGACTTTTGGATGGTGCTGGAGGGGCAACCGGAAATCTTGGAAAACACTATGAGTGGAGGGATCGAGATGATACTTGGTGTGAAGACACCTAGCAAACACTAGATACATCATTGACATAACCGAGCCGATTCGGGCACTGTGGAGGGAGGGGAATCCGGAATCTTGAGGTAGGCTATTTATAACTTTGAACGGGTGATCGGATCCTAATGAAACTTGATATTTGGAAAGACCTCGTGCCTCACCTACGTGCCTACTCGTAACAAGTGCCATATGAGCTCGTAGCTCTTGGTCATTTCTAACATTGTTCGGTTCTGAGATAAGGACAAATGCAAAATTGGGCAAAAATGTTAACGGAAAAATGTTAAATGCAATTTTAACGGAAGTCGTACAGATAGAGATGATACTTGGTACTCTTCATTCAGATGTCCTTTAAGTGAATAGATGATGGGTCACTAGTTTGTCCTATCTCGACACTTTTCGGTTAAACTTTAAGTGTAACTTAAACCCTACATATTTTCTCTGCTCTCGGCAGATCATCAAAACCACTCACAAAAATTCCAACCCCAGCAAAATCACTACATATGAAAAATAACTCCACCACACACAAAACCAGGAAAACTAGCAAAATATTCAATATTCAAGTGTTTCCAACTACAATCTTTATTTTATAATTTATTCTATAAGTTCCAATTAAATCTTAAAAGAATCACATTTTTTCTATTAGTCTTCATGAGGATCGTTTCCAGGGTTTAAGACTTATTTAATATTAAATTTGACTTTTGCAGAAGGGCTCCTTTTTATGGCACTTTATAGTGATTGCAGTTTCTGTCCGTCAGTCGGTCCCGGTTTTGCTAGTTCGGGCACTTCCACATAAGCTAGGACGATGAAACTTGGCAGGCATATCAGGGACCCGACCAGATTAGATACGAAATAGTCACTTCTGCGATCCTCTGAGTGGGGAGAGTGGATGGAGAGGGAGGCCGAAAAATTATGTATTTTTAACTGGCGAACGGGTGATCGGGTCTTGAACAAACTTGATATTTAGGATATTCAATCAAACGTCCCACTGTAAATCCGGATCGGATCCGATCACACTGGGGGAGTTGCGGAGGAAGGAACTGGACGGGGTGATTTAGAACGGGTGATCGGATTTGATTGGAACTTGTCAGATGGAAAGAGCTAACGCATCAGATGTTCTGTGTCAAGTCCGGGTCGGATCCGATACCTGTGGGGATGGTGGGGAAACTCATTAAACGCTTAAAGCAGAGGGATTGGGACGGAACTTAGTGGAGAGAACAAGCATTAGGCCTGGATACGAAATTGACGGAGCCAGATGGTTTCGGGGCTCTGTGGGAGGAGTTGGCGGGGGTTTCCCGGAATTCCGGTAGTCGAGAGGTAATAGTTCCAGATGTAGGATACTAAGACAACGAAACTTTGCAGGCATATTAGTGACCCGACTTTACTGAATTAAGAACCCGACACAACATGCCCCTGGAAACTTGCGTTTCTAGATCCGAGCATTTTTGGGGGAGTGACGGAAGGGAAATATGGAAATTGTCTTCTGCAAATTGCGAATGAGTTGTCTGATTCGAGTCAAACTTAATGGGTGATAAGAATCGGTGACCTAGATATGCAAATTATGTGTTAGAACTACATGTGACCACGGTTGGGAGAATTGGGGGGGGGGGACTTTTGACATGCACAAAAACCAAACGGATGGACCGAATGGGATGCAAGTTGGACAGTGACGAGTTTATGCGGCCTCGATTTGTTTTCTGGCGTCCGGGACGGATTCGGCCAAGGTATGGGGGGGGGGGGGGAATTTGCATATAGGCTATGCTTCGATTTCAGTTAAACTTAATGGACGGGAAGAGGGGATTAAGAGGTACGACTTTTATGTTTCCAAGTCGTGTTCGGCCACAGTTGGGGGAGTTGCAGGGAGACTGCCTGACATTTTGAGGCTCGCATAGTGGTTAAACGAGTGAATCAGCATATACTCTAGATGGCATATTTTAGGGTCCGAGCTAGATCCAACAACGGTAGGAGGGAGGGGGGGGGGTGGTAGGTACCGGAATTTTCCGAAAATGCTCAAGATTCGAGTGAAACTTGATAGATGGTATAAAAGAAGATAATTTAGATGATCCATTCTTGAGTCCGAACCAGATTCGGCCACGGTAGGGGGAGATGGAGGGAGTACCGAAAATCGTTTAGCACGAGGGGATTTCTTGGGCTGAAACTTGGAAGTTGGAAGTCATTTGCTCCAGATAATCCATAGCGGTGCCGGAACTGCTCAGAATTGAGTGAAAACAAATATCCTATCTCTATGTCCAAACCGCATTTTTGCATGGTGGGTGTTTTGTGACGTTCCCATCTACTTTCTTGTACCACCTACTCATAACATGTGCCATATGAGCACATAGATATTGTTAGAGGAGCCCTTCCTCCACCGGTTTTCTTTCCTTCAATGGCCGATCACTCTACACCTAACTATTCTTTCAACCCCGGCTGACTGCGAATTATAGTGACAAACGGATACGGCAGCTGAACTTTGTTCGAGCGATATTTCAGTCTATCTTGGCAATGGTCCTCTTCATTCTGTAACCGCTAGAGCTGGGAACTGAACTCCCTTCCCAGCTTGAGTGGTTGAAGAGGAAAGGTCGAAATATCGCTCTAATGAAGTTCATTGGAGGTACCCGTTTGTCACTTTACACCTATAGGCTACTTTCAATATTCCCCTCTTTGACAAATAAACTATAAATACAAATCCCTAGTGTTGGGCGATATTCGATATCGATAACGATATATCGATATATCGGACCAAATATCGATATCGAATATCGAAACGTAAATATCGATATCGAAAACGATATTTGTTCATTAAAATTATTGTAAGCGATCCGCCATAAGTTACATTTATACATCCAAAACTGGAGCAATATGTTGTTCGTAATTCCGTTTTCATTTATTCGAAATTGGAGTTGATACAATATGCTTTTTTGCGATGATTTTGCTCTTAAATTCTGGTAAAACGAGACGTGTACTATAGCGAAGCATGGTCCCAAAATATCGATATCGATATATCGAATATCGAAAGTGAAAATATCGATATATCGAAAATTCCGAATATCGCCCAACACTACAAATCCCCTCCTAATAAAATGTCCTTTGAAACTTCTGACTTCTAGAACATCTCCTTATATTCTCCTGATTGCATAAGCATTGTATTGTAGGATGAGATTAAAGACGATTGGTTTGTGACTAATTTTAGAAAGAGAATCAACGCCTTCTAATTTAGCCCAACTCAAAAATTCATTTATTATTACAGTGGTGACAGCGGATAACCAGGTAGGGCCGAAACCCATCCTGGTATCCTAATAACCGACTCAAAATTATACCTAATATACAAGACAAAACTATGTTTCCCCTAATTATCGATTTAGGACTAGTAACTCTCGAAATTTGTCAGGTGGTGCCTTTGAACCATCCAACAAGGTTTAAACACGCAAGCTGCTTCTGAATTTTTTTGAATTTCACAGTATAGCAATATTTCCAAAACTATAGACGGCAGGGCTTAAATTAAAGCATTTCCATGGCTCTCAAAATTGAAATCCCAAAACGTAAGTGGAGGGATTCCTATGACATCGCAAAAGTTGTCCGTCCGTCCGTCCGTCTGTAAGCACGATAACTCTCGAAGGGAATGAGATATTTTGATGAAACTTGGTGAGAGGGTTCGTTGGGTCGTCGGACCAGTCAAGTTCGTAGATGGGCTTTGTACCTCTACATTTAGGGGTGGGGGAGGGGATTCAAATTAAGGGACAAACAAAATATTTTGAAACAGCTATTGTGATAGTCGATTATGGGGTAAGAAGACATGCTGAACACGATGGTGACAACCATTTTGTCATCGGACAAGTAGTTCGCCTGGAATCCGGCCAAAACCGGAAAGTTTGTTGAAAGTAAAAGTTTTATTTGAAGTTGATTAGATGTTCGATTTAGGGGTAGAAAGACATGCTGAAGACGATGGTAAAATTTATTTTCTCGACGGACAAGTATTTCGCCCGGAATCCGGCCCAAACCGGAAAGTTTGTTGAAAGTAAAAGTTTTATTTGAAATTGATTAGATGTTCGATTTAGGGGTAGGAAGACATGCTGAAGACGATGGTGAAAATTATTTTCTCGACGGACAAGTATTTCGCCCGGAATCCGGCCCAAACCGGAAAGTTTGTTGAAAGTAAAAGTTTTATTTGAAGTTGATTAAATGTTCGATTTAGAGGTAGGGAGACATGCTGAAGACGATGGTGAAAACTATTTTCTCGACGGACACTTCGACCGGAATCCGGCCCAAACCGGAAAGTTTGTCAAAATTAAAAGTTTTATTTGGAGTTGATTAGATGTTCGATTTAGGGCAAGAAGACATGCTGAACACTTATGTGAAAACAAGTTTCTACCCGGACATGTAGTTCGTCCGGAATCCGGCCAAAACCGGAAAACTGTTGGAAGTCAAAGTTTTATTTCTAGCTGATTAGATTAGCGATTTAGGGGTAAGAAGAGATGCTGAGTCCCTGTGTGACAATCGTATTTTACCCGGACATATAGTTCGACCGGAATCCGGCTGGAATCGGAAAATTTGTTATAAGCTAAATTTCTATTTGAAGTTGATTAGATGTTCATTACTGGGGAAAGAAGATACCCTGATTTCGTCTTTGAGCTTTCTTTTTTCGCCGGACAAGTAGTTCTGGAGTTCGGCCGGAACCGGGAAATTGGCAAAAGTGGCAGGAAGTTTTCGTCAAAACAGATATGACTTATAGGGGTAAACACACATGCTGAATCCAAATCTGAACTTGGTTTTCTCAGGTGATTAGCTATTTGGCCTTAATCTGTTTCTGAATTTTAATTGTAAAAATGTTCAAGGAGTCTGGCGAAGACTGGATCTGGCTAAGACAAGACCCAGTTGTCTGGATCAGATATTGAATTTTTGGGATCCCATCGAAACCTTTGGTCTTGTTTATTTCAGTATATTTGTTGGCCTTTACAAACCCCATTTTGTTGGTTTCTTCGTTGAATTTTTGTGACTAGTGTTCACAGCTTCGTAACGTCCTTTAAAATCGATTAGGTTACCGACTAAGCTTTTGGGTTTTCTGCATCATAGTAGTTGTTAATTTTGTGGAGTTGGAACACACTGTCCCCCTTCCAGGTTCTGCATGGTGGAGTAGAAACTAAAGCGTTTTTTAAGGCGTCTACGTCTCTTCAGGGACCCATAAATTTCCTGTAATGACTCGCCATTCAGGGGGCTTGTCATTTTCTATGCTTCTACGTTGCTATGTTGCTCGAGCCTCACCTAGTTTCCAAAAATTCCGCTTGGATCGAATCGGTGTTCTTGCTCAGATAAACAAAATTGCCAGCATGCCACCAGGTACCTAAGCTAGGATAAAAGATCCAGGATACCCTTCCATTACAGAGAAATATTCTTAGTTCAGCACAACAGCTGCGAAAATTTTTGTCTATCTGGATAGTCGGGTATTTTATCCCCGTCTGATTTCTCGAACTATCGGACGCTCGGTCAAGAGCGCATCAGAAATCTCGTATTGACAAGCCCCCTGGATGGCAGTCATTACAGGAAATGTATGGTTCCCTGGTCTCTTTGAATTACACTACTACAGTTGACACTAGCACTTAAAGATTTTTAAGAGCATGCGCGGAGCTTGTGAAAGGTCATTTGCCAACGGGTAATAAGAAGCCATCTTGATTCTTCCATCTTCATCTCCTCGATTTTCAATTGAAGATCGAGCTCCCCGGGTCATACCTAAACTTGATACAAAAAAAAACTAAACTGAACTCGGTGACTGTGTTATTTTGCTACATGAACCGTTGGTGGTGACTGTTCTGGGTGAACAAAAAACTTCTCTTTTGAGCTTCCCTTGACTCACCATATATCATGAGGGCGTCTTCACTAGAAGTCTTGATTTCCCACGATCCAGATCGTTCACTTTTTATGAAGTTGCATAGTATCGAAGCATCTCCAAATACTAGAACCACAGCTTTGACATATGATACTGGGCAGTCGTGATCAGTTCCTGTATGTTTTCTAAGGAATGATTACCTTCTACATCCTCAACATTTACTTCCTTGTTCATCAGCTTAGAGCTTGTTCCACCCTTCTACAAATAGTAACTATTAGTTACTAATTCTGTTCCAACCTCACCAAAAGTTAATACGCTGACCGTTCCAACCTTCTCAAAATAGTAACTATTTGCTTACCACGCTCGGGAGCGTAGTGACGACGGATCTCTGTAATGTGATTGGTCGGATTTGCCCGTGGCATGATATTCTGCTGGAAAATAGAAAAATCGTTCCAGCCTTGACCGCAAAAAGCCAGAATTCGTAACGTCATGTGTAGTAACCACGGTAAGTAGGATGGAACACGCTCTTAGTGTACAAGCTTTTAAATTCCATGATTTCTTCAGATTGTAGTCTTGGAAAGCAGAATAGCGTGTAGCACGAATAGCGTATAGCACAGCGTCGACCAGTACACGGCGACGTAGGCTATTGTTCTGGCGATCGATTCCCGCTGAGAGGTGAGGAACATCTCCGACTCCTGACTCCCAGTTCGGACATCTCCGGACTGACTCCATCTCCGAACTTCTCCAAGTCCTGACTCCTCCAGGATGTAGCCCGATGCTCCGAATAAGCTCATCGTTTGATATCCTCCAAGTTTCAGGACGAACTCTGAAAGCCCACTTCCTGGTGAAGTTGCTTCGACCATTTTCATGATTTTCTACCACAGGGTTTGGTCAAAGGTTACATTGAGAGTAAATATAAGTCGGCTCGAAACCAGGCTCGGGTATCAGAAGGAAAGCCGGAAGATGTCAAGACCAGAGAAAAAAGTCGATGACTTGTTGAACTTCTCCGAGCTTTCGGATCGAAGGATTTCCGATTTCGGATCGCGGGATAACAAATAATCTGATTTGTGGTGCACAGTGCGTAGAATATTTTGTAAACAAAATTATTTCTCCAGTGGATTAATCATGGAACTATGTTTGCTCGCACAAGTTTAGTGGATTCCGATATGGCAGAAATATAGAATAAACTGCAGTGTATAGTAGATATGTCTCAGGGTAGACGGCGAAGAAAAAAAATGTAGTACTTTGACTGATCAGAACTAGTTTTCTATCCGACTGCACTGTTTTACTTAGAGTCTTCTTGTAAGGTCACGTTATGTGGTCTTCAAGAAGGTTTGCTATTAATGGCCAGCTCAGGTGTATATATTTATTTTTCTAACAATCGATCATCTTGATGGATAATAAATGCTGACTAAACTATCGTTACACAGATATTAACGGTGTAATATGCACCGTTGAATCTTTTTATTGAATCTTTTTTTCTGGTGCAAGATACACCAAATCCGACCTCTTTTTAAGTCTCAGCTTGTCATTCTGCATCAGCATCGTCCCATTTCAAGTGCGGACCGAATCCAATGTACTGGGGGGGGGGGTGAAGGGGAGAACCGGAAATCTTGTGATACGCATAGAGTGGAGCGATCAGGATGAAACTTGGTGGGACGTACAGGCACAAGTCCTAGGTGCATCAGTGACAGAATTGGATCGGATTCGGGTACCGAGTGGGGGGGGGCAGTAGGGGGTGTCCGGAATTCCGGTGATCGTGAGTTAATGTACTCCCAGATGTGATAGGACGACAAAACTTTGCTGGAGCATTAGAACCTTTACATCTTCACTTCTTCGATCCGACAATTCCTTAAAGAACTCATCTTAACCGCAAAATACAAAAAGTACTTTTAAGCAAAATTTACTTTTTCAAGATCGCCATGAGTAGATGAACCTTTCTGCCTCAAGGGTTTTGCTTAGAAATTAATTTTTAGCACCCTTAAAGTGTGCATCTTAACCGAAAAGTGAAAAAAAACTTTTGACCGTCACTTCCAATCTCTGACCCAGCCTTGCAAGTTTGGCGCATCTTAACCGAATACTTCCATCTGACCCAGCCTTCCGGGTTTTTGTTTTCCTTCTTGTTTCCTTTTGCTTTCGGTCTCCCATTTTTATATTTAAAGTGAAACCATAGGTTGAATTTTCAGCCCCCTTAATTTTTTCTTGCTGGGGTATTTCTTACTACATATGCTTGTAAGTGCCATATGAGCTTACAGCTCTTGTTTGTAAACTTTGAGCATTTCTTAATAATTTTTTTATTTTGTACTAATAAGATGTGATTCCATTTGCGGTTTCAGCTCGTGATTCTACGTCAGGGTCGCACTTTCATTCAAGAAAATCGGGCCACATGAAAAATTGTACTTTTTTGGGAAATAGGTTGAAAAAATTACATTAACTTTTTTCTGGTGCTTGGTATGTCATTTCCATTTTCGGTTTCAGCTTGGTATTTCCATCAGAACCGTAATTCAGTTCAAGAATAACAGACGACCACGGAAATTCTATTTTTTTCGAAAAACGGTAAAAAAGGAACTAAAACTGAAAAACGCTTATTTTGCGTCTAGTCAGGATATGCAACTTTGGATACGTTCTTCTTTCTTTTTTTCTCTGCAAGATGGTGTAAGAATCATTTCTGTTGCAATTTGTTTCGGGTCGACCTCTTTTTTTAGCTCATTTTCCTGTACTATATCTCGAAACAAGCATTTACAACATTACAGAAAGAAGACCTGATTTATAACAAGCAAGTCATGTTTCCGGTTAGTCAGGCGATGACTATCCGAAGAGGGAAAAGTAATGAACGCAAAATAATCCTTTTCTGGGTTAGGCTCAGGCCCGTATTCAGGATTTTTTTTCGGGGGGGGGGGGGGGTTGCCTTTCGGGGAGGGTTTTGCCTGCGGGTCGGACAATAAAGTACAAAAAGACATAGATCAGATGGAAAAGCCTGTAAAAATGACTATTTTTGTGTGTTTCGGGGGGGGGGGTCAACCCTCGACCCCCCCCCCCCCCTGGATACGGCCTTGGTTAGGCTAGTGCTATTCAACTATCTATTTAAAAGTTCGACAGAAAACCCAGCTTATCTTGGATTTGAAAACACTGAATTGTTGTGACTGCTATTATTTTTTGGGATCCCAAAACGTAAGTGGAGGGATACCTATGACATCGCAAAAGTTGTCCGTCCGTCCGTCTGTGCGCACTGTAACTCTCGAAGGGAATGAGATATTTTGATGAAACTTGGTGTGAGGATTCTTTGGGTCAAGAGTAAGGTCAAGTTCGTAGATTTAGCCGTACATTTAGGGGTGGGGGAGTGGTTTTAGATTAAGGGGCAAATTAAATATTTTTAAACAGATAATGTGATAGTCGATTATGGGGTAAGAGGACATGTTGAACACGATGGTGAAAACCATTTTGTCATCGGAAAAGTAGTTCGCCCGGAATCCGGCCAAAACCGGAAAGTTTGTTGAGAGTAAAAGTTTTATTTGAAGTTGATTAGATGTTCGATTTAAGGGTAAGAAGACATGCTAAACACGATGGTGAAAACCGTTTTATCACCGGACAAGTAGTTAGGCCAGAATCTGGCCAAAACCGGAAAGTCTGCTAAAAGTAAAAGTCTTATTTGAAGTTGATTAGATGTTCGATTTAGGGGTAGGAAGCCATGCTGAACACAGTGATGAAAACCATTTTCTCGCCGAACAAGTAGTTCGCCCGGAATCCGGCCAAAACCGAAAAGTTTGTTAAAAGTAAAAGTTTTATTTGGAGTTGATTCGATGTTCGATTTAGGAGTAAGAAGACATGCTGAACACTTATGTGAAAACAATTTTCTACCCAGACAAGTAGTTCGCCCGGAATTCGGCCAAAACCGAAAATTATTAAAAGTTAGAGTTTTATTTGAAGTTGATTAGATGTTCAGTATTGGGGAAAGAAGATACGCTGAGTTCGTTTTTTAGCTTTCTTTTTTCGCCGGAAAAGTAGTTCCGGAATTCGGCCGAAACCGGGAAATTGGCAGAAGTGGCAGGAAGTTTTCGGCAAAATAGAGGTGGCTTATAGGGGTAAACACACATGCTGATTCAATACCTGAACTTGTTTTTCTCAGATGATTAACCTTTTTGAATTTTAGTAGCAAAAATTTTTGGGATCCCGTCGAAACCTTTAGTCTTGTTTATCTGGGGCTCTTGTGGTAAGAATAAATAAGCAAATAGAACCTCTATCTGTGGTCCCATTCAGCGACTGTAGATAGGCTACCCCGACTCCGACAAAACTTAGCTGAGCCATTGGTACTTGCGGAGCTTTGAGTGATCCCCGTCCCTCTTTGCTGCTGCACATATCAGTGGAAAGGGTACATGAGGCGGCCTGACCCGCTCTGCAATGCTTCACGTGACGTCACAGATAGGCAACCAATCGGCTTTTAGGCTATTGTGTAAATTTTTCTTTGGGGTTCTATTGCAATATAGCTGTTTGTAGAGGTAAGGAATTGTGATGTTCCGCGTAGCGAATATCCTCAGATCGTTTGTATCAGGCAGGGTATAGGTATTTCGACTCTGCATGGTCATATTACAGAAACAGAGAGAGGGAGGTTCTGGTGTGCTTATTTGTTCTTGCTAGTAGTGACGTCATGTTCATCCAAGCGCGGGGAATTTGACTTTCAATAAAAGCGTGCATTTCTATTTCCCGTGACGAATTTTTCACAGCTGGGATCTGGGGAGATGTCGAACACCTCTGACAGATCACAGAATTCTGCGAGCAGTTGCAACAGTGCTGTGCTGTGAGCCAGTACGCGATTACCCGCATTCCGACTAAATTCGCCCATGATTGGTTGGGACGGAAATCCCAGGCGAGGGGATTTCCTCACCTTATATTTCCCGGATCCACCGACAGGGAGCTTAAGAATTAAAATTTGGTGGGGATAGTCTAATTATTAGCCCATCCCGCTAATACTCACACGTGCAATATGTAACTCTGGATCAGATCCGGCTACTTCGAAGAAGTTCGAGGGGTCCGTTCTATATTGTCTAAATGATGGCAGACTATCTAAGAGCTTGGTCACACTGGGCTCGAAAACCAGCTTATTCGACAAAGAACTGAAAATCCATAGGGGACGTGAGATTTGATCGGCTTTGTGGCAGCCTGTGGATAATGAGCAAACTGCAATGAGCGGCCAATTAGGGTTTCTGTAACGTAGCTGTACAGGCTGTTTTGCTCTAATTGATCTCCGGAATTTAAAACGACAACATTCAGAAGTTGTATCTTGTTCTTTTTCTTTTTTCTACTTTTGCAACCCCAAAAGCCAGGAAATGAGCTAGGTGTTACCAAGCTCTAAGGTTGACAGCGCAGCTGATGCTGATACACATACGAACCACCCGTGCATGTGCCATATGGGTTTTCAGCTCTTATTGCCCGTTAAGACCAGTGCCATCAGGGTGGAAGAAATAGATTCATTGTATTGGTTTGATTCAATAATTTATCGATTAATTGATTGCATACTTTCAGGCTGATTCCGTTCGATACTTCTTCGAGAACGTGGACAGGATAGCTGAAAGAGTGAGTTTTTCTTTTGTTTTTGCAGTGATGTTGACAAGACCAAGAGTTTAGCTTGGTCTCAAGACCAAGACAGTCTATATTTCACTTTACGTTTCTAGCCTAACTAAGGGACACTAATGGAAAGTAATCTGATTATATTTATTTCAATAAATACGCACATTTTTTTTTTTAAATAATTATATGCCAATATCCGTGTTGCATTTTAGATATACCAATGCTGCCAATAATTACGTTTTTGCAGATACCCGTGGTATCTGTTACCACGGTAATTTAATCTGCAATTAGTCGTTTTTGCAGTTACCGTGGTATCTGATACTGCGGTTGCTTTTCAAACACGACAACTGCAGGATTTGCGCTTTTAAAAGTCATCCCAAAAGAAAAACTGATATCCACTTCCATCACAAGTGCTAAACCGAGGGATAAACTTCTGTCTCACCAATTTGACCAAAATCCTAGGCTCTTCTGTAGGTGTTGATAAAAGTAAGATGATTTTTCTGATTGCATGATCAGTTACCATGGTATCTGCAAAACGCCTTTTCACCGTGGTGTCAGATACCGCGGTAACTGAGAAAATGACTTCAGACCGAGGTATCAGATACGATACGTCCTTCATAAAATCCGATGACGAATTGCCGCCAGAGGAGCTAGAGGAACAATAACAATCACACGTCAGATCTGGAGATAAGTTATCGGGGGGGTGAATGAGCGCTTAGGCTTTTGCTTCATATCGAGTCGCGCATTAGCCCCGAGGAAAAGACAGCCAGCACTCAGCACTGAAGTCGGAAGCCAGAAATGACAAACTTGATGACGCTTGACAGAACAGAGTTGGGTAAAGCAAAACGAGGGGAAGAGGCATTTTAAACAGTTTTAAACATGGTTAGGCCTAAGAGGAATTGAAAATAGCAAAATAAACCTGGATAAACGTACACAAAGAAGTAATGTGTCATTCTTTTCTTTACGACAGCGCATCTAGCGGCCAAATAAGAACTAATCTAGAGGAATTTTATGAGTGGCGTATAGGGACATCCTTGCTCTTTGCGGTCGCCCATTGTGGCTGAAAACTCGCTCCACTGGTGCTGAAGTTGCTGGAACGAAGAAAACCTCCTCGGTAATGCGTCTCATGCTTTTGGGTCATTTTTACGGCATGCTTAGCATTGCAGAAATTACAAACAGTGGACCACTTCCGAATCTTTTCCACAAAGCTGAAATTTGGTAAACGCATACTTCAATACAGATGGTTCCTTTGTAGCCATCATTTAGTAACTGAATTTACTCACGTCAAGCCTTGGCATATACATCATTTAATAATAACTATGATCCGCTAATCTCTTACCTTCAAAATCTGGTCCTGATGATGCAATCCATTAGTAACCTTTTCCTGTTTCGTGACGCACTGGAAAGTTCCAAAATTAATGCCACTGTAAATAGGGTCTTGAAGACCAGTATAGGTCTTGGCGACAGGAAGCGCAAGAACAACACCAATACCAAGAATTTGTCACGGGTCTTAAGACCAAGACCAAGATTGTCGGCATCAGTCTAGAAACTGGTCACCAAAATTCAAGACTACATCTCTGTGATTTTGTAGGCTAGGCTATTTGTTAGTTCAGAGATTGTTTTCCCTTACATCATTGAAAATACTGACAAGTCCTTAGCGGGTAGAATGTGGACGGTGGACTCTTCTGGTCGACGTTTATAAGGTACGTTTCTGTTATTTGTATTTATCATCGTTGACTCGAAAACCTGTTTAACGTACCTATATATATATTTATGTATGATATATTTACATATATGTATATACGACTGTTGTTACTAGTTGAAATTGTGTCAGCTTTTCAGATAGACCTATACTAAATGGTGTATTGAATGCAACTCGTTCAGACAATCCCCCCTCCCCCCCCCCCCCCGAGTGTCTTGGGAAAGTACTTTCGTCGGGTGAAGCCAGGCGCAAACACCAAAGAAATATAATTTTCTATGCTTTGTCGAGCGTCGTAAATCCTGCAAACATTTATCGGGCAAAACAAAGAATAAATCGAAATCTGCATGCTTTCTGTCCTCGGTATTCTCTACGGCATATCGGGTTCTTTTAGACATAAGGAATACAGCTTGCCACGTTTGTTCTCTTAGCTTGACGTATCAGGCTCCCAACTATCATAGTTTCCGAGAAGCTTATTGGCCGGAAGACTGGCTATGCAAGGTATATGGAAAGAGGCCTGAAACAGCCGAGGCCTTGTGTAATTGGCTGTAAGCATAGTTAAATTTAAAGTAGTTAACTACCTTAGCATAAAATTTATGTAGTGCGAGGTCGCCTTTTGTTAAAATTGATAATCAATAAAAATCCATGGTAAAATAGTACTTCCATTATGTTGTGTTTGTGGTTATAATATAATGAAAGTGTATATATATACTGCTTGAGCCCAAGCTGACTTGGATACATAATATTCATACAATGGATAAAAATGGAAGCGTCAGCCACATATGTTTTGGCAGCGATATTTATGCCCTTCTTGGCAAGGGTCCTCGTCAGTCTGTTGAACTTCAAGGACAATGTTTGTGAACGAATAAATGAAATTGAACCTTTTTAGATGTACATTCCCACCAACCAAGACATCCTCCATGCTCGGAAAGCCACCAAAGGGATCTCAGAGTTCGTTATCCCCATTAGAAAAGTACCCTTTCGTTTTGTCGACGTCGGGGGACAACGATCGCAGCGATCCAAGTGGCTCAAATGTTTTGATAACATCACGTCAATCATGTTCCTCGTCTCTTCTTGTGAATATGATCAAGTTCTGGTCGAGGACAGGTGAGTCTTTGAATGCTTTAAAATTAATAACTGACAGTGCAAACGGATATGCATTTTATTAGAGCTACGTTTTGGCCCCTCTTGGGAATGTTCCTCTTCAGGCTCAAGCCGCTCGAGCTGGAAAATGAATTTGTGGAGAAACAAAGAAAGATTCTAGCTACAATATCTAATTTTGTGAATTTCTTCTTGAAAAGTTGGTTGGAGTTAAAGCTGGTGCTGCGATTCCATTTTGGCCACGGTTGCTGTTTTTCTGCTCGATTGGGTCATTGAGAGGGTAGAGATTTTCCCGCATTTTGGTATCCGTTTTGCACTGTCAGATAAGATTCGCAGCTAGCCTGGACTGAAAGAAATATTTAAAATTAATTTTGTGAGCTCTTTTTTATTGACGAATGCTCATAGCCTTTTCCGTGATAATCCTAGTCGCATTTCCAACAGATCAGGATTGGCTGGAAACACTTCCGTAAGTTCCCAGCTTTGTTTGTATGGGACTTTTTTCCTCATGTCGACGCAGCGCTTTGAGCAACCTTGACCCGTTGCCAAGAAATCCGTTCTCCTGATTCGGACGTCACTCTTTCATTGGCTTCTATGATGCGTGTGAAAACTGCCCTGCAGTCTTTGTATGGCGAGCAATTGCGTCCCTTTAGCAAAGTTTCCTCTGTGTCCGGCATGTATGTGTAATCTCTCGTTTTCTGTTTGTTCGGTTAATTTGTATTGAAAAAGTGGTTTCTAGGGCAGTGTGCTCAGTAACAAATAATCAGATAGAGCTTCAGTCTTTAGTCGCATGCAGCGACTATGAAAACCCAGACGAAACTGAGTGGACCTAGAGGTATTTACTCTAGCTTTGTGCTGATGATTGATTTGAATGAATGAATGATTTATTTGCACATTAAAGCCATCCGGCCATCATGCAACAAATCGAAACAAAAAGTGAACAATCTTACATGCGCATATACACACTCTTAATATTTTTAATGTACACTGAATACTTTCTTAACACTAAAAACACAATTTCCCCATCAGAAGAAATTTTTCCGGTGTTTAAAAGCTAACCTGAGGAACTTCCCAATAATTCTTATTTCTTTAAAATCTTTACTTCCCATCATTTTAATAATCCATTTCTTATCAGTTCCCCCCACCCCGAAAATCTCCTACCGTAACTCTCTACAATCACACAAAAGGTGGTATATATCCTCGTTCATTTCTCCACACATAGGACAGAAGTAGTAAGGACCCGATCTTTCCTCTTTTTTCCCCATGTTGACACCCGTTTACTCCTTTCCGTCTTCGCTGTTGCTTATCCCACAAGAAAGAGTGGAGGAGGCTACTCCGCGCGCTGACCCCCTCTGCAGCGCGTCCGTAGAACCAATCAGGTTTGACTCCTACTTTTCCTCACCAGCGACTTAACAGCGATTTACTATTTGTAGTGATGAAACGTGATGTGGCGAAGCTAGTAATCTCTGCTCAGTGTTGAGATGGGTGGTACGATTGTACCAGATTCAGTACTTTTTTCTCTGACCTGACATCTGTACAACTTTTTTTAAAAGTCGGAAAATCAGTACAATTACGTCGAACTGGTACAAATTCAGTACATTTTCTCTAAATAAAGAACTGGACTACTTGACTTATCGTATTAACTTTGGTGATTTACCTAGAGCTCTAACTTGAAAGAGGTATATCTGTGTTCGTATGGCTCAAGGATCCAGTCGAATTACTTCGTGACCCAACCTCTTTTCCTTTCTGACCGACTTTGTGTGACTTTCCAGCTCCTAGTTACATAGGTTTGGCAGAACTAATTTACCCCGATAGGCACATTTGATCTTAGCATTCCTTCCTGCCGTGCTCTATCCCCAAAGACACAAAGGTGAGGAAAAAGGAGGATAGAAAAGAAAACGGGAGCCAATGGCAGAAAAGACAGAAAAATAAGCGAAAAGCAAGACACTGCCCGTACAAAAATTTTCAGTTCATCCGATTGTCTGTTAACATGTTGTCGAACAAGCCGAGATGGACTGCTAGACAGGGTACGTCAACAGGGTAAAATCTGAGCTCATCTCTCCAACAGGTTCGTTTTGCAACTGTTTCTCAGGCTGTTGGAAGTACATCGGATTGGCTGTTCCTGATGTCTCCCCAGAGAGAAAATTAATAGCCCAAAGATAAACAGAAAGATGGCTCTCACAGCAATTAAATCAGCCTTGCGCACAAACGGCAGGTGGCAATTTGTAGAATTGGCGAATTATAGACGTGCAGATGGCGCCGTGAAACATCTGCTTACTTGACGAACCTTTTTTGAAAGTAAAGTTTAATAAGAATAACCATTTAATGAAGCCGTAAAGGCCGATAAAAAATGATAATTGAAGTTGTCTTTGTCAGCTACAAACTAGTTGTCAACTAGAAGTTGTCGTCGTCTTTCCCAGCTGTCCAAAACCATCCTTGCTCCCAGAGCCCAACATGCAGCTTTCCCTGAGATCTTCTAGAGAAATGCCTTTTCGATTTCATTAACACCGATTAGTTCCTAAATCGCACTTCCAGTGCGAAAAGGTGGGGTGATCCTCCTGTAAAATCAATTATGACGAATCTGATACAGATGCAGTACGTGTAGACCATGTTAACCTCTCATTGAAATTACACGATCGTAGAAGAGTTGGAGGAAAAGCAAGGATACTGGGGCCCTATAGAATTGTAGGAAGAAGGTGTTGGGTCATGAAAGCTATATTTCATGATAATGACGAGTTTATACAGCATTTTTCAAAAATCAACTTTACGGACCATCAGCAATCAAACAGACAAATAAAATAGACACAAAAAGGCACTTGAGAAATCTAGTTAATTATAGCACAAAAATACAGGATCTCCGCGCTATATTATTTTCAGATTTACGAAGACTGGAGCATATAGCTATATATCATGATTCCGACGACTTGGGGTTGATTGCGGTAATTAATACGCCAGCGGATTTTTTCTAGTGATGTTTCAGCTCTTATTTGCAAGTGTCTTTCCGGCTAACGAATCTGTGATAAAAAAAAATATTACAGATGTTACAAACTTTCTCTAGCTTGGGCTAGAATATTTATTTTTTATATATATAATATGTTTTATACATATTTATGATATATATTTTATATATTAACTTCCGCTAGAACAAAATCAGATGACGTAACTATGATTTGCAGTCACCTTGGGCTGAAAACTGACGAGTTTCTATAGTACCTTTCACAAATCAACTTAACTTTACATTAACAATGCAAACAATCAACGCAATGTAAAACAGAAAAAGACACATAAATACAGCAAATATCAAGCTAGTCTGAACGAGAATATATCGTTATATATATATATATATATGTATATATATTACAGATGGTAAAAATGACACAGAGAATAAGAAAAAAAATACAGTCAGTTCAAGCATATGGCTTTCCAAAGAGCGTTCTAGGACTTTTGATGTCATTGGCTTCCGGGTTCTTTAATCTCGAGAATTCGATTTCTGACACGACAAGATTTGTTTCTTCAAAAATGTGCACGGCAGTTGTAAGGACTGACTTGATTCCAGTTTGATATAGATTATGCGAGAGTGATAATTTTAGTAACTGAATGCAAAAATGATCTATGCGAAAATGATTATTGTAGCAACTGAACATAACGGGAGTGGAGACCAATAATGAATACACATAGAGATATTGCAGCCTATCCGACGAAAACGGAAAGGGTCATAAACAAAATAATTTAAGTTTGTTGTCGTATCGTATAGTACTTTAGACTTTGAGACTGTATTATCGGGGTTGGTAACTGTTCTGAGCCTGTAGATGGCCGAAAAAGTTATTCTGACTCTTTTCTGATTGCAAAATCGCATTTTTGTAGAGAAGTTTCACCAGAAATGCGAGCTTGAAGGCTTCAAACTTGTTCTCCAAAAACGGATATTTCATTCTATTGGTTGGTGTTTGCCCGAAGCGTCACAACCGACCTATAGCATGCGAGACTTCGTTTTTGTGTTAAAACCTTACAAGACTTCAAGCTCTCATTTCTAATAAGACTATCTTACAAAAATGGGATTGTACAAACAAGAAAGAGTCAACTTAACGTTTATAGCAATATACAGGTTCATAATAGTTACCAAACGCCGATAATCCAGTCTTGGAAGTCCAAAATCCTATATCTTCGAATGTTAGATCATTTGTTATACGTCCTTGATGGTCTTGAAGAAATAGCCGTTTTCTTTGGATAGGGTGGAATCTCTCTACATTGACTGGCACTACTGCTTTAACCAGGTAGCCACTTAGCATGGTTCAGGGTCGCTGGTTGCCGGTGAGATGTTGGTAGGTGGTGCGGCGATAGGTGGTGCAGCGATAGGTGGTGCGGCGATAGGTGGTGTGGCGATAGGTGGTGTGGCGATAGGTGGTGCGGCCTGAAAGATACTATACAATTAGTCACATACTAATTATGCCCTTGATACTCTGGAAAACTGCATCTAACCGTATGCCTTGTACTGAAGCCGGAAGTCGCAGTGGGGGGGCATGGCACATCCAAGTTTCGCACGAGTGCTAAGAAGTAACTGCAAGACATTGAACTCTATGTTGTTGCGACACTAGGAGATTTGCCGTAGCAATAACGTCTAGATTGGAGAGTGGAAGGAATACAGTCTAGTACTCCATTCATTTTCAGACAAAATATTGCTTTTGCATCCTTGCTTGTCCTACAAGGATCGAATTAGAGAAATTCATTAAAGAAAATGTAGTGCTCCTAATATGGATCTACTATTTCTCCCATTACTTTTACGTCAATTGTTCGATACTGCGAAGCCATGGGTATACTAGAAACCGTGATGAAACGAAAATTAAAATCTTAGACCAGACGTCGTCTGGTAGATGTAAAATATGAGACTCGAATGTCTTTGTTAAACAGGCGGAGATTATTTTGCATAAGGATAATCTAGGAGTGTCTGAACGGAAGAGGAAGGGATTATGATTTAGCTTGGGAAGTGAAAAACAAGAGTACCCCTCAGGCGGGATTTTAACTTACTCCTGTTTAAGAAATGATCGTATCTTCCCTTCCAACCCCTTTGTCAAAACTCCCTTGAGTTATGATGTAAGTGTTTCCCATACAAGATTACTAGCCCGCACCTCCCGACCCGAAAATACTGACCTTTTTGGTTCGCCCTCGATTGCTTAGCTTCGTCGATAAAGCTTTCCTGAAGTCTTTGAGGTCCATATTGATTTGTGGGTCCACTTTCTGGATGAATTCTGTGAAAAAAAGATAAATCATTAGTCATATAACTACATGACTGAAGCTAGGACGATGAAACTTGGCACACAAAGAACCCGGTCAGATTAAATTAGAAATAGTCGCTTCCCCGATCCGACCATCTGGGGAGGACTGGAGGGAGGGGGAATCCGGAAAAATGAGGTATTTTTAACTTACGAACGGGTGATCAGATCTTCATGATACTTGGTATATAGAAAGATCTCGTGTCTCAGACTTCCCATTTTAAATCCGGGCCGGATCCGGTGACATTGTGGGAAGTTGTAGGGGAACCGGAAATCTTGGGAAACGCTTAAGAGTGGAGAGATCGGAATGAAACTTGGTGGAAACAAGAAGCACAAGTCCTAGATACGTGATTGACATAACCAGACCGGATCCGCTCACTGTGGGGAGTTGGGCGGGGGGGGGGGGATCCAAAGTTCTAGTGGTCCCGCGAGTTCGGTACTTGCGAAGTATTTGCGAGCTTAATCCATAAGCACAGGAAAAGCCGGCGTTTCCATAAAGGAGTTGACCAGAAAAAAAAGGCGTTTGTAATCTATAGATCATAAATAGTTAAAGCACACGTGGCATCATTTTTTAACTTTCAGCTATTTTGTACTTGACTTTTAGCTTATAATCAAATGAAAGTCGCTGCGATTACCGAACAAAAAGCATGTCCTTGTAAACCACATAGATGGCTTGCCGATCGGTCTGATACCTTTAGTGGGACTCGTTGGCGTGAATTTCAGATATCTGTGATCAAAGCAGCGATTTTTTGCTCTACTTACATTTCACAATAAGTAGCTGAACAGGATATGTCCGTTTTTGTTTACCTGACAAAAAAAAATTTTGCTGGGGAAGTCTCTGATGGCGTATGTCTTTAAAGCTGGTGACAAGAACTGTCTGAATTAGCATTCAGTCCTTCCTTTTTCGTTTTTAATGCCCGATAATCCATATAATTATACCGACAATTCACGCATAGGCCTATGTATAAAAATTCGAACTCTTGACGTCACCTTTAACGTTAATTTAAGGCTTTCAAAATTTCAAATATCGAGTGTTCGATTCCTGATCAGGACAAAAAATTTTGCTCAAAAATCCCAACGGTAGTAGGCACAAGACCAAAAGTTTCGATGGGATCCCCAAGGAGGGAATTAATTGGATTTCTTCATCCGGTAAATTTTTCGCCACTTAATTTGAAACACCCTCGCCACCCGTAAATATAGGTCTACAATGCTTGTCTGCGAACTTTAAGCGTATTTGATATAACGGATCCCCACATCAAATTTGAACAAAATATCTCAAAACATTCAAGAGTTATAGTGCTTAGAGACTGACGGACGGTCAGACTAATTTACGAAGTCGTAGGTTACCTGTTTCGGGCTTGAAGCGAAGTCAGTCATCAAATTCTGTTTTGGGACAGAGCCAGACGCGGCGCAAGTCTGAGGGAACACCAGTTTCAGCGGGGTCTTCCCTGGTGCCTGTTCCTTCCAGAACTGACAAATGTCCGCTTCGCAAATTTCTTCAAAGTTGGCAAAAGTTCTTTTGATAACTGCTAGGCATCTGTTTGCCTCGGTATACGTTCCTGAAAGATTGATTTTCTGCGTCACACGCAAGCAAATTCTCAACTCGGAACCTTTTCAGGCAAGGACAGGACAGAAAGAATGGTCGGATACACACTCGTAGAACACAAAAAGGAAATTGACCACGCAAATCGGCCAAAATACTTTCCAATCAGCACAAACAGAACATTGTCTGAAAACCTTTCCCATTCACGGAAATCCTCACTCGGAAGCGAAATTTCAAACATAGTTATTCGTTTTTTTAGCGAATAGGGACCAAACTAGCAGCACTGACAACATACCAGAGTTAGATCAGCATTTATCTCTATCAGGTTATTTTTTTGGAGGGGGGTCCTTGCTGGTCAGACCTAATCCATACCAAACAGTAAGACAAGAACATAGATCAGAGTTTAAACCATATACGCAACGATTATTTTTTTTGGGGGGGAGGGGTCGAACACTCTGACGCAAAATATTCCATTTGGTTACAGGAAAAGGATTTCTAATAACTATTGTCCAAGATAGCTTACCACACACACAGGCAACGGAGCAAACGCTTGTCCTCGAATTCTGGCCATTCGCGTCGAAGTATCTGTTCATAAACTGAGACGGTGGAAGTCCGTTTTTGTACTGGTTCGGCCAATAGCAGTTGACAAGATCTCGTTTTTGAATGCTAGATTCAAGTGTACTTCTCTTGGACGGCACGACCCAATGCTTTTGTGCTAGAAGATCAGACTCTCATTCAGAACCCTTACTAGATTATCATAAAAGTAACCAACCCCTAAAGCAATCTTTACACTTTTAGATTTAATAAATCCTATGATTTCTAAGTATACAATATTTTTAGGGTATCACTCGAAAGCTTGTTTTGATCTATCTAAAATCAACTATAAGAATACACACTGCAAGAGAAGGCTCTGGTACTTCGCCTCACTCCCCCCCCCCAAAAAAAAAAATTATTTGCTAGACTAATTTTGTGCTAGAAACCAGATCCTCACTTGGAACCCTTACGAGGGTGCCAAACCAGTAATCAACCCCTAGTGCAACCCTTACAGTTATAGCTTTATTCAATCTTGCGATTCTTATTCATAGCCCTGACTAGGGTACCATAACAATAACCAACCCTAGAGCAATCTTTACAGTTTCTGGGATCCCAAAACGTTAGTGACGGATACCTACCACATCGCAAAAGTTGTCCGTCTGTCCGTCAGTCCGTCGATCTGTGAGCATGATAACTCTCGAAGGGAATGAGATATTTTGATGAAACTTGGTGTGAGGATTCTTTGGGTCGAGAGTAAGGTCTAGTTCGTAGATGGGCTCTGTAGCCCTACATTTAGGGGTGGGGAAGGGGGTTAAGATTAAGGGGGAAACAAAATATTTTGAAACAGCTAATGTGATAGTCGATTATGGGGTAAGAAGACATGCTGAGCACGATGGTGGAAACCATTTTCTCGCCGGACAAGTAGTTCGCCTGGAATCCGCCCAAAACCGGAAAGTTTGTTATAAGTAAAAGTTTTATTTGAAGTTGATTAGATGTTCGGTTTTTGGGTAAGAAGATATGCTGAACACGATGGTGAAAACAATTTTATCGCCAGACTAGTAGTTAGCCCGGAATCCGGGCGAAACCGGAAAATTTGTTAAAAGCATAAGTTTTATTTGAAGTTGATTAGATATTCGATTTAGGGAGAAGACATGCTAAACACGATGGTGAAAACCATTTTCTTGCCGGACAAGTAGTTCGCCCGGAATCCGGCTGAAACCGGAAAATTTGTCCAAAGTAAAATTTGTATTTGAAGGTGATTAGATGGCAGATTTGAGGGTAGGAAGAGACGATGAATCTGTATGTGACAATCATTTTTTACCCGGACATATAGTTCGTCCAAAATCCGGTTGAAATCGGATTTGTTTATAAGTTAAAGTTTTATTTGATGTTGATTAGATGTTCTTTATAGGGATAAGGAGATGCGCTGAATTCTTTTCTAAACTATCTTTTTTGGCTGGACAAGTAGTTCGCTCGGAATTCAGCCAAAACCGGAAATTTGGTAGAAGTAAAGCAGGAAGCTTCGATCAGTATCGTCAAAACAGATATGGCTTGTACAGGTATATCTGAACTTGATTTTCTCAGATGTATCGCCTGGCGAAGACTGGATCTGGCGTAGACAAGACCTAGTTGTCTGGGTCAAATATTAAATTTTTGTGATCCCATCGAAACCTTTGGTCTTGTTTATTTAACAAGTCTTATACCAGGGATTATGTCCTGTACCAGGAAGAGTCAGCAATTAGTTGCGTTTTTGTTCGACTTTTCGACGGCTTTTTACTTTTTTTGTGTTTTCGTAAAATGGTCCTAAGCACTGTTTGACAATTTCCCGTTTTTGTCAAAAAGGCAAACGCCGACTTTCGCCTTTTCTCTCGGCTTTTTGCAAAAAGGCAAACTTGGTAGGTGACCAAGTTGCGCTCTCCTTTTGGCTTTTTGCCTCGCGACTTTTTTGACTTTACCCAAAAATCCAATCAAGATGGATTTGACTCAAAGTGATAATCAGTATTTGGAGACTGTGTCAGATTTTAAAGATTAAAAATTTGCAGTACAAATAAAATACAAGTAAAATGGTATTTGTCAAATTTGCGTTTTTATCCAAGAAAAGCGAAAAGGCCTTAGTAGTAACGGTGATTTACAAAAACGCGAGACTGTTAAAAAAGGCCTGAAAAAGGCTAAAAGCTAAAGCCGAAAAGAGAAAGGCAAAAGCCGAACAAAAACGCAACTATTGCTTGGAATCAGTTAATACCTTAAATAAGTTACGACTTCGAAAAAAGAATCAACAGTGGTTGGTTTATTTGTGCGACCAGTTCCAGGTTTAGTATCCTAATACTAATACTAGGCTAAGCGCACTAAAATACAGATTCAAAACAAACAGCTAAGTAGTTTCTCATCGATCTAGTTTATAAAGCGTACATACCGACTACCGGCTGCTCTTCTCCACTGAAAAAAGACACCACATATTCAGATTTCCGCTCGGACATTTTTACTTTTTCCGCACCTACTGAAGAAAATCAAATAATGTTTATCCTGTCTTGTTCTGCGACCAAGCAACCACACTGCTCAAACATATGCTCAAAGTCCTCAAACGCGGGCACAGCTTAACCGCGCGGGTCGCATGGTTGTGGCTCCCGTGTCCCGCTCACCGTGTCCCAAAAGGCGTGAAGGCGGGTGAGACATGACCGGAAAACAGAAATCTGACCCGAGACTAGAAGTCTTGAATTATCCCATGGGGATTTATGGGACATTCGTATATGGCACTGAACGTTCGATTCACTTTTCAAGTTAACTGAGATCGTCAGTCAGTCGTTTTATTTGCGATTCTCGGCTAACTGGGAGCGTTCGATTTATCAAAGTCGACCTGAAGGTTGACAAAAAGTTGACTTTCAACGACGGGAGAAATTGTTAGTTGTTTCAAGTTAACCAAGAACGAAGGCGGAAGTTTCAAATATTGTGAATGATAGAGAGATTGTAGCCAACACAACGAATAGAGGCAATCCACTCCAGAGACAGAACAAAATATGCAAATGTAGGAAGGAAAGGGAAAGTGATTGACAGTTGTGACTGGGATGCAAAAGATATTTGAAATGCGAAGGGAACATGCAGTAAATGCTGAAGAATAGCAAAACTGATGTCATCATTATTATGAAAATCTGGAAGGATCTGCATGAAACTTGATAGTTGGAAAGAGGTCTTGTCTCGGATGTCCCATTTTATTTCCGAACCGGATCTGATAAATGAAAATCTGGAAGGGTTGGCTTGACTATGCGGAAGCCCCGGACGTTTGGTAACCTGGAAGGTGAAGCCTGGCTTACTTCCATGGAAACTCTTTTGCAAAAATAGAATTATACGATTAAGGAATAGCCAAATTAACATTTCCATCAAATCCCTGGCTCAGAACGATGATCAAACGCCGATAATTTAATTTCAAAGTTGAAAGTCCTATACCTCCCAGTGTTAAACTTTTTTGATCCCGTGATGATGGTGTAGCAATATCCGATTTCTCGGGTAGGGTGCATTCTCTCTATGGAGTATAAAGAGTATATGTCTTCAGATTTTCAGGCTTATCAGCGACCCGACCAAACTGACCTGGAAATAGTCATTTCCCTGATTCGACCATCGTGGGGGGAGCGGAGGGATGGGGAATCTGGCATCTATTGGCATACGTAAATGGCAACGGAATGCATGAAACTTGATAGTTGGAAAGAGGTCGTGTCTCGGATGTCCCATTTCATTTCCGAACCGGATCTGATAAATTTGGGGGGGGGGGGATAGGAGAGGGAACGGAAATCTCGGGACAGGCTTAGAGTGAAAGGAGCGGGATGAAATTTGGCAAGAAGGACAAGCACAAGTTTTAGAGACATTTTTGATAGAAATTGACCGGATCGGCGCACTGTTGGGGGAGTTGGAGAGGGTTTCCCGGGGTTACGCTGATCGCGAGTTAGGGTACTTCTAGATGCGCTATGACGATGAAACCTGGCAGAGGTACTAGGGACTCGGATCAGATTGACTTGAAAACAGTCGTTTCCCCAATCCGAACATTGTGGCGGAGAGGGGGAGTCCGGAATTTTGAGGCAAGCACGACTTTCGAACGGGGAACCAGATCTGCATGAAACTTGACAGTTGGAAAGAGCTTGTGTCTCGGATGTCCCACTTCATGTCCGGAACGGATTCGATACCTCTGGGGGAGGGATAGGAGGGGACCGGAAATCTCGATATAGGGTAAGAGCGGACGGACCGGGATGAAATTTGGTAAGAAGAACAAGCACACGTTTTATATATATTTTTTACAGAAATTGACAGGATCGACGCACTTGGGGGAGTTGGAGGGGTTTCCCGGAATTCCGGTGATCGCGAGTTGAGATGAAACGATGAAACTTGGCAGGCGTATTAGGGACCCGATCAGATTAACTTGGAAATAGTCACCGGCCATCTTTGGGGGGAGTGGAGGAAAGAGGAATACGGAACATTGTGTCATGCATAACTTTTGAACAGGTGATCAGATCCCAATGAAACATGATAATTGACAAGAGGGCGCGTTTTTTATTAAATGATGCAGTTTCATAATGTCCAAGGGCCTGTGGACACTGCTGGACACTGCTGTGTGGTGTTTACGTCTCTTTACAGTGTTCACATTAATGTTACTAGTTGTACACAAGACTAGTAGACGATTGTTCTATATTGGTTCTAAGGACTAATACATGTATAAGTGGCGAACGTAGACACTGGACTAACTAACAAAACGACTCAAAAGAACCATTCTCACACTCGGGACTCGGGACTAGCAATTCGACCCTGCTCCTCTATCCCCAGATGTTGACCGGAACAGGACATATTAGTCCGTCAAGCTTGGTCCCAAAGTATGGACAATAAAGAAAACACATATCCCAAGGGAAGAAACCTTATCTAAGGGCACTAGAAATTCAAGTAGGCCCGAAACAACGACAGACTTTACAGGCCCATGATCATTTGCACCTCTACTTACAAATGAATTCCTAACCCACGTATGTCGATCTTAACCGTCAAGTGAAAAAATAAAACACTTTCGAAGAAACGATACAGTTTTGTGATTGCCAAGGGCCCTTTATCATTTGTGGCTCAAGTATATGGATGCACATGCATTTTTGGCCCCCTTTAAGTGCGTATCTCAAGTGCAACGTGAAAAAAAATACTTTGACTAAAAGATATACTGTCGCGATTCCCAGGGTCCCATGATCTTTTTTGCCTCAAGGGTGTTGCTTACAAGTGAGTTCCTAACCTACTTAAAGTGCTAATCTTGACCGCAAAGTGCTAAGAAACAATACATTTTTAAGATCCCAAGGGCCCATGATTGTTTGTGCCTCAAATATTTTGCTTACAAATCTCCCTTAAATTCTGTATCTTAACTGCAAAGTAAAAAAAGTACTTTTGAGCAAAAGATACATTCTCGTGATACCTAAAGGCCCATGATAATTTGTGTGATAGTTGTGATGTGATAACTGATAGTTTTATTAAGAAACCGAACTGTTATCGACATATTAGACAAAACGATAAGCCTTGCGTTGCTTCTCGCAAGATTTGTGTCGCATTACGCATAACGGAAAATCTTGAGCGAAATCGCAGCAGTGTGAACCAGTTGTGATACTTTGAAAGCGCAAGCATTGCTAGCGCATTTTTCTGACATTTTATTTCCCGAGGCTTTTCTTTGAGCGAATCAAGGCGCGAGCGTAGATTACAGCCAACTGGGTTTCTTGCCGGACCAGTAGTTCCCCCGGAATCCGGCCGAAACCAGAAATTTGGCAAAAATTGAAGGCAGGAAGTTTAAAACCCAATGAAATAGTCGTGTACGGGTGAGGAGACATGCTGAATTCGTTTTTGAACTCAATTTTCTCGCCGGACAAGTAGTTCGTCCGGAATCCGGCCAAAACAGGAAATTTGGTAAAAAAAAAAAAAAGAATTCATTCTTAAGTAGATTAGAGGTTCGCATCGAGGTAAGAGCAAGCGATGAATCAATTCTGAACTTTATTTTCTTATCAGACAAGTAGTCCTGCCGAAATTTGCCAAAACCCGGAAATTTGGTAGACTCGAAACGTTAAATTTTAAAGTCGACTACTGAAATTGTTTACTGCAAATTCGATAAGCACACACAGGATTTTGTGAATAACTTAAATGCTTTTTAGTGTACACACCAAAAGATCGAGCCTCGCGGAGTTTCATCATATATCATTTTTTTCTTTCGACCCTTAATTTTTTCTTCTGGATTGCGATAGGATCCATATCCGTAAGCAGATCACGATTTCACGGCCGAAATACACAGTCGCTAAACCCGCTATGTTCTCCTCACTCAATCAGAAACAGCAGAGACGTCCCAGTTTCAGCTCCTGGAAGCAGCCCAAGAATAACCCAACGACCCTTCGGAAAACAGCTCACAAAGTGGCATGCTATTTTATGACTCCCTCATGTGTCCCGGCTCTTCTGATGAATCAGCAGTTCAAACACCCTGATTATTTTACATTCATCATTCAGAGATCCCATTTTTGGGATCCCAAAACGTTAGTTACGGATACCTATGACATCGCAAAATTGTCTGTCTGTCCGTCTGTTAGCACGATAACTCTCGAAGGGATTGTATGTAAGGAATTTATAGACCTAGGAAAACATAAATATAGAGAAAACAACTTCCATCGATTGCGGAACAAATGAAGAGACCAGTACACATTTTGTTCATGATTGCCCAGCGTGGGCAAGACAACGACCAGAATTATTGCACAGTCCACTCTTGAGAGTTACATGCTATGCTATGCTGAGAATGTCTCACCTGAAGATACTGTCCAGGTTCCTGCGACTGACGGGAAGATTTGACAGTTATCAAATTTGGAAGAACGTTACATAAACTGATGTAACAAGTGGTGTTTTTATCAATTGTGTATAGAGTGATGGTTTGCCATCCATTTTAATTTGGGGGATTGAGACAGTTGACCATTTGTGGCAAGAGAGTTTCGGCCAGAGTTTTTTGGCCTGTCCTACAGGCTTATTAATAATACCTGATTTCTCAAACGTATCCCACATTCTTTAAAAGCAAGATTAGTTGAAGGCCATGTCATAGGAGTCAAGAGACTTTCTTGCAACTTTTAATTTACTCCTTTGTGATTAATATGTGACTAATGTCACATATTAGGTGGCTTAGTTGGAAAGATCCCGCCAATAAACGTCCCCATGGCGAAACTTCCCATGAAATCAGAGTTTTGGCGCCAACAGTATTTTCCGCCATTGGGTATTTGTATGTTTTGAGCCCGTCAGAATCACACCAAGTCGTGAATTAACCCTGCAAATGACTTTTTTTGTCGAATTTTACGAAGACATTTTCTAGTCGTATACGAGACAGTCGTAGGTTTGTAGCTTGTTACAATGGCCGACGTATGTTTTAAGCTTTCCAGATAAGACAGTTACCCAGAGGCCTTGCGTATGGTGGGAGGGGGGACGCCCCACAGAATGTTGTGGGCCACTCGTTCGAACAAAAATTGATTAGGCGCAAAGCCCCGCTATTTTTCATAAAAACACTCGATTTTTTCTGAAAAATAGCCAACGTTTTCCTTGAAACAGTCGTTTTTTTTCGAAGAACAGACATTTAAAAAAAAAAAAAACAATCATTTTTTATGAAAAACAGTCGATTTTTTCAGAACGTGGATTTTCTTAAAAACAGCTGATTTTTTCTTAAGAATAGTTTTTTTTTCTGAAAATCAGTCGGTAAAAATGACCAACTAGTCGGTAAATACCCCCCCCCCCCCCGCCACAAAGAAAATTGGCTAGTAACGCCTCCGCAGTTACCTAGCGGTGAATTTCAATTGAAAATAACCTGTTTCTGGCGGTATGTTTACGTAGAGTCATAATCTTATGACAATCGTATGATTTGAGCTTGTAAGAATCACAGTTGTTTGTTTCGATCTTTTCAGAACGACATAAATGCAGTTAACAAATCGTGATTTTCACCCTGTGACGCACAGCAGAAAAAAGGCTGATTTTGTGCAAAGATCTACTTATTTTAGCATAAAACAGGTTTATTTTTTTAAAGCAATGTCTTGCAGGGATAGGTTCGAATATAAATTGGTTTTGTAAATTCTGTAGGGACGGGCCTGATGATTGCACCATTTTTAGTGGAGAATTCCTTGGAACAATCCACTATTGCGAGCGCTGTAGCAGCTTCCGTCTTTCGGTTATCGGTTTCCGGTTTTCACCGTATTTTGTGGAGCTCATAACTCGTGAACAGGTGCAAATATCAAGTTCAAACTTGGTACACTTGTGGGCATTGGGGTATAGTTGTGCCTTTTGGTGGTCCCACCCCCCACACCCACCCGGCTCAGGGGCAAATGGGCACAGATTGCCCAGTGAATAATTCATAACTTGACCAGACCGGGACATAGGACGATGAAATCCCTTGTACTTGTAGATCCTAGGGCTGGGAAATTACTTTCAAAGTTGTACCTCCCCCACCCACCCCGTTCAAGGGCAACTGGGCCCAGATTGCAAAGGAGTAAAGTTCGTTACCCGTGACAGGAATCAACAGGTATCAAGTTGAAACTTGGTAGGTTTGTGAGCATTGGAGTCTCTTTTTGCTTTTTGCGGGGCCCCAAACCCCACCCCCACTTGGTTCAGGGGCAATTGAGCCCAGATTGCCCGTTTTTTAATGTTTGCAGCTTGACAATAACTGGAGATAGGGAGATGACAGTCCCTTGTTCTTTTTTGATCGGGTTGGGAATATATATGTGGAGTTGAACCCCCCCCCCCCCCTTCCCGTTGATGAGCAAATGGGCTCAGTTAGCACATGAGTAAAGTTTTTGACTGTAATTAAACTCTAAGTTGGTATAGTCGAGGCTGTTTAGGTCTAGATATGCAGTTTGATGGGTCCCGACCCACCCCCCACCCACGCTCCTGTTCCTGGGTAACTGGGAACAGATTTCCGCTGAGTTATGTTCGTCTATGACATGTCTCAAGTTCAACTCGTGTATACTGGTCGATATTTATGTATAGATGCGGATTTTGGTGTAACAGCAACAAATAAGACCACGCGGCGTACTTTAATTATCAGTTGATAACTG
The DNA here is from genome assembly GCA_023053575.1 of Branchinecta lynchi. Classification (NCBI taxonomy): domain Eukaryota; kingdom Metazoa; phylum Arthropoda; class Branchiopoda; order Anostraca; family Branchinectidae; genus Branchinecta; species Branchinecta lynchi. The sequence goes on along the minus strand of JAKZAP010000021.1, from coordinate 5,287,002 downwards.
GACGGTTTTGTCATATGATAGAGGATATGCCGATCCTAATGAATTGACAAGGGGGGTATCAGGCAATAAAAGGATTTGGTTTTATTACACTTGTCATTACCTTGCTAATGGAAAAGAGGTTTAAAGTGTCGGACTGGCTAGCAAGATCTTCTTTGGATATATAATGCGGTTTAAAGTTCAATGGGCACATCAAACTACCCCAACCCCACTCTTTAACAACCTAGGAACAATGCTTACCCCCGAGATCAGCATCTTTTTCAACAGTTTCCTCTCTGTGATATTTCAAAGCGTAATTTTTTGGGCAAGTACATGCTCAATTTACTAGCTTGGACAAAGATAAAAGTGATGTTTCTTATAATACTTAGTAGATCTTTATTTTATGCATAAACCAGCTTGTATAATTCAGATTTGAATAGGTTATTTGTTTTTGAATGATTTTTGTAGCTATGTCATTTTTTATAAGCTTATTGCATATTCTGGTACATTTTGTAAAGCAAGCTAATCGAGCTTCACAACACTATTCCACAAAGAAAAACGTTTAATGAACAATTTAAGCCATGGAACGTCTGATGAAACACTAGAACAATCAGTTAAACTGCATCTACGGCTTGACTTTGATGACATCTCAAATATATCCTTTTCTATCAAGCATTGCTGGAGTTTTTGAATTTCCTGCCACGATATCCCAGCTCCTAAGATCTGGATCGCCGAAATGCCAGAGAGGTAAAGACAAGGGATAACAAGAAAACGGCCGATTTTCGTAGCGCCTTCTAAAGGAAGTCGGAAATCTTTATTTGTGAAGCATTTAATACAACGTAAAGCATTAGAAGTGTCCATTGTGCTTTAATAGCTTTTAAACTGGGAAGATTTCAAATTAGGTAATTTCAGTATTTTTTGGCTAGTGGGAAGTGAAATGTCTTGGTTCCAACGCTGTTTGTCTATAAGATGCGATTAAAATTTTACATTCACACTCCACGTCTGAGCGCTTGCGCACTTGTTTGTTACTGTAAATTCACTTTGTGTCTATTTTTCGAAAAAGGTCGAGTGGAAGCACTGCCGTGTACCATTTCCGGCAAAATATTCCTCACTGTTTGGGAGTTATCGGGGTCACAGACAGACGGACATTTTGGAGAAAAGGTACGATTTTTTTTTTTTTTACGAACATTAGTTTATAAACAACACTTGCATACTTTGCAACAAATGAAGGTCCTAACGACTTTCGCTGCTACTCACTAACACCAGATTTGACTGAGAAGTAAGAATGGAATTTGACAACTCTTAATTATCAACCTAGCCTACTATCGACCTAGCCTGAAAAAAAGCGACAACACACAACCTAAATTGTGAGCATTACCCATTATGAAGGTCCAGGCCCCACCCTAATAGAAAAAAACGCTCACCCCCCTCCCCCCCTCTCACCCCCAACAGGTAGTAGTTTAGTTCAATTTCGTTTTTCTTAACAGCCGGTAGATTAAATTAGTGGGACCATAAATGGGATATCATGAGTAACTGGTAAACACGTACGTTCGAATTCCTATAAGGAATTTCCTTGACAACAAAATTCCCATGGCAAACGTCGCCGTGAAAATCCGTCTCCAAGCATTAGTTTTGTGGATCGTCTCAGTTTTCAGGCACGGTATTTGAAACCCGATGCTTCGCATTTCAGGTCTAGGGACAGACTCCTACAGACAGATCAGCTTGGTGTAAGATATTGGTCGTTTTTAACAAACACACAATGACACCGATCTTGACTACGTGGTGTGGCGGAAAAGAAGGTGAAGTATTTCTGAAGTCCTTTCCGGAACAACCTTGATCTCCTCTGCTGACCATTAGCATTTCTAGGTCGTTTACTGATATCAGTCATGTGTAGCACAGTTGAAGTAGCCAAAAAATACAATAATAAATACATAATCTCTGAGCTATATTATTCTCTTTTTGAGATCGATGCAGACATGTGCAGATGGGGGAGGGAGGCAATGTGTCAATCATCTGTCAACTCACCACCACGATGAAGAATCCGCAGTGCTAAATTGCCTACAAGTTACTTCAATGAATACGTGAATTATTTCACGTAATTTAGATTCCTATTTTTAGACTGCCTACACCCTTCAGATTAGGTACTCGTCACCCTTGTCGTCACCATCTGCGAAGTCCTCTTACGAACACCCCAAATCTTTGAACCCTCGTCCAGCCATCTGTCAGTTGATAAAATCGTCATAAAACCACGGGATCCTTTGGGACCGCATGCCATGATTGACGAAACTTATCAGATGATAACGTCACTAAGCCGCTAAATTTCCTAAACTGATCTGCCATTGCATGACGAAGCAAAAAGGCCGTTTTCCACCAGGATCAGGGACAGTTTTCGTTTCAAGACCGCTAGCTTGTCGTGATTGCGAATAGAGAAATCAGCTGTAATAATTATTGATACTTTTTTAAGGCTCATCATAAACCCTTCGTATTTGGTAGAGAAAACCCGTACTATTCGACTGAATTTTTTTTTGCTCTCCTTACCTGAGACCAAAAGTTTAGATTTTTCTCGGTTTGACAAAGAGGTCATGCATATGTACGCAACATTGTTATAACGGAAGTACTATCCATATGTCGGACATCTTAAAACCTTACGGGCATGTGGTTCCCCACCTTTCAGTAATTTTTGTGAGGATTTAGATTTGGGGCCGAGCTAACGAGCTCGTATCCCTGCCGGCCCCCAGTGATCAAAATATATTGTCACGGAAGAAACTAACAAGCGACCGCAAGGAAGAAACTAACAACGAAAGAATAAGAAAAACATCCGTCTGGATGAACAAGAGGTAATAATCGAAGAACCAGAACGTTTGATGACTTATAGATCGAATAAATCAATATAATCCGCGACACGTCTATATGGTTAGAATCTAACCTTCAACTAGCTGGGAGATGATAGCCCCACCATACGAGGACAACTGTGTACCAAGACCAACGACATAGTGAATCCCAGGTGTCTCTGCCTGTAGGCAGGAAGACCGCTCTCAGATTAGCTGCCATCTATCTTATGTTCAGACGTGTGTGAAGTGCAATAAAAAAAGAGAAACGGAGTACTCGATCATTAAGTCCGTCAGAAGTACGTCAGATGTTCTGCTAGATTGGGAGAAATGATGTTCATCTTCATCAAGTCGTTCGACAGCGTATCTACATCCTATTCTGATTATCTGTAACAGACTGTTTAACTGATAGTCTGTTGACATACTGTTGAACTTTCGGTCTGTTTTATCGATGGACATCGAAAGTTCATCCAACAGTCTGTTTTGCTCTCTCTATGAACGGTCCTGTTGGGGAATATGTCAACGTACCCTGTCTGATAGAATATAACATCCTGTTAGCTGAAGCGATGGACTGTAACAGTCCATCTAACATACCAAAATTTTTGTACGGGTTCTGTCTATGTTGTAGCATAAATTACAGTCTTGATTTGTGCGGAATTCTGGAATTGTAATAATGCTTCGCTTGCTTGAAGAGAAATAAATTATGACTCCTTCTTTTAAGCCATCTTTCTTTGGTTCAGAGGACTACCGATGGAAGTTTTTTACAGCGCAGCTTACTACAGTGAATTCGCTTCTATTGTTTGCCGTACTTGGAGCAAAACGAAAACGGAAACCGGGGAGAGGGACAAACAAAAATTGTAGATAAGTTTTATCGTGGAAAGCAAATCAGTAAAGTATGATCCAAAAATGTATTTTGCGTACTATAGTACCGCATAGAGTTTTAGTCTGAAATGTTTGGAGTTGGAAATGTGTTTGTAGTCGGAATAATATATGTTTCTCTTTATTCTTTTTTCCCTTCTTTGTCTCCCTTCTGTGTTGTAAAATGTTTGTCTCCCTTTTAATCTTTTATTTACGGTAGTTTGGTCGAGAGTGGAATTTTTATTTGTGGTTGTGATATAATTTTTTTTAATAAGAACAGTTAAAAATGAGAATTTTAAATAAAATTTAAAACAAAGTAGTGTAGTAAAGTCCTCCCCTGGCAGGTCTCAAACCCATGACTTTTGGCCCTCAGAAGCTCAGTGACCTTAGCAATGGCCTTGATAGTCAAAAGATCGTGTGTTCAGGTCTCGTCTGAAGAGCATTTCTGTCGTTCAGTTCACTACTTTCCATCTCACCGGCATCTTCTCCGTCAAAACCAAATCTTTGTTTTCTCCATGAGACCCCGCCATCTAGGACCTGGTCTGTCTAGTACGACATGGGAGTCCTAGACTTATAAATTTAATCCAAATTTATTTCTGGTTTGTGTCATGGACTTGTTCAGAATTGCAAGAAGCCGTGAATGCATTAGTTGGATGCTATTGATAAAGTTGGTAAAATGTGGAAAGTGAAGAATAATTATTGAATGGTTAACTTTAAACACTAATTTTATTATGCATACCAATAAGGAAAATACATAATGTTAGAAAGGTTAACTAGATAATAGTTATTGTTAGTAATAGATTGTTTAAAAGAAGGGTAATGATTTTTTAAAGCGATAATTATATTTGTGTATAAAGTGTTTGGTTTTTGTGATTGACTAGAGCCAATGAAGAAATTCTTTTCTTTACCCCTTGCTTTGTTAGATTGCTCGAGTTTGGCTAGTGTTCTTGAATTCCCTAATGGGACGGCATCTAGTACGCCAATTAGGCTAGGGACTTCCACGTGGCTTCCAGTGGCGTTGCCGTCTTAAGTGACCCTGGGCCTTCTCAGTCTGCTCGTCATGGTAATAATGTCTTGTAGAACATTCCATCATTACGTAACACCAAAAAATAATCCCATCTCGTTTGGCCCATAGATGGGCGAATCTGACCATGGAAGGATTCGAATCCGAATCCAGGACTAGGCACGAATCCGATTCCGAATCCAAATCCAACATTTCATGCTGAGGATTCAAATCCGACCTTAACAAAAAATAAATCGTTTACATAAGTTAGGGGTCTAAAAATCAGAGGTGACAAAAAGTACTGAAGGCAGATGAGACGGTATTTTTGGGTACTCATGGGTGGTTATCTAGTATGGTTTTCCTCCCGGCAATCAGGAGCGACTTTGGGGATCGTTTCGGGAAAGTCGGGAAAATGGAAATTGGGAGGATGAAGATTAGAAATTAGAGCGGATTCGTAAGATCCGGGGTTTGGAATCCCGAGTCCGAATCCGAATCCAGCCTAAAAAGTAGAAGACTTGAATTTGGCCAAAAGGACGAATCCTGGATTCGAATCCGAATCCGGATTCGGTTCGCCCATCTCTGATTTCGCCACACTAATATTTTTGTCTTTGCAGATATTATTATTGGAACATTTCAAGAAAAATGTAGGCGAACCTTTTGGTCAAATGTCAACCAAATTCAGCTCCAAAGTCATCCACTTATCGCTTGGAAATTTTGTCACACCCTTCACAAGGTTCTAAGGGATGGACACGCTGATTTCCTCAGAGACTCTTTACAGTATATTCCGAACATTGTGGAGCTTGGAAAGTTATGGGTGAGTAGGCTGAGACTAATTTATTTTTATTTTTTATAGATTAATCGATTTATTTGTTATTATTTTATTATATCGGATCATCTGTGGCATATCACTTTTCTACCTTTTAAGTTTAGATCCACTCATTTGATTCCTAAAAGTGCCACACTATTTCGGGTACCCCTCCCCCTCCAACTACCCCTGCCACGGCCGAATCTGGTTCGGACACAAAAACGAATCAATTAAATCATCTTCTCTTACCGGCTGTCAAGTTTCACTTGAATCTAAGCATTCTTCGGGGAATTGCTCAAGCACCGTGCTTGGTTTCGGTCATCTCGGGCATAAGATCTCTCTACTTTCCAAGTTTCATCGCCTGATTGGTTGATACAGTATTTGAGTTGTCGAGTTTGAATCGCCAGGGCGGCGTTTTCTTGTTCTTCCTGAGGATCGTTGGCGTGTTTTGGACTTTGTCATATAGAGTATTGACTGTTCTGATCAGAAAGCGAAATATACGTTCAGGGGACGACCAGAAAACGTTGACGAATGGTGATATTGGCTATTGTCATTATCATGAAAAGCCGGTAGGGCTAGCTTGATACGCCAGATGCCTGACAACCAAGAAGCTGAAGCTAAAAGCTGGCTATGAAATAGTCCCGGAAGCTGCGCAGAGTCTGAATTCGGTGGCGGTGGAGGTTCAGCGGCGTATAATGGGCCGATAACGAAAAGTCATCGGCAGCGCGCCGCTGATTTATCGGTGTTTTCTCTAATTTTTAGCATTTTTGGGTTTATTTTTTAATTTTCCAACAAAGTTTTGCAATTTTTCTACCACAAATCCTCAGCGTCGTTATGGTACTTGCAGTCTTTCACAATTTGAATCTGGAATTTGTCGTCAATAGAGAAAATGGCAGTCCAAATTAACATATTCCTCAGATAGTAAAATGAGCACACTTGTAAATTCTAAATAAATTCTTTTTCCTCAACTTCAGACGTAAAGTTTGTGCCAGGAAAACCCTGGAATAGTTGGCTATTAGCTGATCGCAAGTTTGTTATTCTTGCTTGCCATTTGACTATTTTATAAGCAAGTGACAAAACCAGTGTAAGGAAGAGAAGTGTTCAAATAAGCATACCTCTACTGTAGCAGTTCGGGAAGCTGTAGCCTTGTGGACTTTAAATGGACAACTGAGTCTTAGTTTTAGAGTGACTACCGTAATGAGTCACTCGGTATGCGTTTTTTTTTTTTTTTTATTCCAGTTGAGCCATGCGGACTGTGATCAGATAAAAAAAGTTTATAGGATTTAATGGAATCGTAGTCTGCATTTTTTTTTTTATATCTTTGGCACCAACAAATTCTTCAAGGGAAGTTCAGTTGAATTGTCTAGAGCTTGGTTTTTTGTTTCTGGAAAAAAAAAAAAAAATAGCATGGAGAGTTCTAAAATCTGTATTTTATTATTATACTGCTTTTTGTTCAGTTTTGTTCAGAAATACAACGAATAGCGAATAGAAAGTGGGTAGGGCAGTAAAAGCTACCAAATAATCATCACAGTCATTTAATCGGTAAAACCAAGAAAAAAAAACGAGATAGAACTGCTGTCTCCCTCTCTCTGTCATACAAAGATGCCGAGTCGAGTAAAATAGGGCCGACTCCCCACGCAAACGAGCGGAGGTGGAGTTTACCCGGGACATCAAAAGTCGTTACCTAATACAGAGAAGGTGCAGTGCAGTAAGTCAGTGGTTCCCAACCTTTTCAGTACCGCGTACCCCTAATCAAGGTTCGAATAGATTGCTTTCCCCCTTTTTCAGAACGTGAAAAGGACGAGGTTTATTATCATAAATGATAAGGCATACACGTGTTATATAATTTATAAAATCAATGAGGCAATTACCAGAGCCTGCTTTATAGCAAAAACTTTTCAAATCTCGGCTCGACGTCGTTAGTGGAATATATTTTGCAGACATCCTGTTTCTGTGTTTGGTTTTGATGTTCTCCGTGTTTTCATCAAGCTGCATCGCAAACTTTTTCTTTAGCTTCTTGAAACAATATTGTTTGACACAGGAACAGATTTTACGGCGGTAGCCTATAGGCGAGCTGTTTTTAAATTAACATTTGCTCAATAACTTTCACTAGGGCTTGTAAATAGAGGAGTCACGCACATGTTGATCCTTGATCCTTGGAACAGCCTTACCGAAGATGTGGTTAATGCTGAATCGATCAATAGTTTTAAGTGCATTGTTGATGAGATTTTTAACTCTGATCAGTTCGACTACTCAAAATTTCTTAGAGTTATTTAGAGGCGAAAGCCTTTTCTCTTGCTTTGTATTATTATTATTATTATTATGTTGACAATACCCATCCCCCCCAAAAGGTCGACCAGACGATTAAAAAGAAACGAGTCGGCGCGAAGCGCCGTGATTTTTCGTAAAAGCAGCTATTTCGAAACAACAAGAAATATTCGGGTCAGTAAGAATACCTTGCCCCTTAAGATTTTTTTCTGGCGATGTCTCTGCTGGTAATTTAGGCTTTCAGCAATCAAAATTGAGTGAGGACTGAGGCGAGATTTTGAAGCTACAGACTAAAAGCGAGGCTTCACCTTCCAGATTTTTCTTCCGGATTCCAGACAGCCGTTTTCGTCAAGACGGATATGGAAGGTGAAGCCAGGCCAAAAACGTCTGGAAGTCCGGGGTATTGGACACCCCACATTCCGGATGTCTGGAAGGTGCTACAGAGGCAACCCGTTCGAGAGACACTACAAATATGCAAATGGGTGAAGAAAAGGGAAAGTGATTGACAGTTGTGACTGGGATGCACGAGGTATTTGAAATGTAAAGGGGACATCTAGGAATTGTTCAAGAACAGCACATTTAGCTGTCATCATTATCATGAAAATCTGGAAGGGTTGGCTTTGACCTATTGCAAAAGCCCCGGACGTCTGGGAATCTGGAAGGTGAAGCCTGGCTTTAAATCAATTTTGGTTCTTTCGCGTACCCCTTGCAAGGGTCTCGCGTACCCCTAGTTGGGAACCGCTGCAGTAAGCCAACGAGTAAGAAAAATCGAATGGAGGCAGAACTGGCAGAAGTGATAAACCTATTCACACTGGACCGGACGCGGAAATAGCGGTTACCGGCTCATTGATTCAGACAAGCTTTCGGGAGTTGACAAGAAAATTCAGAAGCAATTAAGAATATGAATATTCTCGTTGGCATTTCAAACAGGCCTACTTAAGAGTCTTAAGTGCACTTAAGCTTCTTACGTGATACGTAAAGTAAGAAGTTTTTACTTAACGTAGCCACTTAAGAAAGTTGAAAAAAGTTCAACTTAAGACCTTACGTTAAGTTGGAAAATGGATTTTGGTGGGAGGAAATCATCAAGTTTATTTAAGAGAGAGAAGGAAATGCATGGGAAAATTTTGCAAAGAAACTCAGTGATTACCTGGGTAAAACGTACAGATAGACTTAATTGAGCTATTACTTTTAGTCAGTAGCTTATTTTCAGATGCCATTAATTTAGCAGCCATGCTTCACTGTTGAAATTAAATAAAATGTTTTCAGTGTATAGGTACATTCTAAGATGACTAAACGCAAAATATCTTCTGAGTAAACTTGTATGAACCTGTTTTAAACTAGATGACCAATAGTGTTTGACTGAAAATTTCCTAATAGGGGGGGGGGGGGGGGTCTTCAGAAGAGTAATCTCCTAGCGTCTTCAGCGGCCATTTCCCAACGGGTATCTTTGGTCTTTTGCAGAATAATCGGGACCAAAGTGTTAATTTTCTTCGTTGATTGATGCACAGTCAAACTTAACGTAGACTGGACTTGACCCAGTCGGAAGGGGACTCTGTCAGTATGAATAGGCTACTTAACGTAAGAAACTTAAGCCGTAACCTAAGTATTCGACGCAAGATCTTACGTATTCGATGTTAACGAGCAAAGGGAAGAAGCTCTTTGTACATCTTGGCAAAGGGTCTTTTTTAGGCTCAAGTTAGAACAAACCTGCGATCAATTCTGTTCAGCAGGAATGATTCGCAGTCAGCTTGGGCTGACGGAACTCTGAGGTAGTGTTCCAGTGGAGTTATTACAAGTTACGAGGATAAGAGGAGGGGCCAGCGCCGTATTGTGGTAGTTATCACGCTCTTTGGAACGAAAAGTAGACCTACGTTGCCTGGGCAACGTGAAGTGTTGCGGCAACCTTTGTCCGGCTTCGCCGACTAAAGTGTTGCTCAGCAACACTTTGGTTTTGTGTCTTCGCTATCGGTTAAATGCTGAAGTTGTCAACTTAACGGAGCTTTTAAAATGGTATATTCTAAAAAGAATCATCACATTATCAAAAGCTATTGTTCAGCGTTCTAAAAACAACAATAAAAGAATATCGAAAGAAGGGACAATTGACTTTGCGGTCAGTTGAACTTTATCCTTTTCAATCGTAGACATCGTGACCGATGAAAATTTGGAACAATATCTTATATAATCTAGTTGGTATTATAGCTATCCGTAACTTTTCAGGATTAAAATACCATAGATTACACTATTAATTACTACGAAACTACTCATTGTAAAATTCAATTATTGCACAAATTTATTATCGTTCGTACCCGTTGCGAAAACAGTTAATCCTAGAATGCAGCGATAGACCATCTATACAAACTTTCTTACCGTCAGATTTATAGAAATCGAATACAGTGTGCACCAATTTAAAAAAAAGTTCTAGCCCCTCGTGTACCAATTCTTACTTACAAGCCCCTCTCCCGTGATAGACATCAAGTTCACAGATAAAAATAATGGTTGCACCAGCTAGCAAAAGTCGCAAACCCCTCATCCCTGAAGATGATTTTAGCATAACAGCCGATTATTACTTACAGTCCCTTGCATGTCTTACAATTGGGAACCAAATTGTTCGTACCATCGAATGCACAGGAAACAATTAACAGGTACAACCAACTAGCAAAAGCTGCAAACCCCTCATTGCTGAAGATGTTTATGAGCTAACAGTTGACTGTTGCATACATGTCCCCTACATGTCCCCTACATGTGTCACATCTGATATCGCCAAACTTTCCTACCGTCAGATTTATAGAAATCTAATACTATGTGCACCCATTTGCAAAACTTTCTAGCCCCTCGTGAACTGATTCCTACTTACAAGTCCATCTCCCGTGATAGACATCAAGTTCACCGAAAAAAATACCTCATTGTTTTACATTATTTTTTGTACCCGTTGTGTGACCATCGATACAAACTTTCTTATCGTCAGATTTATAGAAATCGAATACAATGTGAACCAATATACAGAAGTTCTAGCCCCTCTTGAACCAATTCTTACTTACAAGTCCCTCTCCCGTGATAGACATCAAGTTCACAGATAAAAAATGATGGGTACACCAGCTAGCAAAAGTTGCAAATCCCTCATCGCTGAAGATGATTTTAGCATAACCGCCGATTATTGTCCCTTGCATATCTTACCATTGGGAACCAAGTTGTTATTACCATCGAATAGGCCTACAACGGAAACAAATAACAGGTACACCAACTAGTAAAAGCTGCAAACCCCTCATTGCCGAAGATAATTATGAGCTAACTGTCGACTGTTGTGAGAAGTCTCTTACATGTCTCACAACTGGTATCGCCTATTCTTGGTTTCAGTGTGTACCTTACTCCTGAAGTTGTCAACCCCTTGAAACTTTCAAACTGGTTTAGCTCATGAAGGATTCTTGTTCAAAAAAATGGATGACATATACTTTGATCAGCTCATCAAGGGCTATCGATTGCCCTAACCACGACAAAAGAATATCGGAAAAAGGGACTAAATTGACTTTGAAGTCAGTTGAACTTTATCCTTTTCAATCGTAGACATCGTGACGGTTGAAAACTTAGAACACTATCCTATATGATCTAGTTGGTAGTATAAAGCTATCCGTAACTTGTCAGGATTAAAATACCATAGGTGACAC